>JAQPPZ010000733.1:10000000-11200000 GCA_028583015.1 Wollemia nobilis
AAATTGGCTATTGGTGGAAGATTTATCATATGGCTTCTACTATTGTAGGAGTTTGACATAACAATAGTTGACAAACCATGCAAAGACAACATAGTAGCATATTTTCTATCTAGATTGATACCAGCAGACCATCCGACAGTGGAAGACCAGTTTCTAGATGGACATTTGTTCATCATCAGTGAATAAAAATTAATGTAGAGATGGATGGGACCATATGAGGTGGTAGACCTCATAAAGAACAGTGTTGTGCATGTCAGGACCATTGACGGTAGCAACGTTGTATTGACAGTTAATGGCCATCGACTGCGGCCCTACAACATGTCCAAAAATTTACTAGTGGAGTCCAAAGTAGGCATGGGGGAGACCCCATCATTGTAAATCTGGACAAAACTCTCAGCAAGTAGAATGGTGGACACGGAGGTATCCACCAAAATTAGTTAGTTTATATTTGTTTATTCCTTATGGTGTGTTTTGCAGGGACGACGCTGGCATGCAAGCTGCAAGCATCCTGAGTTCAGGGTCTAATAGGCACAAAATGCATTTAACTACCTGTATTTTCTTTCTTTTTGTTTGTTTTTTGCAGGTGAAGGGCCTAATAGCACAAAAAATAGGTATCTAGGAAACCAGGCCTGAACCGGATTAGCATCCTGCCACCTATGCATATAGTTTAGAAGTAACATCTATCCAAGATTGGGGATGGCAACAAACTCTCCTTTAAGGGAAAAAACACACACCAGGTCTGGTAGGAAGATGTTGGTGTAGCATGAAGTAAGTTCGAGGAGGCTTGATAAGCATTGTTGACTAAGATTTCATTGGGTGATTGGTTGAGTGGAGTTGATTGAGCTTAGTTGATTGGAAGTATCGAAGTGATAGTTCAAGTTTTGTAAAACAAATTGTTCTTTATTTTTGAATTAAGTTGAAGGAAATATTGAAAGTGATTGAGCATTGTTGTGAGTGAAATATATTGAGTCTCTAAAAATTCTCTATATGTTTATGTGGTTAAACAAGAGAGATATTAAAAGTGATTGAGCATTGTTGTGAGTGTGAAGCATATTGAGTCTCTAACAATTCTCTATATGTTTTTGTGATATTAAACAGGAATCTGTGTGCAATTTTTGTAATTGATTTGATAAAGATTTTATGAGAGCTTGTGAGCAGATTTGAGTAAGTCCTAGAGAGGACTTAAGGACAGAATTGAGGAAGCTTTTATGAAAACTTAAGGATATATTTGTGTGAGATTTTGTGGAAGCTTGCAATCAGATTGGATAGAGTTGAGGTAAGTCTTGGTGAAGACTTGTTGAGCAGATTTGAGACAAGTCTTTGTGAAGACTTATTGAGCATATTGAACAAGTTCTAGTGAGGACTTGTTGAGAAGATTTGAGACAAGTCTTGGTGAAGACTTGTTGAGTAGATTGAATAAGTTCTATTGAGGACTTTTTGAGTAGATTTGATATAAGTCTTTGTGAAGACTTATTGAGTAGATTGAACAAGTTCTAGTGAGGACTTGTTGAGCAGATTTGAGACAAGTCTTGGTGAAGACTTATTGAGCAGATTGGACAAGTTCTAGTGAGGACTTGTTGAGCAGATTTGAGACAAGTCTTGGTGAAGACTTATTGAGCAGATTGGACAAGTTCTAGTGAGGACTTGTTGAGAAAATTTGAGATAAGTCTTGGTGAAGACTTATTGAGCAGATTGGACAAGTTCTAGTGAGGACTTGTAGAGCAAATTTTAGGTAAGTCTTTGAGAAGACTTGTGAGTAGACTTGATTGATTTATTTGTTTAAACCTTGAGTTAAGTTTTGGAGAAAATCTAGAAGAGTTGATTTGTGATTGAGTCAAGCTTTGTGTTAAGGCTTTAGGATAGATTTGAGGATAGATTTTGGTGCAGATTTGAAGACAAGTTTATGCCAGACTAGAGACAAAGATTGAGTAAATTTGTGCTACACAAAAGAACTGTGTAGTGTAGATCAGAGACAGAGATTGAGTAGATTTGTTCTAGACTGAAGAATTGTGTTTCATGCAAATTTGAGATAGAGCTAATAGCAAGCTTTGGAGGTGACAAATTAGAGGACAGTAGTCTCCAGTGGATAGAGATCCATTAACCATAGCAATGAGGATAGAGGTCTTCTAAGTGAGGATAGGAGTCTTCAATGGAGAGATATCCATAAGCCAGTGTAGTGGAAGTAGTAGTCTTCTAGAGGATCACCATCCAGAGCAGAGGAGAAGGAGTTATCCTATTGATAAATATCCATGAACTAACTTAGGAGATTGGTGTCTCCTATGGATAGAAGTCCATGAACTTGATTAGGGGATTCGTGTCTCCTTTGGACAAACGTCCATAAACATTGTAATAGGGAAAGGATTCTCAAGAGATTGACTAAGAAAATATTAGTGAAATATTTTCTTCGTGGAGTAGCCCACATTAGGTGAACCATGTTAAATTGGTGTCTCTATTATGTGTGGTGATTTATGCATTTCTTTTATTACTATTGTTGACATTATATTGATATATTGGATAATATAGCTAGAGTAAAGAAAAGTAAAAAGTGATCTTATACTGTTCACCCCCCTCAGAATAATATTGTGTTCTTCAATGGAGTAGCCAAATTGAGAAGCATGATTTTTAGGAGTCTTCATGCGTATGGTGGAAAATATTAGATATGATAGCACTTGGATGAAGGTAATATTACAAGGACAGTGGGAATATTTTGTTCTATGTTTTCATTCTTTGCAGGGTATCTTTAACTGTTTGGCAGTGGTCGCCAAGGCCAAATGTAACGTGTTACATGGAGGCCACCGTCTATGGGGTTGTTTACATTATGAAAATTATGGTAATGTTTGTGTATCACTGTATGGGTACCCAATGGTATCCAATGAGTGTCTCTTCAATGGTGAACAAAAAGCAATGGTTTCACATAGCCACAATGAGCATCCAAAAATTTAGAACGAGGATAATGTGGTTCAAAACCAAGCAAAGATAGAGGAATTACGAGTTTAAGCAAGGCAGCCAACACTGATTCATTTCACCTGACAATGGAGGAGTAGTATTAAGCACGATGGAATATTGGACAAAGGATGATGCCCTATGGCCAGGGTCATTCATATTTAAGTTTATAAAATACTAAGGGTAACATCGAGTCAAATGTTGATGATTTGGACCTATTGTGTTGGGGTCATTCGAAGGTGCTAGCAAGGAATAATAGGCCGCTAGGGCTTCCCACGTGTGATGAACAAAATAACAGATATATGTGTTCATGTGAGGGAGAGATGGAATTTACGTTTCATCTCTAATGTGAGAAACTATGGGCACGTAACATCCATAGTAAGCACGTGCCAAGCCTGGAAGATTATAAAAGGAAGATATGTATAAAAGCATTAATAAAGAAGTTTTAAAATAAATTGAAATCATGGAATACTATCATTACAAATCAAACGAACGGGTGTAGCATTATCCCATGAATTTGAAAGAGGAAACGTAAGAAGCCCAAATGAAGGAAAATAAAAGCCATGTGACATGAAAGTGAAAGAGGGAATTTATCAAAGATTTTAAAAGGTGATTCAAGACATGAAAGAAAGGTTGGATTTTTTTTTGAAAACCATATGCTAGAAGTTTTGGAACAGAAACCAGGTGGAAGAAGGTTGGAAGGATTTTTAGACTATGGCCAAGATTCTGGTTTGATGGTTGTATGCAGATAAATATATTTTGAATACAATTTCTTTGTGTTAGAGTTGTTTTTAATGATGTCTGATGTGTTAAGTTGGTTGCATAATTTAGATAACTTTAATGCATATTTTTATTTCCTTAGACTCTCGCCATAATAGGATATTAGATTGTGTGGATGGAGGTCTAACCTAGTTGTGTTTTATATTCAAGATCTAACATTTTTTGCAATGTAGGTCAAATTAGGGCTCTGTAGTCCCTCTTGGTCATTTTCCATATTCTAGTCCATATTCTATATTTGTATTTTTATTTTTTTATTTATTATTTTTTTTCTTCCACCGCATTAGTGGTCATGCAACCAATAACTATGGAAGCCTTTAGAATTTAATCCAAGACTTGATAGATAATGGTCAACATATATTTAGTAGTTCTGGTTCCCAACTTTTCTTGGATCAAAACCTTAGAACCTTCTAAGATCCATCACCCACCCATAGCAAGAGGAAAGTAAACCATGTTTTCCAAAGGAATGTCCCACCTCCATACTACGGTAGATTTCTCATGATGAGAATATTATCACTTTTTTTTTTAATGTCCCAACTCTACATGATGAGAATATTATCGCTCTTTTTTTATTGAAGTAATACAAAGTACATTGGGTGGAACAACTGAGGGCCACATTCCTTGGGGGTATAGCAATAGGGGTCCTCCCTCCCCATTATTTAAATGTAATTCATAAATATGAAATGTCAATGATATACCGTTAGGGTGTCCCTATAGGGACTATTATTTTCCTTTTGATAAATATTTACCATGAAATATTTTATCTCTAATTATTAGCTCCTTTTCAAATCTATAGTGCATTAAGGTCCATTAACCTTGATTACTCACTTTTATTGATCTAATAGGATAAGGATATTTTGGGGTAGGATATGTCCCTAGTAGTATGATTTTTCTGTTTCACTTTCATTTGGCCATGAAACCAAAGCGAATTAATTTATTTTTAGGGTCCCATAGCCATACCATTTATATAAACAAATTGAATTGAGTTGATACCTAAGAATCCTTTGCTTCTTCTAGGTATTGTCCCTTTCAATCCATATACACTAATGAATTTCTTATCTTTAGCTTACCCATAATGCATCTTAATAATATATTACATTTAGATTTGCAAATGTATTGGTATTGAATATCTGTTCAGATGATTGTTTACATTGGCTGCTTGTTTGCATGGTTGCTTGCTATCATCATTTGCTTGCATGCACATGCCTAGATTTGCATGGATTTCTCATTACATATCAAGTCAGGAAATCCATTAGGATGCAATGATTATCCTAGTCATGGATACATCGTATGTATTGCACTCATACTAGGTGACTAATGCTAGTGGATCCTCCTAGTCCAATATTTGCAAGACAAATTGGGGTTCGTCCAACCATCTCTTCATCAATCTAACTTAGTTATAAATTTAATCCATTTATTCCCATTATTTGTCTTTATCAACTTCATCTCCTTATTAATTTAAATTTTTTATCAATCTCTATCTACTTCTATCCACTTAGCCATATATATTTTTCTGCTAATCTAATCATTTGTCTTTAGATCATCAATCTCTAGCATGTCTTCATCAAATTGATCTATTTTAAAATTGTACCTATCAATTATTTCAAGCTACAAATCCCTCTTTATTGTGATAAGAATATATCTATATTATTCTTATCACAATAATGGCCTTATCATACCTCTATCAACCCCCTTTAGACATAGGTGCATGAATCAAAACATGTTGCAATTATACTTATCATTACAATTCATCAATACATCACTCTTTAATGGATGTATCAAACATACATATTTTACATTAATTCTACCTAAGCATTATATCCTTTAACCCTCGTCTAGGGGTAAAATAAGCATCCTAAAACATCACTTATACATTTTTCCAAGGATGACTTGATTGGCATCCTTTAAAACACTATCATGACTTACAACACCCTTTTGCTTAAAGGTAAAATCGATAAAAAGTCTCCCTTTGGGTATAGATATTTAAAGTCCCCCTATGGCATAAACATTTGAAGTTCCTTTAGGAATAAATATTTAAAAGTCCCTCTAAGATAGATATTTGAAGTCCCCCCAATGGAACAAACATTTAAAAGTTCCTCTTGGATGTAGACATTTGAAGTCCCTTTGTGGCATAGTCATTTAAATACCCTTTGGAAATATACATTTAAAATTCCCCCTTGGGCACACTCACATCAAAATCCCCCTTGGGGTAGTCAAAAAAAAAAACTTCATTTGGGTAATCACTTAAAGAATCATGTTTTGTGCATATCTTGTATCATAACAAGGAACCCCCCTGTGGGTGAGCACCTAAAAATCCTTAGGAACTTACCTAAGGGTGAATCATTATACATATCTTATCTTAAAATAATTTCTAAGCATTATTAGCCAATTTATGCATATTGTTTTACTTGGATGCATGATTTGTACATATTGTATCATGTGAAATGCTAAGTCCTTCAAGAAATGCTAATTAAGTCCTCTAAGCACATGCTAACTAAGTCCTCTAAGCACATGCTAACTAAGTCCTTTAGGCACATGCTAAGCCCTTCAGGCACATGTTAACTAAGTCTTACAGATAATGCTAACTAAGTCCTGCAAGCACATATTAACTAATTCCTTCATGCACATGCTAACTAAGTGCTTTGGGTACATGCTAAGTCATCTAGGAAATGCTAACTAAGACCTCTATGTAATTCTAACTAAGTCTTTTGGAGGAAATCTAACTAAGTTCTTTAGGAAATGTTAACTAATTCCTCTTGGCACATGTTAATTAAGTCCTCTAGGCAATGCTAACTAAGTCCTCCAAGCAATGCTAACTACGTCCTATAGGCAATGCTAACCAAATCCTCCAAGCACCACTAACTAAGCCTTTTATACCAAATCTCAACACTCTCCAAGCATTATTTATACATATTTATTTTTGCTTGGATGCATCATATCAAATACTAACAAGATCCTCTAAAAAACTCTAAACCAAAAGTGTCCTTTAAGGATAATTATTTGAAACACCCCTTAAGTGTTTGTCCAACAATCAATCTCCTAGGCTACCACTTAAGAATGAATTGATCTCAAATATTGTACATATCTCACAACACCATCCTCAATTGTTGTATATATCACCTATCTACCTACCCTCCACTTGTGGGGTCATCAAATATAACAATAATAAATCTACCCAAGTAGTCCCAATACATACCTTTTAAATATGACCTAGTATGCACCTTTTGCAATCAAATCATGTTTCTATAAATAGAATACTCTAATGTGTCCTTAAATGAATAAAATATCAATTGGAAGAGTTTGGCATCTTTCCCTATTGTGAATTTTCTCCTTTCTCTTAATCACTCATCTCATTCACTCTCTCCTTTTCATGTCTCCTTAGTTATTCCTCTTATCTTAAACTCCTAATTTACTTCTTTGTCAATTCAACCTATAAGAAATCAATTGTCACTCCTTAATCCTAATCAGCCCACTAACCCATCTTAGACAAATATATTCCCATCATCCCCATGTGAAATGCATTCCTCGGCTCAATTTGGCCTCCCCTCTAAAGGAATCATATCAAGTATTCTTTATAAGAGTCTTGGCTCATGGAGTTGGAGATCTAATGGAGTGATTTCTTCTGTAGGTCTAAAATTTTTGCACCCTTACCTTCAGACAGATGGATCTGCGCTCGAAAGGGGGATGGGAAAAGGATAGGTCTACACCTCGGATGGAGAGACACTTTGAATCGTGCCCTCTTTGGTGATTTGTCGATGGATGGTGGGTTCACCAGGAAGCATTTTGGGGCAGCTTTCGTGCCTAGGCTAGGAATGAATTGGATGTATTCATTTTAGTTTAAAAACACTTCAAATACCTAGGTTGGCTAGAATGAAGCTAAACTATTCTATATGCAAATTGTGATTTATATGCAGACAGAAAATAGAAATAAACTCTAAATGCAATGCTTGAAAGGAAAAGGAAAGATCTTACCCGGTTTCGGATGTCTGATGAAGGTTCGACTTTTTGAAGCAGTCCAGATCATCTCTAATTCTGCAAATTCATCTGCAATTGGACAGAATCACCTGCAATTTTGTAGGTTCATCTGTAATTGCATAGATTCATCCGAAATCGGATGAAATCATCTGAAATCAGATGAAGTCGCCTGACCGATTTCATCAAAAACCTGCAACAGAATAGATAGATGCCAAAACAAAGGAAAATACAGTGCAAAATACTATTTAAAAGGATAAAAACATTAACTGAATGCTTAATTGATCCTAGAAAATCTGATAAAATCTGAAATAACGAAATGCCCTTATGTTTTAAGTGGAATTGATCCTAAATGCAAAATGTCATTAAGAATGAGGTGAACACCAGATGCAATACAGAATAAAGATCTAAACTAATGTAAATTGATTAATTGAATCACTAGGAAATGCAAACCTCAGATCTTGATTGCCCCCAAGAGGAGTACAATCAAGATCGCTGAAATGGTATCCTTCTCTAAGATCACCTGCGATGATCCAAGCTTCCTCTGACTGATGCAAAATGAAAACCTGCAAATGGATCTAGAAAACTTATGTGAATAATCGAATTTCAAGATGTTCTAATAGGGTATGGAGCTTGGGTTGCAGGAAATCGATCAGCCAGGGTGGGTTTAATGGAAATCAAGGTTTAAATAGGATTGAGGGGGGAGTTAGGAGGTTAGGAGTCATCCCAATCTGGGAGATCTCCAGTGGAACGTCCTCCAACGACGTAGACACGCTTCTGCTAAGCTGGGAACGGGAGTTGGAACTGTTTCCAATTATGAAAATTTAGTTTTTGAATGAAATCATCTGGACGTTCGGTTCTAGAAGATCTCATCCAATTAGGGATGATATCATCAAATCGATGATGATATCATCCAACTACCATAACTACCTCTATATTTGGCATGAAAAATGAGGTGGGTGGTTAAAAGGTGGTTTTACGATTGATTTTCGAATTATTACCTTAGGGTAAATTAAATTGTATCAATTTTAGGGTGTTACATTTTGCCCCCTCTTTAGCGAATTTTTTGTAGAAAATGTGTTAAAGAAGAGATTGGCATGCTTTACGAGAAAGCAAAAATTTATTCCAATTTTTAGGTGATGATTCTAAGTCGAATCGTACAACTGATGACTATGGTGCCCCCTCCGGGTTTTTAACCAAATCGGACGTTTGGTAAAAATGTGGAAGAGTTAAAAAAGTGCATTTTTAATATATATATTTTTAGAAAATAGGGTAAAACCTAATTTCATTTTTATTTTCACTGTTACCATTCCAGAGCTCTGAGGCCGGAGAAATGGTGGAGACCGAGCATCGAGCGACGGTAGTGCGACGAGGGATGCGGGTAAGGTTTCTAATATTTTCTAAAAAAATTTAGCTTTAAATTTTTATGTTTAGATTGAATTTTTGTTGGATTTTAGGGCACCACGGCCGTATTTCACCGTGTTGATGAAGTCGAGATGAGATCGTCTCGATTTTGACAAAATCATCCCAATTTCAGCAAGATCGTACCAAATGATCTTGACGAATTCGGGATGGTTACATCCAATTTGGGACGATTCGGCTGTTAGGGCCGAATCGTATAGGGTGAGACGATTTCATCGAAACAAGGACGATCTCATGAAATTAGGAATGATATCATCCAATAATGGATGATATCAAAAAATTGTTAGGCGATTTTTAATTTGTTGATGTTATTGATTGTTTTATGATGTACTAATTATTGATTTTTGTTGTTTGTTTTGTAGAAGGAATTGCTAAAAAGTTGGGAGTGGAAATATGGTGGGTTAAGAGATGATTTGGCCACACTGACCCCAGTAGAGAGGGATACTTTAGGGGCAGTGGGACTACAACATGTGGTAGAGATGCCACAGGTGCCTACAGATATGGGGCTATTGATAGCCCTAGCAGAGAGATGGTATCCGGGGTCATCTTGCTTTCGGCTACCGATAGGGGAGATGACTCCCACTTTGGAGGATGTATGGAGGATTTTGTGAATCCCCATCCAAGGTAGATTTATTGCTACTTCGACCAGTTGTGGTCGAGCGATGCTGAGATTGACTGGTGATGCTAGCTTCATCCTGGAGAAGGGCGGAGTGAACATCGAGACTTTGAGACATACAGATGGAGTATCCACCTTGACTAAGGTGTTGGCTGGGGTGGTAGGTGGCTTATTGCTATGCCACCAGAGTGGATGTAGAGTACCATGGCTGCTTGTAGATGTCATCTATGACATGAGAGAGCACAAATACCAATTTTCTTGGGGGTCATATGTTCTATGCCGCTTGTACAGGATCCTCCATGGGATCATGTACAAGAGAGGCAAATGTGTGGTGTTGACTTCGCTCCTCCAGGTCTGGTGCTGGGAGCACATCATAGTGAGGTGACCTATGGGGCTACCATTGATAGGGGTTGACCAGGAGAGGCCCAGGGTGTTCTACTGGTGGCTACAAAGAGGCTCATAGAGGAGAGCCGATTTACCTACCTCTCATAGGTTGATAGATGATTTGACTCCAGACCAGATTACCTAGAGGCCATGGAGAGAGCTTCTAGGGTGGCCAGAGGATGGGTATGAGTTGGCTCGCATCAGGTGAGTCATTTGGATGAGATTGGAGTGGGGTGAGGTAGAGCTCCATCGGTATGATCGAGTCCTCCATCAGTTCGGGCTCCAGTAGGGGATCCCGATGATGAGGGATTACGAGTTTTCGAGGATGGTGCGGGATGCCACAACATTGAGTGGGGTCCCAGACATGCGATATTTCATGAGCCACAATGAGGATGATGCCCCCATCCAGCCAGTAGATGGGGATGATGTAGGGGTTACCATAGGTTATGATGCGTGGTATGCCACTATTCACCCTCCACATTTGATGAGGGTGAGGGGACCTATACACGCGGTTGTGTGAAGATTGTAACAACGATAGGCTGCATCTCAGGGAGAGAGCAGACAGAGAGGATGGGCACCTTCTACACAGAGGAGGGTTAGGATGCGGGGTGGACATGTGGTGTCCATGGGTGCTCGATAGACACAGTCTAGGGAGAGGCAGAGGTGAGAGCAGAGGAGGGAGAGATCTTCTCCTCCATAGGAAGATAGGTCTCCTTCACCCGATAAGGGCAAGGGTGTGGAGGTAGGAGAGAGTAGTGAGATGGCAGCTCTCTGGTGGAGAATGCCACACTACGGAGGTAGGTGTAGGGTCTCCAGGTGATGGACACTACACTATGAGGATAGATACAGAGTCTACAGGCAGAGGTCCTACGGCTCAAGGAGAGAGGAGGAGGAGCTAGGGCCTCCGAGTTGGCATGGTCAATGGCACAGACCACATTTTATCATGGGATGTACTATGCACTGGCCCTCGAGGGCCGTAGAGAGGAGTTGCCTATAGACATAGCAGGACCTATTTGGGTTGGATCGTCATCTAGGACTTCATCGAGGATGACTTCGAGGACACAGACTATAGATGCATTTATGGGACCACCTCCTCCAGCTCCTGGAGGTGGAGGAGATGAGGCGGAGAGCTCGAGAGGCTCTAGGAGATAGATAGATGAGGTGTATATATATATATATATATTTGTAGATTTTGTACGATGATTGAGTATGCCGAGTCATGTATTGTGGCATACCAATCGATATGATGGATGTATATATTTTGATGATGATATATATGTAGATATATGTTTTTGTCATGTGACTTATGTTCGTAATGATGCTTTGTGAATTTATGTTTTCATATGATTGCATGTCATGAAATGTTTATGGTTTTCTCATGCTATAAAATTAAATGAAAAATGTGTTTGTGACAACAAATGTGTGGATGAAAATGAAAATAAAAAAAAAGACTTTTAACAATAAACCGCGAAGGATGTAGACGCTGTGACATGACCATTTGATGGAGTCGTCGCTCGCTAGGTCATTAAGTTGATCCTGTTATGGGTAGTATTGCAAAAGTAGTTGGTTTTGCTTAAGAGTAATTCTTAAGGCTTTTGGTGATGAAAAAGTAATGATGTTTTGATGTTGTTTTAGAACAGGATTTCAAATAACTTTAAGCAGGAAAACATGAGAGAATGATTTGTGTGTAAGTATAGAATTCCTAAGTGTGATGGGCAATTTAATGTGTACTTAGGAATCAAAAATCGAAATGATAAAATGGTATGAAAATTTCATTTTTCGATGAAGCATGTGTTTGCAAAGAATAATTAAGTCACATATTTTTATAAGTTTATAAAACGCTTGTGGACACACAAAAATTAAAATGATGACTTGCGCTAGGCATAGAATTCCAAAGTGCGGAATTATACCATCATCGCGAAAAATCATGATGGAAGAAAATATGATGTTTTATTTGATAATTTTTATGATGGGTATAAAATTATGTAAATATGACTTGCGCTAGGCATAAAATTCCAAATTGGTTAGGAATTATACCATCATCGCGAAAGTAAATATTTTGATTGTAAGATTTTATTGCAAGATTTTGAAATATTTTGATAAAAAATAAAATTAAAGTTTAAGAGATCGCGAAATTGACTTACACTAGGCAAAATTCGCAAGTATGAAAATTTTGAATTTATAATTTCTTGAAAATGATGCCATCATAATGAAGTCAATGTTTTTGTAAGCAATAACTATTTTGCGAAAAATAATGGATACCTTTTTTTTTTTTTTAGAAATTTCAAAATCATATTTTAATTTATTTCAAAGAGAAATTTAAATTTATCCAGAACCAGTGTGTGCAAATGTGAGTTCATTACCCATTTCGATTTAACATAATGACACAAAATCTCCCAAAGATCAACTATGTGTGCTTTGTAGTGTTCATTTACCGATTTTGAGTAAGGTATTTTGATGCAAGCAATTTGAATGAACCAATGTGTGTGCGATTGAAGATTCATTAACCATGATTTTTGTGCATGTAACCGTACCAAACTACTATGTAAGTTAGGTCATCAAAAGTTAGCTAATCCACAAGCTGACATAGGTCTGTACAAAAGAAGGTCGCTAATGTGATAGACGTGTCGCCACGCGAGAAGGAGTTACCCAAGGCCAAGCAAGTTGGGCACAAATCACCTGTTATGGGGTTTACCTCACAGTTTTTGAATAATTGAGAATTCCAGGGATTCAAGCTCATTCACCCTTCTTTTATTTTCAAAGGGTAGGGGGGATTTTATTGCTTTTATTTTTCTCTTTTCTTGCTTTTTCTGATTTTTCTGGATTTTTGACTTTGATATTTGATATTTCTTGGATATTGCTTGGATTTCTTTTTGTATTTTGAACATTGCTCTTTTTTTCTTTTCTTTTTCTTTTCTTCTTTTTCTTTCTATTCTAGGGATACTTGCTCAGCTTAGATGTGGAGCAAGGGATTTTTATTCCGGGTAGGGGTGAGCTTGTCCTTTTGCCAATTCTCAAAGATTCTAGACCATGCGCATGATAGGATAGCAGGGGAAACTTTTCACTTAAGAGACCACAACTACTGTGTAGTATTGTTTTTCGAATTTGCAACAAATCATTTTAATATGTAAAAGTGGATTTGATTCAAATAAATAGCGAGATCAGTTCCCAAAACTCAAAATATTAGTTATTGCAATAGTGCTTCGATATAAGAGAGATTTATAGTCATAATGCTAAGATCAAAAATATTTATTCATGTGGATTTAAAGTGCATGGTCCAAGATAACTTTTAAATTCATCCGAAACAAAGGAAAATATAACTGCAAAATTTCAACTTTGGTAATGTAAATGAACATGTTTTTGATAGTTTTAATGATTTTTTATTTTTGTTTGATTTTGAATTATTATGTAAATTGCTTGAAATGAGAAAAGCTATGCAATGTAAATGTTTTTGATGGTTTTGAAGTTTTTATATGAATTGCTGAAATGAGAAAACATATACAATTATGTACAATGATGAGTCATTTTGTTTTTAAGCATAATATCATTTAAGATGCATAATGTTCATGGGTTCCTTGAGATCTTTTCCATCCAAGGTTGCCAATCGATATGCACCCGATCCAAATTTAGCAGTGATGATGTATGGTCCAAGCCAATTGGGCTGAAATTTGCCTTTATTATCTTTAGTTGCATTAGTATTCTTTTGATTTTCTTTTAAGACTAGATCATCGACTTCAAAAGATCGGTTATGCACTTTCTTTGAATATGCTCTTTTGAGCTTGTTTTGATAGGCACGAAGATGTTCCAGAGCATTGATGCGCTTCTCATCTAGAAGCTCCAGCTGACTGAATCTGCCAGCATGATATTCATCTCCTACTTCAGTATCTTGAAGTAGCAGAGCCAAAGAAGGAACTTCTAGCTCGAAAGGAAAGACAACTTCAACACCGTAAACCAAAACAAAAGGTGAAGCGCCTGTGGGAGTACGAACACTGGTGCGATAAGCCCACAAGGTAGGATATAATTGCATATGCCAGTCACGGCCTGATTTGTTAACTAATATTTTGAGAATTTTAATTAAGGTTTTATTTGATGCTTCAGCTTGGCCATTACCCTGAGGATAATAGGGAGTGGACCAACGATGTTGAATTTTATATTTTTGACATAATTTTTTAACATATTTATTTTTGAAACAAGTTCCATTATCTGAGATGAGATTTGAAGGAATTCCAAACCTACAAATGATTTGATTGAAAATAAATTTTGAAACTTGAGCTCCCATGCAAGAAGCTAAAGGTATAGCTTCTACCCACTTTGTGAAGTATTCAGTTGTTGTTATGATGAATTTGTGACCATCAGATGATATAGGATTGATTTTTCCAATGATGTCTAAACCCCATTTAGAGAAGGGCCAAGGAGATGAAATAGCTTGGAGTTCTTGAGCAGGAGCATGGACAAGGTCAGCATGCTTCTGGCACTTGTCGCAATGGTGCACGTAATCATGTGCATCCTTTTCCATGGTAGGCCAAAAATATCCTATTCTAAGGAGTTTCTTAGCTATGGCACTACCACTAAAGTGTCCTCCACAAGATCCGTCATGGGCTTCACTTAAAGCTCTTCTAGATTCATCTAGATTTAAACATCGTAATAAGATACCTTCAAAGGATCTCCTATACAAAGTATTGCCAACTATTACGAAGTGAACTGCTCGCTTACGTAATAACCGGCATTGGTTTCTATTGAAGGTTTCGAGGAAAGTTCCCATCTGGAGAAAATTAAGGATGTCGATGTACCATGGTTCAGGAGTAATTTCATTGATTAGAAATATATCCAATGGCTCTAAATAGGATTTTGTGGAAGCAGGTTCTTGGAGTCGATGAATAATGATAGTAGCATAATCGTCATCCAACTCCAAGGGTAATAAGGAGGCGGCTGCAACCATAGCATCAACAACACAGTTACTAGTTCTAGGAATAGCTTCTAAGGTGACCTTATCAAACAAGGACAACAATTGTAATACATAGGCTTTATATGGGTGAATTTTATCATCTCGGGTCTGATAAACATCATTAATTTGATTTATCACTAATTGAGAATCACCAAAAACTAATAAGTCTTTAATTTTTAGTGCTAAAGTGGCTCGCAATCCAAGGATTAGAGCCTCATATTCGACAGTATTATTTGTGCAAGAAAATGTTAATTTAAAAGATAATGGTATAAGGTGCTTCTGAGGGGATATTAAAATAATACCTGCACCAGCCCCACTCATGCATCGGGCTCCATAAAAATATAAAGACCATTGTTTCGAATGATCCTCCTCTAGGTTGAGGCATTCATCAGGAAACTCAATGATGAGGGGATGAGTGGCTTCTAAGGGTGCAACAACTAATTGGTCTGCTATGATTTGACCCTTAATGGATTTTTGACCTATGAATGTGAGCTCAAACTCACTCAGAGCAAGAACCCACTTAGTTGTGCGACCGGATAGATAAGGTCGGCTCATGAGATACCTCAGGGGATCAGATTTGGCAATGACATATGTCTTTTGACTAAGCATATAATGGCACAATTTTTGCGTAGAAAATACAACTGCCAAACATAACTTTTCTAGTGATGTATAATGAGTTTCATAACTTATTAATGTTCTGCTAATATAATAATTTGCTCGTTCTTTCTTCTCATTATCAAGTTGAGCTAACATAGCTCCTAAGGCAAATTCTAAAGCAAAAATATACAAGATGAAAGGATGATCAATTTTGGGAGGTGCAAGCACAGGAGGACTTAAAATATATTGTTTTATTTGTTCAAAGGCTTCTTTACATTCATCATCCCATTGAAAGAGGATATTTTTCTTAAGCAATTTGAGAAAAGGTCCAGTTTTGTCCGCCAACTTATCAATGAAACGATGGATAGCTTGAAGTTTACCTTGTAAACTTCATAACTCAGATATGTTTTTAGGAGCTGGCATATCAATGATAGCCTAAATTTTAAGAGGGTCAATTTCTATGCCGCACAAAGAAACAATAACCCCCAACAATTTACCTGACTTAACTCCAAATATACATTTTGTTGGGTTTAAACGGATATGGTATTCTCTTAACCGATCAAATACTTTTCTCAAATCATCTAAATGTTCATCTTCTTCAACTAGAACGAGCTATAATATCATCCACATAATCATGCAGAATATCATACATCATATCATGAAAAATGTAAGTCATAGCTCGTTGATAGGTTGCACCTGCATTCTTTAATCCGAATGGCATTACTTTCCAACAAAAGGTTCCCCAAGGGGTGATAAAAGTTGTTTTAGCTTGGTCTTCAGGAGCTATCCTGATCTGATTATAACCTGAGAATCCATCCATAAGGGATAGCATCCCACTTCCAGTAGTAAAATCAATGATCTGATCCATATTAGGAAGAGGGAAATCATCTTTAGGACATGCAACGTTGATGTCTCTAAAGTCTGTACAAACCCTAATCTTGGTTGCTTCTTTTTTAGTTACAGGGACAACATTAGAAATCCAATCAGCATAATCAATGGCTTGAATGAATGTAACATTTAGGAGTTTTTCTAACTCACCTTTGACTAGTAGGGCAACCTTAGGATGCATTTTTCTAAGTTTTTGTTTAACTGGTTTCGCATCCGGTCGTACTACTAGATGATGCATAACTACAGAAGAGTCTAAACCAGGCATATCTGCGTATGTCCAAGCAAAAACATCACTATATTCTGTAAGAAATGCAGTGTATTTGTTTTGTTTTTCTTCATTTAATTCTGATCCAATGTTGACTATGTGAGAATTCTCTTCTGTTCCAATATTAACTTTTATGACACTTTCCACTTCCATATGTAAGTCTCTTTCAAAATTAGGAGGGGCGGGTGACACACCCAGTTCTTGTAATTCTTCTAAGGTCAACTTAGATAATTCCTCTTGAGGGGTTGTGGCCTCAAGATGAGCTATAGGTGGTATAGACCCATCAAAATAAAAGCCATTATGCAATAATTCTCCAATGGAAATATCATGGAAAATGTCACCCTCTAATTGTTCGTCCGACTCAACAATCATTTTGGGGTAAGCTATAGACAACATATTACAAGAAAATAACTTACCCATAGACTTAAGGATCTCTTGTTCATCTAAATAATCTTGATAGGGTATTAAGTGATCATCATCCTCAAATGGAAATGGCTGACACTTACTAGAAAATAGGCCTATACCGCATCGAGCAGGCCATGCTTCGACCTCAAAAGGTTCTTTCATGCCATTCTGGAAAGGTCCCAAACCTTTCCCTTCATATCCTAATTTAAGCATTATAGGTTTAGCTTTGATATATTTATCGGTAAAATAACATTGAGCATATCCATCATAATTGGTTTTAATATTTCTAGGTATTCTACCCCAATCATATCCCTTATAAATGAAGGCACAACTCCCGACTTGGTAAATACTTCCCATAGGTTGTGGCAAGCCCAAAGTGCGAGGAGACGGTGGTAATTTGTTTAAGGCAAGGGAATCTTGTATGGAAAAAGATGTTTCTTCTGATGTTATGAGGATTTTGGACAAATCAGGTAATAGTTCATCAGACAAAGCATATGAGGTAGAAGGAGCCTCTTCTATGGCTTTAGATGTAGAAAACACAAATTTGGTAGATGTGGATGGAATAGAGGTTGTAATAGGTGGAATTACTATGGATTCAGATGGTGTAGGGGTAGAACAAAGAGGAGTTATCATGGGACTAGTATTAGATGTAGATTTTGGTGGAGATTCCTTAGGAGAAGGCTGAGGAGATGGAGATGTCATAGGTGTAGATGGAGGAGATGATATCTTAGGTGTAAGTTTCACATGTTTAGAAGGAAAGGTAGAATTAGGATGAGTAGAAGATAATGCGGGGCAAAATTGAATCCCAATAGGTTCTGCCAAAGTGCACATATCAAATGGTCTAGGATCACCATGAATGGTGACCAATTGATTCTTGAATTCGAATTTGACACATTGGTGTAAGGTAGAGGGTACAACTCGCATTGCATTGATCCAAGGGTGACCCAAAAGTATATTGTACGATGCAGGGCAATGTACAATAAACACGGTCGTATCCAAAGTTCTCGGACCAACCTGCAATGGAATTGTAATAACTCCACATGTTTCTTGTATTTCATCATTAAAGGCTTTTATGATCATATATGTTCTCTTCATCTCATCACTTCTAAATCCAAATCTCTGGTAAAAGTCAAAAGTACAAATATTTAGGGATGAACCATTATCAATTAAAACTCTTTTGATAGCTACATCTCCGATTAATGCAGTAATGTACAAGGGATTGTCTTTATGTAAACTATGAAGTGGGATATCTTTATCATGAAAGTCAATACAATCAACTTCACAAGGTATAATAGTATTTGCCATAGCTTCAGGTTGTATGTCTTGTGGTACCATCATCTGACTTAATGTACGCATTAACTCTTCCCTATGTGTGGGAGATGATCTTAGAAGGTCTAAGAGAGAAATCCTTGTTGTAATATTAGAAAGTTGTTCATTGATATCATAAGGGGGTTTGGGTTGAGCATTTGATGCATTATTTCCTCTACTAGGAACCTTCAAAACAAACGGGGCTGACTTATCATTATGATTTTGATCTTGTTGAGAATTTTGGGCCTGTTGTCTAGTAACGGCTCCGATGGTACCCACAATATTATTGTGTGCATGGTGAATGGGTCATGGTCTAGCATTTATGGCTTGCTCATTAGGGAGGATTTGTTGTGAGGATGGTCATGTCATGACCCTTCTTGGAAATGGTTCCTCTGGAACCATCTGAGCTGTGATAGGGAGAATAGGTTCTGACTCATCTTCAGAGCTATTTGATTGTCCGAATGTAATATCTAGGTCACTTTCTATTTCAGAATCTGTATCACTTGGATATGTTGTTGGAATGTTATGTATGGGTCTAGTGGTGACCACAGATAATGTTGTCCCAAATATCTCAAAGTCTTGAGAAGGTACATGTCCACTAATGGTTCCCACATATCGGGTTGGATGGGGAACATTATGATGCTCGGCTTGATTAGCCACTTCTTTACCATGTTTAGGTAAAGGATGTTGAAAAATATCCAATGTTTGATTTGCATTTTGATTCTGATTTTGTTGTGTATCTTTCTGAGCATTGTTTGGAGCATTTTGTTTTGGTTGGAAATTTTGTACTTCCATTTCATTGTTATCAATCAAGTCTTGTATTTTATGTTTTAATCTCTTGCAAGAATTTGTTGAATGTCCAGGTCCTCTATGGAAATCACAATGTAGGTCAGCTCTATATCCAGGTATGGTTGTATCAGGTTCCCGAATATTAGGTAATTGTATTAGACCTCTTTCTAATAACTATGGCAAGATAGTGGATAAAGGTTGATTTAACCTAGTAAATTCTCTCGGAGGTCTATCAGGAGCCTTCAATACAAACTTCTCTACAGTTTTTGTAGCATTAACATTCATAGTATTTCTACTATCGGTGACTCCATCACCCACAACCTGCTTATTCTTATATTGATTTTTAGATGCCTTATCATCATCCTTCTTCTTAAATTGGCCTCTTCTAATGAGGGCATCTTCAACTCTTCATGCTAAGTCTATAGCCTGATCGAAGGTTGTCAATGTAGCAGTTGAAAGCTCATAGGACAATTGTTCTTGCAAGTTATTGATAAAAATGTCCAACATCTCTCTATGGGGTAATGCAAAGTGTAATTTCCCTAGCATCTATCTCCATATTGCTAGGAAATCGGCAAAGCATTCATCTTTGCCCTATTTCAAGTTGTACAAATCCTTAATTGTCACATGCCTCTCTATGTAGGCACTAAATTGGTGGACAAATGATTCAGTTGTTTCTTCAAAATTTCTCAAAGAATTGGTAGGCAATTGATAATACCATTCCAATGCCATGCCTCCCAAGATTTTTGAGAACATCTTTAGCAATAGCAAATCATCATGAGATATATCATGACATGCTATTCTAAACATACGAAGATGCTCTATGGGATCTTCGGTTCCTTTATATATAGGGAGAACAGGCATAGGAAAATGCTTAGGATAAGGTTGGGCAACCACTATGGGATCCAAAGGTTGACTACACATCTCTCGATAGTTATATGAGGGATGGTAGGGGTCTATCTGGTCCATGCGGGAAACTAATTGTTTCACTATGGTTTCAAGATTACTAGATTGTCCACCATACTGATTCGGTTGCATTATGGTATTGGTTCTTTGAGTGTATGAAGGGGTGACATAAGGATTCGATGCCAAATTACTATTATGCAAAGCATTACTAGGAAGGGTGTTATGAAGTGGATGTGGGACAGTGTTCTGTTGAACCTTTTGATGTTGATAGTTGGTATTTGGTTTCGGTTTAAGTTTCTGTTGTTTTGAAATTTGTTGATTAATAGCTTGAGAGAATAAAGTGGTAAATGATGGTCTCTGAGGTGGAGGATTGTTCTTTGGTTTATTGATAGGCACTTTAGAATGTTGGGTTGTCTGATGTTGTTGCATGTTTTGAATTAGGGATGCCATATTTGCATTTGATGGTCCTGCTTGGTCACTTTCTTGATCTATGAATGAAAGAGGGTTTGTATGCATTTGAAATGCATTTTCTAAAGTGGCTTGTGTTTCACTAATTCCAGCTTTATCTGCTAATACTGCTAGGTTGAAATCCTCAATGTTGGTTTTTACAAATTTTAGAAGGTGTTCCATAGATTTAAAGTTAACAGTTCCTTCTAGAGTCACCTTAGGTGATCCAGTTTCATCTTCTCTATTGATTTCTTCTTGTTCATAGTCTTCAGCAAGACTCCCATCACGGTGGTCATGAGCACCTTCCTCTTGATCTTGTTCTTCAAGAGGGGGATTTTGAGTAGGTGGTGGTTCCACCCACTCATCATCTATTTGTTTACCACTCCTTAGTTTAGGCATTATGGTAGATTTGAATTTTTGCAAATATATATGTTCTTATATATATATATATATATATTATATATATATATACCTATATTTATATAATTATATATTTATATATTTTTTATATTTTTATAGCTTTAATTTGCAGAAATTAAAGGAAAACAAGAAATACAAAATATTATAATATAAGTATTATAAATATTATAACCTAGCTCTCCAGAAACAACTTATAAATATCATTGATGGGTTCAAGTTCATCAGGTGTCATGTAATGCTCTTCTTCAAATTGAAAGTTGTCTTTCAAAAATTGGATAAAATGTGCTACAGTGATATGATCAACTTCAGAATTAGACACATAAAAATAGAGTTCGTGACAATATTCTCGGTATAAGACTGCCCTAGGAACTCTGCTGAATCTTCTTCTATCAATCAAGACAACCTCTTGGTCTTCTATACGGGATAGAAATTTATGTACTACCACAACATTTTCAAGATAATCTTCAAAGGTGTATATGTCAGAGGAAATGATTGCTCGTTTATCTGCTAGCCATCTATGGCAAGCTCTCTGAAGTTCATGATAGAAGGATAAGTTATCGAAATCCAGGATTCTATCTAAATCAAACCTCTTGATTTGTCTAAGTTTGGGTGCTCTGGACTCAATAATAGTTAACCTTCTATCCAATTCATCCCAATGTGCTTGAGATCTAAATCTAGGACCTCTAACTAGAGTAGAAATTTCTATGGTTGCTAGTTGAACACCAACATTAATCAAAACACCACGTCTTCTATTGTAATCTACCATCTAATGGATTGATAAGTCAAATGATCTAAAATTTTAAGTTCTCTATATTTTTTTTTGTTTTCAAAATATTTTTAATGTGTTTCACGTCGGGTTCACCAAAGAATGTAGGTCTAAAATTTTTGCACCCTTACCTTCAGGTAGATGGATCCGCGCCTGGAAGGGGGATGGGAAAAGGATAGGTCTACACCTCGGATGGAGAGACACTTTGAATCATGCCCTCTTTGGTGATTTGTCGATGGATGGTGGGTTCACCAAGAAGCATTTTGGAGTAGCTTTCGTGCCTAGGCTAGGAATGAATTGGATGTATTCATTTTAGTTTAAAAACACTTCAAATACCTAGGTTGGCCAGAATGAAGCTAAACTATTCTATATGCAAATTGTGATTTATATGCAGACAGAAAATAGAAATAAACTCTAAATGCAATGCTTGAAAGGAAAAGGAAAGATCTTACCCGATTTTGGATGTCTGATGAAGGTTCAGATTTTTGAAGCAGTCCAGATCATCTCTAATTCTGCAAATTCATCTGCAATTGGATAGAATCACCTGCAATTTTGTAGGTTCATCTGTAATTGCGTAGATTCATCCAAAATCGGATGAAATCATCTGAAATCAGACGAAGTCGCCTGATCGATTTCGTCAAAAACCTACAACAGAATAGATAGATGCCAAAACAAGGGAAAATACAGTGCAAAATGATATTTAAAAGGATAAAACATTAACTGAATGCTTAATTGATCCTAGAAAATTCGATAAAATCTGAAATAACGAAATGCCCTTATGTTTTAAGTGGAATTGATCCTAAATGCAAAATGTCATTAAGAATGAGGTGAACACCAGATGCAATACAGAATAAAGATCTAAACTAATGTAAATTGATTAATTGAATCACTAGGAAATGCAAACCTCAGATCTTGATTGCCCCCAAGAGGAGTACAGTCAAGATCGCCTAAAATGGTACCGGATCATCTCCAATAGAGACGAGATCATCTCTAATTTGAACAGGATCGCCTGCGATGATCCAAGCTTCCTCTGACTGATGCAAAATGAAAACCTACAAATGGATCTAGAAAACTTATGCGAATAATCGAATTTCAAGATGTTCTAACAGGGTATGGAGCTTGGGTTGCAGGAAATCGATCAGCCAGGGTGGGTTTAATGGAAATCAAGGTTTAAATAGGATTGAGGGGGGAGTTAGGAGGTTGGGAGTCATCCCAATCTGGGAGATCTCCAGCGGAACGTCCTCCAACGACGCAGACACGCTTTTGCTAAGCTGGGAACGGGAGTTGGAACTGTTTCCAATTATGAAAATTTGGTTTTTGAACGAAATCGTCTGGACGTTCGGTTCCAGATGATCTCATCCAATTAGGGACGATATCATCAAATCGATGATGATATCATCCAACTACCATAACTACCTCTATATTTGGCATGAAAAATGAGGCGGGTGGTTAAAAGGTGGTTTTACGGTTGATTTTCGAATTATTACCTTAGGGTAAATTAAATTGCGTCAATTTTAGGGTGTTACACCATCCTTATAGAGTATTCTTGGTATTGTCCTACCTCAACGACATTATCTATATCTATTTTATTGTGTAGATTGTTATTGTGGAATTTTTTATGGATGCATACCGATATTTCTACATATTGGTATATGATTTATAGTTGATTAGAATATACTTTCATAACAATTGGTATCAAAGTAGCAATTCTAGCAAAGTGGGGTTGTTTTTGCAGAGCTAGAGCACATTTTTCTAGAAAAATATTTTTTTTTTTGTATTAGGTAGAGGTGGTTATAAGGTCCACAAACCTTTTACATAGTCAAAATGGGCTAGTTCTAGCTCCAAGCCCATATAATCAAAATACAAAATGGATCTTCCAAAGACCCACATTAATCCATACTTAGAGTCCGCAATCCTATACTTTTTGCTGGACTATTCAGGATAAAACAAAAACCAGACAACACCTAGCACTTACTAAACATAACACTAGGTTGTTGTACCATACACTTGTCACTTCCTAAGCCCCAAAAAATGGGTTACCTTTTGTCCCTCTGCCTAATTCCATCTGTCGGATTACTCATCATCAACCACTCTAATCTCCTACTTCTCTAACAGGTTTGATCTTAGATCTTCTTTAGAAGCCAACACCAATAATTCTTGAAGTAAGTTATCCTTCCAAATTTGTATCTCCCTAGCAAAAACTACAATATTTACCATTAGATACACCGCCCGGTTCCCTTATTTGAAGGTATGTTGGATTCGAACACTAAACAAATGGGATTTATGAATATTTACTTCTAGGATAAGCTCCGAGATGGTCTAGCTAGGGTATTTATCCTCCTTAATTACCTTGATTATATTAAGTGAATCCCCTTCAAAGATTACTTCCTTATAACCCTCTAGTCTGGAAATTCTCATTGCCTACATGTAGGCTCGAGCTTCTGCAAAATAATTTTTTTGAGTTCTCAAAGGCTTTGCAAAAGCAAGGACCACTTTTCCTTCCTCATTTCTCAGAACTCCTCCTGCTCCTACAACCCCCAGATTTCCTTTGGCTACCCCATAAAATTTGAATTTAACCCAATTTTGTGTGGGGGGTATCCACTTGACACCATCCCGTGGGTTGGTTGTAATGATTGGTTCTGGAGGTTCCTCTCCCCAGTTCTGCAAAATCCTCATTTCCCTAGGAGACATGGTCTCATTTTTTAAGTAAAATCTTTTCCAATTTTCTTTTAGAGATTTGATTATTCTATTACCACATAACCTGGGATATTTCTTCTGTCTTTAAATACTCTCTTATTTCTCTCATTCCATATCCCCCATAAAAAAATGGGGTAAGCTGAGCTTCCAAAGCCAAGTCAAATTTTTTTCCCAAAAGGGGGAAGCCCACTGTATGCAGAAGTCAGACATGCTATTTGGGCGGACTCAATCTATATGAAATTTGGATAGAAACATTTGGAATACTGCACAAGAAAATTCACAAGTTAGAAAGATATGACTTACAAATTTTGTCACTTTCTCACACAGGATACATCGATTGATGAATTGAAAACCTCTCCTCTGTAGATTATCTGTTGTCAAAATATTATTTTGAACTGCCAACCAAAAGAAGAAAACTATTTTTGGGGTTAAATTCTTTAACCAAATAATAGAAGTCGAAGTCTAGCCATTGAATCTTGAGTGGATTAGTTTATAGGTAGTTTTTACTGAATAGATCCCACTTGTAGTTTTGCCCCAAATCACCTTGTCTCTTCCTCCCCCTGGAATGATCGGGAACACCCTTAAAGCATCATTGAGTTTGGTCAAGGCCACCTTCTCTTGATTTGAAGGATTTTGAACTATGATTTTCTTCCAAGAGGAAGTTTCCTGTGCTACGATAAGAAAATCCCCTACTTTTCCTCTCATTTCCTCCAAAAGTTTGTATTGGAGGACCCTAAGGTCTAAGTTATCCTGCAGAGGGGCTTCTTCCAACCACGGATCTTGCCAAAATTCCACTTGTCTTCCATTACCAATTCTCCACCTGATGGCTTTCCTGACTACCGCATGACATTCAAGCAAACAATTCCAAAAATAGGATCCTCTAGAGATATTATCAGCTTTCAGGAAGTCCTGATTATTTTCTATATATTTTGCCTTAAGAAGTTTTACCCATCCCAATTGATCATTATTGAAAAATCTCCTTACATGTTTGCCAATAATAGTTTGATTCATTTCTTTCATTCTCCTCAGCCCTAGGCCCCTTGATCTTTGCTTGCAAACACCTGATTCCATGCTACCAACAAAATTATCTTTCTCTCCTCTGAACCTGACCATAAGAGGTTGCACTGAATTTTCTCCAATGTAGCTCGGACCTTTGCAGGCATTCTAAATAGATACATGCAGTAGATTGGAATGCTCTGTAAAGTAGTTTGAACTAGTAAGGCTTTCCTTGCAGAGCTGAGAAGGTTGCCCTTCACCTTGCTAACTTTTTGGAGATCCTGTCAATGACTGAGTTCCACAATGTAGCCTTCATTCTTCCTTTGAACATATGCATGCCTAGATAAGTCATCGATAAAAGCTCCTTTCCACATCCAAAGAGGTTGGCTATTCTTTCCTCCCTCCCACCAGGCGTGTTAAAGAAATAAATACTACTCTTCTTATAGTTTATGAATTGTCCTACTTCCATATCATACTTGGTTAGAATTCTCTTCAGCTTCCTAGCCTGAGGCACCAAGGCTTTGGACACAATGATATTATCATCCATGAACTATTGGTGAGACATTGGATCTGCTATTGAGGCTGGTTTGAAACCTCCCAATCAACCTTCTACCATAGCTTCTGAAATGTTCCTACCCAATGCTTCCGCTAAAATAATAAACAAGTATGGAGACAAAGGATCTCCTTGTCGCATCTCTCTTTCACTCTTAAAGTAACCGTGTTGTAATCACAGTGACACTGAGAGGGGGGTGAATCAGTGTGATCTTTAAAATTTCTAATATATATAGTTTTAAATCCAGCAACTATTTAAAACTGATAAACGAAATATCAAATGCAGCAAGAAAGCATGACACACAACACAACAAATTAACGAGGTTCACCAATGTGGCTACTCCTCAAAACGACTGCTTGGACTACCATCCAAATCCAGTCAATGCAAAGCTACAACTTTACAACATCTTTTACCAGCACCAACTGGAAGGAGCACCAACCCCTTTGCTTTATCTGTTTCAAACAGAATGGAGCACCAACTCCTAATTTACCAGCACCTACTGGAAAGAGGCACCAACCCCTTATGCCAAGCTGCAACTTGGAAGTTAAAAATGATTAAGAAAATTATAGAATAAAATTCTCATGTTATTTCTTACAGTCTGTTGTTTCTCTACTCTCACTCTGCACAACATGCTTCGCACTGTCCGACACTTCTGTGAACTTCTTCGCACTCTCTACAGCAATCGGATGATCGTCCACTTCTGTTGTCTGGCCGCTATCACTTCGCACTCATAACTCCACCTGTGCACAATGCGCTCTTAATTTACACAATCACGATATGCACACTTCGCTTCAACTCTAACTGCGACTTCGCACTCTGCTCGACACGAATTTCACTTGCGCAATCACTCTGCTCGCATTCGCACTCAATCTTCATGCTGCAATATTTCAAACTCGAAGAAGCCCTCCTTATATAGAAGAAATCTCAAGGAAACCCTAGAAATGTCGGTTGCCAAACCCTAAAATCCGTCAGCTGTAACCCTAAGAATGTCGGTTGCAAAACCCTAGAAATTGTCGACTGCAAAACCCTAAAATCCGTCGGCCCAGATTTAACTTTGTCGGCCTCAAACGCCTCTGCCACCTTTGTCACCTTCCTGTAGCTTATTGCCGTGAAATAATAACATGTCGCGATATCGTGACACTTTTTGTAGCCGTACGCCTTCTTGTCCTTGCTGTCGCGAAATCGCGACCCTTTTGGCCTTTGATAGCTTTGCCACCGTTCTTGTCGCGAAATCGTGACACTTCAAACTTTTGTTGACGTCATCCTCATTCTTGTCGCGAAATCGTGACGCTTTCGGCTTCCAGCGGCTTTTCTTGCACCTTGTCGCGAAATCGCGACACTTTCAGCTTTCGTTGACGTCATCCTCAGCTTTGTCATGAAATCGTGACGCTTTCGGCTTCCAGAGGCTTTTCTTGCAGCCTGTCGTGAAATCGTGACACTTTCAATTTTGCTGACGTCATCCTCATCTTTGTCACGAAATCATGACGCTTTCGGCTTTCGTACATTCCTTGCTTCATGCAGTAGCGAAATCGTTACAACTTTGTGCCTTGTGCTTCCAACTTTTTTTCTACCCATGAGATTTTGACTTGTAGCGAAATCGCTACACTTTGAGTCGCACTTTACTTGTACAAATCGCTACACCTTTCTAAATCGCTACACCTTCGTGTTATGCTTTTTCAACTCGTAGGAAATCGCTACACCTTTGTGTTGTGCTTTTTCAACTCAGACAAATCGCTACACCTTTGTCACAACAAATCGCTACACTTTTCATAACCTTCTCATCCATGTAGCGAAATCGCTACAACTTTTCACTTAACACTTTCTCCTTGCTTAAAATTCAACATGTAGCGAAATCGCTACGATTTCTCGACTTAGCTTCTTGGCCTCCAACATGTCACGAAATCGTGACAGTTTGCCTTGCGCCTTCTCTCTCCTCATTTTTGTCGTGAAATCATGACATTTTCGGTTGTGCCTTCTCTCTCCTCATTTTTGTCGTGAAATCATGACATTTTCGGTTGCGCCTTCTCTCTCCTCCGACTTGTCGCGAAATCGCGACAGAAAACATGTCGCGATATCGTGACAGTTTTCTAACTTGTCTTTTTCTTCGAATTTTAGAAACTGGGTCACTTTTGTTTTCCTGGAATTGCACTTTACATAATATGACTATCCTTTGAATTTATATCTTCTGCATCTGAATGGCTCCTGAACTGTCTATCCATTGCATCATTGGATCTAACTGCCTGTGTTGACAACAATGACAAACTTCTTGCAACACCTTGCTCAACAATCTCCCCCTTTGGAATTGTTGGCAACACCTGTGTACATTCCTGTAACTCTTCTCCCCCTTTGTCAATAATACCAAAGGGCTGCTGCAGACTCCCCCTGAGTCCATCCTCACACTTCTCAGGCACAATTTGTTGCATCTGGCACAAATTATGATCATGAGCAAAAGAATAGTCAAATACTCAAATGCTCCCCATGAGAAAGTGATCCCTGTAGCTAGTCACTTCTTAGGAAGTGTGACTACTCCTAATTTGCTTTGAAGGTACTCAAATACTTCCTTGGGCAAAGGTTTTGTAAAAATATCTGCTACTTGTTCTGTAGTTGGGACATAGTCCAATTTAACTTCTCCTTCTGCAACTTTCTCCTTCAAGAAATGATACCTTATAGCAATGTGCTTTGTCCGTGAGTGCATTCTTGGATTCTTAGAGATGTTAATTGCATTGGTGTTATCACACTTAATTGATATTGGTTCACTGAAATTAATACCTAGATCTTTCAAAGTTTGTTTCATCCACAAGACTTGTGTGCAACATGTTGCTGTTGCAATATATTCTATCTCAGTTGTAGATAAAGAAACTGACTCTTGCTTCTTCTTATGCCATGCAACCAATCTGTCCCCCAAATAGAATGCTCCTCCACTTGGTACTCTTTCTGTCATCAACACATCCAGCCCAATCTGCATCTGAATATGATATAAGAGTGAAGTCTTTGCCTTTTGGGTACCACAACCCATACTCCATGGTGCCCTTGAGATACCGAAAAATCCTTTTAACTGCTATCACATGAGTCTCTTTGGGACTAGCCTGAAATCTAGCTACCATGCAAACTGCCTGCAGAATATCAGGTCTAGTGGTTGTTAAATATAGTAGACTTCCAATCATAGATCTGTACATGGTTTGGTCTACAGGTGGAGATTTGTCTTCTTTACTCAATTTGCGACTTGTTGTCATGGGAGTCTTGGCGGCTTACTTAGTCCTCCATAGTGAACCTTTTTAGCATTTCTTTCACATATTTGATTTGGGAAATGAATATGCCTTTCTCATTTTGATTAACTTGTAGCCCAAGAAAGTAAGACAGTTCACCAATCATAGACATTTCAAATTCATTCTGCATCTTATTTGCTAAGTCTTTACAAGATTCATCTTTGTTGCTGCCAAATATGATATCATCTACATAGACAACTAGAACAATGAGATGCCCACCTTCTATTTTTACATACAGATTACTGTCCACTAAACCTTTCTTGAATCCTGTTGAGAGAGATAATTATCTAGCCTTGCATACCATGCCCGTGGTGCTTGTTTTAATCCATACAGTGCTTTCTTTAATTTGCAGACAAGGTTAGGATCCTCACTAATTTGAAATCCATCCGGTTGTTCAATATAGACCTCTTCTTCAAGTTTCCCATTTAGGAAGGCAGATTTTACATCCATCGATAAACTACGAAGTTCTTGTGAGCTGCTAGTGCCAAAAACATTCTAATAGCTTCTAGTTTGGCCACTGGTGCGAAAGTCTCTTCAAAATCAATGCCTTCGACCTGTGCATAGCCTTTGCAAACCAGTCTTGCTTTGTTTCTAATGACCTGACCGTCTTCATTTAATTTGTTTCGAAATATCCATTTGGTGCCGATTACATTCTTATTTGCAGGTCTAGGTACCAGTTCCCAAGTTCTGTTCTTTTCAATCCGATCTAACTCTTCATTTATTGCTTTCATCCAGCTATCATCTTTGCTGGCTTCATCTATGTTTTTGGGCTCAATGCTTGATAAAAGAGAGTAATTACTTATTACTTTCCTTCTTGTTTGAACACCGACTGTGGGATCCCCAATTATTTGATCTGTTGGATGATTTTTTTGCCAGCTGCCAGTTTTAAATTTCTTATTTTCTTGTGCTTCTGAGTCATCGATTAAGTCAACTGAATCAATTGTAGGTTTGTTTCCTTCTTCATTTACCTCATCTCCTTCAAAAACATCTTCATAGATTGGGTAGTTTTCCTCAAAGTCAGTTAACCGTGTTCTACCTTCATCAAATTTAACATCTGCACTATCCACAATTTTCTTGAGTCTCTTGTTGTAGCATTTGTAAGCTTTACTTTTTGGAGAATATCCAACAAAGACACCTTCATCTGCTCTATCTTCAAATTTCCCAAGATTGTCATCAGTATTTTTGATATAACACTTACGACCAAATACTTTGAGATGTTTTTTTGTTGCTTTTCTACCAAACCACAACTCATACGGAGTTTTTCTTTCATGAGTCCTTAACATATATCTGTTTTGGAGGTATACTGCTATGTGAACTGCTTCTTTCTAGAATCTGTCTGCTATTTTATTTTCTGCCAGCATAGTGCGTGCCATTTCCTGAACAGTTCTGTTCTTTCTTTCTACTACACCATTCTGTTGGGGAGTTCTAGCTGCTGAATATTGTCTCCTGATGCCATGATTTTCACAGTATTCTAAAAATTCATTTGAAATGAATTCTCCTCCTCTATCTGATCGTAAACATTTAATCCTTTTTCCTGTTTCATTCTCAACTAGATGTTTGAAGGATTTGAACATTTGAAAAGCTTCTGTTTTGTCTTTTAAGAAAAATATCCAGGTCATTATGGAATAATCATCGATACATAACATAAAATATTTGTCTCCATTTATGCTTTGTGTTCTCATGGGTCCACATAAGTCTGTATGTATAAGTTCCAGAGGCTTGCTAGTGTGGTACTCTTTTGTTTTGAATGAAACTCTGGTTTGCTTTCCCTTTTGACATGAGGCACGAGACAATATTTGAAGGTTTTCTAATGGTTGGAATATCTCTCACTTGCTTGTTTTGAGCTGATTTTCACTAAGTTGTCGAAACTTATGTGTCCAAGCCTCTTGTGCCACGACCAGTTCTCTTCTTCTTGTCCAATGAAGCACATACCTTCTGAAGATTATGAGAGTGTGTACAGGTTGCCAGACGTCCTTGAGCCGGTTGCTATTAATTTCCCGTTGTTTATTTTTCTGACTTCACAACCCTGCTTCTTGAAGACTACTTCATGTCCTTTATCACAGATTTGACTCACACTTAACAGATTGTGTTTCAGACCATCCACAAACAGAACTTCTTCGACTTAATTTTCCCATCACTAATTTTGATAGATCCTTTTCCGATTATCTTGGCTCCATCATTGTTTTCAAACTTTACAGAGCCACCCTCATATTTTTGTAGTTTTTCAAACTTCTGTTTATCACCTGTCATATGACTTGAGCAACCACTGTCAAGAATCCATGGAACACATTTATTTTGAGCCTTGAAAGTCTATCTGTACTATTAGAGATTCCTTTTCTTCTCTGAGTTGTTCTTTCTGTTTCCATTCTATTTTGACCGTGGTATTGGATTCTAGCTTGGATTTCCCCTTTTCAGACTCTTGCACATATCTTTCTGAATGATTTCTACTTTGTTTTGCCCTATATGGTTGAACTCTTCTTTTTGAATTTGATTTGAAACAGAGGTACTATGACAGTTTCTAGCAATATGCCCAAAGTTGTGACAATTGAAGCATTCTCTTGCATAACTTATTAGAGGAGCAAAAGCATTTCTACTAGTGAAACTTCTTGGTCCTACATTATACTTGCGATCGAGCAATTTTATGTCCATAAGCATTACATTTGAAACAGAAACCATAAAAGTAATGATTGAACTTGAAAGATGGTCTTTGCAGGTTGTTGTGGGGAGTCATAGATTTTCTTTTCTTTTGATGTGTGACCTTGGTAAAACCATCATTGTCAATCCTCTTTTCAGGCCTGGCATCATTTCTTTCTTTTGCCTGATTAGTTGTTCTTTCAACAGCCTGTTTCTTGTCTTCACTCCTTTCAACATCTCTGCTGATGATTCTCATTCAACAAAGCCCAGACCAAATTTGATACCTGCGGGTCTTTGATCGCTTAAAATTTTGTCCAGCTTCATCAAACTTTCTTCACGTTTGTAATAGCAGCTAATTTTTTGATCCAGCTCTTGTATCTATATTCGAAGACCAACATTTTCTTCTTCCAGTTTACAGTAGCAATCTATCTTCATGGTCACCTGAACTTCAAGATCTTCGGACATTTTCTTGTACTCTTATGTCTGTATTTTTAAACTTGTTATAATGTCATTTGCATCCTCAAGCTTCCTTGACAGTTTTTTATTTTTTCTCTTCTCAGATTTCCATTCTATAAGAGCAGAAACTAGCTCACCTTCTAGATCAACTTCAGCCTCGGTTTTTCAACAGACACTTTAGAGTTCATACCTTCTTCCTTCTCTGAGATTTCTGCCTTTTCAGAATTTTTGACTTCAAATGCCATGAATAGAGCTTCGCCTGTTCCTTCTTCAGAATCCTCACTAGAGCTGTCTTCTGAGGAATATGCATTCCTGGATATAAAGCTTTTCTTTTTGAAATTGCCTTTTCTGAAGTTAGATTTCTTTCTCCATTCACCTTTTTCTTGATGTGAAGTTTCCTCACCTTTGTCCTTCTCATTGAGAGGACATTTGGTTACAAAGTGTCCAATCCCCCCACAGTTGAAACATTTAAAAGGTAGTTTTCCTTTGTACTTTCCTTTGCCCTTTCTCAACTTTTTGACAAAATTTGCTTCCATTTCATCTGAAATTTCTTCTTCTTCAGACTCTTGTTTTGTGTCTTTACCTTTTTGGGCTTTAAATGCTGCTTCTCTGTCTGTAGGATTAGACTTTCCTATTCTCATTTCATAAGCCGTCAAGGAACCATGCATCTCATCCATACTGAAATGATTTAAGTCTTTAGCTTCTTCTATGGCAGAGACTTTAGAATCAAACCTGTGAGGAAGCGACCTTAAAACCTTTTTCACAATAGTAGCATCATCCAACTCTTCGTCGAGACCTCTCATTGAATTAGTGATTCCATTTACCCTTTGCATGAAGGCTTCTATGTTCTCATCGTTGGTCATTTTTAGTGATTCGAATTGAGCTCGATGAGTTTGCAGCTTAGCTTCCTTGATCTTGTCATCTCCCTCATGAATATTCTCCAGTTTGTCCCACACATCTTTTCTTGAAACACAGTTTATGATTTTGACCAAATCACTGTCCACTAATCCACACATGATGGCATTTTTTGCTTTAGAATCATTTTCAAACTCCTTTTTACCGGTGTTGTCGGTTGGAGCAGTAGCAGGAGCTGTGTAACCATTGACTACTGCATTCCAGATGTCAAATCCCAAAGCTCAGAGATATGTTTGCATTCTGATCTTCCGGAAAGCATAATTTGTTCCGTCAAACAGTGGTGCCTTGTTTGAGGAGAAACCTTCACCACCTGCCATAATGTCACTCACTGGGATCACCCTAGCTGATTGAGCCTATTCGGGTACCTAGCTCCGATACCAATTGTTGTAATCACGGTGACACCGAGAGGGGGGTGAATCGGTGTGATCTTTAAAATTTCTAATATATATAGTTTTAAATCCGAGCAACTATTTAAAAGCGATAAACGAAATATCAAATGCAGCAAGAAAGCATGACACACAACACAGCAAATTAACGAGGTTCACCAATGTGGCTACTCCTCAAAATGACTGCTTGGACTACCATCCAAATCCAGTCAATGCAAAGCTACAACTTTACAACATCTTTTACCAGCACCAACTGGAAGGAGCACCAACCCCTTTGCTTTATCTGTTTCAAACAGAATGGAGCACCAACTCCTAATTTACCAGCACCTACTGGAAAGAGGCACCAACCCCTTATGCCAAGCTGCAACTTGGAAGTTAAAAATGATTAAGAAAATTATAGAATAAAATTCTCATGTTATTTCTTACAGTCTGTTGTTTCTCTGCAGTCTGCTACTTCTGCACAACATGCTTCGCACTGTATGACACTTCTGTGAACTTCTTCGCACTCTCTGCAGCAATCGGATGATCGTTCACTTTTGTTGTCTGCCCGCTATCACTTCGCACTCATAACTCCACCTCTGCACATCATGCTCTTAATTTACGCAATCACGATATGCACACTTCGCTTCAACTCTAACTGCGACTTCGCACTCTGCTCGACACGAATTTCACTTGCGCAATCACTCTGCTCGCATTCGCACTCAATCTTCATGCCACACTTTTCAAACTCGAAGAAGCCCTCCTTATATAGAAGAAATCTCAGGAACAAACCCTAAAGAACGTCGGCTGAGAAACCCTAGAAATGTCGGCTGCCAAACCCTAAAATTCGTTGACTGTAACCCTAAGAATGTCGGCTGCAAAACCCTAGAAATTATCGATTGCAAAACCCTAAAATCCGTCGGCCCAGATTTAACTTTGTCGGCCTCAAACGCCTCTGCCACCTTTGTCACCTTCCTGTAGCTTATTGCCGTGAAATAATAACATGTCGCGATATCGCGACACTTTTTGTAGCCGTACGCCTTCTTGTCCTTGTTGTCGTGAAATCGTGACCATTTTGGCCTTTGATAGCTTTGCCACCGTTCTTGTCACGAAATCGTGACACTTCAAACTTTTGCTGACGTCATCCTCATTCTTGTCGTGAAATCGTGACGCTTTCGGCTTCCAACGGCTTTTCTTGCACCTGTCACGAAATCATGACACTTTCAACTTTCGCTGATGTCATCCTCAGCTTTGTCGTGAAATCATGATGCTTTCGACTTCCAGAGGCTTTTCTTGCAGCCTATCGCGAAATCGTGACACTTTCAGCTTTTGCTGACGTCATCCTCATCTTTGTCATGAAATCGTGACGCTTTCGGCTTCCGTACATTCCTTGCTTCATGCAGTAGCGAAATCGTTACAACTTTGTGCCTTGTGCTTCCAACTTTGCTTCATAATTTTGACTTGTAGCAAAATCGTTACACTTTGAGTTCTGCACTTTTGACTTGTAGCGAAATCGCTACACCTTGTTTGCTCTTTTTCAACTTGTAGCGAAATCGCTACACCTTCGTGTTATGCTTTTCAACTCTACAAATCGCTACACCTTTGTGTTGTACTTTTTCAACTCGTAGCGAAATCGCTACACCTTTGCGTTGTGCACTTTTGACTCGTAGCGAAATCGCTACATCTTTTTCACTTAACACTTCCTCCCTGCTTCGGCCAGCGAACATACATGTAGCGAAATCGCTACAACTTTTCACTTAACACTTTCTCCTTGCTTCAACCAGTGAAAATTCAACATGTAGCGAAATCGCTACAGTTTCTCGACTTAGCTTCTTGGCCTCCAACATGTCGCGAAATCGTGACAGTTTGCCTTGCGCCTTCTCTCTCCTCATTTTTGTCATGAAATCGTGACATTTCTAGCTATGCCTTCTCTCTCCTCATTTTTGTCATGAAATCATGACATTTTTCATTGCGCCTTCTCTCTCCTCTGACTTTTCGTGAAATTGCGACAGAAAACATGTCACGATATTGTGACGGTTTTCTAACTTGTCTTTTTCTTCGAATTTTAGAAAGCTGGGTCACTTCTTGTTTTCTAGGAATTGCACTTTACATAATCCGACTATCCTTTTAACTTCTGTCTTCTGCATCTGAATGATCCCTGAACTGTCTTTCCACTGCATTATTAGATCTAACTGCCTGTGTTGACAACAATGACAAACTTCTTGCAACACCTTGCTCAACAAACCGAAGGGTGACCCATTCACCATGATATAAAATCTTGTTGTAGAGATACAACTAAAAATCAACTTAATCTACTAGGGACAGAAACCAAACTTACCCAAAATATTGGTGAGGAAACACCATGAGACTCGGTCATAGGCTTTATTTATGTCTAGCTTTAGTAACATACCTGCTTCCTTACTAGCCACCATTGAATGAATAACTTTGTGAATTGTGATGATACCATCCAGTATTTTTTTCCCTTTCACAAAACCTCCTTGGTTCATATCAATGATGAATGGAAGGATAACCTTCAACCTATTGGCTATTGTTTTCGTGAGAATCTTCATCAGAGTGTTACATAAACTGATAAGGCAAAAACTGTAAAATTCCATTGCTCCCATTACTTTAGGGCTGAGGACTAAAAATGTAGCATTAACTCCTTCCAGTATTTTCATGTCCTTTTGAGCCTCAATTATAGCTTCCACTACATCATCGCCTAGGATATCCCAAAAATTTTGAAAGAAAGCAGCGGGGAAGCCATTCGGTCTTGGGGAGCTATTACCATCCATGTCAAAAATTGCCTTCCTGATTTCCTCCTCTATAAAAGGGTTGAGTAAGAATCCATTAAGATTCTCAGTGCAAAGGGGAGGAATGATCGCCAATAGAGAGTCCTCTTCTTCAATAGTAGGATTTACATCCTCTAGAAATGATTTAAATAACTCGGTCACTTCCCTCCTTATGTCTTCCATATCTTTAGTGTTAGCCCCATCGAGCATCTTGATCTCCTTAATTTTGTTAGTACTCTTATGGCGAAGAGTAGAGACATGGAAGAACTTTGTATTTCTGTCACCCTCCTTCAACCAACGCAGTTTGGATTTCTGCCTCCATAAGGTTTCTTCAAATTCCAGCACCATGTGGTATTCGACTAACAACTCCCTCTCCTAGTTTCTCAGATCTTCTATAAGTTGTTCTGACTTCAGCTTCTCTTGTATTTCGTTGATCTTGTCTTTTAGTTTTGCATTTTTTGTGAAAATATTACCAAAGGAAGTTTTGTTCCACTCTCTAATGTTAGTTGTCACATTCCTCAGTTTACATGGCACTTGGGCCAGTTTCGAACCATTATACTTTTTGTCCCACCATTGGGCAACCAGATCCTTGAGATCCTTGTTTTGGAGCCACATAAGTTTGAATCGAAAGGATCTGATGTATTTTTTCTTAGAGTCCTCCTCAGTTTTCCACAGAATTGGGTTGTGATCAAACCCGATTCTTGGTAGTGTCATTAATGAAGAATCCCCAAATATCTTTAGGTATTCTTGAGAAAGAAGAAACTATCTAATTTGATTGGAATTTGGTTTTCCTTCAATATTTTGTTAGACCATGTATAGGAGAATCTACGTAGGTCCACATCCATCAGCTCATGTTGATCAACAAAATCTCTAAACTCATAGATATCAATAGTTATTCTTTGAGATCCCCCAAATTTATCTATAGGATTAAGGTAGCAATTGAAATCCCCCACCACAATCCAAGGGTAGTTGGGGATCGTCTCCCTCAGTTCAGCTAGCTGACCCTAGAGAACCCTTCTCGCACTGTCTAACTGGAGCATATACATTCGTTAAGATCCACTCTTCCTAAGTGGTTTTATCCAAACATAGGAGACAAATAAACCAACTAGACATCATAATTACTCTACTATCAATCACATTCTTGTTCCACATAACCAACAGCCCTCTTGCTATTCCAGTGGCCTCCTGGGCTACTACTTCAGCTTCTCGCCAAGTCATATTCTTAAAATGGAACACTCTACTCTCCTCCATTTTATTTTCTTTCTAGAAAAATATCTTGTCTTGCAGGGGCCATAACTTTTTTTTAGTAAATTTTAGAATTTTTTTGTTCCAACATGTAGATCATTTCGAGTACTACAAAAACTATTTCTCATTCATTAAATTTTTGGTAAGTACTAAGGAAGTTATGGCTATTTGAATTTGGGTTATTTATGTTATTTTTTGGTTCCATAAAAAAAATTAAAAGAAAAAAAATCATATCAATTTTATTATGAGCTATTTTCAAGATATTTGTGCACTATTGTATATATTTTTTTGAATACTACACAAATAAATTATCACTTGTTAAATTTTGATGAGTATTGAGAGTTACAACTGTTTGAAGTTGGGATTTTTATGTTGTTTTTGGGCTATGCAAAAAATTCATGCAAAGGGAAAAATATATGTTTCTCAATCTAGGTAAGAAAATTAGTTTTCATTTGTTTTATTTTGAAGAAAATCTATAAATTTTATTGTTCTCTCGCACCCATGAACCGTCTCGAGCAAGGTTTCTTTGTGACCTCCTCAAGGGGTGAAGTTGTTTGTTTCTTATGCTCATTCCTTCCCATAGAAACTTGAAACCTGCACAAAAAAAAGAAAACATGATTAAAAGCATATGTGGATGAAAATGAGAAACAAAGGCGATAAATAACCAAAATATGATTACTGCATACAGGAAATGAGATCTAACTATGCTAAGTTATGAAATAAGATAACTGTTAAAAATTATTTATGCAAAGAAACTAGCAAAAAAATCTGAAGCTAAGGGCCATCCCTGTGTGGTACGATTATACCTAAGGTCCATCTCTTTGAGAGATGACCGCTAATCTGTGAGTGCTTTTTCTACAGTCGGTGCAAGGATGACTCCTGGGTTCAACCTATGGTGTTTTTGATACATCGGTGCATTATTGTAATGGTTTGATTAGTCGCAATCAATCTCAAAAGCGTATATGCAAAGTTGAAAAGAAGAAGGAAATGTGCACCTCTATCCCTTGGAGTAGTCCGGTGACATGGCCTTCTTAAGGAATCGAGGTAATCACACTTCGATCTTTACAAAAGCTATTGGATCTCTGATCAAAATTCGATAGCACTTCATTGCTCAAAATCTAAAAGCTCTGTATATTTTGAAATAAGGATGGGCACTATTATATAGACTTCTCGAAAGGATTCTAATAATAGTGGCACCTTATGCATGAAAAAGTGAAGGATCAATTCGTATTGAGAAATCAAATGCTTTTCTTTGAGATCTCATGGGAACTAATTGTGCCATGCTTTTTGCCTAAATTGGGATCATGCACATGCACAAAATTGTGACATGAATTCATGCATGGGTTTAATTGGTGGTTTCAACTACCAGTTATACCTTACTCTTTTTTTATTTTACTTCTAGCACGACCATCCCTTGGTAGGATGACCTTAACTAAGGGTAGTCCCTTGCCAGGGTGGCCTCAACTGGGGGTCATCCCTTGGTAGGGTAGCCTCTAAAGGCCATTCCTTGGAGGTACGGCCAGGGTTGCAAAGGGAAATATCCCTTATTTGAGTGGTAAAAATCACTATTTTAGCCCTAAGGTTGCCCAAGGTGGGTCATATGGTCTTCAAAGAGTCCATATAGATATTCTCCTCAATATGACACATTTTAGGTGTCTACAAATACCTCTTTTTGGGATGCATTATGTGAAAACACAACACGGAGAAAAAATAGATGACCTAAAGTCAAATTGAGGGTTGATGATGTTCATTGATCTGATCAATGTTAAATTCCCCAATCATAGAAAGAGCATGCATTTTCGAAGTATTGCTTCTAACAAGTTAGAGAACCTAGTTTTTGGTAAACCTTTGGGGTGGTAGGGATACAAGTTGCACTCTAGCCTTTGGGGAAACCAATTAGGCAATTGTTTGGTTGTGTTGTTATGTGTTTAATTTAAGTTTTTGCTTGTTATCTACCCCAAGAAAAAAGGACATGATTGTATTTGGCAATAATTCTTGAACAAATACAACTTGCATTATTGAGTGTTTGATTATTGATTTGATTATGAATCTGTAATTGATATGACTACCCCCTCAAGCAATGATTCGATGTGAAAATGAAGAAATGATGAAAGTAATGAGTCGCTTGACCAAGAAGATTTGATTTGATTTTTTTAGGACTATTACAAAATTTTAAAGGGTGCTAGACCCCATTACAACCTTGATTCTGACCCATTTATTACTATTTTTGGTGAGTGATCTTATGGTAATTTCCTCATCCTATCGAATTGCATGGATAACCATTCACTAGGTTTATAGAATAAATCACTAGATACAAGATTCACTAAACATTTACAATATTTGTGTGACCAAAGGGCTTAAATGCCTTTGGAGCCATTTTAATTATGACCTAAGAAAATATGGATACCTTTGGAACCTTTTTATGGTGACCAAAGGGCTTAAGTACCTTTGGGGAATTTTCATGTTGATCTAAGGGCTTAAGTGCCTTTGGAGCCATTTTTAAGTTGACCAAAGGTCTTAAGTGCCTTCGAAGCTTTTAAATGCTGACCAAAAGAAATTTGGGTACTTTTGGAACCTTTTGATGGTGACCAAAGGGCTTAAGTGCCTTTGGGGCTTTTTGAATGTTGACCAAAGGGCTTAAGTACCTTTGGGGCTTTTTTAATGTTGACCAAAAGTCTTAAGTGCCTTTGGGACTTTTTGAATGTTGACCAAAGGGCTTAAGTGTCTTTGGGGCTTTTTTTAGATATTGACCAAAGGGCTTAAATGCCTTTGGGGCTTTTTGAATGTTGACCAAAGGGCTTAAGTGCCTTTAGAATATTTGCTCTATTTTATTTATGCTTAACTACTTGTTGTCCTATTTTATCTACAACCATATTTACTTTCATTTACATGCATACTAACAACTTCTTCTTACTTCCATGTTATTATACTTTCATGCATTGAGTATTTTAGCATTTAATCCCTTCTTTTCAAGCATTTATTTCTATAGCATATAGATAATAGTTTTTATCTATTTGCAGCAATCAATATACTCATTTACATGCTTACTAACAATTTATTTTTACTTCCATGCTATTTTACTTTCATACATTGAGTATTTTAGCATTCTAGTTCTTCTTTTCAAGCATTTCAATCCCTTCTTTCATTGGCATCTAAAGGCTTTTTAGGCTCTTAATTTTTCTATCTAAATCCCATATAGTTTTGGATATAAGGTCTTCATTACCTTATTATCCATATATTAGCTTCCTATTGTCTCTCATATAGAAGCTCTTTTTTATAATTTGCTTAATATTGCATTTCTATATTATTTCCTTTCATTGTTTAATCACTCTATATTAATTCTTGTATCCATTTCATAGGCATTGCAATAATTAGGATATAGACAAGTTACCTTGCTATATTCCTAATCCCCTTGCATTCTTAGATCTTTGTTCCCAGCTCTTTGATTGTTCAAAACAGCCACTGAAACACTTCCTCTACCTTCTTCATTCAAGCATTCATTTAGATCTTAAATTAGTAAATAATTCACAACAATCTCTATCCATATTGCACTTAGATCAATAGCAAACATTATCATAATTATTATCTTGTGATCTCAGCCAAAACCCTATCGAAATCTGTCAAATTGACCTCTAAAACTCTTAAAAACCCATCCTAGGACCAAATTATCCACCCTGCATTGTCAATGGTGAATTTGGTAGCCTAAAACACACAAAACCTAAAATTTCTCCTTGTTTTACCCTAAAAATCAAAGACTCCTTAGATAATCCATCAAATCTGAAAAGCATATAGAATAGCTCTTGTTTTCATGCATTTTGTGTGATATAAGCTTAACATGCATTTAGGTGATCATTTATGATTTAGGTTTAAATAATTGTTAAGGCTCAAAAAAGAGTCGGATAGATAGAGATCCAAAATCTTAGGTGTTTTCTTTGAATAAACCCATTAAAACATTGATCAAACAAGTGTTTCATCAAATTTCATACAACCATAGTAAAAATCATTGAGTAGGAGTCTAGTTGTGTTGAGGATCTTCGTATCCTCTATGTCTCCTTTGAAAAGAGACTCTCAAGTGGGGAAGCAGAGATTTTGACGAATCTCCCCCATGCACACTTGACATTAAATTAGACTTAAAGGGAAAAGAACATGAAGTTTTCCCACCATCTACATATTTGGTGAACCCGACATGAACACTCCTTTTGCATTAAAAAAGATAATTTGTTAAACTTAAACAAAGATCATTTGGTGTACCTACATAGATAGGCTTATGTATGGTGTAGTGATGGGTGTACCCTTTTGACAGGAAAAAGGGATAAGTTAGCTCATTCATGGGATGAGACTGATAGCTTATTTGCAATACACTTAGTATACCTACACAAACAAGCTTATGTATGGTATAGGGATGGGTGTATCCTTTTGGTAGATAATAAAGGGAATAAGTTGACTCATCATAGGTATGAGACAAACAAATTAAAATATTAGATTAGTTTAGAATAATTCGTAGTATGGCATGTGTTGGTTAGGGATATGTAAGTCCCTCTCAAGTATGTTTGTTTAAAATAATACTTTAGTTAGATTAGTTAGATATTTGGGTGATTACATACATATTGTAGTCTACTTGCTCAATCTTGCCCCCACTATATCACTTGATCACATCACTCTAGAATAAGTATGGACCAAACATAATCCCTCAATTTCTTATCTTTATGTGTTTGGTTGTACAACATATATACACATCCCAAAGGAGAAGAGATAAAAATTGTATGAGAGGTCTCATCAATACATTCTACTAGGCTATAGTGATGAATAAAAAGCCTATAGATTATTTGACCTAGCTACCAAGTTGTATAATATCCATGATGTCATCTTTGATGAGAAAGAAAAGTCAACCTCATCCTATCCATATGGATCTTCATAAAACTTTATTGTGGTAATACTTAAAAGTGATGAAGATGAAGAAGACGCTAATGATGAAGTCTATAGGGATAATAATAATTAAGATAATGAAGAAGATGTATACCAATCTACTCTACCACATCACACAAAAATACCCAAATGGTACAATAGCACATTAAGAGCTTCAAGGATATATGGAATACCAGACACATCTACCATAGGATCAAGGACATGTAGCACGACTCATGATGAGGTAAATTTAGCCCTAATGAGTATTGTTGTACAAATTTTTTAACCAAACATAGTTTAGGAATCTCTTTAGTATATTTCTTGAAATAATGCTATGGATACTAAATATCAAGTATTCATGAAAAACAAGACTTGGAGTTTCTTAATAGTCCACTAGGGAAAAAGGCCATTGGATTCAAATGGATTTTCAAGATCAAATATAAATTAAATGACAATATTGATAAATATAATAAGCAACTTATAGCCAAAGGTTATGCACAAAAAATAAGGCAACTATGAAGAAATATTTGCACCGACAACAAAAATAAAGATCATCAAAATGATCTTTCTCTAGCTACATAGTTTGGATGGAGGATTCATCATATGAATGTCAAAAGTGCCTTCCTAAATGGATACTTAAATTAAGATTTCTATATGACCCAACTTGAGGGATTCATCACACCTAGGCAATAATTAAAGGTATGTAAATAAATCAAATATCTCTATGGTCTCAAACTGATGCAGGAGCATCCAACGAAAGGCAAAATACCGCAAAGTAGAAAAAATGTCGCGATATCGCGACATGTCGGCAAAGAAGAAAAAGTGTCGCGATATCGCGACATGTCGCATTTTCGTGACCAGAAGACGAGAGAAGGCGCAAGAGAGAAAAGTGTCGCGATATCGTGACATGTCGCATTTTCGCGACCAAAGGACGAGAGAAGGCGCCAAGGAGAAAAAGTGTCGCGATATCGCGACATGTCGCATTTTCGCGACCAGAAGACGAGAGAAGGCGCAAGAGAGAAAAGTGTCGCGATATCGCGACATGTCGCATTTTCGTGACCAAAGGACGAGAGAAGGCGCAAAGGAGAAAAAGTGTCGCGATATCGTGACATGTCGCATTTTCATGACCAAAGGACGAGAGAAGGCGCAAAGGAGAAAAAGTGTCGCGATATCGCGACATGTCACATTTTCACGACTAGAAGACGAGAGAAGGCGCAAGAGAGAAAAGTGTCGCGATATCGCGACATGTCGCATTTTCATGACCAAAGGACGAGAGAAGGCGCAAAGGAGAAAAAGTGTCGCGATATCGCGACATGTCGCATTTTCGTGACCAAAGGACGAGAGGAGGCGCAAGAGAGAAAAGTGTCGCGATATCACGACATGTCGCATTTTCACGACCAGAAGACGAGGGGAGGCGCAAGAGAGAAAAGTGTCGCGATATCACGACATGTCATATTTTCACGACCAAGAGGCGAGAGAAGGCTCAAGAGAGAAAAAGTGTCATGATATCGCGACATGTCACATTTTCGCGACCAAAGGACGAGAGAAGGCGCAAGGGAGAAAAGTGTCACGATATCGCGACATGTCGCATTTTCATGACCAAAGGACGAGAGAAGGCGCAAGGGAGGAAAAGTGTCACGATATCGCGACATGTCGCATTATCACGACTAAATGAGAAGAGGAAGAGCAAGAGAGAAAAGGTGTCGCGATATCGCGACATGTCGCATTATCACGACTACAGGAGAAGAGAAAGAGGAAGAAGGAAAAAGTGTCACGATATCGCGACATGTCGCATTTTCGTGACCAAAGAAAAAAAAAGGGCAGGCGGTTACAGGGGCCGTTACAGAGGAAATTATCGAGCGGTGGGTATACCGAACGTCATCATTGGTTGACAGGCAGACAGAGTCTACAATGGCAGCACTAAACAAGCACGTGGCACCAAGGTGCAATGAAAGCAGACAAAGATCAAGAGTCGAAAAGAAAGACGTTTTGAAAGCCAAGACAACGAAGAGGCACGAGAAATGAAATGAAGGGTCAGAAAAGGGAAATGGAGAGTCACGCCAAAGATTTTAAAATGGGAAGCGAAGGCATGCACAAGGGGTCAAAAAACTGCTGAGACAGAGTTGCAGACGTGAAGGCAAAAGGAGAGGGCCATTTTGGACCTGTTTGGGCTGTTTTTCTTTCAGGGGGAAATGCTGTAAAAGAATAAAAATAAATAAACTATCTTTCGGGATAAAGGAGTTTATTTGGCAGACTGCTGCCATTAATGTAATTTTTTTCAAATTGTTGAATGAGAATTGAGAATTTAGCATGAGCAAATTTTGGCTCCCCATCAAGTGGTATCAGAGCAGGAGTTCCTGAGTGTGTGAGCAGATCGTCGAAAGTGAGGCAGTTTGCACCAGGATCTGTGGAAGGGTTGTGAGAAGAGAGCGAAGAAGAATGCCTCCACGAAGAAACCATGGTGGTGGGAGAAATGTGGTACCTGAAGAAGATTTCAGAGCTTTGCAGAGGCAAGTGCAATCCCTGCAAGAGGAGTTGCGAAGAGGGGTTGAGCCAAGGAGAGAAGACCGTAGTGAAGATGAAGCTTGGGAGGTTGATGATCCATCGGTTGAAGAAGAAGCAACGGATCCTGCAGAAGCTAGATTAGTTAAGGCCATATCTCGGATCGGGAAGAAGACAAAGTTTGATGTCTCCACGTATTCTAGGAATCTCAATCCAGAGGAGTTGATTGATTGGATCAATGATATGGAGGAGTATTTTGAGTATGAGGAGGTTGTAGATCCAGATCGGATCAAGTTTGCAAAAATGAAGTTGAAAGGCCATGCTTGCATATGGTGGAAAGAAGTGCAGCTAGAAAGAAATAGAGGAGGAAAGGAAAAGATAACCATATGGGATCGAATGGTAGAGAAGTTGAAGAGACAGTTTATTCCTGTAGATTACGAATTGGATCTGTTGAGGAAAATGTAGAGTTTGAGACAGTCAAACAAATCTGTCAAAGAATATATAGAGGAGTTTTACCAGATCTCAATCAGAACTGGCCATTCTGAGGCTAACAAGGAGAAGGTAGCCCGTTACATCAATGGATTGAGAACCAGTATTCAAGAAGAGTTGAGTCTGGTTAGGATGAGCACCATTGAGGATGTTTACTAGTTTGCTCTAAAAGTTGAAGAGAAGCTGAACAGAAGGTTTGAGGGTAAGCAGAAAGGAAGAGGTCATGGAGAAAGAACTGGTGGAAGAATAGATGGAGGACGAGATGAGAAGAAAGAAGAAGCTAGCAGTAGTCAGGATCAGAAGGGAGATAATGATTACAGATCCCGTGGTCAGAACAACTACCAAAGAGGAAGAGGTAGATCTAGACGTGGGTATGGAAGAGGAGGATTTCGTGGAACCTATTTCCATTGTGGGGAAGAGGGACATCGGGCATATGAGTGTCCCCAACACCGAGAGAGGATGAATAAGAGACCTGAGGGTCATGCCAAAGCTGTTGTAGTAGATGAAGGTGCTGAATCAGAACATTTTGAAGAAGCAGAAGAAGGAGAAGCGTTGATGATAAGAAGAGCATTGATGAATGGAGGGAAAGATGTGGATCAGAGGAAGAGCTTATTTTGCACAAGATGCAAATGTGCAGGTAAGGCCTGTAATGTTATCATAGATAATGGTAGTACTGATAACTTGGTCTCTAAAGAAATGGTTACTAAGTTACAACTAGAGAGGAGGAGACACCCGCATCCATACCGGATTGCGTGGTTGTGGAAGGACCATAGGGCATTGGTCAGTGAACAGTCCTTAGTTAATTTTAATATTGGGAGATACCAGGATGAGGTCCTGTGTGATATCCTACCTATGGATGCTTGCCATATGCTTGTTAGGAAGACCATGGCAGTTTGATCATCGTGTAGTCCATGATGGACATACCAACACTTACTCCCTAACAAACGAAGGAGTGCGCCATAAACTAAAGCCACTGAAGGAGATGGATGAAAAGAGTTTGCTGACAACAATGAGAGTGGAAGTTGTGGGGTTTGAAGAACTTAAGGGTTTGTACCCTGCAGACCCAAATTTTGCTGAAGCTTGGAGAGCTTGTACAGCCCTAGTTAAAAATAAGGTGACAGAACAGTACAGAAGTGAAGGTCACTTCTCAATCCACCCCGGTTGTCTGATGCAGGAGCATCCAACGAAAGGCAAAATACCGCAAAGTAGAAAAAATGTCGCGATATCGCGACATGTCGACAAAGAAGAAAAAGTGTCGCGATATCACGACATGTCGCATTTTCATGACCAAAATACGAGAGAAGGCGCAGGAGAGAAAAGTGTCGCGATATCGCGACATGTCGCATTTTCGTGACCAAAGGACGAGAGAAGGTGCCAAGGAGAAAAAGTGTCGCGATATCGCGACATGTCGCATTTTCACGACCAAAAGACGAGAGAAGGCGCAAGAGAGAAAAGTGTCGCGATATCGCGACATGTCGCATTTTCGTGACCAAAGGATGAGAGAAGGCACAAAGGAGAAAAAGTGTCACGATATCGCGACATGTCGCATTTTCGCGACCAGAAGACGAGAGAAGGCGCAAGAGAGAAAAGTGTCACGATATCGTGACATGTTGCATTTTCATGACCAAAGGACGAGAGAAGGCGCAAAGGAGAAAAAGTGTCACGATATCGCGACATGTCGCATTTTTGTGACCAAAGGACGAGAGGAGGCGCAAGAGAGAAAAGTGTCGCGATATCGTGACATGTCGCATTTTCATGACCAGAAGACGAGGGGAGGCACAAGAGAGAAAAGTGTCACGATATCGCGACATGTCACATTTTCACGACCAAGAGGCGAGAGAAGGCTCAAGAGAGAAAAAGTGTCGCGATATCACGACATGTCGCATTTTTGTGACCAAAGGATGAGAGAAGGCGCAAGGGAGAAAAGTGTCACGATATCGCGACATGTCACATTTTCACGACCAAAGGACGAGAGAAGGCGCAAGGGAGGAAAAGTGTCGCGATATCGTGACATGTCGCATTATCGTGACTAAATGAGAAGAGGAAGAGCAAGAGAGAAAAGGTGTCGCGATATCGTGACATGTCGCATTATCGCGACTACAGGAGAAGAGAAAGAGGAAGAAGGAAAAAGTGTCACGATATCGCGACATGTCGCATTTTCGTGACCAAAGAAAAAAAAGGGCAGGCGATTACAGGGGCCGTTACAGAGGAAATTATTGAGCGGTGGGTATACCGAACGTCATCATTGGTTGACAGGCGGACAGAGTCTATAGTGGCAGCACTGAACAACACGTGGCACCAAGGTGCAATGAAAGCAGACGAAGATCAAGAGTCGGAAAGAAAGACGTTTCGAAAGCCAAGACAACGAAGAGGCACGAGAAATGAAACGAAGGGTCAGAAAAGGGAAACGGAGAGTCACGCCAGAGATTTTAAAAGGGGAAGCGAAGGCATGCACAAGGGGTCGAAAACTGTTGAGACAGAGTTGCAGACGTGAAGGCAAAAGGAGAGGGCCATTCTGGACCTGTTTGGGCTGTTTTTCTTCCAGGGGGAAATGTTGTAAAAGAATAAAAATAAATAAACTATCTTTCGGGATAAAGGAGTTTATTTGGCAGACTGTTGCCATTACTGTAATTTTTTTCAAATTGTTGAATGAGAATTGGGTTTGTTGGTTCTTGAAATTTTGGCTCCCTATCACAAACAGGCTCCTCGAACCTTGTACATAAAAATAAATGAACATTTTGAAAAATATGGTTTTAAAAGAAATCCATATGATCCAAATTTGTACCATGAGGAACAAGAGAAGTTGTGATTATCAATGTATATGTGGATGATTTGGTCATCACAAGAAATTCTAAGAAAATAATTCTTGCAACAAAGGATAACTTAAAATTCTCATTTGACATGATCAATCTTGGACTGTTGTACAATCAAGGTGTATTGAAACTTGTTTGTAATCTAGTGTTCCCCATGTGCACCAAACACATTGAAGTTTAGTGCCACTTTATATGTGAACATGTTCAACAACACAAAATTTAGCTCAAATTTTGCCCTACTTAGGAACAACATGCAAACATCTTCACCAAGTCACTTGCATGTGTTAAGTTTGAAGCATTTCAATATTTTATCTCAAAGAAACTCTAAACTATGATGTAATAAGGGGGAATATTAGGAATTATTACTATCATAGTTGAATTAGAATAATAATAAGAGCAATTGCAACCACCCTACACAAGGTCTATGTGTTTCTATTATTTAAGGTTAGTTGTTTTCCTTATTTGAAGGTTGTTATGCCATAGTGAGCAAGGCTTCTATATTTAAATAATTTCAAATCAATGAAGCAAATCATTAAAGTATTCCTATCATCTTTAATGATCTAAATAAATAAATAGATTTTATTTTTAAGTTTATATGAAAGTTGAGCACAATGGCATCCTTTAGTAGTTTAATTTTAGAAGCATCCTATTTTTTATATTTAAATAAATGAAAAAATAATTCTTAGATTTTTACTTTTGAAATTTTATGTAAAAATTAATATTAATTATTGTTAATAATTTTAGTATCTAAATATAATCAATAATATAACTCAGTGTAATAGACAATTGTAGACACCCAATTTTGGGGAATTTTACCAAACTTTAGGTCTACTAAAATTCATCATTTAACCCTCATTCATAAAATCTTTAATCAATCAAATTGAATTAACCTCTTCAAACTCAAATTTGAGATGTTAGTCGCCCTAAAAGTAACATCATGTTTAGGGCATTATTTTCCATAACAAACCTTCACAAAACTTCACAAAAATATCATATTAGAATGGGATCGAAGAAAACTTTCCAATGAGTATATATGCCTATACTTGCATAATGATCAATACCTCTAACTACAAGAAAACCAACACCTAGGTAGAACAAAAACAATAACACCAGTATTCAGCGATAGTGCTAGTACCAATGCTATTACAAATATCCAATGATTTTACAACCTTACTATTTGACCTTAAGAGTTAGCAATAGTGATACTATAACCTTAAATCTAGTGTTATTAGCAATATTTTTTCCCAAAAATAGCATTGGTAGCACTATTATTTTGTGTGTTTTTTACTTGGTATGAATGAAGCCTCAAAAGCATATCTCTCCAACATATGGATTCCTCTACCACTCCTAGGCATGATCATGCATGCCATTTCATGTCCCTTGATCATACAAATTTGAACTCTCTACCTTATCCTAAAGGTATATTTGACCTTTCCCTCCAAGGATTCCTATCCTAAAATGTATAAATTGAGCCCACGGGATGGGCACTCAACAAACAATTTTCTATTAGCAAATGGGCCCAAATATCACATCTATATTTACTAGGATCGTATAATAAAACATATATAATATCATTCAATAATAACACCAATATTGTAAAATAAAATTTGTATTGATAAATATTGATTCACACTACAAAATCATTACATGGCATAGAGCTTTATCTTCAATATATAACCTTACATGAGACTCTTCAATGCACCCGACTTTTGCTCTCCTCAAACTCACAGGACATAAACAACTCTTCATACTACAATATGACAAATTCTCTCATGATCATATAACTTCCTACTCCTAAACTTGGCACATCACATTCATAACTCTTACTTACACACATTACATCTCACACTCATGACTCTTCACTTAAACATGATACCTTTCACTCACAACTCTTCACTTACACATATAACACCTTTCACTCATAACTCACTCTTGGTTACATGATACATAAATACACTTCACAACTTGATGCATATTTTTGACAAATAATAAACACACACCCTAAACTAAATATTTACAATGGTACTTAAAGTAACAAATAATGTAATACCTCCAACACCCCCCATCCCCCCTCATATTACATTATGCAGTATGAGGGCTTTTTGCCTTCAATATCTCTCTTATTTTCAAGCTCCAGATATGGCTTCGGCACTACTTGTGATGTTGGTTCTATTCCATTGGTTTTTTCCTTGTTCTTTGGAGGAGTTATATTCTTTTGCCATAAAAATTTATGTTCAATATAGTATTTCTTTTGATGTTTCTCTTGTAGAAAAAGCTGATTTAGAAGTTTCTGTGAATATTTTTATCACATCTAATGAAAATATCCCACTCTTATGGGAACCCATGGCCTCAATTTTATTGTCTCTTAATGAGACATTTCTTATTGCCATTAATGTATCTAAAATCCACAATTCTTCCTCTATTAAACAATTGAGATAGCGAGATAAGACTATTGGTTATGTTAGGGACATAAAGTACATTTTCTAACATACACTCAGAATATGGTAAACTAAGTGTGACATTTTATAATCCCTATACATGGTAAACATTATTATCTACTATCTTCATTGGTATATTTATTTTCACTTGTATTGAATCAAACCAATAAATATTTCTTGTCATATGGTGACTTGCACCTGAATCAATATACCATGAATCATCATCATCTTTCATTTTTGGATTTGTTTGGATTTCTTGTGGTTTATTATATCTTGCCACATGCCTATGACAATATTTTTGTGTTTGAAAATTTCTTCTCATAAAACTTGGTCCTTTAAAATTATATGATCTTCTTGATGTATTCATTTTCAAAAAATTAATTTCCTTTGATGTTGACTTCCTTATAACTCCCAAATTTTAAGCTTCAATCAATTTTCAATTCATTTAATTCAATGAATTTTTTATAATCTTCTTCTTCTTCTTCAATATTCAAATTTTCATTCAACCTCAATCAATCAATTTCAATTCTTCAATCCTTTAAAATTTTCATCAACCAATTTCAAATTTTCAATTTTTAATTGTTCTTCCTTTAACCAAGTTTTTAAATTTCAAATTCAACTTCTTCTTATGTCTCCCTAATTCTCAATTTCACAATTTCTTCCTCCAAATTTAAATTTCACCCAAACTTCAATTAAAACTCCCGAATTCAAATTTCAAGTATTTAAATCCCTTATGCCTCCCATTCCTTAATTAATTAAATCATTGCCTTATATCTCCCAAAAAACTAATCAAATAAAATATGCCCAATAATTCACTTTAATCAAAAATGTGCACTCAATTCAAATGTGTGGCTAAGGTTAAAAAGTATACATATCCTTATGTTGCTCAACTTAATAAATTCATGCACACACATGGAAACTCAGTTATGCATTGGGTCAACATTCTACTCTCTGGTGTTATGATCATTCCACAGTAGAATAAATTCATGTTTCAGTTATGCATTGGGTCAACATTCTACTCTTTGGTGTTATGATCATTCCACAGCAAAATAAATCCATGTTTCAGAGTATTCCTTCCTTTCTTATCAACAATTACTTCTAACTCTTCCAGAGTCTCAATTTTCTTTCCTTCTTAGTTTTTTCTTCATTGATGCTCAAAAAACCTCCAGCACACTCATCTTAGGACATATCTTTTCTTAGGTACAGGTGCTTTGAATGTATTATCTTCTTAAACAAGGTGCTTCTTAGACATATCTCTTCTCAGATGTAGACATTCATATATCTTCTTAGTTGTAGGCTTTTGTCTATCTTCTTATATATAGATGCTCATATCTCTTATTAGACATAAACCAAAAATTCTCCCAAGATTCAGACATCCAATCTCTCTTCTCAAAATTACTCTCGTTCACCTGAATTGCATGTTCTTCCTCACTGTATTCTCTATCTGCAATCTTATCTTCATCAACACTTTATTTTATACTTCCTTCTCCAATCTGCATGTTTTTCTAATATCCTCATCCAATATACACATTCTTCCATCTCCAATATCCTCATTCAATTTTCAATCTATCATCCAAATTTCTTCTTATTGTCTCTTCTTCAAATTCACACCATATTTGGTGCTAGTTGTCTTCCATAAAAATTTTCTCATTGTATCTCCTCTAAATTTACACCAGACTTTGGGGCTAGCTATTCTCCACTCGATCTCCAATCTTATTGCACAATATCTTCCTCCAATATTCTTGAAACTTCACACTGCTATCTCTTCATCCAATATCCTTTAACATTACTTCATAAATACTTGTTGACTTAAAAACCTACAAGTTTTCATTCAATGTTATTCTTATTTTCCTCCAATCTTCTTCTCTTATCAATATGTCTTTCTCCACCCTAGATATATTTTACTAAAGTGGATCTAATACCACTATTAGAAAATGATCCAAAATATCATAGGTCTATATTTCCCAGGATCATATAATTAAACATATATATCTTCATTCAATAATAACACCATTATTGCAAAATAAAAGCTTTATTGATAAATATTGATTCAATTACAAAATCATTACATGGAATATATCTTTATCTTCAATATATAACTTTACATGAGACTCTTCAATGCACCTAACTTTTTTTTTCTCAAACTCAAGGGAACTCTTCATATTACATTATGACAAAGTCTCTCATGATTACACAACTTCCTACTTCTAAACTTGACACATCACACTCATAACTCTTACACATATGACACCTTGCACTCATGACTCTTAACTTAAACACATGACACATTTCACTCATAAATCTTCACTTACACACATGACACCTTTCACTTATAACTCACATTTGATTACATGACACATAAGCATACTTCACAACTTAACACACACCATTAACAAATGATAAATACACTCTAAACTAAATATATATAATGGTATTCAAGGTACCAAATAATGAAATACCTCCAACAATTTCAAGTGTCCACATTTTACCAAAATTTCTCTTTGAGCTCTCTTACTCTCTCTCTCTCTCTCATTGCATTCATTGTCTTGCATTTTCAAGCATTCTTAGTAGCATTTGGGGTAAGTGAAGCAAGGCATACACGCATATAAGCAATAAATCCTCTCGTTGCTCCATCAAGTCTTTGGAGAGTTTCTCGGCTATGGAGAGGAGACTCTACTGGATTTTGGTTGTATCGCTCCATATCTAACTATTGTTCCTATCAAATTACTTTTTATTCATGCAATGCTTCCCTTCTTTCCTTGCTAATCACTTCTACTTGCATTTTATAGCTTCCAACTCTTACTTGCTTTGTCCTTATATTTAGCATTTCATTCTCATATTTCTTTATCCATTTGTAAATGCTAACAACATCTTGTTATCATTTGAGGATATTTTACAACTAACCATAAGAATTATTATCTTTCTTAAATCATATATACTTAATATCATAGTTGCATTTGTGCTTGCAGCTATTGAGAATCACTCTATTTCGCATTTGCAATTGTAGATTATTAGTTTAGTTTTATTTTTATGTTATAATTTACTCATAGAATTTTTTGTCATATTCTTACTTGTTTAGTTATCAATAGTGTTTACCTTTCATCATATTTCTTTCAGTAGATTGTTGCTATTTTATTTACAGGCTTCTTAGCACATGTTTTTGTCTCTCCTTTACCCTTATTTTCATTACTCATTTGAGTATTGTAGGTCTCCCTCTTGTTCCTTATTGCATTTGGTGTCATTCTATTCACACCACTTTGTTGGTTCTTTGCCTTACTCTTGTATCCATTTTGGGGAACTTATAGATGAATGTAGTTTTATACTTCAACATAGATGGTCCTTCCCTTTATTGTGTGCTATCTTTTCAATATTTTATTCTTTAGACTGATGATTTTTTGATTAATTCTATTCTTAGATAACTCACACTGAGATCTACTTATAGCATTTCACCTATAGGCATGTTTTTATAAGTTTTCCATCACCATAGACACCCATTTTTAGGTTGTATGAATAATAGTGCTAGTAATTCCCAAGACTCCCAACGATCTTGGCTTTTTTTCTATCATAGAACAATAGCACCATATTTTTTGATAATGCCACTATCAATGCTATTGTTGAATATCAATGCTATTACAGATACTACATGCTTCCTCTATTTTTAGGCATATATTTTTATTGTCATAATGAAGGGGGGTTTGATAGTCATATGCTTCTCAATAATCAAACAAATCCCTTAAACATTGAAGTGTCCAAAAACCTGTGCACCTTTACCAGGGGTCATCTCAAAAAGGGACGGTTGCAGAATAAGGCCATCTCTGGTTAAGACGGTTGTAGAATAGGGATCGTCTCAAGCAGTGATGGTTAAACCTGTGATCTATAATCAAAAAATAGAGAATAATTAGTCAAATAACTAATAATCAGGGATTAGGTCCCACTGTGATCACCACTGAAATATCCAAAAACTCGTGCACCTTTACCAGAAATATAATTTCAAATCCACGAAATGCAAACTAACTTATGAATAATAAGAGCATGTAATTGTAGCATCATGATAAAACAAGAAATGATATGGAGGTGGGTCCATTTTACTGATAACAAATTATTCTTTAAAAAATACGGTTACAATTGCATCCCCTTGAGGGAGTTTATTATTTCTATACAATAGATACAATAAATAACTAAGAAGATTTGGTTCTCTTCTTAGAACATATATGGTGCACTTTGGGGGTTCTCTCGCACCCATGAACCATCTCAAGCAAGGTTTCTTTATGACCTCCTTGAGGGGTGATGGTGTATGTTTCTTATGCTCTTTCCTTCCCATAGAAACCTGAAAACTGCACACAAGAAATTAAACATGGTTAATAGCATGTGTGGATGAAAATGAGAAATAAAGGCAATAAATAACCAAAATCTTATGACTGCATACAATAAATAAGATCTAACTATGCTAAGTTATGAAATAAGAAAACTATTAAATACTATTTATACAAAGAAACTAGAAAAAAAATCTAAACCTAGGGACCATCCTTGTGTGGTACGGTTGTACCTACGAGTCATCTCTTTGAGATATGACCGCTAATCCGTGAGTGCTTTTTCTACAGTCGATGCAAGGGTGACTCATGGGTTTTACCTATGGTATTATTGGCATATTAGTGCATTTTTGCAGCAGCTTGATGGGTCTGGATCAGTCTTTGAAGCGTATATGCAAAGTCAAATAGAATGAAATGTTTACCTCTATCCCTTGGAGCAATTTGGTGGCATGGCCTTCTTAAGAAATTGAGGTAATCACACTTTGATCTTTATGAAAGTTGTTGGATCTTTGATCGAAATCTATAGCACTTCATTGCTCAAAATATGAAAGCTCGATATGTTTTGAAAGAGGGGTGGGCACTATTATATAGACTCCTCGAAAGGAGTCTAATAATAGTGCCACCTTGCACATGAAAAAGTGAAGGATCAGTTTGCATTGAGAAAGCAAATGCTTTTCTTCGAGATCTCATGCGAACTAATTGTGCCATGCTCTTTGCCTAAATCAGGCTCATGCACATGCATAAATTTGTGGCATGAATTCATGCATGGGTTTAACTAGTGGTTTTGATTTCCAATTATGCCCCACTCTTTTTTTTATTTTACTTTTGGCGTGATCATCCCTTGTTAGGATGACCTTAACTAGGGGTTGTCTCTTGGCAGGGCAGCCTCAACCAAGGGCCACCCCTTGGTAGGGTGACCTCCAGAGATCGTCCCTTGGAGGGATGTTCAGGGTTGCAAACGGAAATATCCCTTATTTGAGTGATGAAAACCACTATTTTATCCCTAAGGTTGCCCAAGGTGGGTCATATGGTCTTCAGGGAGTCCATATAGGTAGTCTCCTCAATATGACATATTTTAGGTGTCTACAAACATAATCATAATTGTCTTTTTATTTAGTTTTGTAGGTGTTGCCATGATAACATTGGAAATATTTGATAGCGCTAGGTGTAGTGCTACTGCATAAAGTTAGTGCTTATGTTCAGACAATAGAATCAAGTAGTTTTAGTGTTTTGTAATATTTTTCTACTTTCTATAATTTATTTTTTTTGTTTCTATCTTTGTTAATATGTTCTATTACCTATTTCTAAACCATTTGATTATAAGGAAAGGAACAAAACCTAGGTTACTTTATATTTCTAAAATTTTTTAAGCAAGGAATCATAAAAAGCCCTTAGTTGCATATAGGCTAGTTTGTATGCTTGCATTAACTCTTATTTTTGTTGAAAAGAAAACACCCTCTTACTTTCCTCACACTCACCAAAATAAAAAAAGTACATATTTTAGGTCTATTTCTTGTTGTATACTTGTATTCTTAAATTATTTACCTTTTGTTTTAGATTTTAGGTTCTTTCTGAAGAGATATTAAGGCTAGATACAGGAATCTTACATCATTTGTAAACTTACACATAAAACATTCACTTGAAACATATATGTGTACATATTGTAGACACCAAAACCTAGGAACTTGCAAAACCCCATTCACATTGCACATTCTAAATCTACATAATAAAATATATGCCTAAGTCCAAACTTAGGCATATAAATCTCGCACATTAAAAGTATTTCCAGATTTTATAAATCAAAAAATCTTCCTAGGATACCCTACCTAATCACTAGACATGTGTCCTGGCCACATCACCACCACCACTTAACACATCTTACACACCCATGTCAACCTTGTCCCTTCACATGGGACATCCCTCACACCTCACTCCACTTACACCTACCCATTATCCACATCACCCCAGTTAAGTGAGACACCCTAGGTGACTCACTATAACTGCCCCTTCCATTTGGTAGCCCTAGATTGCAACTTGGTAATCCTGGATTGCCACATCCCTTTTCCCTCCAAAATTCCAAGGAGCCTATAAAGGCACCTTCAACCCACCAACTAAAGAAGGCTAAAAGAACACACCGTTAGGCTATCGAAATCACACCAAGAGCTCACACGTATCTCAAGGATATTGAAGACTCGAAGCCTTAGAGTGCCATTTTTGTAGCTTCCTTTCATCCAACCTCAACCACCCACCCTTGGTTACACAATCACAACCATCATCCTACGGTTGTCTAACCACCCTCCCGTGGTTGCCCAACTACACCTACGTGCCCGCGGTTACTCATAATGCATAAAAATCATTAACGATGTAGATCACAATAAGCTTTTAATTTGATAGTAAGGCACTTAGGTTCAATTTCTATGTTTTTCACATTGCACCTTTGATTTCTGTAAGCATTGGTTCAAGGTTTTTATTGCGTTGGTTTTCATTTATGAAGAACACAAGCTTATACTGAGAAGGGGGGTGAATAGTATAAGACCACTTTTTACTTTTCTTTCTCAATAAATATTATGCAATGTATAGATAGCAATATCAACATCAGTAATCAAAGTGATGCATAAAACACCATACATAATAGATACACCACAATTTACATGGTTCACCCAATGTGGGCTACTCCACAGAGAAAATATTTCACTAAAAAAATTTCAATCAATCTCTTGGGAATCCTTACCTATTACAATATTTATGGACCTCTATTCAAAGGAGATATCAATCCCCTAAATCAAGTTTATGGATCTCTATCCACAGGAGAACTCCTTCTCCTCTACTTTGGCTGGTGATCCTTTAGAAGACTATTGCCTCCACTGCACTGGCTTGTGGATCTCTCTCCTTTAAAGACTCTTGTCCCCAATCAAAATACCTATCCTCACTGCCCTGGTTGATGGATCTCTATCCACTGGAGACTATTGTAGTCTCTACTCTATCACCTCCAAAGATCTATCTCAAATCCGCACTAAACATAGTCCTTCGGTCTAGCACAAATCTGCTCAATATCTGTCTCTAGTTTGGCACAAACTTATCCTCAAATCTGCACCAAACTCTGCTCCACAAGTCCACTCAAAAATTGCTCAATTTTTCTTAACAATTCCACTGATAACTTGCTCAAATATGCTCAACAAGTCCACTCAAAACTTGCTCAATCTGCTTAATAAGTCCACTCAAAACTTGCTTAAATCTGCTCAAGTCCACTCAGAACTTGCTCAATCTGCTCAAAAATTCCACTCAAAACTTGCTCAACTCTACTCAACAAGCTCACACAAAACTCGCTCAATCTACTCAACACGTCCACTCATAACTTGCTCAACTCTGCTCAACAAGCTCACTCAGAACTTTCTCAAACTGCTCAACAATTCCACTCAAAACTTGTCCAAATATGCTCATTAAGCTCACTCAAAACTTTACCAATCTCATAGAAACATAAAGAGAATTGTTAGAGACTCAATATGTTCTACACTCAATGCTCAATCAACTCAAATCAGAATATATAATAGTTTGTCTTATGGAACTTGAAAAATCACTTCATACAACCACTTGACTAGCTCAATCAACTCTACTCAATAAATCACTTAATAAAACACCCCTTTCTCACAAACCCTAGTCCAAGCATATAACCTCCAACTCAAAATATTTCCAACAATGCTCAACAAAAAATCTCACCTAACAATGATACTCATGTTCTTTTCAAACCCTAGTTCAAGTTATTTGCATAACTCTATTCAACAACAATGCTTATAAAACAATCTTCACATAACAATGATACTCATGATCTTTGCAAAACCTTAACTCAAGTTCTTCACACAACCAATAGCTTCAACAACTATGCTTATCAAACAAGGTTTTAACTACACTTCTTTATTCTAGAAAACCTTGAAGCAATTACTCAAACACACTCAAAAGGAAATCCTAATCAAGTCCTTTTCACTCCAAACTTATTTTTTAGAAATTAAACAATAAACTCAACCAAGGAAGAATTTGCCCATACCTTTTTCTTGACAAGGAGTAGACCACACAAATATGCCACACTCACAATCACTTCTTTCCAATCTCAAGAGAGGTTAGAAGATAATAATTTTCTCAATGAATCACAATACAAACTGATATCAAACAAAATACACCTTATCACTCCAACTTAAAAAATAATATCCAACACCTTCATAATAATATCTTTGGCAAAAGTCCTTTTAAAAATAAAATAAACACTCTTAAAGTCTTACTCCTCCAATATGCAAATATAATAATTAAGACTTTATAAAAAATAAAATCAAACTCCTTATAACTCCAAATTTTATTAAAAACAATTTCCAACAAACACCAATTTTCAACTAGCAACCCCTTTTAACTCCCAACTTTAGGCAATATTAAAAATAATCAAAATTTAATTACCTTACCTTTGGAGGGATTTGAACCCTCAATGCAGCCCATGACCAATGCCTTAGTCATGGCTCCAACCACCGTGCAAGCTACGCACTCGCTTGGAGTGTGGAAGCACCACGTGCTTCAAAAGTATCCCCGCCTTGCATTTTGCAAAATGTGTGCCTCGCCTTTGGCACCTTCAACCCAACAAAACCGTCACATTTCGAACACTGGTCTCCTTGCATCCAAGCACTCTAGCCACTACCCTCTTGCCACTAGGCCACGCTGCGCAGATGGCTTCCAAATGATCTGTGCCTTTCCTTTTATCTCTATTCGCTGGCATACACAAACACGAATTTTGCAGTCTTTTTCATGAGCTCCAATTCACATGCAATTTTTTCGTTCAAGTAAGGATACAAATTAATGTCCCTTGGGCATGGTTTATATAATAATTTTCACCTTTGTTTGAATACGTCAGCGCTTCGAATTTTTTTAAACCATGTGACGTTGATGCTTCAAATTTCTTCCAACTATAGAACTTGGGCGCTTTAGAATTTATTAATTTATAATTTATTTAAATTATTTTGAATTTAAATATTATAAATTAATTCTTTTAGAAACCTTTGGGCTTATTAAGTCCTCATTGCATAACTTGGTATAAGTAACATTTATTTATAAAATTTAAATTCACATTGAATTTAAATAATTTATAAAATAAATATTATATCTCCTTTTTAACTTTGCAATAAGCCTCTTAGGTTTTTATGAAGCACCTTTTAAACTAAGCTTCCATATAAAATTAAAATATTATGGAGCCCTTTTGCCTTTAACTTCTACACTAATTCTCTTGACCTTTGGCGTTATTTGAAGCTTCTTCCTAGATATCAAATGACAACCTTGACAAATTTATTTCTTGAAAAAGTCCTTGACATTAATGATGACTTCATACGGTGACATCAATGCCAACTTTGACTTAGGGACTCAAAATATCCAACAAATTACATATGCAAGTGCTACTAAATCCTTATTTGCATTTCATGTGTGCAGGGGATAGGTATATGAAGAGCTATTGAAGCTAAGAGTGGCCCTACATCTAGGCTACAAAAGCTCACTCACCCTTGGAGTTGTAGCAAAGGAGCGAAGAACACCCAGTCATTTGCTAAAGAGTTGGAAGACCACCATTCAAAGCATTTTAGTTTAATAAGAGAGCATTGTAATATCTCCCTTGAAATATTGGGGTAAAAGCATTGTAAATTTGGGAGATTCAAGCTCCCCCATATCAATACAAATAAAAACATTTTTCATGTTGCAATCTCTTCTTTTTTTTTGGTGTGTTTGTTCTTTAGTTCTTTTTTGGCTACACATATACATAAACATATTGAGGTAGACCAACCTACGTGACTTTAGATCCCCTTTGGAAAGGGATCTAGGGTCTCAGGACATGTATGACCTGTTGTCCATATTTTTGTGAACCTGACATGAAACATATCTACCCTTAATAAAATATAAAATTATTTCAAAATTGTTTGATTAGATTAGAATCACGTTACTTAAGATTAAGACTTTGTGCCTTCTTATCGATGTGTAAGTATCAACACTGAGTCACTTATCTTAGTGTGGTTGATCCTCATACCATTTATTATTCACATACCTCAAGGTTTTCTCTCATATACAACCACGTATATCAGGGGAACCAAGCCTCTTCTCCTTACTAACAAGTATCTTGAGAGGGCAAGTAGATCAAATTGGTTTAGGTATATTAGGAAACCCTTCTAAGATGTATTGGATAGTTTAATATTTGTAGTGCTTGCTACCTTTATTAATCAAGATCTAACTAATTAATCAATTCTTTTCTTAACCTTATCCAATGGCCATCTTCCTAAACCTTAGAAACTTATTAAAATTAATTATCTTTCAAGTTTTCCTAATGATCAAAAATGCCTTGTGACTCATAAGGTAAACCATCAACTAGCTACTCATCCAAAACATTTTTGTGAAAGATTATGAAAAATATCCCACCTACAAAAATCCTAATTCTAATAACAAAAATAAGGATGCTACTCCTATGGACCCTCTAATCCCCTCACATGATAGTCTTCATCATATGTTATCCTCTTTTCAAGAGCATAAAGACATCATTAATGAAATTCTTAGTAAATTTCTTGATAATAATCAAGAAAAAATGACCTCTAAAGCTCTCAGTCATACAATATCCTCTTCACATGAGCATGAGGATATCATCCAAGAATTCCTTAATACTGAAATCCTTTATAATAATGATAAAAATAGAAAAACTCCTAGTTCTGTTAGTCATGTGACAACCCTTTTGCAAGAACATGAAGATATTATCCATGAATTTATTAATAATATTAACAATGAACAAACCATTTCCCTATGGAAGACTCCCTTAAGGATTGTCCTTTAGAATCTAATTTTGATCAACTACCCTCTCATTCTACTCTCATTACTGCTAACAATAAAAAAAACACTCCCTTAAGGGAAGATTCCCCTAGGGATTACCCTATAATCTCTAAACCCAATCACTCACAAGTTACATCAAACCTCTTAAAACCTAATCCTATTTTTTTTATCAATAATATTTCTAAAAATATTAGAACCCAAGATACTCAACCATTGGTACACCATAATTCATTACCTCATGATGAACGATTGAGAGGTGACATAGATTACCTCTTGTTTCAACAAGCCAACATGGTATACGTCATTAATTTGGATGTGCCTCTTAGTGATTCAATCCCACATCCTTTCATTGACACTTCTTATAATCCCATTAGTCTAAATATGAGTTTTGATCAAATATTTCCTTTTGTTACTTGTTCTATAGTCATCATGCTTTTTAATCCTAATAATTTGGAGATAAGCCATAGTATATCGCCTTTGGTACCATCCTCTCCAATATCTCAATCTTATTTATGTATTAAGTTACAACTACCTTTGATCTTACCCATGCACCCTCAAACCCACTTCCTCTTGAATATTAAAATATAGACTCTAAACTCGAACAATTGGAAAGAAAAACTCTAAAGTAGAGCAACTAGAGCATCAAATGACCTCCATAAAAATATTCTCTATTAACAAGTACTCTTATTAGAATGTGTGCAATCAACCACTAGATATTGTTATAGTTAGTCATCCCTTTTCCTTCAACTTTAAAACATTTGAGCTTCAAATATATGAAGGAAATGAATATCCAATCAATCACCTTAGGCCTTTCTAAATTGTAAATACTAACATTGCACATGATGAGATGTTGTTACTCAAAAACTTTCCTAAAATCCTTAGTGTCTTGTCTTAGAGTAGTATTACCAATTACAAGGTATTCCCTCAAAAGCTTCAAAGACCTTGTCGAACTAGACATTGAACAATTCTCTATCTACATTGAAGAGAGGCCCACAATTAATGACCTTCTTAAACTCAAACAAGCATAAGACAATAATTATTTTGACTTCCTATCAAGGTGGCAAGCCTTGGTGGGGAGGATCCAATTTTTCCCCCCTTAAAAAGAAACATTAATGAAAAACTATCCTTCCACATAAAAACATCCAATGTGTGTTCATTAGAAGATGTCATAGAAATGGCTAAGAAGGTAAAAAACACTGTATGTAGAAGGGGGAAATTGAAAACTAAAACTTCTTTGGAAGTAGAAAAATACTCTCCTTACCCAAAGAGGTATAATAAGAACAAACATATTATAAGCAATGGAGTCATGAATGCTCACAAGATCAACAATGGCAATATTACTACAAACCCTCAAATGTACAATAGAAATCACAACAAAATTTTACTAAATTATATCAATCTCCTACCACTATCCTAACACAACTTATTAATTCTAAAATGGTAGAACTTCCAGTTCCACTAATCAATACTATTAACCTTAAAAAAGTGAGAACTCGCTTGTTATTCCCTAATGAATATTATGTTTTCCACCGCATTAGTGGCCATGCAACCAATAACTATGGGAGCCTTTAGAATTTAATCCAAGACTTGATAGATAATGGTCAACATATCTTTAGTAGTTCTGGTTCCCAATTTTTCTTGGATCAAAACCTTAGAACCTTCCAAGATCCATCACCCACCCATAGCCAGAGGGAAGTAAACCATGTTTTCCAAAGGAATATCCCACCTCCATACTAAGGTAGATTTCTCATGATGAGAATATTATCGCTCTTTTTTTGAATGTCCCAAATCTATATGATGAGAATATTATCACTCTTTTTTTATTGAAGTAATACAAAGTACATTGGGTGGTACAACTCAAGGCCACATTCCTTGGGGGTATAGCAATAGGGGTCCTCCCTCCCCATTATTTAAATGTAATTCATCAAGATGAAATGCCAATGATATACCGTTATGGTGTCCCTGTAGGGACTATTATTTCCCTTTTGATCAATCTTTACCATGAAATATTTTATCTCTAATTATTAGCTCCTTTTCAAATCTATTGTGCATTAAGGTCCTTAACCTTGATTACTCACTTTGATTGATCTAATAGGATAAGGATATTTTGGGGTAGGATATGTCCCTAGTAGTATGATTTTTTTGCTTCACTTTCATTTGGCCATGAAACCAAAGCCAATTACTTTATTTTTAGGGTCCCATAGCCATACCATTTATATAAGAAAATTGAATTGAGTTGATACCTAAGAATCCTTTGCTTCTTCTAGGTATTGCCTCTTTCAATCCATATACACTAATGAATTTCTTATCTTTAGCTTACCCATAATGCATCTTAATAATATATTACATTTAGATTTGCAAATGTATTGGTATTGAATATCTGCTCAGATGATTGTTTACATTGGCTTCTTGTATGCATGGTTGCTTGCAATCATCATTTGCTTGCATGCACATGCCTAGATTTGCATGGATTGCTCATTGCATATCAAGTCAGGAAATCCATTAGGATGCAATGATTATCCTAGTCAGGGATACATCATATGCATTGCACTCATACTAGGTGACTAATGCTAGGGGATCCTCCTAGTCCAACATTTGCAAGACAAATTGGGGTTCGTCCAACCATCTCTTCATCAATCTAACTTAGTTATAAATTTAATCCATTTATTCCCATTATTTGTCTTTGTCAACTTCATCTCCCTATTAATGTAATTTTTTTATCAATCTCTATCTACTTCTATCCACTTAGCCATATATATTTTTTGCTAATCTAATCATTTGTCTTTAGATCATCAATATCTAGCATGTCTTCATAAAATTGATCTATTTTAAAATTGTACCTATCAATTCTTTCAAGCTACAACTTCCTCTTTATTGTGATAAGAATATATCTATATTATTCTCATCACAATTATGGCCTTATCATACCTCTATATCCCCCTTTACACATAGGGGCATGAATCAAAACATATTGCAATTATACTTATCATTACAATTCATCAATAAATCACCCTTTAATGGATGTATCAAACATACATATTTCACATCTATTCTACCTAATCATTATATCCTTTAACCCTCATCTAGGGGTAAAATAAGCATCCTAAAACATCGCTTATACATTTGTCCAATGATTACTTGATTGGCATCCTTTAAAACACTATCATGACTTACAACACCCTTTTGCTTAGAGGGAAAATCGATAAAAAGTCCCCCTTTGGGTATAGATATTTAAAGTCCCCCTGTGGCATAAACATTTGAAATTCCTTTGGGGATAAATATTTAAAAGTCCCTCTAAGACATAGATATTTGAAGTCCCCCCAATGGCACAAACATTTAAAAGTCCCTCTTGGATGTAGGCATTTGAAGTCCCTTCGTGGCATAGACATTTAAATACCTTCTGGAAATATACATTTAAAATTCCCCCTTGGGCACACTCACATCAAAATCCCCCTTGGGGTAGTCAAAAACAAAAACTTCATTTCGGTAATCACTTAAAGAATCATATTTTGTGCATATCTTGTATCGTAACAAAGTATCACATTTTGGAACCCCCCTGTGGGTGAGCACCAAAAAATCCTTAGGAACTTACCTAAGGGTGAATCATTATACTTATCTTATCTTAAAATACATTCTAAGCATTGTTAGCCAATTTATGCATACTTTTTTACTTGGATGCATGATTTGTACATATTGTATCATGTCAAATGCTAAGTCCTTCAAGCAATGCTAATTAAATCCTCTAAGCACATGCTAACTAAGTCCTCTAAGCACATGCTAACTAAGTCCTTTAGGCACATGCTAAGTCCTTCAGGCACATGCTAACTAAGTCTTGCAGATAATGCTAACTAAGTTCTGCAAGCACATATTAACTAATTCCTTCATGCACATGCTAACTAAGTGCTTTGGTTACATGCTAAGTCCTCTAGAAAATGCTAACTAAGACCTCTAAGTAATTCTAACTAAGTCTTTTGGGAAAATCTAACTAAGTCCTTCAGGAAATGTTAATTAAGTCCTCTTGGCACATGTTAATTAAGTCCTCTAGGCAATGCTAACTAAGTCCTCCAAGCAATACTAACTAAATCCTATAGGCAATGCTAACCAAATCCTCCAGGCACCACTAACTAAGCCTTTTCTACCAACTCTCAACACTCTCCAAGTATTATTTATACATATTTGTTTTTGTTTGGATGCATCATATCAAATACTAACAAGATCCTCTAAAAAACTCTAAACCAAAAGTGTTCTTTAAGGATAATTATTTGAAACACCCATTAAGTGCTTGTCCAACAATCAAGCTCCTAGGCTACCACTTAAGAATGAATTGATCTCAAATATTGTACATATCTCACAAAACCATCCTCAACTGTTGTATATATCACCTATCTACCTACCCTCCACTTGTGGGTTCATCAAATATAACAATAATAAATCTACCCAAATAGTCCCAATACATACCTTTTAAATATGACCTAGTATGCACCTTTTGCAGTCGAATCATGTATCTATAAATAGATTACTCTAATGTATCCTTAAATGAATAAAATATTAGTTGGAAGAGTTTGGTATCTTTCCCTATTGTGACTTTTCTCCTTTATCTTAATCACTCATCTAATTCACTCTCTTCTTTTCATGTCTCCTTAGCTATTCCTCTTATCTTAAACTCCTAATTTACTTCTTTTTCAATTCAACCTATAAGAAATCAATTGTCACTCCTTAATCCTAATCAGCCCACTAACCCATCTTAGACAAATATATTCCCATCATCCCCATGTGAAATGCATTCCTCGGCTCAACTTGGCCTCCCCTCTAAATAAAATCATATCAAGTATTCTTTATAAGATTCTTGGCTCATGGAGTTGGAGATCTAATGGAGTGATTCCTTCCTTATAGAGTATTCTTGGAATTGCCCTACCTCAACGACATTATCTATCTCTATTTTATTGTGTAGATTGTTATTGTGGATTTTTTTATGGATGCATGTTGATATTTCTACATATTGGTAGATGATTTATAGTTGATTAGAATATAATTTCATAACAATTGGTATCAAAGTAGCAATTCTAGCAAAGTGGGGTTGTTTTTGCAGAGATAGAGCACATTTTTCTAGAAAAATATTTTTTTTTTTGGTATTAGGTAGAGGTGGTTATAAGGTCCACAAACATTTTACATAGTCAAAATGGGCTAGTTCTAGCTCCAACCCCATATAATCAAAATACAAAATGGATCTTCCCAAGAACCACATTAAGCCATATTTAGAGTCTGCAGTCCTATACTTATTGTTGGACTATTTAGGATAAAACAAAATCCATACAACACCTAGCACTTACTAAACATAACACTAGGTTGTTGTACCATACACTTGTCATTTCCTAGGCCCCAAAAAATGGGTTACCTTTTGTCCCTCTGCCTAATTCCATCTGTAGGATTACTTATCATCAACTACTCTGATCTCCTATTGCTCTAACAGGTTTGATCTTAGATCTTCTTTAGAAGACAACACCAGTAATTCTTGAGGGAAGTTATCCTTCCAAACTTGCATCTCCCTAGTAGAAATTGCAATATTTACCATTAGATCCACCGCCTGGTTCCCTTATCTGAAGATGTGTTGGATTCGAGCACTAAACAAATGGGATTTATGAATATTTACTTCTAGGATAAGCTCCGATATGATCCAGCTGGGGTCTTTATCCTCATTAATTACCTTGATTATATTAATTGAATCCCCTTCAAATATTACTTCCTTATAACCCTCTAGTCTGGCATTTCTCATTGCCTGCATGCAAGCTCGGACTTCTACAAAATGATTTTTTTGAGTTCCCAAAGGCTCCACAAAGGCAAGGACCACTTTTCCTTCCTCATTTCTCAGAACTCCTCTTGCTCCTACAACCCCCGGATTTCCTTTGGCTACCCCATAAAAATTGAACTTAACCCACTTTTGTGTGGGGGTATCCACTTGACACCATCTCGTGGGTTGGTTGTAATGACTGGGTCCAAAGGTTCCTCTCCCCAGTTTCGCAAAATCCTCCTTTCCCTAGGAGACATGGTCTCATTTTTGAAGTAAAAGGTTTTCCAGTTTTCTTTCAGAGCTTTGATTATTTTATTACCACATAACCTAGGATCTTTCTTCTATACTTTAAATGCTCTCTTATTTCTCTCATTCCATATCCCCCATAAAAAATGAGGTAAACTGAGCTTCCAGAGCCAAGTCAAAAGTTTTTCTCGAAAGGGGGCTGAAGTCAAACATGTTATTTGGGCAGACTCAATCTGTATGAAATTTGGACGAAATCATTTGGAATACTACACAAGAAAATTCACAAGTTAGAAAGATATGACTTACAGATTTTGTCGCTTTCTCACACAATATACATTGATTTATGAATTGGAAACCTCTCCTCTGCATATTATATGTTGTCAAAATCTTATTTTAACTGCCATCCAAAAGAAGAAAGCTATTTTTGGGGTTAAATTCTTTAACCAAATAATAGAAGTCGGAGTCCAACCATTGAATCCTGAGTGGATTAGTTTATAGGTAGTTTTTACTGAATAGATCCCACTTGTAGTTTTACCCCAAATCACCTTGTCTCTTCCTCCCCCTGGAATGATCAAGAACACCCTTAAAGCATCATTGATTTTGTTCAATGCCACCTTATCTTGCTCTAAATTATTTTGAACTATGATTTTCTTCCAAGAGGAAGTTTACTGTGCTACAGCAAGAAAATCCCCTACTTTTCCTCCCATTTCCTCTGAAATTTTGTACTGGAGGACCCAAAGGTCTAAATTATCTTACAGAAGGGCTTCTTCCAAGCATGGATCTTGCCAAAATTCCACTTGTCTTCCATTACCAACTATCCATCTGATGTCTTTCCTGACTACCTCATGACATTCGAGCAAACAAATCCAAAAATTGGATCCTCTAGGGATATTATCAGCTTTCAGGAAGTCCTGATTATTTTTTATATATTTTTCCTTAAGAAGTTTTAGCCATCCCAATTGATCATTATTGAAAAATATCCATACATGTTTGCCAATAAGAGCTTGGTTCATTTCTTTCATTCTCTTCAGCCCCAGGCCCCCTTGATCTTTGCTTGGACACACCTGATTCCATGATACCAACAGAATTCTCTTTCTCTCCTCCGAACCTGACCACAAGAAGTTGCACTAAATTTGCTCCAGTGTAGCTCGGACCTTTGTAGGCATTCTAAATAGAGACATGTAGTAGATTAGAATGCTCTGTAAAGTAGTTTGAACTAGTAAGGCTTTCCCTACAGAGCTGAGAAGGTTGTCCTTACACATTGCTAACTTTTTGGAGATCTTGTCAATGACTGAGTTCCACAATGTAGCCTTCATTCTTCCTTAAAACATATGCATGCCTAGATAAGTCACCAGTAAAATCTCCTTTCCACATCCAAATAGGTTAGCATATTATTTCCTCCCTCCCACTAGGCGTGTTAAATAAATAGATACTACTCTTCTTATAGTTTATGAATTGGCCTGATTCCGTATCATACTTAGTTAGAATTCTCTTCAACTTCCTAGCTTGAAGCACCAAGGCTTTGGACACAATGATCGTATCATCCATGAAATGTTGGTGAGACATTTGCTCTGTTGTTGAGGCTATTTTGAAACCTCCCAATCAACCTTCTACTATAGCTTCTGAAATGTTCCTACCCAATGCTTTCACTAAAATAATAAACAAGTATGGAGACAAAGGATCTCCTTGTTGCATCCCCCTTTCACTCTTAAAGTAACCGGAGGGTGACCCATTCACCATGATAGAAAATATTATGGTAGAGATACAACTAAAAATCAACTTAATCCACTAGGGACATAAACCAAACTTACCCAAAATCCTGGTGAGGAAACGCCATGAGACTCGGTCGTAGGATTTATTCATGTCTAGATTTATTAACATACCTGATTCCTTACTAGCCACCATTGAATGAATAACTTCATGAATTGTGATGATACCATCCAATATTTTTCACCCTTTCACAAAACCTCCTTGGTTCATATCAATTATGAATTGAAGAATAACCTTTGGCCTATTGGCAATTATTTTCATGAGAATCTTCATCAGAGTGTTACATAAACTGATAAGGCAGAAACTAGAAAATTCCATTGCTCCCACTAGTTTAGGGATGAGGACTAAAAATGTAGTATTAACTCCTTCTGGTATTTCCATGTTCTTTTGAGCCTCAATTATAGATTCCACTACATCATCACCTAGGGTATCCCAAAACTTTTGAAAGAAAGCAACGGGGAAGCCATCCGATCCTGGGGAGTTGTTACCATCCATGTCAAAAATCACCTTCCTGATTTCCTCCTCTGTAAAAGGGCTGAGTAAGAATCCATTAATATTCTCAGTGAAAAGGGGTGGAATGAACCCCAACAGAGAGTCCTCTTCTTCAATAGTAGGATTTACATCCTCTAGAAATGATTTAAATAACTCGACCACTTCCCTCCTTATGTCTTCCATATCTTTAGTGTTAGACCCATCGGCCATCTTGATCTCCTTAATTTTGTTAGTACTCCTGTGGCGAAGAGTAGAGACATGGAATAACTTTGTATTTCTATCACCTTCCTTCAACCAACGCAGTTTGGATTTTTGCCTCCATAAGGTTTCTTCAAATCCTAGCATCGTGTGGTATTCAGCTAACAGCTCCCTCTCCTGGTTTCTCGGATCTTCTGTAAGTTGTTCTGACTTCAGCTTCTCCTGCAGTTCATTGATCTTGTCTTTTAGTTCTACCTTTTTTGCAAAAATGTTGCCAAAAGAATTTTTGTTCCACTCTCTAATGTTAGCCTTCATATTCCTTAGTTTACATGCCACTTGGGCCAGTTTCGAACCATTATACTTTTTGTCCCACCATTGGGCAACCAGATCCTTGAGATCCTTGTTTTGGAGCCACATAAGTTCGAATCGAAAGGTTCTGATGTATTTTTTCTTAGAGTCCTCCCCAGTTTCCTATAGAATTAGGTTATGATCAGACCCGATTCTTAGTAGTGTCATTAATGAAGAGTCCCCAAATCTCTTCAAGTAATCATGAGAAAGAAGAAACCTATCTAATCTTATTGGAATTTGGTTTTCCTTTAGTCTTTTGTTAGACCATGTATAGGAGAATCTATGCAGGTCCACATCCATCAGCTCATGTTGATTAACAAAATATCTAAACTCGTAGATATCCATAGTTATTCTTTGAGAGCACCCAAATTTATCTACAGGATTAAGGTAGCAATTGAAATCCCTTGCCACAATCCAAGCATAGTTGGGGACTGTCTCCCTCAGTTCAGCTAGCTGACCCCAGAGAACCCTTCTCAGTCCCTGTCTAACTGGAGCATATACGTTCGTTAAGATCCACTCTTCCTAAGTGGTTTTATCCAAACATAGGAGACAAATAAACCAACTAGACATCAAAATTACTCTACTATCAATCACATTATTGTTCCACATAACCAACAACCCTCCTATTGTTCCAGTGGCCTCCTGGGATACTACTTCGGCTTCTTGCCAAGTCCTATTCTTAAAATGGAACACTCTACTCTCCTCCATTTTATTTTCCTTCTAGAAAAATATCTTGTCTTGTAGGGGTCATAACTTTTTTTTAGTAAATTTTAGAATGTTTTTGTTCCAACATGTAGATCATTTCGAGTACTACAAAAACTATTTCTCATTCATTAAATTTTTGGTAAGTACTGAGGAAGTTATGGTTATTTGAATTTGGGTTATTTATGTTATTTTTTGGTTCCATCAAAAAAATTTAAAAGATAAAAAAAATCATATCAATTTTATTAGGAGTTATTTTCAAGATATTTTTGCACTATTGTATAGATTTTTTTGAATACTACACAAATAAATTATCACTTGTTAAATTTTGATGAGTATTGAGAGTTACAACTATTTGAAGTTGGGATTTTGATGTTGTTTTTGGGCTATGCAAAAAATTCATGCAAAGGAAAAAATATATTTTTCTCAAGCTAGGTAAGAAAATTAGTTGTCATTTGTTTTATTTTGAAGAAAATCTATAAATTTTATTGTTCTCTCACACCCATGAACCGTCTCGATCAAGGTTTCTTTGTGACCTCCTCAAGGGGTGAAGTTATTTGTTTCTTGTTCTCGTTCCTTCCCGTAGAAACCTGAAACATGCACACACAAAAGAAAACGTGGTTAATAGCGTGTGTGGATGAAAATGAGAAACAAATGCGATAAATAACCAAAATATGATGACTGCATATAGGAAATGAGATCTAACTATGCTAAATTATGAAATAAGATAACTGGTAAAAACTATTTGTGTAAAGAAACTGGAAAACAAATTTGAAGCTAAGGGCCATCCCTATGTGGTACAATTGTACATAAGGGCCATCTCTTTGAGAGACGACCGCTAATCTGTGAGTGCTTTTTCTACATTCAATGCAAGGGTGACTCTTGGGTTAAACCTATGGTGTTTTCGATACATTAGTGCATTATTGCAATGGCTTGATGGGTTTGGATCAATCTCTAAAGCATATATGCAAAGTCGAACAGAAGAAGGAAATGTGCACCTCTATCCCTTGGAGCAGTTTGGTGACATGGCCTTCTTAAGGAATCAAGGTAATCACACTTCGGTCTTTACGAAATCTATTGGATCTCTGATCACAATTCGATAGCACTTCATTGCTCAAAATCTTAAAGCTCTGCATATTTTAAAAGAAGGATGGGCACTATTATATAGACTCCTCGAAAGGATTCTAATAATAGTGTCAGCTTACGCATGAAAAAGTGAAGGATCAATTCGTATTGAGAAAGTAAATGTTTTTCTTTGAGATCTCATGTGAACTAATTGTGCCATGCTTTTTTCCTAAATTGGGCTCATGCACATGCACAAAATTGTGACATGAATTCATGCACACATTTAATTGGTGGTTTCAACTACTAGTTATACCTCACTTTTTTTTTATTTTACTTCTAGCATGACCATCCCTTGGTAGGATTACCTTAACTAGGGGTTGTCCCTTGGTAGGGCGTCCTCAACTGGGGGTCATCCCTTGGTAGGGCAGCCTCTAAAGGCCATTACTTGGAGGTATGGCCAAGTTTGCAAAGGAAAATATCTCTTATTTGAGTGGTGAAAACCATTATTTTAGCCCTAAGGTTGCCCAAGGTGGGTCATATGGTCTTCAGGGAGTCCATATAGATAGTCTCCTCAATATGACACATTTTAGGTGTCAACAAATACCTATTTTGGGGATGAATTGTGTGAAAACACTACGCAGAGCAAAAATAGATGACCTAAAGTCAAATTGAGGGTTGATGATGTTCATTGATCTGATCAATGTTAAATGCCCCAATCATAGAAAGAGCATGCATTTTCGAACCATTGCTTCTAACAAGTTAGAGAACCTAGTTTTCGGTAAACCTATGGGGTGGTAGGGAGACAAGTTACAGTCTAACCTTTGGGGATTCCAATTAGGCAATTTTTTGGTTATGTTGTTATGTGTTTAATTTAAGTTTTTGCTTGTTATTTACCCCAAGAAAAAAGGGTATGATTATCTTTGGCAATAATTCTTGAATGAATACAACTTGCATGATTGAGTGTTTTATTATTGATTTGATTATGAATTTGTAATTGATATGACTACCCCCTCAAGCAATGATTCGATGAGAAAATGGAAAAATTATGAAAGCAATGAGTCGCTTGACCAAGATGATTTGATTTGGGTTTGCTAGGACTATTACAAAATTTAAAAGGGTGCAAGACCCCATTACAACCTTGATTTTGACCCATTTATTACTATTTTTGGTGAGTGATCTTATGGTAATTTACTCATCCTATCGAATTGCATGGACAACCAATCACTAGGTTTATAGAATAAATCACTAGATACGAGATTCACTCAACTTTTACGAGATTTATGTGACCAAAGGGCTTAAATGGCTTTGGAGCCATTTTAATTGTGACCAAAGGAAATATGGGTACCTTTGGAACCTTTTTATGGTGACCAAAGGGCTTAAGTGCCTTTGGGGCTTTTTGATGTTGATCTAAAGGCATAAGTACCTTTGGAGCCTTTTTGATGTTGACCAAAGGGCTTAAGTGCCTTGGGAGCTTTTAAATGTTGACCGAAGAAAATTTGGGTACCTTTGGAACCTTTTGATGGTGACCAAAGGGCTTAACTGGCTTTGGGGCTTTTTGAATGTTGACCAAAGGGCTTAAGTGCCTTTGGAGCTTTTTTAATGTTGACCAAAAGGATTAAGTGCCTTTGGGACTTTTTGAATGCTGACCAAAGGGCTTAAGTTTCTATGGGGCTTTTTTTATGTTGACCAAAAGGCTTAAGTGCCTTTGGGACTTTGAATGTTGACCAAAGGGCTTAAGTGCCTTTGGGGCTATTTTTAGATATTGACCAAAGGGCTTAAATGCCTTTGGGGCTTTTTGAATGTTGACCAAAGGGCTTAAATGTCTTTAGAATATTTGCTATATTTTATTTATGCTTAACTACTTGTTGTCCTATTTTATCTACAACCATATTTACTTCCATTTACATGCATAGTAACCACTTCTTCTTACTTCCATGTTATTATGCTTTCATGCATTGACTATTTTAGCATTTAATACCTTCTTTTCAAGTATTTATTTCTATAGCATATAGATAATAGTTTCTCTTTATTTGCAGCCTTCAATATACTCATGTACATGCTTACTAACAATTTATTTTCACTTCCATGCTATTTTACTTTAATACATTGAGTATTTTAGCATTCTAGTTATTTTCAAGCATTTCAATCCCTTCTTTCATTGGCATATAAAGGCTTTTTAGGTTCCTCATTTTTCTATCTATGTCCCATATAGTGTTGGATGTAAGATCTTCATTACCTTATTATCCATCTATTAGCGTCCTATTGTCTCTCATATATAAGCATTTATTTTATAATTTGCTTAATATTGCATTTCTATAGCATTTCCTCTCATTGTTTAAGCACTCTATATTTATTCTTGTATCCATTTAATAGGCATTCCAATAATTAGGATATAGACAAGTTACCTTGCTATATTCCTAATCTCCTTGCATTCTTAGATCTCTATTCCTAGCTCTTTGATTGTTCAAAACAACCACTGAAACACTTCCTCTACCTTCTTCATTCAAGCATTCATTTAGATCTTAAATTAGTAAATAATTCACAACAATCTCTAACCATATTGCACTTAGATCAATAGAAAACATTATCATAATAATTCTCTTGTGATCTCAGCCAAAACAAATTGACCTCTAAAACTCTTAAAAACCCATCCTAGGACCAAATTCTCCACCCTACACTGTCAATGGTGAATTTGGTAGCCTAAAACACACAAAACCTAAAATTTCTCCTTGTTTTACCCTAAAAATCAAAGACTCCTTAGATAATCCATCAAATCTGAAAAGCATATAGAATAGCTCTTGTTTTCATGCATTTTGTGTGATATACGCTTAACGTGCATTTAGGTGATCATTTACGATTTAGGTTTAAATAATTGTTAAGGCTCAAAAACGAGTCATATAGATAGAGATCCAAAATATTAGGTGTTTTCATTTAATAAACCCATTAAAACATCGATCAAACAAGTCTTTCATCAAATTTCATACAACCATAGTAAAAAGCATTGAGTAGGAGTCTAGTTGTGTTGAGGATCTTCGTATCCTCAAGGTCTCCTTTGAAAAGAGACTCTCAAGTGGGGAAGCAGAGATTTTGACGAATCTCCCCCATGCACACTTGACATTAAATTAGACTTAAAGGGAAAAGAACACGAATTTTTCCCACCATCTACATATTTGGTGAACCCGACATGAACACTCATTTTGCCTTAACAAAGATAAAAGTTTGTTAAACTTAAACAAGATCATCTAATTTTTTTTCTTAGCTTACATCACATTAAATTAAGATAAAAAGAACATAACCAATCATTAATCCTACTAGGGGAAGGATAATGATCCCTTGAGTAAACCGAAGTACAAACCTTAGGGGATAAATATTCTTGGGTAAGTATATCATGGTGTATTAGTGGGAGTCATAAGGAGGGTTGTTTATCAAGGTGATATAAGGATCTCAAACATCTTTTCTTCTTTGCTATAAGTACTCTGGAAACAAAACTCTAATAAATTAACCCCCATTTTTGAACTCAAACTTTCAAACCATGTCTCAACATCCTTACAACACCCTAAATAAGGGTGTACCTTCTACATCTCATGAGGGATCTTCTCATGAAAAAGTCTAATAAGAAGTAAACCCTTGGTCGCAATAAGTGTCTAGGGAACATGAAAAAATGGTTGAACAAATTTATTTCAAAAATATATATCACCTCAAGGAATATATCAAAAGAAACAAGGACATGTTTTTAGATTTTCTTAGAGATGAACTTAGAGAGCAAGCTAAAAAAGAATCTATCACAATGCACAATAACATAGAATATTATAATGATCAGTCAACTACCGCTCAAATTAATGAAACTCAAAATAACTTGGCAAGTATCAATGTGGCTATGGCTTAACCTAATGGTTACACAATGCCCCAAACCACATCTATAAGGATCCCCGCTACGAGAAACCCATTTTCAACTAATGATACAATCAATACTATAAATATTTTTTTACTCACGACATGGGATTTAGCCAAGTACCTCCCACCATAACATCAAGTCAAAACTCTTCAACTCTCATGAACATACCTTTCATATCACACACCTTTGTCCAACCACTTGCACAACCATTAACATTACCTGCACCATCAAACCCTTCATCAAATGATATCCAAGATATCAACACTAAAATCTCAAACTTAGAAAAGAGGGACTCCAATTTTGAAGAACTTGAGCATCAAATTTCCTCTGTCCAAGGATCGTCTAAGTTAAAATACTCTTTTGAAGAGTTCTATAATGAACCATTAGACCCAACCGTCCTTAACCATCCCTTTACAAAGAACTTTGAAATCCCCAAATTTCAAATGTACAATGGAAAACAAGATCCCATTAACCATCTAAGGCTATTTCAAATAGATTGTAGTGACATCAATCATGATGAAAAACTTCTCCTTAGATTATTCCCTAAAAGTCTCAATGGGTTAGCTTTGGAATGGTATTTTCAAATACCTCACCACTCCATCACGAAGTTTAAAGAGCTTATGGACGCCTTCATTAAACAATTTTCAATCTACATATAAGATAAGGTCACCATAGATGACCTTTATCAACTTAAACAATCTAAGAATGAGAAATTATTAGACTTCCTAGCCAAATGGAGAGGTTTAGTAGGAAAACTTCAACACATTCCTCCTCCTAAAGAAATATTACATATTTTCATATGAAATCTCCATGAATAGTTATCATATCCTTTGGAAATGACGGACCTAACTTCCTTCGAAGAAGCCATTGACATGGCTAAAAGAGTAGAAGTTGTTCTCATAAGGCGAGGGCAACTCAACTATAACAAGAAAGAAGATGAAAAACCCCCTAATAAGGGGTAATACAAAAACAAACATGTCATAGGAGATGGTGTAATCGACTCTCGTCAAAATAACAACATAAACACTACTCAAAATACTTCTCAAAAGTTGGTTATCCAAAGAGAAGACAAACCCCAAAGGCAATACACAAATACTCGAACAAAGTCAAACATCTATGCTAAAAATACTCCTTGATTCTAAATTAATAGAACTTATACCTATTAGGCCTTGGGATCTATCCAAGGGAGCACCATTTTGGTATAGACAATATTAATATTTTAACTTTTACTAAATAGAAGGACACACTACCAATAAATGCAGATCTTTAAAGAACATCATTCAAGACCTCATTGAGAAAGGAAAAGTAACGTTCAATAAAAAAAAAAACCTCAAAAAAGGTATGGGGATATTTCAAGACCCTTTACCAATGCATGATCAAAAATGGGCCAACTTTTTAGGCACCATTTGTTTATCTAGGTTTGTCTTCCCATACTGTAACTAGGCAACAAGCAAAGAATCAGTCTTCAGCTCAACCTCCATTGGTTATCCCGAGGGAAAAAATCAACATTCCTAATAAATCACCTTTGGTACTCACACCTTCTCAAAATACTTTGCATACCTTCGATATTCACCAACAATTGGAGGTACCCGCAAAGATCTCTTTCCTAGAATTGCTAAACATTGTCAAAACTCTTAAGTGAGCAAGAAGTCCCTCAAGACATATCTCCAAATGATATCGTTAATATGGTCAAACTAGCTGGAGTGAAAAATGTTATCTTAGCATTTCACGAGAAAGATACTCCGATAAAAACCATATCAAGGGATTCTCCTCTTTACATCATAACTCAAATAGGCGATAAATATATTAAGAGAGTCTTAGTAGACAATAGATCAGCCTTGAATTTATGCAACGTAACATTCTTACAAAATTTTGACTTAACATAAAATGACTTGCAAAAGTTGGACCTCATAATTAGGGCCTTTGACAATGAGGAATGAGAAGTAACCAGTACCATCACTTTACCTATCAAAGTAGGGCCTCGTGTTCTAAACACCATTTTCTATGTCATATCATGTGATGTAACATATAATGTGCTCTTTGGAAGACCTTGGATACACGTTATGAGGGTGGTGCCTTCTACCTTACATCAATGTCTCAAATATAAGTATCAAGGGAGGATTATCCACATCCCTAGAGATCTAAAACCATTTGCCATGTGCAACTTGATCGACCTGCAAGATATTAATCTCTACCCTTTCATACAATCGGTTAAGTTAAGCGATCAACCAAAAGAGAATAAAGGAAAGGAAATATTAGAGGAACCTCTTATAAACTTAGAGGATGCTCTCTAGTCATCCTCTTCCAACGAACAAGTCAAATTCATTCATTGAAAGTCAGATCCTTTCACAAAACTAGAAAGCATGTTCCTATATCTTCATGATATAGGCTTGCCTAATAGAAAAGGACTTAAAATCCAAGTAGGATCTTGTACTTTCATCCATGGTGGAACCTCCCTTGATGAAAAGGTCCAAGGATGTAACTTCATGTCTAGTGAATGAACATACACTTCTTGTTATATGTCACCTTCATTTTTTATAGCTAAATAAATGATTTCCAACATGGGTTATCAAGGTAAAAGACTAGGTCGTTATGAATAGGGTATTAAAAAACCCCTAGAAGTTGATCCTTGGTTGGTACAATGTGCCAATAAAAATAGATATTCTCGTCTACTAGAAGAAGATGATAAAGATGATTATCCCAAGTCAATACATGGCTCCCAATAGGGTGATGAGGATGAAGAAAAACGGTGGTCACTCCTTAACCAAACACCCCACAAAACCATATGATTTGGTAGCATCAACATGTTGGAATTAGTTCATCCATAATTAATAATAGTCAAATAAAATCTTGAAGATTCTTCGAATGATCATCATATAGAAGAATCTCTCAAATAAATCTTCAACCTAGACTTAGCTCAACTTCCTGACTTTGAATGAACATCTATGGATCTACAAGAACTTAAATAATTAGGGATAAAATATGCCCCTCTCCATTTCAAGTATGAGTCATAAGCCTTAATCAAAGAAACCATATATGTCAACATAGGAACAGACCAAGACCCTCGCCTTATCAACCTTGGAAAAGTTTTGATCCAAGAAGAATGAATAGAGTACACAAACCTATTAAAATAATTTGTTGACATCTTCGCTTGGGGATACGATGACATGCCAGGACTCGACCCTTCACTAGTAGTCCCTCATTTGGTAGTACATCCTAATGCTAAGCCTATCAAACAAAAATTAAGAAAGATATATGCAAGAGTTGCTCTTTAAGTAAAACATGAGTTGCAAAAACTCCTAGATGTTGGCTTCATAAAGGCCATAGATTATTCGGATTGGATATCCAACCTCATTTTGATCACCAAGAAGGAAGGATCCATCCAAATTTACATCGACTTTAGAGATATAAAAAATGCTTGTCCAAAAGATGATTTTTCTTTGCCAAACATAAACATGATAGTCGAATTCACTATAGGATATAAGATGTTATCCCTAATGGATGTATTCTCAGGTTACAACCAAATTCAAATAGTGCTATAAGATCAATCTAAAATAGCCTTTACTACCCCTTAGAGAATCTTCTATCATCAGGTCATGCCATTTGGTCTAAAAAACATAGGAGCAACATACCAAAGGGTCATGACACATATTTCATGACCTTATGCATAAAATAGTAGAAGACTATGTAGATAATATCATAGGTCGATCTCAAGAAATACAAAACCATCCTTGAGACCTTAGATGTATCTTCCAAAGATTACAAGATAATAAATGCAGTCTAAAATCGAACAAATGGATATTTAAGTAACATCAAGAAAAATATTGGGATTTATTGTATCCCATTATGGGATTGAAGTTGATCCCTCCAAAATTGTAGTAATAAAAAACATGCCACCACCTATAAACCTAATTGAATTGCAAATCTTACAAGGCAAATTACAAGCCATCCATAGATTCATATCACAACTTGCAGATAAATATCAACCTTTCTCCAAATTATTGAAGAAGGGAATAAAATTTAAATGGGATGAAGGATGTCAAAAAGCCTTCAAAGATTTAAAAACTTATCTCCTAACATCGCCTATCTTGGTACCACCAAACCTAAATCAACCATTATTGTTATACATAGCAGCTACTAAACATGCTCTTGGAGCTTTACTAGCTCAATATGATGAACACCATCGAGAAAGAGCAATCTACTACATCAGTAGAACTTTAGTAAACTATGAAACTCACTATACACCACTAGAGAAGATTTATCTAGAAATTGTCTTCTCGTCTTTCAAACTAAGGCACTAGGCACTACATGCTTAGTCAAAAGACTTACATTTTAGCAAGGGTAGATCCATTACGCTACCTTATTTTGAAACCTTATCTATCAAGTAGGACTGCGAAATGGGTCATAACCCTTAGCAAATTCGATATAGAATTCATAAACCAAAAATCACTAAAGGGTCAAGTCATAGTTGATCAATTGGTCACATGCCCTTTAGAATCAAAACATCCCATAAGCATATATTTTCTAGATGAAACGGTATTTTCAATAGAAGCCCAAGAGCCCAAAACTTGGGTCTTATACTTCAATGGAGCTAGATGTGCAAAAGGCGCAAGGGTAGGAATTGTCCTAGTTACTCTACAATAGCAACTCATCTCATTATCGTTTAAACTTCACTTCTCATGTACTAACAAAATAGTAGAGTACGAAGTGCTCATCCTAGGTCTTAGGGTCGCAACAAAGCTAAACATTGAAAACTTAACAGTATATGGTGATTTACAATTGGTCATCAACCAAGTGAATGATACTTATCAAACCAAATATGAGAAGTTGAAGCCATACAAAGACATTGTAGATATGTTGAAAACTCGCTTCAACCAAATTACTATAGAAGTCATACCACGATCTAGAAACTGTCATGTTGACACTATGGCTACAGCAACATATCTATTATCCTTAGAGTTGAAATATAAAGAAGCTTCTATTATCATAATATCAATTAATGAGTCTTCCAAAATCGAATCATGCCTACAACCTCTTAATATATGCAATATTAAAACATATATACCTCAAGAATCTTGGTATCAAGATATCTTTAAATTCATTAAAGAAGGAACATTCTCTAAGGGTTCTAACTCTAAAAAATAAAGATAATTTAGGCTAAAAGCTTGGAAATATGTCATCATTAGGGATATCTTATATCGACACTCCTTTGAAGGCATATTCCTCATATGCGTAAATGCAAACGAAGCTGAAGCTATCGTAAAAGAAGCCCATGATGGAGAATGTGGAAAACATTTTAGCGGATTATTCCTAGCCAAGAAACTCTTGAGAATGGGTTGTTATTGGCCCTATGGTGGAAGAAAATACTCACAACTATGTAAATAAATATGACAAGTTTCAACGACATGAGAATCTTGTTCACACCCCTTCTCAAGAACTCCAACCAATCACATCTCCTTGGCCTTTCTCTTCTTGGGGATTGGATATCATAGGTAAGATCAACCCTCAATAATTTTATGGACATAAGTTCATCATCACCACCATCAAATATTTTACCAAATGGATTGAGGCAATGCCTCTATCCACAACAATAAGGGTTCAGGTAAGAAAATTCATTCTAAATCAAATCATCAGCTGATATGGTATACCTTCTACCCTGATCGTTGATAATGACACCCATTTTAAAAATAATAAAGTTGCCAAAAAGTGCACCAAGTACAAAATTCAACAAAAATGGTCCACGCCATACTACCCATAAGGAAACGGACAAGCTAAATCCTCCAACAAAATGTTAATCAAAATCCTTAAGAAACTAGTAAACATAAACGGTCGAGACTGGCATTTGTAACTCTACCCTTCCTTATGGGCATATAGTACAAGTGTGTGTACTCCCACAGTAGCAATGCCATACACTTTACTTTATGGCATCGAAGCAATTTTTCCCTTTGAACATGAGATACCCTCTCTAAGGGTCATGTTACAAGATTCTTTGATAGGGGATGAATATCACTCAAGTCACTTACAACAGCTATAACTCTTAGAATAAAACACATCAAAGCCCTAGAACATCTCCAAACATATCACAGTAGGCTTCGACGTGCTTATCACAATTAGGTGCATCCAAGGTCCTTTGAAGTTGGAGACCTAGTCCTCAAAGAAAACAAAAAAATACTAATGTCGATGTTGACCTAAAAGGAAGTTTGAACCTAATTGGTTAGGACCTTTCATCATTACAACCAACTTTGGATCTGGAACCTACCACCTAGACACATTGGATGGCCAAGAACATAGACAACCAATCAACATTGTGCATCTTAAATGATACTATATGTGAAACATTGAGTTGTTTGCTTGCTCATTTGATTGAATGCACGACAAGTATCACCATATCATCATATACACTTTACCCCTTACACAATTGCCTGGTTTTCTTGGCCATACCATAGAGTCAGGAGGGTTTATTATGATATAAAAGCCAATCCTTATTACAAATACATTTGCATTGCATCCACCTAGGCTAACCATATGTTGAGTAAACTCTCTCAGTCCAAAAATCTTGTCCACTAAAATATTTGTCTACATCCCGCTTTGCTACTATCATACTTCTTCTATTATTTTCTCTCTCTTGGGTTAAGTGATGTATGACATGATCATCCATGACCTTGATGACCTGGACTTCCCTTTTCTTCTATCCTGACCTTGGGGCATCCAACAATGAAACAACAATCAATTGCACTTACTTCCCTCTCATCCATAATATTTCTTCTCTCTCTTTGAAATAAGTGATATGTAGAACTTTGTTCCTCTGTATCGTACACAGTTATATCATTTATATCAACAAAACTTCATAACAATATTATCAACAATAGTTATCTATAACATTCTCCAACAAAGTCTCTTTTCGATCAACACTCACAATTATTTAATAGACTCTCAAGGATACCTTTTCTCTCGTATAATGTGTCAACAACTTTTACAAACTTACAAAATGACGTATTATATAAGAGAATTTTAAGAGCGCTCTATTGAATGTACGATGACATATATTCATCACATTATTCAAATGCAACTCATCTAATATACCATTTAGGGATGGGAAATCACATTCAACCAATGTCTTGTAAATTCATATTTATTTGTGGATTTCACTAGTCACTGGTTGAAATGGGCTTTTCTTCCCTGATTGGCTTATCATACGATTTCACAAAATCATACCTAATATATCATCACCAACTTACTTATTTGATAGGTCACATGGGGCAAGAGACCCCTAATCATCCATTTTCCTGTGGATTGGTAAGCATTTATCAACTTTATATGACGATGGATGATTAAAGGTAGTCTTTTTTGTTCGACATATCATTTAAATAGGCAATCAAAACATGAATCAAATTCACATGTATTTTTTTGACATAAATCATGGGAATCGTGACATCCCATTTGATCCTATATCTCACAAACTTTGTAAATACTTGTAGGTCTTGTTAAGCAATGGCTCGAAGACCCTGTGTAATTCTTCTTGATTTATTGTACTAACATACTATCAAAATCAAAATCACTCTTTCAAAAGCATTACATGTATTTCTCAAAAGCAATACATACCTCATTTTGTTACATTTCAAAATCACTTGCAAACACAACATTACATATCTCTTTCAGAAATATTTCAAAAATATTTATGAAATCATCTTGCAAATATCACATTACATTACACTTTCATATCATTGCATTACTTACAAGGTGTCATAAACGTTTTGCAAACATCATTAAATACTGCTTTGAAAACGCTACAAAATGAGATTATATATATTTACCAAAAATATTACATTACACAAAAGCATTCCATCACTTTGCAAAACATTTGCAAAGATCACAAGATAAATTACAAAATCATTCATTGCCTTTGCAAAAAATTTACAAATATTACAAGATCATTTCATTACTTTGCAAAAATGCTTGCAAAGATTACAAAGAGCAATTCATCATTTTGCAAAAAGCTCATCACTTTGCAAAACCTCTATAAAGATCACAATTTATTTCAAAATCAATTCATCGCTTTGCAAAACATTTGCAAAATCAATTACAAAAGCATTTCATCACTTTGTAAAATATTTGCAAAGATCAAAATATCAATTACAAAATCCTCTCATCTTGCAAAACATTTGCAAAGACCACCAAATCTATTACAAAAGTATTTTATCACTTTGCAAAATGTTTGCAAAGATCACAAAATCATTTCATCACTTTGCAATACATTTACAAAGATCACGAAATCAATTTCAAAAGCATTCCATCATTTTGTAAAACAATTGCAAAGATCACAACACCAATTACAAAATCATTTAATCTCTTTGCAAAATAATTGCAAAGATCACAAAATATTTACAAAATATTTTTCCAATACTTTGTAAAAGTATTTGCAAAGGAAGCATTACAAGCATCAAATCATTCCAAAAACCCTTACAAAAGTTTTTGCAAATAATCTACTTCATCTACGCAATCAAGTGTTTCATAGAGAATGACACTTGAACATTGATGAAAAGCATAAAATATTATCTACATAGTTAAATGTTTTATAGAGTATGGCACTTAAACATTGGTAAGAATGAAACAACTTCATCTACGCAGTCAAGTATTTCATAGAGAATGACACTTGAACATTGATGAAAAGCATAAAATCTTACCTACATAGTTAAGTGTTTCATAGAGTATGGCACTTAAATATTGGTAAGAATCAAATAACTTCATCTACGTAGTCAAGTGTTTCATAGAGAATGGCACTTGAACATTGATGAAAATCATAAAAACTTACCTACGTAGTTAAGTGTTTCATAGAGTATGACACTTAAACATTGGTAAGAATCAAACAACTTCATCTACGCAGTCAAGTGTTTCATAGAGAATGGCACTTGAAAATTGATGAAAATCATAAAATATTACCTATGTAGTTAAGTGTTTCAGAGAGTATGACACTTAAACATTGGTAAGAATAAAAAAACTTCATCTATGCAGTCAAGTGTTTCATAAAGAATGGCACTTGAACATTGATGAAAAGCAATAACTTCATCTACGCGGTTAATGTTTCATAGAGAATGGTACTTAAACATTGATGAAGATCAAATATCTTATCTATGTAGTTAAGTGTTTCATAGAGAATGACACTTAAACATTGATAAGAAGTAATAACTTCATCTACGTAGTTAAGTGTTTCATATAGAATGGTACTTAAACATTGATGAAGATCAAACACCTTATCTACGTAGTTAAGTGTTTCATAGAGAATGGCACTTGAACATTGATAAGAAACAAAAATAAATAAATAAATAAATATATATATATATATATATATATATATATATATATATATATATATATCATGTAAATATTACAGTACCTCATCTACGTAGTCAAATGTTTCATAGAGAATGGCATTTGAACATTGATGAGAAGAAAACATATACATATATCTTGTACATATCACAGGTACCTCATCTACGTAGTCAAATGTTTCATAGAGAATGGTATTTGAACATTAATGAGAAGAAAACATATACATATATCTTGTACATATCACAAGTACCTCATCTACACAGTCAAATGTTTCATAGAGAATGGCATTTGAACATTGATGAGAAGAAAACACATATATATATATATATATATATATATATATATATATATATATATATATATATATATATATATATATATATATATATATATATATATATATATATATATATATATATATATATGTATGTATGTATATATCGTAGGTACCTCATCTATGCAGTTAAGTGTTTCATAGAGTATGGCACTTAAACATTGATGAGAAGAAAAATAATTTTTAAAAGAAAACATATATATCATGTACATATTACAGGTACCTCATTTACATCTTAAATGCATTCATAAATATTGCATCATAAACCACAATTTAAGCATAATGAGATCATGTTCCCACCTATGGTAACCTATTACCTCCCAAAAATATGAGAATTATCCTATATCAGGTCTAGAGACCATCACTCACAACATATATTTGAATGGTTGTCTGTCATTCAAAATCTAGAAATATTCCTCAACAAGGCAACTGCCCTCCCTAAGCGTTTGTTCATCATTATGGTTTTACAAGACCATCGCTAAGCAATCAATTAGGACTATTATCACTTAGTCAAAATACACCATATAAAAATATCTCTTAAATGGGGCATCTATCTCCTCGTAGCAATTATTCATCATTATAGTAATCAATCAAGACTACAATAATTTAGTTAAATACATCAATACAATCAATTCAAATAAAAGCATCATGTCATCAAATTCAATTTAGGGGTATCCATGTGCTAAATTTTTCCCATGGAGCAACTTTTACAACACAACGACAATGCATCACAATGTCAAAATTGAGTTTTACTAAACTTTTGACTCAATTTCATAGGCATCACATCAAAACTGGGGTAAAATGTAGACACCCAATTTTGACACAATTAGCCAATGATAATATCAATCAAGGCATTAAAAAACACCTCATCAGGACACCCAAAACCATGTCAAATTAGACATCAAATTTGGAATATTTCATTAATACATAAGCTTATCAAAACCCATCAATTATCTTGTCTTCACAAGCCTCTTGACCAAGCAAATCAAATCAATCATCTTCATAACCAAATTTAGGGTGTTTAAACCCCTAAAAAGTAAGGTCATATTTGATACAAACTTTGACCTATAAAATCATCTCAAAAAATCACAAAACCACCACCATCATATCAGGCTCAAAAAGAGCTTTCCAACAAGTATAAATATGCCTATATTTGGACTCGTATCAATGCCTAGATCTCCAAAACAAAACATTGTAGGTCATAACCAAATTCACCACTCAAACCAAATTTGTCAGTGGTGAATTTGGTAAATTTACAAATTTCAAACTCAGGATGTTATTTTTTGAGTGTCATTTTTAACATTTACCAAATTTTCCACTCAAACCAAATTTGCCAATGGTAAATTTGGCAAATTTTCAAATTTTAAAACCAGAATGGTCAATTTGGCATCCTGACCAAATTCACCACTTGGGTTACCAGCTTCTCCAGTGGCAAATTTGGTCCTAGTGATGAATTTGGCAAAAACATACATATAATCTTCCACACAAAATAGAGATATGCAGATTGACCTCCTCTAACCTCTACCATTGATTTTGCATGCTTCACCAAGGTCCTAGATGCGTTTATTTGAAATTGATCTTATCCCTTCTCCCTCCAAGTCCCCTTCCAAATCCTATTTAAGGAGGCCATGTGATAAGCATTCAATTAGGCATTCTATTGTAGCTACATTCTGCCAATATTTTTCTAGCATCTCTACTCGCATCTCTCTCTCTATGGAAGTTTTAAAGTAATTTTTTTATTACTCAAAATGGAATTATTTGACGCAAAATATAATTTTCCGAAAATGGTAATTATTAAAAAATACAATTTTTTTATGAAAAAATAATTTATCGAAAATAGTAATTATTTAAAAAGACATTTTTTGGTGGAAAAATCAATTTGCCGAAAATAGTAATTTTTTTTATTTTTAGGGTTTTAAGCTTTAGGGTTTTATTTTAGGGTTTTTTTAAGGCTTCAAGTTTTAGGATTTTCTTTTAGGGTTTCTTTGGGGATATATATTCCCTTGGTATTGCATTGTAAAAGGGGAAGTGAATCCAGGAATGAGAAAATAAATTATTTATTGGTTTATTCTTATGTACTATAGTTTTTATGTGAATAGAGGGTTTTACTAATTATTTTCAGTTATTACAATTTTTATGTAAATGGAGGGTTCTACATATTATTTTTATTTACCGTAGTTTTTATGTAATGGAAGGTATTTTGTTTTAACCTCTTGCAGCTGGATTTACATCATTTGGTATCAGAGCAAGTTGGATCTTGTTGGGAGGATAAAAGAGAAGAGAAGAAAAGAGAAAATGAGATGAGAGCAAAGAGGCTCAAAAAAAAAATTGGCACTTTGTGCAGTGCTTGCAAAAGGTTTGTAAAACCTTGGAGACAGAAATTGACACTCTATGTAAGTGCTTGCAAGAGGTTTTTATATAAAAGCCTTAGCGAAAGAGATTGGCACTTTGTGTAGTGCTTCCAGAAGGTTTGTAAAACCTTGGAGAGAGAAATTGGCACTCTGTGTAAGTGTTTGCAGGAGGTTTTTTTATATAAAACCTCATAAGGAGGAATTGAAACTTTGTGTAGTGCTTGCAGAAGGTTTGTAAAACCTTAAAGAAATAAATTGGCACTTTGTGTAGTGCTTGCAGAAGGTTTTTTTTTTCATTAAAAACCTCAAAGAAAAGAATTGGCACTTTGTGTAGTGCTTGCAGGAGGTTTGCTATTTTAAAACCTCAAAGGAATAAATTGGCACTATGTGTAGTGCTTGCAGGAGGTTTGAGATATAAAACCTCAGAAGGAGATTGGTACTTTAAGGAGTACTTGCAAATGTGTGGCACTCTATGGAGAGTGATTATGAGTTTGATCGGAGGAACTTGTAGGAGCAAAGTTCTTTTCAACCAAAGAAGAATGATGCAAGAGCCTATCTTTAGAGGGGTTTTTTAAAAGAAGTTTTAAAGTAATTTTTATATTAATAAAAATGGAATTATTTGATGTAAAATATAATTTTCCGAAAATGGTAATTACTAAAAAAAATTAAATTTTTATGAAAAAAATAATTTGCCGAAAATAGTAATTACTTAAAAAGACTTTTTTGGTGAAAAAATCAATTTGCCGAAAATAGTAATTTTTTTATTTTTACGATTTTAAGCTTTAGGGTTTTATTTTAGGGTTTCTTTTAGGGCTTCAAGTTTTAGGGTTTTCTTTTAGGGTTTCTTTGGGGATATATTCCCTTGGTATTGCATTGTAAAAGGGGAAGTGAATCTAAGAATGAGAAAATAAATCATTTATTGGTTTATTTCCATGTACTCTAGTTTTTATGTGAATGGAGGGTTTTACCGATTATTTTTATTTATTGCAGTTTTTATGTAAATGGAGGGTTTTACATATTATTTTCAATTACCGTAGTTTTTATGTAATGGGAGGTATTTTGTTTGACCTCTTGCAACTGAATTTACATCAATATCACATTGCAAAGAATTCTATGAAAGCATGTGATATGTACTAGAGAGCAGGGAAGCCATTACAAAGAGACTTCAAGCCATTCCATCTCTTCCATATATGGGGTTTAGATTTTATTGGACCCCTAAAAATAAGCCATATGAGGCAATATAGGTATATAATAGTGATAATTGAATACCTAAAAAAATAGGTAGAGGTAACCCAGGTGTTGTAGGTGAGTTGGAGAGAAGAGGGCAATCCTCCAAGGGAGGTCCCAGGTTCAAATCTCCATCCTACCAAAAAGTCGAATTGGGTATCCAAAATCCAATTGATAATGTTGGTGCGAGCAGGGTCGGGTGTGACTCCCGGGTGACTTTAATGGTGTATAACCCCCTGTTCGTGGTCTCTCAGACCAAGGTGGCCCCGCAAGGGGTTTTTCGCTTAAAAAAAAATAGGTAGAGGTAAGGGAACTATTAGATAATTTAAAAAAGAGTACAATGTGGTTCCTATATAAACAAGTAATAACTAGATTTGGGATTTTGCTACAAATAAAAAGTGTTAGAGGAGGTCATTTTGTGAATGAATTAATTAGGAAGCCAACAATTGAGTTTAATAGTTTACATTTGTTGTGAAGTCTATATTGCCCTAGAGAAAATAGAAAGGTAGAGGCAATAAATTAAATCTTGGAATCAATAATGTATAAGACCTATGGGATTAAAGGAGCAGATTGGGAGGAGAATATGTCATCTATCCTACGGGTGTATAGGATGACATTTAAGCCAACAACAAATCATACACCATTCTAGTTAATGTATGGGCAAGAGGTAGTAGTGCTAGTAGAATTCATGGTACCTAATTTGAAGGTAGTAATAGAGAACCATTTAGGAGACCAGAAGAGCCTATAAAAGAGTCTTGTGGTACTAATTCAACTGGAGAAGTGGGTTACGGCATAGTGGGCAATAGAAGTGGCCCAACAAAAAAGAAATTTTTGGTATTTTAAGCACCTAAGGAAGATGGAATTGAAACTAGGTGATTTAGTACTGAGATATAATGGCAAATGGGAGTCAATCCAGGAAAATTGAAGACATTATGGCTTTGACCTTTCTAAGTGGTAGAAATGATTGAAAATAGTGCAATTAAATTAAAGAAATTGGATGGGACTGTGATTCTTGAGACAATAAATAGATCAAAACTAAATTATTATAGAGAAATAACAATGTATATTTCTTCAACATGACAAAGTGATAAGACAAGAAAGAATGTGTAAAAGAGCAAGATAGTAAAAAGACATCTCACACACAAGGGGAGTTAAACCATATTGATGAGGAACTATAGGACGTGGAAGATGTTATGGGACTAATAAGTATATTAATAGAGGAACAAGAAGTGTAACCAATACTAGAACGACATGAATTAGTACCTCACCCGAATGAACAAAGAAGAGTAAGGGTGCATGTACAATTTCCATATAGAATCAAAGAATATGAGCAAATATATGTTGATTCTAAAAAAATTGAAGAAGAACTAAGAATGAGGAGTTGGTAGAATTGAGTCCATCAACTCAAATTGGGTTCTTACAACAAATAATGTGTGATGAAATGCAAAGGTTGCAAGAGGAATATAAATATTTGCACAAATACAATGTAAGAACGAGGGTGCAAACTATCCATGAACTCTATGATACAATGCAAAGGTTGAATGAAAAATAAGTTAGAAGGTGACGAGCAAAATAGTTAACTTGAAAAACAAAGAATAACTGAAGAAAGATCAAGGCAAAAAAAAAGTCAACAATAGGAACCTAAGGATCCTGCACAATATTGGTTAAGTAGGGAAGAAGTTATCAAGATATTATGGAGAGATTTGATGGAAGCACCAACATCTTCAAAAGACAAAGAAAGGAATTGGGTGACAAATACAGGTAGTGATAGCCTTCCTTCAATCAATATTGAAAGAGATAGTCCAAGTTCTAAATTTTACTTCTTGAGAAGATATAGAGAACCAAAAATGTATTCTAAGGTACAGAGGTATCTAGATGCAAATAAGCAAATTAGAAGACAATTGGATGAAGTCAAAAGACAAAGAAGATGCTTAGAGGAAGTGCTTGTAAGGATTCATGAAGAAGAAAAATCCAATGTACTATGAGAATAGGATAGAGGTAACGTAGGTGACGCAAGGAGATAATTCAGCCTTCTTGGTAGTTTGAGGCTACCTAGACAAGGAAGGAGTTTGGTTGATCTCCCTCTTGATGGCTCGAGGGAAAGAAATTTCTCTCATGCCACCCTTAGACTACAAGATTGATGAGGTGGGTTGTAAGGACCATCCATTGATTTGGCATAAGATAATAAATTAGTATGTGATCATCAAACTGGATCATTAGCATCACCTCGAGGGACATAACACCAAGGGTAAGAAGAGGAGACTAGACTCTATGGAAGACAAGAATCGATAGAGTATACAAAAAGATGAATATATGATCACAAAATGGAGGAGAAGGTCCAATATCATAGAAGGCATGGAGATTCACCTAAGAGAGGGAAGGAAAAGAGGATACCTCTCAATGAGATAACGTGGATTCAACCAATTGGGGAATTCTACCAAAAATGGTGGCAAGATAACCCACCAAATCATCAATTGAAAATTGCATTGGCTGAAGTAGAAATAAGTTGTATTGCATAGGTCCCAATGTTTGATAAGGACTTCCTCAAATATTATTTGTTGTAATTGATCAATTCCTATGAATCAAAATAGAATGTGAGCATAGTGAAGATAGGAGATCAATATATTAGAGTTATTTTTTAGCAAATAGTTTTTGGTGGATGTTTGGATTGCCAAAATATGGAATACCAGTGTGGAAGGAACATTTGGATGCAAAGGAGTGGAATAGGACAATCCACAAGGTTACAACTATTACTCCTATAGAAGTAAATAATACTTTCAGTCATGGAAGTCATAGGATTAAGAATGACGAACTATGATGCGCCATGAACATCATGATGTCCAAATTTTCAAGAGAACCAAGGTTGTCAGAAATGCTTGTATGGCTAGATCAGTATGTACAAGGCATTATGAAAGGAGTGTAGTTATGGATTGTTGTTAATGTTTATTATTTAATTTTATTTTTCAATCCAAGGTGATGTCCAATGATGGGTTGTTGTTAATGCTTATATACGATAGAGGAGGTTGATGGTTCTACGATTCAGAAATTAGGGCACTTGCTTGTCTAATGAGAACAGAGGTTCATAAGGTCCTTATGAGAACTAATCTTAACTGACACTCACTTGTAGAATGAAAACTTATTTAGCTACAGAATTGAACTTTGTTGAAAGAAGAAAGAAACTAAGATACATTTGCTAAATTGAAATGACATGAAATAAAAATGCTAAAATGAAATAACATATGTGATAGTGCTAGAATATAAAGCTACTAAACTAAAAACAGTTGAAATAGGAAATTACTACTAAACACTATAATTAAATTGTTAAATTGAAATTGCATAAATGAAAATGAAATATAGAGAGAGAAAGAAGGTCAGCTAGCTAGAAACAACACACAAACATGCACATTTGGAAATAGGGGAAAAATAGAACAAAACAAAGCAATTTTTTATTTACAATCTTTTAGCAAGAAAATAGCAACTTTTGGACATAAAACAGTAGTATAATAGAAAACCTGTAAAATTGTGATAGATGTCCCTCCACCAGCCCTAAGAGTGGGCCCTTGCTCCTTGTTGGAAATTTTGAGTAGTTGTGTTGTCATTGATGTTAAGATTCAGTGTCAGTGATCAGTGCAGGATTTGGCAAAAGGAGGGTTCAAATATTTATATTTTAAGCCCAAGAGATTTGGTTTAAGAGCTTCATGTGATTGTTAAAAAGGATGGTTAAATAACCTAAAGGAAAGGGATACCTAGGCCTAAAGGAAATAATATTATAATATTTATTATCATAATATTAAAGGAGGTCAGATAAGGTCTCAGGGTGAAAGAGAAAAACCCAAAGGAAATAATTTTAAAATATTTTTTATTATAATATTAAAGGTTAAAAATAAAGCCTAAGGTCATTTATAAATTATTTATAATATTTATATTATAAATTAATTTATAAAATAATATTATTTAAACCCTAAGTTAGGGTGGGCGCAAAATCGTTTAATATTTCTTCCTCCCCATCGACGTTCGAAGGTGCTTGGCATATGGTATAAATACCATAAGACTTGCCAACAAAATGCAAGTCTCCGATTTTGATGAATGTGTGAAAAAGGCAAAGGTTTATTGATTCAAAATTCGTGAGCATAAGACAAGAGGATATTATTTTTTAAGGCAGCCGAAAATCATGACGGACAAGTTGATCAACACATAGAGCCTTGTTACCAAGCAACTGGTTGGGCTAGTGCAAGTGGTCCGTGTATAAGGCATAAGGTGAGCGGAGGTTCCACGTTCGAGTCTTGGTGGCTGCAAAGGGATAATTTATTTTATGTTTTGGTTTAGGCACCAATCGAAGGAAACAAAGCGCATGAGACGGTTTTACCTCCTAAGTGAACACCTAGCTCACGCGACGGTTAGGCTGCGGCTAGGGCACTGGCGGAAGCACGACCTAGGATCGAATCCCATCGAGTGGCACACAAAGGTACTTTAATTTTTATTAATATTTATATTGAGCCATGTAATTTTTATTAATGTTTATGTTGAGCACGTGGTCTAAGGTTGCATAGTGAGTGCCTAGGGAGATATAAGGAGGTTAAGGTAAATTTTATTTTTACCTTAGTTAAAGGTGGTAAATGTTTTAATTTTAATTTAAAAGTGAATTGCATTATTTCTGGATTGTAATGTCAATTATTTTGGAAATGTAATTTTTGAGTAGGGAGATATAAGTAAGCAATTTGGATAAACCTATGCATTAAATTTCTGAAGGAGGTTATAGTGAAAGTGAGTAATTAGAATTTTTGTTTGAGAAGTTTGGAGATTATAAGGTGTACTTGAGACTTGATAATTTTTGTATAGTGAATAAATTTTTAGGAGAATATTTATGGAGATTTTGAGATAGATTGTTGCTATCTAACCTTGAGATTGGCAAAGAGGATTTGATTGTGATTAAGACAGGTTTTGAAGACATATCTCCATAAAAACAAAAGGTATGGGCACATCATCCTTATGAGTGAAATATTGTTGGATTGAATGTTGTGAAATGCAAAGTTGGAGTGAAAAGGTTTGTTTGATAAACATTGTTGGAAATGTTTGAGTGAGTTTTCATGTGCATGATTGGTGAATGTTTGTGAGAACATTTGAGTGTGAAATTGAAAGCTATCTTGAGCTAGGGTTTGTGAAATATCATGAGTATCATTGTTATGTGATATTGAGAACTATCTTGAGCTAGGGTTTGTGAAATATCATGAGTATCATTGTTATGTGAAGTTGGGAACTATCTTGAGCTAGGGTTTGTGAAAGAACATGAGTATCATTGTTATGTGACTTTGGAATCATCTTGAGTCAAGGTTTGAGTTTCATAGTGTGAGTTGTTGGAAGTATAGTGAAACACTTGGTTAGGGTTTGTAAGCAAGTTGTGTTTCATTGAGTGGATGGTTGAGTGAAGTTGGTTGAGCATTATTGATTGAAAGTATTGGAGTGATAGTTCAAAGTTTTGTGAAACAAATTATTCTTTATTCAGAATTGATTTGAAAGAGAGTTTGAAAGTGATTAAGTGATTTGTGAGTGTGAAACATATTGAGTCTCTAATCATTCTCTATATGTTTCTATGGTTAAACAAGATTCTAAGTGAAACTTGTTTGTGGTATTGAAGAGGTTTTCTATAAGAGATTAAGTTGAGTTTTGTATGCAAGTTTTGCAATTGATTTGAATAAGCTTTTGTGAAAGCTAGTGGATAGATTTGAGTAAGTCCTAGAGGGGACTTAAGGATAGAGTTGAGCAAGCTTTTGTGAAAGCTTGTGGGCAGATTTGAGTAAGTCCTAGAGGGGACTTAAGGACAGAGTTGAGTAAGCTTTTATGAAAGCTTAAGGATAGATTTGTGTGAGCTTTTGTGGAAGCTTACAATCATATTTGAGATAAGTCTTAGTGAAGACTTGTTGAGCAAATTGGACAAGTTCTAGGGAGGACTTGTTGAAAATATTTGAGGTAAGTCTTGGTGAAGACTTGTTGAGTAGATTGGACAAGTTCTAGGGAGGACTTGTTGAGCAGATTTGAGGTAAGTCTTGGTGAAGACTTGTTGAGCAGATTTGAGGCAAGTCTTAGTGAAGACTTGAGAGCAGATTGAGCAATTTCTTGAGAGGACTTGTGGATAGATTTGAGGTAAGTATTTGAGAAGACTTGAGAGTAGAGTTGATTGATTGATTTGTTCAAGCTTTGAGTTAAGGCTTGGAGTAGATCTAGCAGAGTTGATTTGTGATTGGATCAAGATTTGTGTTAAGGCTTGAGGACATATTTGAGGATAGAGTTTGGTGCATATTTGAGAGCAGATTTGTGCCAGACTAGAGATAGACTTATGAGAAAATTTGTGCTAGATTAAGGATAGTGTTTAGTGCAGATTTGAGATAGAGATTGAGTAGATCTGAGAGTAAGCTTTGGAGGTGATAGAGTAGAGGACAGTAGTCTCTAGTGGATAGAGATCCATTAGCCAGGGTAGTGAGGACAAAGGTCTTCTATGGAGAGAGATCCACAAGCCAGTGTAGTGGAGGCAGTAGTCTTCTAGAGGATCACCATCTAGAGAAGAGGAGAAGGAGTTCTCCTATGGATAGAGATCCATGAACCAGAAAAAGGGGAAAGAGTTCTCCTATGGATAGGTATCCATGAACTTGATTAGGGGATTGGTGTCTCCTTTGGATAGAGGTCCATAAACATTGTAATAGGGAAGGATTCCCAAGATATTTGTTGAGAAAATTTTAGTGAAATATTTTCTTCGTGGAGTAGCCCACATTGGGTGAACCACGTTAAATTGGTGTCTCTATTGTGTGTGATGATTTGTGCATTGCTTTGGTTACTGTTGTTGATATTTCCATTGATTATATTGGATAATATTGTTTGGGAAAGAAAAGTAAAAAGTGGTCTTATATTGTTCACCCCCTCTCAATATAAGCTTGTGTTCTTCAATTGGTATCAAAGTTGGTTCCTTCGAAAAAGGTCTAATAGCTTGAAGGAAGATCCTACAAGAACACACATGGCAAGGAAAGGCAAAAGAAGAACCATGAGATCTAAAAAAAAAAGAACACACATAGCTATGGAAGATGCTATGGTGGAAGAAGAATTTGATCCCTTTCTTAGCAAGATTGTTATTAAGAAAAGGGAAGAGGAAAATTTGTGAGATGTGTTGAATGTGGTAAACTTGGTCACATGACACTTTATTGTCCACAAAATGGGTATGATAGCAGTACAAAGGAAAATAAATTTGATTTTACTCTCAACAAATTTGTTACTCAAGAAGGGGAAGTAGAATCAGAATCAAGTGAAAAAGAAGCAGAACCAATAAAATTTTGTACTAAATGTAGAAAGCTAGGTCACCATGTAGCTTATTGTCAAAGGTCTGATAGTGAAGATGAAAAAGATAACAAGGATAGTCAAAACAGGTATGAAGAAGAAATTCTACTTTCAACAATAGAAGAAAAAGGAGATGCTCCTATTGAAGACCAAAGAAAAGAGAAAAATTTAGAAAATCAAGAAGAGGAAGATTCAGAAAAAGAAAAGGAGGAAGCCACACTTAAGGAACTTGTTGAGTTGAAAAGGGAGAACTTAGAATTAAAGGTTCAAATACAAGAGGATGAGAAAACTAAGACAAAGCTTCTACAAGATCTCTCTGACTTGAAAGATAAGGTTGAAAAGGCAAGAAGAGTTGAAAAAGGTATGGTTGAACAGTTAAAGGTAAAAGAGCTAGAATGTGAAAGACTTGTTGTTGATCTTGAAGAATTAAAAAGGGAGAACTCAAGATTGAAATTCCAAGAACAAGAGGATGAGGAAACAAAGGCAAAGTTTCTACAAGATCTCACGAACTTCAAGGTTAAGGTTGAAGAGGCAAGGAAAATTGAAGAAGGTATGGCTAAAAAATTAAAGGTAAAATATCTAGAGTGTGAAAGATTAGAACATGAGGTAGTTTCACTAAGGATGGAAGTGAAAGACTCTAAGGACAAGCTACACAGGTTTGGGAAAAATTCAAAGGCTTTGGACAACACTACCAAAGCACAAAGATCTTCATTTATCAAAACAGGGCTAGGCAATGAAGAAAATCCAGAAGTACAGAAAGAGGAATCAAGCTCAAAATAAAAGGAAGTCTCAAAGGGAACATCAAAAGAAGTGATTGAAAAAGAACCTAAGACTTACACCGATGTATTAAGAAGTGACAACATTAAAGAGGAAGGAAACAATGCACAAATAAGGAACATATGGAACAAGGAACATCACAGGGAAGAAGAGACTAAGAGACCAATGGGGTCAAGACAAGATTTCTTCAATGGATGTTGCTTCTCATGTCACAAGTTTGGTCATAAGGCTATGCAGTGCAGGACACATGAAAAGAAGGAATATGGTTTTGGTATTGGTTTCACCAATAGAAATTTTAGAAATGGACATCTCTTTCAAGGGTATTGCTACTCTTGTAATCAGTTTGGTCATAAGGCAGTTAATTGCAAGGTTCATGACAGGAATGGATATGGCTTCACAAGGAGGAACTACAAGACATTTGCACCTTCAAGGAATCACAACATTAAGTGTTATAAATGCAATAATATTGGGCATATCGCTAAGTGGTTTAGAGCAAAATTTCTAGAGATAAGCAAGAATAGGAAAATTTAGATGAATCAGAAGGATCAGTTGAGGAAGAAGGTGGACAAAGGTAAAGAGCAGTTGTATGCTAGGAGTAGAGATACTCCCACCCCAAAATTAATCACCTCAAAGAGAGGAGGTGGGGAGAGGGGCTGAGCTAAGAGTCTTATCTTTAGCCCCAAGCCCCAAAGGTGGCCCTTTGCCATTGATGTCAAAGGGGGAGATATTTGAGTTAGGGGGAGAGCATTCAATCAGGGGAGCAGTTTCTCAAGGGGAGCATTTTTGGAAAAAGGAAAAAGGAATGGTTATAGAAAAAGGGTTGCCATCAATGACAAAGGGGGAGATTGTTGGAAATTTTGAATAGTTGTGTTGTCATTGATGTCAAGATTCACTGTCAATGATAAATGCAGGATTTGGCAAAAGGAGGGTTAAAATATTTATATTTTAAGCCTAAGAGATTTGGTTTAAGAGCTTCACATGATTGGTCAAAAGGATGGTTAAATAACCTGAAGGAAAGGGATACCTAGGCCTAAAGGAAATAATATTATAATATTAAAGGTTAAAAAAAAACCTAAGGTCATTTATAAATTATTTATAATATTTCTATTATAAATTAATTTATAAAATAATAATATTTAAACCCTAAGTTAAGGTGGGCGCAAAATCATTTAGTATTTATTCCTCCCCGTCGACGTTCGAAGGTGCTTGGAAAATGGTATAAATACCATAAGACTTACCAACAAAATGCAAGTCTCCGATTTTGATGAATGTGCGAAAAAGGCAAAGTTTTATTGATTCAAAATTTGTGAGCATAAGACAAGAGGATATTATTTTTTTAAGGCACATCAAAAATCATGACGGATAAGTTGATCAAGGCGTAGAGCCTTGTCACCAACCAACTGGTTGGGCTAGTGGCAAGTGGTCCGTGTGTAAGATGCAAGGTGAGCGAAGGTTCTGTGTTTGAGTCTCGACGACTGCAAAGGGGCAGTTTGTTTTGTGGTTTGGTTTAGGCACCAATCAAAGGAAACAAAGTGCACGAGGTGGTTTTACCTCTCAAGTGAACGCCTAGCTCACACGACGGTTAGGCCACGGCTAGGGCACTAGAGAGCACGACTTGGGATCAAATCCCATCGAGTGGCACGTAAAGGTACTTTAAATTTTTATTAATGTTTATGTTGAGTGCATGGTCTAAGGTTGCATAGTGAGCGCCTAGGGAGATATAAGGAGGTTAAGGTAAATTTTATTTTTACCTTAGTTAAAGGTGGTAAATTTTTTAATTTTAATTTAAAAGTGAATTGCATTATTTCTGGATTGTGATGTCAATTATTTTTGGAAATGCAATTTTTGAGTAGGGAGATATAAGTAAGTAATTTGGATAAACCTATGCATTAAATTTTTGAAGGAGGTTATAGTAAAAGTGAGTAATTAGAATTTTTGTTTGAGAAGTTTGGAGATTATAAGGTGTACTTGAGACTTTCTAATTTTTGTATAGTGAATTAATTTTTGAGGAGAATATTTATGGAGATTTTGAGATAGATTGTTGCTATATAACCTTGATATTGGCAAAAAATATTTGATTGTGGTTAAGATAGGTTTTAAAGACATATCTCCATAAAAACAAAAGGTATGGGCACATCTTCCTTATGAGTGAAATATTGTTGGATTGAATGTTGTGAAATGCAAAGTTGGAGTGAAAAGGTTTGTTTGATAAGCATTGTTGGAAATGTTTGAGTGAGTTTTCATGTGCATGATTGGTGAATGTTTGTGAGAACATTTGAGTGTGAAATTGAAAGCTATCTTGAGCTAGGGTTTGTGAAATATCATGAGTATCATTGTTATGTGAAGTTGAGAACTATCTTGAGCTAGGGTTTGTGAAAGAATATGAGTATCATTGTTATGTGAATTTGGAATCATCTTGAGTCAAGGTTTGAGTTCCAAAGTGTGAGTTGTTGAAAATATAGTGAAACACTTGGTTAGGGTTTGTAATCAAGTTGTGTTTCATTGAGTGGATGGTTGAGTGAAGTTGGTTGAACATTATTGATTGAAATTATTGGAGTGATAGTTCAAAGTTTTGTGAAACAAATTATTCTTTATTCTGAATTGATTTGAAAGAGAGTTTGAAAGTGATTGAGTGATTTGTGAGTGTGAAACATATTGAGTCTCTAATCATTATCTATATGTTTATGTGGTTAAACAAAATTTTGAGTGAAACTTGTTTGTGGTATTAAAGAGGATTTTTGTAAGAGATTGAGTTGAGTTTTGTATGCAAGTTTTGCAATTTATTTGAATAAGATTTTGAATAAACTTTTGTGAAATCTAGTGGACAGATTTGAGTAAGTCCTGGAGTGGACTTAAGGACATAATTTAACAAGATTTTGTGAAATATTGTGGGTAGATTTGAGTAAGTCCTAGAGTGGACTTAAGGACAGAGTTGAGTAAGCTTTTGTGAAAGCTTAAGGACATATTTGTGTGAGCTTTTGTGGAAGCTTACAAGTAGATTTGAGACAAGTCTTGGTGAAGACTTGTTGAGTAGATTGGACAAGTTCTAGGGAGGACTTGTTGAGCATATTTAAGGTAAGTCTTGGTGAAGACTTGTTGAGCAGATTGGACAAGTTCTAGGAAGGACTTGTTGAGCATAATTGAGGCAAGTCTTGGTGAAGACTTGTTGAGTAGATTTGAGACAAGTCTTAGTGAAGACTTGAGAGCAGATTGAGCAAGTTCTTGAGAGGACTTGTGGATAGATTTGAGGCAAGTCTTTGAGAAGACTTGAGAGGAGAGTTGATTGATTGATTTGTTCAAGCTTTGAGTTAAGGCTTGGAGTAGATCTAGTAGAGTTGATTTATTATTGGATCAAGATTTGTGTTAAGGCTTGAGGATAGATTTGAGGATAGAGTTTGGTGCATATTTGAGAGTAAACTTGTGCCAGACCAGAGATAGACTTATGAGCAAATTTTTGCTAGATCGAGGATAGTGTTTAGTGCAAATTTGAGACAAAGATTGAGCAGATCTGAGAGCAAGTTTTGGAGGTGACAAAGTAGAGGATAGTATTCTCCAATGGATAGAGATCCATTAGCCAAGGTAGTTAGGATAAAGGTCTTCAGTGGAGAGAGATCCACAAGTCAATGTTGTGGAGGCAGTAGTCTCCTAGAGGATCACCAGCCAAAGCAGAGAAGGATTTCTCCTATGGATAGAGATCCACAAACTAGCAAAGGGGAAAGAGTTATCTTGTAGATAGGTATCCACAAACTTGATTAGGAGATTGATGTCTCCTTTGGACAGAGGTCCATAAATATTGTAATAGGGAATGATTTCCAAGAGATTTATTGAGAAAATTTTAGTGAAGATTTTCTTTGTGGAGTAGCCCACATTGGGTAAACCATGTTAAATTGGTGTCTCTATTGTGTGTGATGATTTGTGGATTGCTTTGGTTATTGTTTTTTATATTGCCATTGATTATATTGGATAATATTGTTTGGGAAAGAAAAGTAAAAAGTGACCTTATACTGTTCACCCCCCTCTTAGTATAAGCTTGTGTTATTCACTCCTAGGTCTAGTAGAAGGATTAAACTACCAATTCCTAAGCTCTACTCAACCAATCACACATCAAAGAAACATGTTGAAATAAACTACACTTTATTGACACATTATACTTTTACAAAAACTGTGGACAATTTCCTACAAATTCTATGTCTAATTCCTATTTGCCTATTTTATCTATTATCTTCAATGTAGGTAGGTGGGGATATTTATGCAAATTCTTCCTCATTCCCAACCTATGACTGATAAATACAATATCATCCATTTACTATCATAAACTCATTTGTTGATTTATTGCCAATGAATTATGTCTAAAATTGGATAAAGTTCTATTTGCACTAGTTGTCCTATTGTTCTCACCTCCAAAAAGTGTGGAATGGGATTAGAATAGGTGGAATATGATTGGTAATAATTATCCATGCACCAGCTCACTTGATTCTCCCATAAATTTATTAAAAATTAGGTTTTAGCCAATTCTGTAGCTTCTTTTACAACTGCTCTAGAACATTCGACTGTACAGTTTTCAGATGTTGTTGGGTCATGTTGAGTCACTTTCAGATGATCGGGTACTTGGTTGGTTTTAATCTCTCAAAGTGGTTTCACCTCTAGATTTGGTGTTTGATTGCTACTCGAATGTTTTGAAGAAAAACTTATAGTTTTTGTTTTCAACAGGTTTCTTGCCTAGTTTTAGCTATGTGGGTTTCAAAGTTCCACCTCATATCACAAATGTTTATAAGGCAAGAAAAATGTTCAAATATAATCAACCAATCAATTTTCAGCAAAACCTTTATTGATAGCTATTTTTCATTATGCTTCCTTTATATTAATTAACTGTTAAAATCATGCAAACAATGATAGAAAATGCAAAAAATCAACTAAATAGCAAAATAATACTCCTTGTCATTTCATCATGTCAACACTAACATATTAATGCATATTAATCAAACATTTGGTAATTTAACTATATTATAGGTCAAAAATATGGTAGTTTTCATGTTCACAAAGATGAAATAATGAGGCATTTGAGTGCCTCATCATTCCCCTCCACTTAACCTGATGCATGTCCTCATGCATTATGATTTGCTATAGTATCATTTAGGTCCAATTCCTTATGCAAACTACCCAAAATTTTGTGGTCTGATGAATGATACCTCCTATTTTTTCCTTATCTCTGCTAGCCAGTTTTGAAACTACTATTTTGGTTCAAGGTCTGAGATAAAGTAGAAAGGTACAAGGGTAAGGATGGTGGGTGGCCTAAACTGAAGGCCTATCCATTGATGTTGCATTGCCAAAATGAGATTTATCACTATTAATTCTCTTCTATGTGACCACATCACATTTGCAGGTGAGATGGATTCTCTTTTTCTCAAAGAAATGGGTAACTCATCCCATTTGTGTTTGCATGCTTTCATAGCATTGTCAAAGCTTTCTCTGCAAAAATTATGAAAATTGGTCACACTTTCCTTAAGGTTTTCCATATAGGTGACCTTAATGTTAGGTATCCCATCAAATATAAATGTTGATTGATGAAAGCTGCTAGATTAGGTTGGTAATACCTAAGCAAGAGACCAAATTTTGCCTCTACAACTTTATGTTGCCTCCATTCTTATTCCTAACATATTATGGGTATTTTTTAATCTCATCCATATGCACTTTAGCAAAAAAAGTGCAAAGATGAATAGTGTAGCATAGTCAAGAATAGACCAAAAGTCTTGTACCTGGCCAGGAATTTTTGAGGTACCAAATCCTCATCCCACGGTTGGAGGTTATCAAATGCCAAATTTGGCTAAGTGTTGAAGGTGCCAAAAGATTTGCACTCGGTCAAAACCTATTGTGATACCAAAAGTCCATCACTACCTTGGAAGCTAATTTGACTAAGTGTTAAAGGCATCAAAATATTTAACTCGATTGAAACCTGTCACAGTACCAAAAGTTCATCGTAACCCTGGAAGGTAATTTGATTATGTTGAAGGCATCGAAATATTTACACCTAGTCAAAACCCATTGCAGTACCAAAAGTCTATCGTAGCCCTGGAAGCTAATTTGATTAATTCTTGAAGGAACTAGAAGATTTCCACCCAATCAGAGCCCATTCCAATACCAAAAGTCCATCGCAGTATTGGAAGCTAATTTGACTAAGTGTTGAAGGCACCAAAACATTTGCACCTAGTCGAACCCCATCGTGGTACCAAAAGCCCATCACATCCCTAGAAGCTAGTTTGACTAAGTGTTGAAGGGACCAAAGGATTTGCACATGATCAAAGCATGTCATAGTACCAAATATCCATCGTGACACCAAAAGCAAACATGAATAGAAAGAAACATTTGGTTAAATCCTAGAACCACTGGAAGATCTATACCTAGTCAAAGTCTATCACAGTACCAACTCTCCATCCCAATGCTGGGGTTCCAAGGTATATGCTAAAGGTTTTATACCTGATTATATCCCATTAGGGACCCAATAATCCATCACCTTAAATGAGTATGTAAAGATCTAGTAGTGATCCTAATAAGCACCCTTCAATTGTAAATGAGCAAAAGCAAGCCAAGACTAGAATTTGACACCAACCTACCAACACAAGAACTGTCACCATCCCAGGACACCTATTAGACAAGATCATTTATAAGAGGATCTTAACAGTATGGCTCTTGTAGATGCCATCGTGTAGGTAACAGAGTGGCTCAACTAAATAAGTCAATAAAAATCAATGAACCAAATGCTAGCAGCAGGGTCGACATGACTCAAGATGAAGTTGAATTTGGCTAGGTTAGCTAGCCATGATTGAGCGATTAGAGCAACCATACCTTCAAGCGGTTTAGAAAGCTGGCGAATCTTATGACATAATGACAATTCATTTCAAATATAATGATGCCCTACCAATTGAATACATTGTAAAAGACTATAAATACTAGAATGTAAAAGGAAATAAAGGTCGACTCTTAGGATTTTACAATTTGCATGTAAGAAGATGCTTTGGCATATTAATACAAAGGAATTGTTGTCTGACCTCTAGTTCAATTTATTTGCAGAATATGTATGTATGAATGACTACTTATTTCTAATTTAAGCTTGTTGAATGCTCATAGTGTTTATTCTGCTTTCTGGATCTATGCTTATGTTCATTCACTTGTTTTGGAATTTGTAGTATGATAAGCTACATTTAATGAAGTCAAACATTCTGTAATTGATAGTAAAACTATTTGGTCTATTAGGTAATTCACTTGTTTATTTGCATAATATGCTATTCTACATGTGTCTTGATGTTGCTTAATCTACACCAACATAAGTTCTAGCTTCAGATCTTTTTTACTTCTTTCAACACCCTTTTCCCCCCATATTTTAGGAATAGTTAGCTAGAATTCCAAAGGAACCGACCTCCTCTAGAGATTGACCATTGAAGCCTCACAAATTCTAGGTCATTCAATGTTGGTCAAGGTCTATGGGAGGTATTTGTGAAATGGAATCTAAAATTTTAGATTTTGGAGGGTCCAATTTTGGATCACTTTCCTATTCTATTGGAAGGGGGGATCAAGACAAGGTAACATCGCAAAACATTAAGATCTAAAAACTTTTGGTTACAATTAGAGGAACTTCGAAAGAAAATTCCATAGTGGTGGAAAGAGAGAGCACGACATATGTGACAACAATGTTTAAATTCCACAAGCAACTTCATTATGTCAAGGATCAACTAAAACAATGGAGACGAGCTAACAAGACAAACTTCTAGGTCCAAAGAGCTCCATTGGTGGTTAGATGGAATGAGATGCAAAAACAATTTAGGGAAGAAACAATTACATAATAGCTCAAAGAAGAGGATGATGCATTGCGTAAAGCAGTCGAGGACATTAAAAACTAAGAGGATAGCTACTAGAAACAAAGAGCAATAACCACTTGGTTATTGGAAGGTGACAAAAACACCAAATTTTTCCATCGGGCTACTTGTGCTAGGAGATAAATGAACAAGATGGAAGCTCTTTAGGATGAGAACGGGCATTCCTTTGATACAATCCTAGGTATGTATTTCCATTAAATAAATTATTTTGCTAAATTATTTAAGGAAAGTATGGTGCAAGATGAATAAGCTCAAAAATAAATTCTTATTGTCATACCCTCTATTATCTCTGAAGAAGAAATTCAAGTCATGCTTAAACCCATTGATAGAGAGGAATAAAGAGGAATTGAAGAAAGTAGTCTTTGGAAGGAGTATGACAAAAACGCCACATCCATATGGATTTCCAATTAAGTTTTTTCAAACCTTTTGGGACAACTTGGAGGAGGATGTAATGGTTGTTACAAAGGAGTCTACAGGTAGTAAAAGAATGCTTAAAGTATTAAACCATACATTCATTACCTTAATTTCGAAAGGGCAGGAGGGGGTGCATATTTCATATTATAGACTTATTGTCTTATGCAATGCCATATATAAAATAATCACAAAGGTAATGGTTGAGCAACTGAAACCTCTCCTACATAGCATTATCTCCTCGAAGCAAGGGGTTTTTGTAGAGGGTAGGCTGATCTTGGATGGTGTGGTTCTAGCTAATTAGGAAATACACTCAATGCAAAAAACTAGCAATAGAGGAATAATCATAAAATTGGATACATTAAAGGCTTATGATAGGGTGGAGTGGAGCTTCTTGTCAAGGATGATGGAAGCCTTCAATTTCTCTCAAGATTGGATAGAATGGGTCATGAGTTGCATTTCTACTATGACATTCTCAGTGTTAATCAAAGGCCTTCCTTTGCAACCGTTTGGAGCCACTCAAGGCCTTCGTCAAGGAGATCCTTGTTCCTCTTATATTTTTATCATATTGGCTAAAGGCTTGGGTAAACCCATCTTGAGAAGACAACAAGGTTTGCTAACATGTATCAAGGTGGGTAAGGAGGTTTTGACTCACCTACAATTTGTGGATGACACAAGATTGGTGGGAGTGGCCAAATCCAGGGAAGCAAGAATGATTAGAGATACTCTTAATGTTTACCTTGGGGCCACATACCAAGTCATCAATGATAAAAAATCCATAACGGTCTTCTTCAATCTTGATTGAAGGCTTCAGGACATAATTTTAGAGATCTTAGGATTCATGAGGACTTCTCTCCCAATGGTTTATTTGGGGGTCCCTTTGCATTTAAAAAAACAGAAGATAGATAAGAGGAATCTTTTGGATCATATCAAAAAATAATTAATCATTGGTCTCACAAATGGTTAACCTTTGGGGGTAGATTAACTTTTTTGCAGTCAATCATTTAGGCCATGCCAATTTATAATTTTTCTATCCTTATTGCCCCACATACCATATGGAAAGAGTTGGACAAGATCGCTAGAATTTTTTTATGGGGAGGAGTAAAAGGAGAGAGGAAATGGGCCTTAAAGGGTTGGAAGAAAGTAAGCCAATCCAAGGTAAATGAAGGTTTGGGACCAATGAGATCAAAGTTAAATAATAAAGCTTTGGCTAGAAATATTTGTTGGAGGTGGATCTCCTAACCAACTTTCTTCAGTAGAGTTTTAACAAGTAAATATTTGGACAAGTGAACCCGAATGAGGTGAGTTGTTTCCCTTTGGATGGTAATGGGTCCTTAGTGTGGTAGGCTCTAAAGTTAAGATCTCAAGTAGTGAAAGATGGATTATTTTGGAAAGTGGGGAGAGGAGAAAGACACAATTTTGTATAGATTCATAGGATCAATACCCACCTATCATTGTTGAATTCCCATTATTGCAACCAGTAAAAATAGCCATGGAAAACAAGGGCTAGATCCAAATCGAAAGTTATTTCGACACTAGTCAGTTGGGGGATCATAGGTTTAAGAAGTTGTATGAGTGGCCAATTTCAATCCCTTCAGAATTAACACCCATCATGACTAAAATATTGACAAAAAGATTTCTCACAGGTAGAGACGAGGAGGATGAATTAGCTTGGGGCTATGGGAGCTTTTGGGTCTACATAGTGAAGGGTGGATATGATAAGATCCTTCCAAAACCTCCTCATGCATATGAGGTCAAGGATTGGAGAAAGATTTGGTAGTCCAAGGGTTGGTCGAAATTAAACTTCTTTGCTTGGGAGTTCATGCACAATGGAATTCTTACTTTTGATAATTTGAGACGTAGGGGAATTGTTGGTCCATCTCAATTTGTTTTATACTACAAGAGCGAGGAAACACATGACCACTTGATGTTTGAGTGCCCATTCACACGCCAGATCTGGGAGGGATGGTTTTTAGCTTATAAAATTTGAGCCAATGGTGTTTTGAATTAGATTAATATTTGGAAAAGATAGAAAAGGGGTAGATTTAAATCTGAAGGTCTTCATATCAGGTGGAAGCTTGGATTGAACTTCATTTGGTGGCAAGTGTGGTTGGAGATAAATGACAAATTTTTTAGAGAAATCTTTTAATCCTTAAATGATGTCTAACAAGTCATATGGAGCAAAGTCACAAAAATTGTGGCAATGTATGCTAAAGAGGAAACTTAGGCTAATATAGGGATGATGGAGAAGGAAGCCAAAGTGTAAGAGGGGCAGGACAAAGCTAGTTGGAAACCACCCCTAAAAGGTTGGATTAAAATTAATACCGATGGAGTTACAAAAGGTAATCCATGTAAAGTTGGAATTGGAGTGGTTTGTAGATATCATGTTAGGACAATGCTCTATTGGGAGCTATAGGGCCCAGGTAGGGCCACGAACAATGAAGCAAAAACCTTAGCTATCAGATTTGCTTCTATTTGGACAATAGGACAAGGTTATAGGAGGATAATCATAGAATCAAGTTCTCAAATCTTGTTAGGAGCTCTAGAATGCACGATGAACTTTGCTTTGGAGACATGGAGGTTGAGGATTCTTATCACCCAAATTAAGAAATTATGGAGGGAATTAGATGAAGTGATTCCAATTTAAATGGGTAGAGCTTTAAATAAAGTGACAGATTTACTGGCTAAGATGGGTATCAAGAAGGAGGTAGGGGTTTAATGACATAGTAACATGACTATTGAAGATGAAAGGATTAGATAAGATGGTGAACAAATAGTTTAAAAAATTTAGCTTCTATACAAATATTTATTATTATTATAAACTACTAAAGCCAAGAAAAATCTCATCCCAACTTATAAATCATCTTTATTTTAATATAATTTTTTCAAATTCTTAAAAAAAAAATAAAAAAAAATTTAAAAACCATAATACGTGTTTCTTAATAAAATAAAATAAATCGAAAACGTTTTGAAAGCGCGTATCAAAATCAAATAAAAAATAAAATAAAATAAAAGAAAATACTTTGAACGCATTCGTGAAGTCCGCGTAAACAATTAGATCGAGATAATGCAAACCTACAGGCCGATCTTTTCAGATCGAACTTATTAAACGCTTTGCAAAGCGAGGAAATCCTTAGAGGGTTGTTTTTTCCGCTTCAATCTCGATCAAAGCTCCACAGGGCTCAGCAGAGAACAGTACGACCAAAAGGATTCGAAACTTTGCACTCTCAAAGGCTTTTGAAAAAAAAAAAAGCTTTGTTGTTCGGATCCGCTTACAGTCCAGTGCTGTACTCTTCGACCGTCATCTGGTGGCTTATTTTTAGTAACGCTTCTGCCACTGAAGGCTCGTCTCTAGGGTTTTTAGGGTTTATATTATTTTTCTTTTATTCATTTATTTAATTTTAGTGGGGTTAAATTTGAGTGGTAAAGCTGGAGAGGTTACGCGGAGACCAGCCAATCGGTAGGTTTAGCGGTCACGGCAACAACAGTAAACCTCAGTTGCAAATGGCGAAGCAGGGAGGTGTTAATGCGGAGTCTCCGCCGCCTTCACGGTACCCTATGATGCGCGGAAGCGGTCCTATGGGAGGCCACCAGGGCTCTAATAGCGGTGCTCCAGTGCAGTCCTATGGCGGCGGCGGGCATTATGGGGCTGGTAATAGGCCCATGGGAATGAGGCCCTTAAATATGGGGCAGTCGCAGTCGCAGTCGCAGTCGAGTCCCATTGTAGGGCAAAAGAGGGATAGCAGCGGGTTTGCGGTCACTGGCGGTCCAAATTATCACCACGGAAGCCCTAGGCACGTTGGTATTTCTCAAGGTCAGGATATAATTAGCTTAAGTATTTTTGTAATTTTTCTTTCTCCTTACTCTTAGATTTGAAAACACGATGTTTGTAAGCTAGTTTTAGGTTAGGGCTTAAAAAAATTCCCAACCCTCTCCACAGATTTGATAATTTGAGTTTTTAAAATGTGAGCTAGGTTTTTTTTTTAATTTTTTTTTTAAATATTAGGGTGGAATTTTTTAATGTATGAATGGTTCTTTTATATATATGGAAAGTGGGGACGGGGAATTGGCGATTGGAACGGGTCTCTTCCATAGTACAACATAACCCTAGCTGCATGAGCAGCTTTTTGATGGAGTGTCCATATGGCCACACGTGTGGCCTTATCGAGGTGTAGCGATTTGAACTTGGTCACATTTGGATCCATGCAGATTACAGCTGACCAAGTAAGGTCACAATTATATACCGTGCGTTCAAAGGTCACAACTATATAAGCAGCGTTCCATAGGGTAAACGGGAAAAATAGTGTCTACTGAAAACTATAAATTAAAAAGTACGCGAAAGTATGACAAATTATATATATTTTTAAAATTTTGTCTGTCAATATTAAATATAGCATGCTCGTGGAACTATACTAAATTCCATAGGGTAAACGGGAAAAATAGTGTCTACTGAAAACTATAAATTAAAAAGTACGCGAAAGTATGACAAATTATATATATTTTTAAAATTTTGTCTGTCAATATTAAATATAGCATGCTCGTGGAACTATACTATTTAGTATTTAGAACAGAGACTAGACTTGATGTTTGTTCTTTTCATTCTTATTTTTACAAGATATTTTTGTTAATAGAGAACAGAAGTTTGTACATACTATTGAACCTGTTGAAATATTCTTTGTTGTCACTGTTATGAGAAGGAGAACTACAGTGGCCGTTACTTCGTAATAATGTTTCACAATTTTCTAAAGTGCGACTATGGGTTGACCAAATCAACCCCATTTTGCCGTATTGAAATGCTGGCCTTTGAAAAGTTTCCAAATTTGACAGTATTTTGGTAACCATGGGACCAAGAGTGCGTTTCTGCTGTTGTTTCTTTTTTCTGGATCACGAATCTTTTTGACAATATGGATTTTTATTTTTGTTGGGGAAAACTTTAGATTTGTTTCCCCCAAGTGTTGGGTATTGTTTGGTGTGGACGTGTTTTTTTTCTCTTTTTTTTTTTTTTTGATTAAGGTAATTATAAAGGTAGAAGAAGGGGTTTTGAAAGGGACCCCAAACCTTTTACAATAAACATCAAAGAATAAGATTTGCACTCCAAACCAAGAGTGCGTTTCTGCTGTTGTTTCTTTTTTCTGGATCACGAATCTTTTTGACAATATGGATTTTTATTTTTGTTGGGGAAAACTTTAGATTTGTTTCCCCCAAGTGTTGGGTATTGTTTGGTGTGGACGTGTTTTTTTTCTTTTTTTTTTTTTTTTTTTTTCGATTAAGGTAATGATAAAGGTAGAAGAAGGGGTTTTGAAAGGGACCCCAAACCTTTTACAATAAACATCAAAGAATAAGATTTACACTCCAAATATGGTTCTAGAAATAAGGTTTCAGACCTTAAACAAGAAGATCAAACAACCTAAATACTATCTAAGTTTTTGACTTCAGGATCATTTAAGATTACAAAAGATGTAACAGACAATGAACAATCAACAAACCCATACAAAGCTTTAAATTTCTGCTGGGCCTTGAGCATCAAGATCCTCCTTTTTAGGTCCTCCAAGCGATTTTTTGCTTTTATTTTCCCAAGAACAATTGGAGCAAACATTTTGACAAGTCAAAAAGGTCTTTCAGGAAGTAGTTTAGTATGCAGTTCTAGTCCCTTATTCATGGCTCTAGTCAATGAGACACTCGTGGAAACATATTACTCAGTAGGATCAATCATGTCATATTTCCTTCTGATGCTCTGGTTGCTGGTACAAATAATGACTGATATTTTTTAGGTGGACTCAAAATCATGAGTATTGGTCTTCGAGAAGCCCCACATACCAGCTTCAGTCCCATTGAGAAACAAGATGCAACCTGTAGCTCACAAAACAATGAGTAGTAAAAAAAACCAAGAGTAGAGTAGACCAAACCCGAAAGTGGAGTTCACCAGAGGCAGAATCTTGTTCGCTCAATAACACACAATCCAGCTACAAAATAAAGGATGCACCACTGTTGGAGACTCACTGTCAAGTCCTCTTTTCTTTCCTTCATCCCTAATATTATACTTGTAGCAGTCAGGAATGTTCAAACTCCTCCCTCTAGATGAACAGTAAAGCTTTACGCATAAAATATTTAAAATCCCCCTAGCAAATTTAATCTCTGATCTTGTTTTGTTCATCATCCTTGGCTTTGCTATTAATAATTTCTTGAACACTATGAGGGAAGATTAACTCCCAACATTGCAATTCATCCAAAGGTACACCCATGTTTGCCAAACAGTCAGCTGCCCCATTAGCCTCTTTGCAGACATGGACAAAATGCACTTCTTCAAGGAGCTCTAGTGTAGTGTTAATCTCATTTATCATGTCTGCTATATTCCATCCTAGAGGGTGTTTTCCATTCAAAATATTAATTATGTTTTGCGAACCTCCTTCTATTTTTTATTTCCTTATATTTAGCTTGCCAAGAAGTGACACACCCATAAAGGCTGCTCTAACTTCAACAACATGGCTTGCTTGATCTCTTAGAGGCTTTGCATAGGCCAAGAGTGGTCTACCCCAATGATCTCGAAAGATACCTCCTGCTCCAGCACTCCCAGGATTTCCTTTTGCCACTCCATCGAAGTTCAATTTTATCCATCCACTTGGAGGCCTTTTCCATTTTGAATTGGTTTGTGGATGAACTGAGGATGAGCAAGAATTCTGATAATTGGAAGCTAACCCCCAAACTCTAGCAATTTCTTTCTCTGGGTCTGGTTCAAAATCATTGTTGAACTTCATGATACCTAAATTTTCCAACACTGCACTTAAAATTCTATTTGCCACTGATGTGCAGTTTCTCTTCTTGTCTTTGAAGATCCGATGGTTCCTTTCTTTCCAAACCCTCCACAGAACATGTGGAAGACTTAACCTCCATAACATTTGCAGTATTTTACTTTTAAAGGGGAACTCCCATTGAAGACAGAGATCAAAGAGAGACTTGGTGAGGACCCTCTCTACCTGGAAATTCTTCAGAATCTTATTTAGTAGCTCAACTATAAAAGCGCAGGTACAAAAGAGACGATCAGAATCTTTCTCACTCATTTCACAAAGAACACACCTATTTGGGAATGTGAAGCCTCTTTTACGCAAATTATCCACGGTCAAGACCTTATTTTGGACTGCTAGCCAATAGAAGTGTGCTATCTTGGGAATGAGGTCTTTGATCCAAATCTTAGCTACTGGCAGCCATCCAAAGCCCTCCCCTTCAAGGAGATAATAACCTGATTTGACTGAGTATCTTCCTGCCTTTTGGCTCATCCAAATAAGAGAGTCTGAAGATCTAGTATTGTTCAAGAAATAGACATGTAGAAGAATATTTAGCTTCCTTAGCTTTTGTTGATTTTTGTCATCAAGATTATCCACGTGTAAATGTTTCCATTTCTTACTATTTTTTTTCAGTGATTATATAATCTTTGACTAGGTCCCCATAAACAGCCTCAACAGAAGGTTTTAACCCTGCAAAATCTGGATCCTCATTGAGAGGAATACTTTTAATCCATTTATCATTCCAAAAGTGAACTTGGGATCCATCCCCAATCTGCCAGCATTTTCCTTGTTGTAAAAGTGGCTTGGTTGTTTGAAGACTATTCCAAAGGTATGACCCTTTTTGTAGATTATCTACCTCTAAGAAATTTGAGGTAGATCTCAAATATTTTGCCTTGAGGATGTGTTTTTTTCTTTTAATGTTAATGGTAATATTTTCTTTTGTTTTGGACAGTACGGTTGGTTGTTTAAATGTGATGCTTTTAAATAGTTGTACAAATGGTTTGTACATGTCAAGGAATTTAAATATATTGTTTTTTCATGAATTTTTGTACAATTGTTTGAATGTAACCTTCAAAACCTACAAGCAAATGGTTTGCAAGTTTAGAAAAGTGTGGGCAAAATGCAATAGGTCACTTAATATTTTTTTTTTCCTGGAGAAAAAGGGGTTATACTCGGGTCCCTTACCTTTGACAAATCACAACTCTCTCCTTCAAAGCTTGTAAGAGTTTACAAACAGATTCAATTCTCATCTCAATGGAGTTGCTATAGGTAGATACCTAGATCTTCCTTCTTTAAAAGTTTGAATTCATGATTTGTTTTCAAGGAGTTTACACATGTTTTTATGAGGGGTCATAATCCCCTCATATTGAGTGGGCTTTGGACCTTGGACCTCTAAAAGAGAAGCCAAAGCCCTTACCACTACAGTAAGCTTGCAGCTTCTGAATTCATGATTTTTATTTTCTGGGTCTTCTTTAATTTTCTTTGTAAATACTAATATTCCAAAATTTAGCATCCTCCGTCTTGACATTTTTCTGCAGCAGTCTTCACAATACCAAAACTCTACCTCTATTGTTTGTGCACTGCATCTTAGTAGAGTAATATTTCCAATACTTTGCGCTATCATAGTCTTCTTTACCAGATATGGACTGTTAGTTTCTTTCCTTAAGCATAAGTGCAACCACAAGAATTGTAATAAATAGTTTATATGAAAACACATTAATGTTATACAATATACCAAATATTAGCAATGGAAAACATTAACGTAAATCTTAAATCATTATTTGATTTTCTTGTCAGCTTTAGCTAAACTCACAACTTCCTCTAACTATGGAAAAGAGAATTTAACGTCATGATCCTCTATTAAAACCCCTCTATTGGCTAACGTATCTGCACATTTGTATTCTTCCTTTAATGTATGTGTAAACTTGATTTTTTCTAACTTCGTAGCAAGGTCTTGTATTTCCATAATGATATCTTTTATGTTCGATAGAGTCTTTGCTTTCCTCAAAATTGCATTTACTACTATTAGTGATTCACCCTCCATCCATACTTTGTTCCATTTCATTTGTTTGCATATTTTTAACCCATCCAAATACTTTGTTCCATTTCATTTGTTTGCATATTTTTAACCCATCCAAAGCCTGCCCAAGCTTCAACTTCATTATTTGTTTTAAATCCACTATTGAAAGCATAATGCGACAAAATCTCACTTCTATTATTTCTAATTATTCCTCCTCCTCCTCTTGGTCCTACATTTCCTTTAGATGCTCCATAAAAATTCAACTTGACCAACCCGACTTATGGTGGTTTCCACTTTATATTCTTTGCCTTCCTTTTGTTTCTCCTGTACTAAACATCATAATTCCATTTGATGATTTGACTTTATCCATCAAGGCTCTTTGCTTCAAGATTAGGGATTGGGTGAGTTGATAGGGTTGGTTTAGGCTCCTCTATGGCTAAACAAATCTTCCTTTTCATTATCTCTAAACTGCTTTCATTTCCTTTAAATATTATTTTGTTCCTTTCCAGCCATACAGCCCAAAGTATTGTATCTTTCGATGTATTCCAGATCCATATTGTCTATAATACCGCACTTTTAAAACTGATTTGCCATAGCTTTAACCATTCTTCAATTCTGCCATTCATCATCATGTATTTACCAAACATATTAAGAATCGACTGCCATATTTCCACGACTATTGAACGGTGTACCAAGAGATGGTCTATACTCTCCTCCTGCTTTTTACATATAACATATTGTGAGGGGTGATGAGAACTCTTTTTCATTAGGTTATCACAAGATGAAATTTTCCTATGACCTACTAGCCATACAAAAATTTTGACTTTTGGAATGCTAGGCTATCTCAAATATCTCTCCATATTCTTGCGATATTCCTATTTTGTTGGTGCTTTACATTATGTCTGCTTCATTTCACCTTGCTCCATTTCACCAAAGGAAATTTCCTTTTATCATGTAATCCTGACCACAAAAATGACCAAATAATATAGTTAAACTTGTTTCTACTGATTTTGGCATAATATAGAAGGACATATAATATGCTGGAATGGCCTGTAAAACTGATTTAATTATCTGTTCCCTTCCTGCTAACGATAATCATCTTCCTTTCCATGCTGACAGTTTATTCTGAATTTTTTTATATAACTGGATTCCACAATTCTATCCTCATTCCTCCCCTAAAATAAGGGCATCCTTAAATTTGCCTCTTTCATTTGAAATAACCTGCATAGACCTACTTTGATTTCAGCTGGAGTGTTTAGGAAGTAAAATCTGGATTTTGTCTTATTAACTTTTTGACTTGATGCTCTTTTATATTTCTTTAATATGTTATTCAAAGCTTTGGCCTTGTTTTTCCCTTCTTTTCCAAAAAGGGATGTATCGTCATCTACGAAGTGTTGATGGGCGATGTTGTCAATGCTATTATTACCTTAAGTCTGCTTATTAGCCAATTTTTGTGTTCCTTCCCAATACCTCTGCCATAATAATGAACAGATATGGTGATCGAGGATTTCCCTATCTAAAACCCCTCATGGCTTCAAATGACTATGTTACTATCCCATTGACCAGCGTTGAATATGATATTGTAGAGACGAATCTTTAATCCATCTGACCCATTTCTTCCAAAATCTAAACTTTTCTAATGCTGCAAAAAGAAAATCTCATTTAACCCTATCCTAGGCTTTATTCATATAAGTTTTAAGATCATTGCTCTTTCTTTTCTAGAAGTTGTTGAATGCATTACTTCTTGAGCTACTATGATCAATCCAAAATCTGTCTCCCTTTCACAAATCCTCTTTGCTCTTTAGAAATAATTTTGTCACATAGTGGTTTTAATCGATTTGTCATCACTTTTGAGATTATCTTATATGTCATATTACATAGGCTTATGGGCCAAAATGAATCAAACAATTCCACATTTTTATTTTTTTGAATCAAGGTAAGATATGTTGCATTTATTCTTTAAGGTATTTTACTATTTTGCCTGTAAGAGGAGTGGATTAGATCAAGTCGATGCCGAGAGAGGAAGAGACGCTTCTTCTTTCGAAGAAGCATCCTATAGTCTTTGTGAGAAATAGCATGGGGCTGGGAAGGATTTCGAATGGCATATTTCAACCTTTGGTGGGCAAACTTACATTCCTCATCATACCAGATGTTCGTGGGACAATGACCAAGGGGACGAGGACGAGGGGGAGGACAAATAGTGTGGGGGTATGATTCCAAGGCAGCCTTCCAAATAGTTTGGACCAAGCAAGCAGAACGATCGCAAACATCGGAAAGAGAAGACACCTTGGGGAGAACATGACGCAACTAGTTCATGTAGGTAAAGGAATAATAATAGTCAAAGTCTATAGTGACTTGAGGGATTGAAGGGGAGGGAGGAGGGGGAGGAGTAACAGGAAGGGAAACAGTGGATAACGTAAGAGAAAGAACTGAATGATCGGTAAGGGAGGAGGGTGATCAGAGACGTTGAATCGGGAAATGAATGGAATAAGGGTGGTAGAGGAAATAGCATAGTCGACGACACTGGCTCCACCACTATGAGGAAAGCAAGTAAACCCACTAGAATCCGGAAAACAAGATATACCATTGAGAAGAACTAGCCTGTTGGATTCACCCAACTCAATAAGATGCTTACCATAAGCAATCACCTGTGTGTCGTTGGAGATTCGAGCAAAACCAAGGTCCTCAAGATCCAATTCTCGAGTGTGCATTTCATCGGTTGTGAGGTCATGAAGAGAAACTTGCATAGGTCCGGTTCGAGCATTGAAATCTCCCAACAGAAGTATCTCCCCTGAAGCCGAGTATCTAGTAATGTCCTCATAGAGATCCTGGAAAGGGTCCCCGTCCGTGTGAATAGCAAAATTGGACGTGGTGGGGGAAAGTAACAGGTGGCAATGTAGATATCCCAAAGAGGTGGGTGACGAAGGATTTTAATCCATAAAAACCTAGAGTGGGGGTCAATCAAAACCAAGGAAACCGAACCCTGGAGCTTATCCTTGATAAGAGCAGCAACGCCTCCTGATCCTCTAACCCCTCCAGAGTGTCGAGGGTGGGTGAGAGTTCCTAATCACTACACGCAAATTACGAATAATTGCCCATTTGTTAGCTTTCCTGGCTGCGGCTACTTGTTCCCTAGCTTTATTCAATTCTTCAACCTGGAGCCGCGTAAGGTCCTCGTCAAGGTAGATCTAGTCCTGAAGAGTAAATAATTTCCGTTTGGCCCTCAACGCCTTCATACGTTCTTTCGCATTTTTGAAGCGTATGACCAATGTGGAGTCGGGAGAGAACCATGCTCTCTCGAGAGTAACATCTGTTAACTCAAGAGTGTTGTGAATGAAGGCATTTCTAGCTTGAAGCGGATCAATAGGTTTGGGCACCCCTTGGACCCTAAGATTGAGTGCTTTTGCATTACAGATTCTTTCTTCTTCAAATTTAGCTTGGACAGCCAACTCAACTATGGGAGGGGGGTTCTTTCCGGCTACACCTGAACCCAAGATTGTTGGTCAACTAATTTTTGGCTTTGTGCAGATGATGCTTCTTTGAGACGTTCCTGCTCAGCCAAGAAGAACAACTCTGTTCATCTCGAATTTTTAAGATTTCGGAGTGTAAATTCGCGGAATTATGAGGAGGCTGTTCGGTATGTGCAGTCTGCAATTGAGTAATGATAGCTTGCTGATCTTGAAGTTTAATTTGGAAATCTGTGATAATGCGGCTGTCGTCTTTCACTTGGTCTTGCAAGGAGAGTATTATCTAGCTTGTGTGTCTAGTCAAGTTTCTGGAGAGAATTAATCTGTTTAGACAAACGCTGGCATGAAACTATTGTGTGAAAGCGTTGGATAGATTTAAGAGGAGAAGCCTGTGTTTCCTCCATTCCTCCTTCATCAAGTATCCCCATAACACATGAACTCCAAGAAATCCCCTCTCGAGCGTAACAGAAATCCCCCTCAAACGCAGCAGAAATCCCCCTCTGGAGCGTAGCAGAAATCCCCCTCGCTCGCAGCAGAAATCCCCCTCGCGACCGCAGCAGAAATCCCCCTCGCGACCGCAGCAGAAATCCCCTCGCACGCAAAGTAGAAGAAGAAGAAACATACAATAGGACAAGGTAAGATATGAGACTGTGAAAGGCCAGTTTCGCTCCCCTCAAGGGCTTTCAGCCAATATTCTTAGCACCATAGGAGTGAAACAGGGATGCCCCCTTTCGCAGACACTTTTTGGGATCTTTATCGACGAGCTTGAGACTTTTATCGGGGAGAACGCTCACCTAGAGGATGGTTGCTCTCTTCACTATGTGTTGATTTCTATTCTCCTCTTTGCTGATGATGTTGTTCTTTTGGCCTCATCTCCTGAGGGGCTTCAGCGTCATCTGGACACACTTGCCGCTTTTTGTGACGCGAGACAGTTGACGGTGAATATTTCTAAGACCAAGGTTATGGTATTCAATACTACCAAAGAGGCTCTATCCCATCTCCACTTCCTTTTCTAGGGCCAGGAGGTCAAAATCACCACCTCTTATGTGTATGTGGGGGTTCTTTTCAGTGGTCCCACTTTTGGTATGAAACCCGCCGCCCAGGTCCGGGTGTGTAAGGGGTATGCAGCTCTGTCTTTGCTAGAGAGGAATTGCTTCAAAGCATATTTTCAGGATATACCTGTGAAGATGAGAATCTTTGACGCTTTGGTCAAGCCAACTATTACTTATGGGTCAATGGTTTGGGACCCTAGTCTTGGCCCGACTGAGTGGTCACGAGTTGAACGAGTGCAGACACTCTTTCTTCGACGATTCATTCGTTGCAAGGGAATAGTCCCTCGTTCTATTATTATGGCAGAGTTTGGGGCTTCTCCTTTCTAGCTTGAGATTCTCTTCCTGATTATCGGTTATTTTCACAGGATCCGTACTTTTGGAGATACCCCTGAGGGTTGCAGGCGGTACCCTTACCTCGCCCTTCGCTCCTCGATGGAACTCTCTCCGAGTTCTCGAGGAGGCCGGAGGAGCTGGTATTTTCAGGTTTCTACTCTCCTGGCCAGCATTCAGATACAAATAGACAGGCTGCCCCCTTATTCTTTGGGGGTTCTCCCCCCCTCTCGGCTTAGTAAGGAGAAGATGCTCCACGAGATTCGGAAGGATGTTAGTCTCTAGTACACCAGATGCACATGGATCTCTCTTGTTGCCCCTCTTTCCCCCAAGCTGTCTATCTACCATGAGCACTTCTTACAGATACAAGAGGGCAAAATAGTTCCTCCACAATACCTTCAGCAGCACACAATGCATAGTCTTCGAATCACTATTGGGCAACTCAGGGTGTGTTCTCACCAACTCCGGATTGAGTCAGATCACCATCTTCCGATGGAGGAGCGGATTTGCTTGTTTTGCTCCTTGGGTGAAGTTGAGACCTTGCATCACTTCATTTTTTGTTGTCCCATTTATTATGAGATCCGGGGTAGGTTCCATTGCATTTTCAGGGACAACTCTCGATGTGTTTCTACCTTCTTTAGATACCCGGACCATCGGTGTCTCGCACTCTTTCTTAGGGAGATAACTCAACTTCGACGATATAAAAGTTCTCCAAATGGATCTCACCCTCCTCAACATCGGCTCGTCACAACATACTTCACCAACTCCGACGGACCAGGTTTCGACCGGAAACATCCCACACCATCCATCCAGTTTGAACAGAAGCAGGGTCACTAGAAAGCGCACCAACAGTTTGTCAAGGTTCCGAACTAGCAATGGGTAGAGACATCATGGACTTCTTCAACTCCGGTACTTCGGCCTCGACTGTTAGGAGAGATTAGTTTTTGGGGGATTCTCGGAGCTTGCCCCTCCTGGTCTGCTCCCTCCCCCCTCCTTCTCTCTCTCCGTTCTTCTTGGCATGCACTTCTCTCTGTTGGACTGCAGCCCTCCCCCCCTCTGCTCTCCCTTTTCTTTTCTTTTCCCTTTCTCTTTGGCCCGTTTGTCGGGTTTGATCTTGTATTTTTCTTAGTTCTTTTCTTTGTTGGGCTTTTTAGCCTGCTAGCTGGCAGTCATTATTGTACTTCTTATAGTCCCTTGGGTCTTATTTTGGCCCACCGCGGACATTAATAATATTTCATTTCATTTCTTCCTTAATCAAATTATTATGATATTCACTAAGCAACTCTCTTTCGTTTGAGCTTGGATTATTGTGCTCACCTTTTTGGAATTTTGAAAATGTTTTCGAGAGTGTTCTTGTTCCATTCTTTTAATCTAGATGTCATTGATTTAATTTGTTTTGGAGATGTAAACAACCCACCGTTTCCTAAAGAATTCCACATCTTTGCAATCATATCAACAAATTGAGGATGGTCTTCCCACATCTGCTCATATTTAAAATATGACATTTTTTTGAATTTAGTTACCACCATTTAACTCTTATTAGCCAGTGATATGAACCAAATTTTGTCAGGTATTAATTTTAGCACCAGTGCCTTCATCTAGCCAAATGATTTGAGAGCATGCATCTGTCTAATTTTTTTGCTATTAGGTTCTGGCCTGTCTTGTTGTTGGTCCATGTATAGTTGTCCTTTTCAAACTCAACCTCCTGTGGATTATTGTTATGAAAAAAATCTGAGAAATCTCTCGTACTTCGGGTTATTTTCCTAAGTTCCTTAAATTTTTTATCCAGCTTAGTTATGTCTTTAAAATCTCCAATGATCATGAATTGGGTTTCTTGGTCTTTACTTTTCACAAAGGCTTCAATCCCACTCCATACTTTTGATTTGCTTGATTGAGTTATAAGTCCATAGGCATTGATAAAGATGAAACAAATATCTGTGAAGTAGCATGTGACTAATGAGACTATCCAATGACTAGTTTAATGAATGGTTTCACAGGAGGTTCTAACTGGATTCCAACATGTTTGAATTCCTCTTGCCACTCCTTCTGGAATTATAAATGTTTTTAATTAACTATGGAGACTTTTTTATTCCAATTTAAGAAGCTACACCGTTTTTATGAGCACTGTTACAATTTCTCACTCAAATCAATAATTAGCTCAACACATAGTTGATTTGACATATATTTATCTGACATTAGCTCAACCAGTTAATTTTCTCAACTTTCAAGGAAAAGACCAAGGTTTAAATCTTGTCCAATGATACATACATAATTGCTAAGTTTTTATGGCTTTAAAATCTCCAATGATCATGAATTGGGTTTCTTGGTCTTTACTTTTCACAAAGGCTTCAATCCCACTCCATACTTCTGATTTGCTTGATTGAGTTATAAGTCCATAGGCATTGATAAGGATGAAACAAATGTCTGCGAAGTAGCACGTGACTAATGAGACTATCCAATGACTAGTTTAATGAATGGTTTCACAGGAGGTTCTAACTGGATTCCAACATGTTTGAATTCCTCTTGCCACTCCTGGAATTAATTTTATTTAGATTAAAGTTTGGAGACTTTTTTATCCCATCTTAAGGAGCTACACCATTTTTATGAGCACTGTTACAATTTCTCACTATAGTCAACAATTAGCTCAACACATAGTTGTTTTGACATTAGCTCAACCAGTTAATTTTCTCAACTTTCAAGGAAAAGACCAAGGTTCAAATCTTGTCCAGTGATATATACATAACTGCTAAGTTGTTGTGATACCACTACGTGGTCATGATTTAGTATGGGTGGGGTTTGTTTCAATCCCATATAATCCATCGAAAAACTTTATATCTACTTATTATCTTTTCTCTTAAGATGTGGACAAACAATGTATGAGTGCGCATAGGTTTAATGAATTTCCTTCAATTGAACACATAAGCTTGAACCTCGTACCTGTGGACATGGGTTCTTGCAAGTTTTACTCCAAAAGGTTACATGTTTCTTAAAATTACCTACTCTCTCTAGAAGAGTTAGATGAGGTGTTTCTTCAGAAGCCACCCTCTTTTAAAAATTGTATTGTGTATTTATTGATTTTGAATAATGGACTTAGCAAGGCTGTAATATTTTGCAAATTTATGGTTATGAATAAAATTTTAATTTTTATATTTGTGACATTTCGAAGGTCATTGTGTGGTTCAAAGGGCACTGCCAAACATTTTTTTGTCATTAATAATAGGCGGTGGGGTTCGTTTCAAACCCATATAATCCATCAAAAAATTTATTTGACATATTGTTTAATAAATTTTTTTCACCAACTTATCTGTGAGTGCGCATAGAGGTTTAATGAATTTCCTTCAATTGAACACATAAGCTTGTACCTGTGGACGTGGGTTATTGCATGTTTACTCCAAAGGTTACATCTTTCATAAAATTACCTACTCTCTCTAGAAGAGCTAGATGAGGTGTCTTCTTCAGAAGCCACACTCGTTTAAAAATTGTCTTGTGTATTTATTTGTTTTGAATAATGGACTTAGCAAGGCTGTAATATTTTGCAAATTTATGGTTATGAATAAATTGTATTTTTTATATTTGTGACATTTCGAAGGTCATTGCGTGGTTCAAAGGGCAGCCGAACATTTCTTGTCACTAGTAATAGGCTTATGCATTCAGAAATTTGGTACCAAGTAAGTTCCTTCGTAAGCTAAGCTATGGATATGTTATATGCATAAATGTTTTTTCAACGAGTTTACACAGGTTTTTATGAGGGGTCTCAGTCCCCTCATACTGAGTGGGGTTTGAACTTTGGACCTCTCAACAAGCGGCCAAAGCCCATTATATGCATAAATGTTTCTTGGATGTGAAAATAGAATTATTTGGACATGATGGTCTGTGGCCTGGGGGCATCCAAAAGGATTTGATAAAAGAAAAGAGGCCTTAAAGAAACAAACAGAATAATATAAACCCTACCATAAATATTTAGTAGATCTTCAACTCATCCCTAGTGAAATTTATTTTCAGTTTGTCGCAATTATATTTCCAAATTCCTGAATTTAATGTTAGATTTTATATTTTTTTTTGGTTCTTTTACATGCACATATACAATTATTTTTGTTTTTATTATTTGATTGACTACAATTTTTTGCCATTTTGATCTAAGTTAATTATCAGAATTTAGTTTTTTGTTTTATGTAATTTAACTTGTCCTCTTCTATTCATGGACATGATCATGTATTGTTGTTGATTTTTGTTGTTTTATTTTGTGAATAAAAAGTTCAGTTGATTTTGTTGTGGTCATTTGTTTAAAATATTATATATTGAATTTTGCAGATTCAGGAGATGCTGGGAATTTTGCAAAACTTTTTGTGGGATCTGTGCCCAGGACTGTTACAGAAGATGATGTATGTCTGATAGTAAAATTTAATTTACATTTAATAGTTCCTAACGACTAATTTAGGCAAATGATGCTCGTAAAACTTGTTTGATTTTGTGTGGTGTTGCAGCTGTATGCTATAGAATTTACCATGTGATTTATATGGACTCTAGAATCTCATACATTTTTTTCTTCATATTAGTTGTCGTGTTTGAAAATGTATTGGATTGTGGAGAGACTGCTGCAAAATTGCATAATGTTCAACCTAGCTAAAGGGGATTTGGCTCATTTTTCTTTTATCTGAACTATCAGAGTTGACAACAAGCTAGACTGCCAATCATCAGATGTTATTTTTTTGTTGTTTGCAATAGCATTGAGGTTCAAATCTTCTTTGATTACTTTTCTCAAAATTTTATAGCATTCATATCCAATTATGAGAATCTACATCCAACTGATAATCAAGTTGCAGATTTCATAGTCATGTCCATTTGAATGACATTGCTTCTGAGTAAGAATACTTGGTTCTTTCTCATATCTGTAGGATGGGTGCTGATGTATTTTTTAGGCATTTGTGGCAAAATTTTTGTTGCAAATGTGTTCAAATAATGAAATTTATGTTTATCTTTGTTCCTTGTGGATATTGGTTTCATGTCTGATAAAGCCATCAGGATACTTGTTGGAATTGCAATAACTGAGTGAAGCAATGTGGATTCTTTATTTGCAGATACGACCTCTATTTGCCGAACATGGAAATGTCCTTGAAGTTGCTTTGATCAAGGATAAGAGAACTGGCCAGCAACAAGGTGCCTTTATAGTTTTTTCTTTGGAAATACACCCTAGTTTTATTTTACTATTTACTCTTTTGTTGTTTATCAGACCCATCTGTAAAAGGCTTACGATTTCGTTTTTCATTGCTTTCTATTGTTTGTCTTTCATCATGCATATTAGGGGTCTTTCAGTAAATGCATTAGTTACTTCATTACAAGCTTGCTGACAATTATTTTGGTATGATTGTATTGACATATTTGTTACATGCTCCAAATTTTTCTTGTGAAGAGTGAATTTTGTATGAGTTATTCTAAACATTTAGATGATAAATATGGTTTCAGTTTGCAAGGTGCCATATATATATATATATATATTTTGGACAGGGTAACTTCCATCTCATTTGACACTGTGGTAGGCATTGGCAAAAATACTTATTTATAATTATATGCTATCTAGTATTAAAGACTTTGTTTGAATGTACTGCAATTGTACATAATAGGTATCTGCAAGTAGTTTTAGGGTTAAATTGCTTGCTATAGTGTTGGTCAATAAAGGAGGCTCATCTTACAAGACAATCGGTTGTATTGTATGACAAAATATAGCGTATATGACTAGATAACTTCAAAGAAAGTTTGTCTTTTTGTTCCCTTTATGAAGGGTGTATCAATATGAGAGTTACAAAGCTTACATATGTAAATAGGAATACATTTTGGTGCATGACAATCCAGTTATTTTTTTGAATTAGATTGGAAGTTCTTCCACTTTATATCACTTCATTTGGCTAGCAGAAGCTATAAAATACACATTCATCAAAGTTAACTAGCATGTATGGCTAGTTAACTTCCAAGTAGGTTTCTCAAAAGTGGTGTTTACCAAGGGCGTATTGATGTGAGACCTTCAAGCTTCTATATATACATGGTGGTTAATTTTGGTGTAGGTAATTGTTGATAGGGTCCCAACAATTTTCAAAGGCAAATATGCATCTTTCCACATACAAACACAATGCATGATAAGTAAAAACACATGTTTATTAATGTAGAAAGGATCTACATCTACCTTTTGCTACAGGATTGTGTTTGTTGGGTACACTTAATACTTCAGAGGTGAGGAGACTATGCTTGGACAAGACTTCTTATCTCCTGCTCTAAAGATAACATGCTTTTATAATTATCATTGGCATATACTTGTGTGCAACCATTTGTAACTGCTAGTTAATTGATTCTCAACTAATCTTCTCTTGGAGACACTAATACTAAATGAGGTAAATAGTGGGTTCGCTTTTACATTTGTGCATATGGCATCAACTACTGTTTATTTGTTACAAGCCATTTCCTTATTAAGAAATAATCATCTAACATCAACCTGTCTACAACACAATAGTCTTGCTCTAACCAAGTAGTTGATGCCAAATGAGAAAGCACACAAGCACCTAGTGCTTGTTAATGTCCATCCACACTTATATTTTTCCTTTTTCCCTTTTCCCTTGAAGCAACTGGTATTGCTTTAGGAGCTCATGCTTGCACTTATACACTTTAGAACAAGTCCACTTTCTTGCATGACCCTTTTAACCTTTGTGGCGTTCTTGGCCCTCTTCTTATTGTACTCAGATTGGCAATCAATGGGCTACAAAGACTATGAATTCTTGAAACACACACCGTAATAAAAAATTGCATTAGAATACCATACGAATTGCTGATTTCATTTTGTTTTTGCTACCAGTCTGATAATTGATAAGTCATACATATTGACACTAACAAATATGATAATTGATAAGTCATTGTATCAACTACAAAAAATCATGTTCCTTTAATGTGCCTCCAAGTAGTGATGTAATTAGGTTTGCACTTAACACATTCCATATTCTTACCAAGAGCATAACCATTCCATATTCTTACCACTCCTCCTTTGATGCTAACTATAGGGATTCTGCACATCCCCTCCATCTTGGTATCAATTTGTAATTATCTGCTGTCAAGCCTCTAGGACCATTTTTCACATTTGGGTGCCAATTGCTCATTCATCTCATTCGGACACCAATTCCCGATAACCTTATGGTAGCAACCACAACCAACCATCAAACTCTACAATTTAAGTACAAAGAGGACCAAAGAAATAGTAAGTTTTGTTGACCTATTGATTGACCTTATGTTCCTCTTTATCCAGGTTTGTTGCCTTAGCTTCTATCAACTTCTCTTTTGCTGCCAGCACCAATCATCAATGGCAATCTCTTTGATAAGTCTCCATCCAGGTGGTAGTCATGTAACCATACTCAACAAATGAGGTGGTCATTTGTCTTACTTCACACTTTTCGTGTCTTCTACTATAGTCTGAACTCATAAGCTAGACAAAACCAATTTACTTGGTGTGATGACAATTCCAGGATAATGTCAAGTGTGAATTTGAAAACTCCTTATACACACATCCTCAACCTTTTGTGACACGTGAATTCTGGATTAATGAGTCACATGTTTTGTTGCCTTTCTTATTGGCAAAAGTTTTTCGTTTAACTCCATCTACTCTAGAATTGAGTGGATCGAGTTTTATTATCTGTGACCCTCGTGTGATACACATTATTAATGCCAACAATGCTTACATGCTATGTTGGAAAATTCTTTACCCAAAACATCACAGAAGCAGTAATATTGCTTAATCTTTTGCAGCTAATAACTATTTTTATCTGAAAAATCATGCGTGCCCTCATACTTGTCATCTAACATCATAGTTGACCAATCCCCAATTTAGGCCCAGTTGGGGGTCGTTTTGACAGCCAAAAACCTGTTTTAACATTCCGATGTCTTGGAAACATGTCCTGCTGTCTCGCATCATCTTTGTCCCACAAAGTTTGTGAACTTAGGCTATTTGAGTAGTCACAAATCATTGGTGACATTGTTAAAGATTTATGCGATAAAATTTTCTTGTTTTTAGCCTACATTACCTTCTTCAATTTAATTTCTAAACAATGAGATGTAGAGGCCTTGCAAAGAGCACCCTATATCTTTTCTTCTATTGTTATTTTCCTTTTATACCATTGAGTGGAAACTACGGTAACAATGTTACACCCTCAAGGAGATACCAACCACCACTTGAAATGTTTTTCCAAGGTGCTGCCTGTGCTTGCTTATACCAAGTAGTATTCATGATCAATTATCTTTGAAGGTATCCTTGCCATCAAGTATGATGTCAATTATGATCATAAGACCCTTTCTTCACCCTAATAAGACTTTTAACAGGGACTCATCTCCATTTATCTTATTGTGGATCATCCAACCATTGAAACTGTGAACCAGGAAATCACGTAGTTATGGAGACTCTACCTGGTTGAATATGCAAGATAGAGAAATGCATTAGGCCAAGGGAGAAAAATAACCATCTATAATTGGGGTTCTTTTCTTGCCTCGAAGAGTGTCTCTCTTTGTCATTGAAGATAATTCCAACCCTTTGTCTCCAAAGAGTATTTGTGGAATCCTTCACTAGAGCATCTTCTCTCTATTGTTGCTGCCACTTGAACCAGAGAGGATGTGTCCCTTGCACATGTACAAATTTAATATTTTCCGATTGTGAAATAGTGGTAGAGGCTAACAATTCACAAAAGAAAATTTAGTATACATCTTTGCAAGCATAAAACAACATGCACTATAACAAAAACATGTTTATTAATGTAGAGAGGATCTGCATCTACCTACTCTGGGTACCCTCAGTACTGCAATGATGACAAGACTGTCTGGACAGGAATGTGAACCTCTCATTCAGAAGATTGCTTGCTTTCATATCTGTCATTGGCATATAACTGTTTCTGACCATTTATAACCACTACCCTATTTATGTTCAACTATTCCTTACGTAGATACTTAAGTCTTTTACTGAATCAGGTACACATTGGTTTAGTGCTCACAAATGTGCATATGGTGGTACTATGGTAATGTATTGCAAGCCATTTCCTTACATTAGTATGCATAAACAATATGCATTAAATCGGTCATAGAAGGGAGTAAACATCTAATACCAACTCACAAATAACTTGAAAGTCTGTTGTCAACATGGGAAGCCTGCCATTGAGTACCTGGCATCAACTTGGAAAGCACAATGGCGTCTAGTGCCTGCTAACAATGGCAATACATTATTTGCTTGAACTAGCATGGAAAGTCTTTAAATTACATGCGGGATCATTTTCCTGATAGGTGGTACAAAATACTCGTATAATAAAAAGATATCTCATACTAGAATATGTATCATGTTCGGATATTCTTTTCTTCAAGACATGGTTCTATTAACTAAGATTAAGGAATATGTACTTCTCTTTCATGGCTATATGGGTTAGAAGTTTGTCTCAGATACTTATTGTCTTAGAAATGACAGATTTTTTTCCATTCCATTACTGATATTCCTGGCGCAACAAGAATTGTTGTGTATTTCATCCAATGTTGATTAAAAGAGGATATGGTAGCTGACAAGGAGAATGCATTGCTTTTTAAATGCATATTTGTACACATAGAGGTTATTTTCAGCTGACTACAAATAGTAAAAGATCAAAATATTTGAATATGTTGTTGTATTGAGCAATGCTACAAAGTGAATCTTCCAATACAGACGTTACATTAGTAATGTTACTACTGTAAAATTGAAAATGAACGTTATTGAGAAAATAGTCATATTGTGTTGTGATTGGACGGTTTTGTCATTTGGAAAACTAAAATGCATTTGTTATGAGTATTAAAATTTGAATGTCCTTTTCTTTTTCTAGGGGAATCTGATGGTGTTAAAATCCCCAAAAAAAGATTATTAATTCCATTGGACCAGTATACTAGTGAGAATTGGACTTGAGTAAAGACTGATCCTTGTAACCCATGTGATACGTTTATCGGGCTGAGTCGAAATCTGCTTTTGACTGCTATACAGATTCTATATGGATATTTTGCCCTAAAATCTGAATTGCTTTAGAACAATACATTTTTTTTTTTCTAATATAGTTTTGATTAAGACAAATTTGACTCTACTAGGAACAAATCTCATATATGCTCTTTTTACAAGTTAAATCTTTGTGTGTGCGCATGCATGTTTCCAAGCGCGTGTGTAACAGGAAAGAAGTATAATGAAAAAATAATGACCTATCCTATCTGCCTTTTAATATGTGAATTTGTAATAGTTTATCCATTATAGCATAGGGCAGGTAACACGTTACAATGACATATCACATTTGAAAGTTATGAGATTGGGACTAGGTTCGCTACAAAGACATCGATTGTGCTTTTGATATTAATGTTTATCTGACAATCTTTGTGAAAACTCATTTGTTGGTAGTTCTGGGATGACAAGGCTATGAGCGAGTGTAATACGAAAATCCTAAATTAAGCTATGAATGAAGAAAAGTAGAGCATAAAGAAAAATAGTAGAGCATAAAGAAGAATGGCAACATTTGTTCTAATAAAGAACATATGCAATTTAGTAATTAGAATGGTAACATGTGTAAACAGTGTCTAGGTCACACATAATTATGGTAGGATAAGCCTAAAGTTGTCAAGAGAGTGATAATGGTAGGGTAAGCTTAAAGTTGTCGTGATAGGGTAAGCTTAAAGTTTTCTAAAGAGTGATAACTGTAGGGTAAAGCCTAGTTGTCAAGAGAGTGATAATGTGGCCAACCTCAAAAGGAGTGGTCAATCAAATTCAATGGAGAATAATATTGAGTCCCAAATCTAGGGAGCCTTGATCACATTTGTATGAGACCCCCCATGTACTATATAGATGTACAAATCGTGAACCATGGCCCAATTTTGAAACTATGAAATCTGAAAAATTTACAACTTAAATTGGCATGGTTCAAATTTGATAAGTATTTGATTTGAGCAATCTTGGGCTAGATCTTTCATTGCGTATTGAAGCCTCTTCTTTTGAGCTTGTTGGTAGGGCATGGTCAGCCATGAGTTGAAGAATTTAGTTTTGTTATTGCTCTATAATTGTCAAGAGAGTGATAATGTGGCCAACCTCAAAACTACTCGACAGTCAAATTCAGTGAGGAGGAATCATGAGGCCCAAACCTAGGGAGCCTTGATTACATTTGTAAGAAGATCCTCTTGTATTGTATAGATGTACAAATCGTGAATGACTTAACTCCGCAAGTGTGTATATATGTCTCAGTATATTTGTGTGATTGAAGTTTGTGATTAGTATCCGGTTTGAGTAATCATAGGCCTGATCTTTCAGTGTCTATCAATGCCTCTTCTTTTGAGCTTCTCGGTGAATAAGGAAAAAATATTCTCGACACGGGTCAAAATGACTTGGTTGGGGTCACTTGGTTTGTTGACTTGCTAGTACTTGCAGACTTAGGGAGAACGCTATGAGTAGTACTTGCTAGTCACTTGGTGGAAGAATTATGTTTTTTTATGCTTTAGTTTTTGGTTCTTGTTTTTATCTATCTAATTCTTCTACTAGTTTTTAGGCCATCTCTTGGTCTAATTGAGTTTGTGCAACCAATTCAGCTTTATATGCATCTAACTTGTATGTTCACATGTGATTGGAGGAATAACTTTATGGAGAGCATTCATAACAAGAGATGTATACCCAACCTTAATGAGGCTTTAAAACATTTTTCCCCTTTGGAACCAAGAAGTTTTACTTAGAAAAAAAATACATCGATGTCCATTAATGATCACTGTTTATCAATGGTACTTAAAAAGTAGAACGAGTTATAAAAAGTTATTTGGAGTAAAAGATTTGGGATGGAATATAATTAATTATGGATCGCTGTCATGTAAGTTATAAGGTTGCCAAAATCTACAATAGCATTTCCATACCTTAAGGATGCCTTGTCCAAATAGGAACAATAAAAAGAAATTCAAACTGAGAGAGTTGCAAGAAAGCCTGGAACCCAGTGTTTTATTGGAAGATGCGCACTGCAGAAAAGGTTTTTCTTCCTGAATAATAGTGTTGTTATCTTCCTTAGAGAGAAGACCGATGTGAATTACTTGTGTCACCTCCATAAATAGGAGGGAGCTTCCAATTAGATTGAACCCAGACCTTAAAGCTACGAGTTAATTCAGTGCTTAAAGGGTTGGGAACTGGGAGGAAGAGTCATAATCCAATTTTGTTTCTCTTTTGTTAAATTTTCGGAGCCTTTACTTCACCTATTTAAGTGGAGCCTTAACCCTGAAAGAGTAATCTATTTGTTGTAGTAGCCATGATGAAGTTTGGAAGAAACTAGTTTCTACACTACAGTGCTAAAAACATGCTCTTGATGATGCTATAATAGCACTTGCCTGTAGGTGTGAAGCCTGAATGATTCAATTGATAAGGCCAACATGTAAGAATGAAGTTGACCAAGAAAGGAAGCCATGGCTACCTCTGAAAAGTAGGAAAACCAAAGAATGTGAGAAAGAGAGCAGATATTAATATACTAGGTAAGAGGAAATAAGGTGGTCTACAAAATTGGACACTCAGAATGAAACTCTAGAATCTTTATCTTCTGCTTGATATATAAGTTGGGCATAGTTGATTTCATGTTTTAAAAGCCATTTAATCTCTACAATAACTGCACTATTGCAAAAACAACTTGTTCGCACTGTCTACTTAAAGGAGATGTAGTCAGGTGTTTGGATAATTATGGTATTTCAATATTTATTACTGTCCAAGCTAGGATACAGGAGGAAAACAAGTTTTAGTCTGTTGAGAATGGAAGTTATTTTGATTTGGTTTGAGGGTATATATGTTAAATTGTTTTGGAAGTTGTAGGGTTGACCCCTTCATTTTCCATGGACTTCCCGTTTCAAGTCCCCAGTTTTCCTTGTACCTTTTCAAAAGCGGGCTTGGTGGAATGTAGGTAAAAAATGCATAAATTTTCAGATTTCATAGTTTCAAAATTCAATGCAATCAACATGTACGTTCAGAACTGTTGTAGATTCTTCAACTAGTGCAAGGGTTTGCACCATTAAGAGAACTGCTTCACTTGAAAAATCTGAAGCTATATTTGTTAGATCAAAGAAGTATTCAAGGTGGGTTGGGTTATGTTGAGTTCTGATTTGATGACAGCTTGGCGCACTTTTCCTTCTTGAAGTGGCAGCAAAGGTAGTTGAAAAAACTAAAAATGAAATTGTCAGCCGCTAAAAAAATGGCATGTATCTTTTGAAGACTTAGACAGCTAAGAGGTGACAATTTTCCTTTTTATTTCTGAGAAGACAAGCAAAGGAGAAAAGAAAGTCTAGATAAAAATGGTTTTGTTATTGAATGTAAGCGACTGCAACATTTTGAAGGGGTAATGGTCTTATATTAACTTATTTATTGCTCACTAGAACTTCCTCTGCCAACAGCTTAGGTTCTGGTATGGCTTCAATTCCACAACACACCACAAGATGCCTCTTTCTGTTTATTATAGAAGGATTCTAAGCACCTGAATCTGTTGATCTTTTGTAGTGAATACACATTTAAGATCTCCAATTTCTGACATGTATCAACTTGGTGTTGTATTGTTGCATGAAGTTAGTTTGCCTATATATTGAGTAATATGAATATGAAACTATGATGGTTGTGACTGCATGCCTATTCCAATTACGCTCTAAATTTTTGGCTGTTATTTATCACAATTCTTCTGGTCTTCATAATCTTGTACATTTTGTACAACATCGTTGACAATTACGCTCAAATTTCTCTTTGATTTAAAGTAATTGTATGAGTTGCAAAATTCAATTTGATTATGTATGAGTTTCTTTTCTCATATCTTTACCATTATTTGTTTTCACCTTTTGAAGGATTCCATACTTTATAGAACTTTTTGGTTGGATGCTTCAAGAAACACAGACTACAGGAGCTGCAAGCTGCATAGCATGGAGCTGCCAGGTCTGAGGGGCATCTATTCTGCCAAAATTGCCCAAGACTTGCATCCAGCCTTATCCCCTTTTTCACAGTTTGTTTGGCAGACTGCAACTGGAAGGGAACCCTGATGAATGGCATGAAATTTCGTCACACACAACAATGAACCAAGGCACCCTAAAAACATATAGGAAGTCTATCCTTGTTAATGCCACACTGTGGAAAAAGAAACTAGTTAATGTTATCTTTTCTATGCCGAGGTAAGTGGTTAAAGGGAAATTTATAAATTTAAAATGAGCATGGCATAAATGTTAAATATAACACTATGTCTTTGATTCAAGCCTTTGGTAATTGCTTTTGTATTTTTTCCCTCTTTTCTTTTATCATTATATAGTCTGAAGATGCATAATGGGTTTCCTATGATGTATCTCATACATGATGTACAATTCAGTCTCAATGATGGGTATACTTTATTTCTTTCTATTTAATTCTTTTGTCCATCTGCTTGCAATAGCAATTCATCATGAAACACTTTTGCTAGTTGCTATAGTTGACTTCAGGCCCCATTGTGGGTAATCATAGTATTTCATCATAAAATATGGTTGCTATCGTTGATTTGAATTTCCTCTTTGGCTCGTTCCGTTTGCATTCGTGGTGAATGTCTCAAACATATATTCCCTTTGCATTCTTCAGTGACTGTTTAATAAATATAATGGTAAAGAATATTGGATTGGTTGATCACTTATAAATGACCATAAAATTTCACAATGGTTCCCACTACTCTAATGTTTAAGCGGTGGTATCCCTTGACTTTCCTGTCAATACCAAAACAATTGTTTTCAAAAGGTCTACAGCTGCAATATATTGCCCTCTTATTTTTGTGCCTTTAATATTAAATGAATGCATTCAAGGATTGCTCCGTTGTTGGTATCTCATGTGTAAGGGTGGTCGAATGCAAACAAAATGATGCATGCTCTTAGACTTAATCTAGATATATATAAAAATAGGAACAATTTGTTTTTTATCGAATACAAACATGGTTTATATATATTAACTGGGAGGCCTTGATGTGAGTTGTGGTTTTAAAATATTTTCTACATTCTTTTTTTGGGTCTACGTTCGTCAATGCTATCCCTTCGACACTGTTGTAACTCAGTGTTGAATTTGAACATTGTGTTTGGTAAAACAACTGAATTTGAGGAAAACTTTGGGAATAATGGAATGCTTTTAATGTAATGTGAATGGTATACAAATGGTGTTCTTAGAGCATCGAAATAATTTGCTACTTCGATGCTCTTTTCCTTGGGACTGCTGATTAAACCACAATAAATAGTTTGTAGTGATAATTAATGGTAAATTATCACAGTGTTTCCAAAATGTGGTATATACTTTATTAATTTCTAACAAACATCACTTAATCAAAGAAAGTGGTATTTACATTTTTTCCCTTTTAGAATGACCGACTAAAATGTTGTTCTCTCTCAAGTCCTGATTTAACAAGCTCATTTAATGGCTAGATACTGTCGTCCATTTCCAATGAAAACAACAAACTTTACAAATAAGCAGATGTGAATCTTTCATTACATTTACAATCATATTATATTCAGAAATGAAAGGATTGGCTGGTTTCTTTAATTACTTTATTGGCTGCTGGTGGTTGTTATTTTTCATTATTTTTTATTGAAGTCTACTTGTAATGGAAGCATAACATCTTTCATGTACGCTTTTGTAATATACAACTTATGACATTTTGAATACTAATGTAACTACAAATAAAACACAGTTGCAAATTGAGTTGCCATGTGAAGTGGTATTGGTGCTAATTCTTATGTAGTCTTTGCCCCAAAATGGAAAGTTGAGAATATATAACATAAAATGAGACACTTGTGCAATATAGCTTACAGGAATTGTGCATATTTCAATTTGAGAGCTTAATTACAATAAATAAATAAATCTGATGGTTGGTGTTTCAATCAGAGATTCTGTATCCATTCTTCAGTTTCTGGAAATATGACATGCTGTATTTTACTATTTAGTGAGTATTTGGAAGTATTCTTTTTCATTCTCAATTATTAAGCCTTAAAGGAACTTATTTAAATATTATCTGATCCTACTGACAGTTGATATTGTAAGGATTTTGTTCAGAAAAACCATAGATCTAAATAATGGTGATTGGAAAACTGTTATGGTTTTAACTTGTGTATGTCAAGCCTAAGTTAACCTTTTTTATGCTATTACCATAAGCACGGTAAAGGATTATCTTGCTATAGATTGGATTAGGTTGGATTATGTGCATTTTTGAATTAAATGAAGATACCTGCCAAAGTGGCCAATAATTTTTTGAATCACGTTTATGGAAGCAGCAGTTTAGGCGCAAAGTGATTGACTGCTATTGTTCGTCCAAAATCTGTAATGATAGTTGTCTGATAATTTGATGAGTTAAATAATGGATGAGAATAAAACATTTGCTTATGTGACATTGTAGCTTTAATTAAGTTCCCATGCCAAGGGTATAAGAATGTGCCTGGCTTTTGATTTCGTAAGCAGTGAGGTTTGTATGGTTATTGTGAAGAGTGCTTATAAAGTTTTTAGACTGTGTGGTTAGCTTTTACCAAGGTTTTTATCTTCTGCTTGTGGAAGTGATTGAATGCAACATTCAATTTATTCACTTGTATAATGTGATATTGGTCTTGTGATTTGTGGATAAATTCGACAGTTGGTATTCTATTAATAACAGCTCCTCTTGAGTTCAAGTTCAGAAGTTCACTTGTAAATACAGAGGAGAGGGAAATGTGATAAAAAATGTAGTGTTGATGTGCTTAAATATGGAATTGCCATTAGGGTTTTTTAATCTCAATCTGTTAATTTTTTGGACGTGCATCTATTACAATATTTTTGGAATTAGCCCAAGATCAGGGTTTTGTATCTTAAATGGAGAGAAGTTGGATGTGCATGTGGCTTGGACAAGGTCATGTGGAAGATATCTTTTGTCATCAAATGAAGGCCAGATAATGCAGGTGCCTTGTATTTAGGAAATGCTTGAAGGAACCTATATGCCAGCACGATTTGCAGCTTCAACAATTTGATGCATATCAGGGGAAAATTGATATATAGTAGCTATATGTCGTTTCCTTTATATTAAAGCTGTAGGTATTGACTACAGCAATATGTATCCAGTGCTTGTACTATTTCTACTGTTGTAGTATTTTGTCTTTTCTAGGGCCAGGTATTTTATTAGAAGTCCACTAGGATGAAATAAACAACTGATGATCCTGTCATCTCTTTGTATACTTATTTTTAATAATATATAATTCATTGATCTTCATGGTCTCGGAAATATGAAAGGTGTTTTGATGATGGTGTTTGTTTCTTAGCAACATACAATAGTCTAAATCTTATTCCCCAAAACAAATTACTGTTGGTTGCACTTGATGTATTTGTTGATGTGCATGGTTGCTTAAATATACTGGTGCGATATACTAAGTTCAAGGGAGTGTGATTAGCTTATATTTAATGGTGTAATTACAGATGGAGTTGGGGATTGATGGGGCAGATTCAACCAGTCACATTTGTATTACTTTTTTATGTTCATAGACTTGATTGATATAATGTTGCCATTGCAAAGGCCATTGTTTAATCTGACTATAATGGATTTAAAAACAGAAATGGAACAATACATTTTAGAAATTGTAGTGGATTCCTGATTTAATTTACTTGTAGGTTTTGTATATGTTGTATGATAATAATGGACAGGTGTTTTCCATTACTTTGAAAACACTTACGCGGTTTAGGTAATCTTATTGAGGTTGGCCTCTCCTTTCATATATGGTTAGTTTGAACTTGGAAATTCACTAAACAATACAATACCGTTGTTTTTTCATAGGAAGGTACGGTATAGAAGTGGAGTTGACCTATGAATTCATGTGCTTGCATTTATACCTAATTTGCATGGTGTTTTTATATAAAATTACAAGTTGTGAGAATTATTCCGCTTAAAACATGGAAATGTTATGTTTTTAATTCCAATATTTCTATGGGGAATCATGAATGTTTCATGCCATGGCCTGTAAATGTGGAGAAAAGGAGGCTTTTAGATGGTGCAGTTTTGAGTTTGATCCATAAACAACTAGTTTGAGATGTTTCTAAATCAGAGATTGGCAACTCTACAATTAATTTTGGTTGGAAACTTCAATGATAAATTACGTTGAAATTTTCAGATTTAATGTATCCGTGTCTTATGCATTTCTGAAAGGTCAATTGTGCGTCATAATGATATTGACACAATTTGTATGTATAATTGATATTTTAAGGTGACCGTGTCTTTGAATGGATCTTTTTAGCAGGTTTAGAATCCAGTAGTCTATATGTTTTGTTTACCTATTTAGGATATTATTAGAAATCAAAATGATGCGATGTATATCATTATGGTTAGGAGAACGATCTCTATTACTAATATGGTGGGTCACTGTTGCTTTTCATATTCCTGTTTGTCTATTAAAATTAGCGTCTTTGCGCTGGTAAAGTAGTATACAGTGACATGACATATGTGGTTAGGTTAGCAATGCATTGATTTTATTACCAGTATGCTTATGCTTATTATAGCTTTAAATATTCCATATGATTCAACACTTAATTTCATGGTGTATTGCCACTGGCAATTGATAATGGCATAATATGGATTTGTTTTTGTTTGTATACAAAAACCTCGGCATTATTCATATCTACGTAATTTCTGCTGGGATGGAATTCGACAATGTAGATGGATATGAATAATGCACTTATCTATGCTAAACTGTTATAATAAAAAATACAATCTGTGGTTTGTTGTGATTATCAGTTGTTTGTGCAGTCTGGCTTTTATATTCTCTTATTTTGTGGGAGACATTGTAGGATTGGTTGTTCTGATGACAGCTTAGATCCTTGCATTATGTGTAACCATTGGATGAGACGTTAAGCAACCTAAATAGCTGGTGTGCATTAAATGCGTATTTATACGTGGGCATTTAACATGTAAAAATATCCATGGTAAAAGCTAAATGACAAAAAATTCACTTTTTTCCTGAATGATGTTGGGTTTTAGCTTTTGGTCTTTGTATTCTTAATTAAAACTGTTGGGACATATTCCTGGAATAAAGTGTTTGCTCAAAAGCAATGGTTTGGCAGGTCAGTTCCTCTCTACATTGTGGGCTAATGTCCAGATATCATTCTTATTTGATTTTGCAAGGGTGCTGATTGATTGTACCTTTTAAATTGAATTGGAGTAGCTTTAGAGGTGTTAGTGATGGATGTTAGTATGCTTTATGGGAGACGGTGCTTTCGGTATTTTCAGTAAATGACGATTTCTTTAATGTAATAGATGAGATTATCTGAGCACAATTGTGTGACCAAATTATGATATGACAGTTTCAGAAGTGCCTCATATGCATAGTGAAAATGTTCTTGTCTATTGCCCTTCACAGTTAAATGAAATGTGTGATATGCATTTATAGCTGCTGATAATTTTGGATATCTTGTTGGTTTTGCTTTAGTAAGTTCAACTTTGCTAAAATTTGAAGCAAAGAGCAAGTCCTGATGGATAGTAAGTGCAACCTTGCTAAAATTTGAAGCAAATAAGTTGAATATTAATCAAGAATGAATATTAATCTTTTACACTGTCGTGATGGATATTAGCATATACAGTAGTTAAGCATTAACCAATAGGATTGGTTAATATTACAGTGTTGTATTTTTCTTTATTTCCTGAATGTGGTTGGACTTTGGTTTTCATCCTTTCTCTGGTTATGATATTAAAATTTAAGGTCTGTTCAACAATTGAGTGATTTATCAGTTCAGTCTGCTTGTAATTTGTTATTAGTGATTGATAATTACACTTGACACCACATTATTTGTTCACAAGAACTATCATTTCAGTATGTTCTAACTGAGAAAGTGTTCAAGGATCAACAATTCAGGAGCTCTCTAACACTATATTGTTGATCAACCCAGAGACCATAGATTAAAAGTCTCTCTCTCTCTCTCTCTCTCTCTCTCACTCTCTCTCTCTCTCCCACACCCACTCCTCCACCCACAATGTGATATAACATGGTAATATATGATGAACTGAAAAATACTTTCTAAATTGAAACTTCTGTCAATTTATGTTCAAATGTTGAGTTGGATATATGTGCTTATTGTGTGCATTGTATCATATTCTTTATCTTGCAACAGGATGTTGTTTTATCAAATATGCAACTATTGAGGAAGCAGACAGAGCCATAAGAGCTTTACATAATCAGCGCACATTACCAGGGGTATGCAAATATTTGATATGTATAAGAAGGCATACACTTGATGAACGGTTTACTTTAAATCTTTTGTTGTGTAATGATGGTTAAAAATTGAGTACTTTTTGGTTGTGTATCAGGGCTTAGGTCCAATACAAGTTAGATATGCTGATGGAGAGCGTGAACGCCTTGGTAATTTTCTGTCGGCCTTTATGAAATTGAGGACAGTTTGTCTGAAATACTGACTTTATGTTGTCTTTTCATGCCTTAATCTATTGGAGCTGATATACTATTATATACAATTAGATGATCTTGTTTTCTTCTGCTTATGATTTATATTTAGTTAAAATGGACATGAAGTCATTACTTAGTGATGCAAACCATTGCAGCCTGTTCTCTATTCCTGTCAGTTTTTTGATCTGTCCTGAATATCTGTGTATCTCCCTGACCTTTATGCTTGTTATGTCAATAATTTGTTGCAGCACTCATGTTGTTTTTTAATGACCATGTTTTTGGTAGGGACAGTGGAGTACAAATTGTTTGTTGGCTCGCTAAATAAACAGGCTTCAGAAAAGGAAATTGAAGAGGTGATTTGTCTATCCAAACTCTCAGAAATCTAGAAATTTCAAAAGCTGACTGATATGCAGTTATCTTCCAGCCAATCCTGATTTTTGCTCCTTTGCAAGTGGTACATGGGAAAAGTTTTAGCGTTAGTAGGAGATGGAAAGTCTTGGAGACTTCTGCATGCAACTATGTTGTTCTTGATAATTTAAGTGGGTGTTGTTTTCTATAATGTCAAGGAGGTTTATGGGATAAACATAGAGGTTGAATGCATTTGCATATTATGGGATAAACATAGAGGTTGAGGTTTCTTCTTACTTGGCTACTTGGCAAATGCCATTTTTGCTAATAAAATTAACTCAAAATGTGGTTACTTGTTGAATTCACATCAAGGCAGAACCCAGTAACAAGTATGATGCATTCAAAGTTTGACCACATTTGAATTGCTTAAAAGAGTGGCAGTCATTTCTAATGACCGATGAGGTGCCCTATTTTATATTTGGGTCGGTTAGATTGCTCTCACCAATAATTTTAATCAGTGCTGATTTCTTCATTTCTGTATATGATGGAATAGGTGTTCCATTGGAATCTATGTTTATATTGATGATAAGAATTCTGTTGTAGTCTCATATTGTTTGTGCAATGATACAATGGGATATAAACCTACATCATGTTAGAAAATGATATAACATACTTCAAATGTTATGTATCTATGACTTTTGAACTACTTCCCTGATTTAGGCAAATCTCGAAAGAAATTTGTTGCTTTTCAATTCAGTTTTACCTATGCACTTTTGTACCCATTTTTAGATCAGGATGTTTAGAAGTGATGATTGCTTACCCAGTTGAGAATGCCATACCTTTGTGTTGGAATGTGTGAGTTCTAACTTTCTTCAAACATCTTGATGAACAGCTTCTCATCATTGGGACGATGAATTGAGTTTGTTTTAGTTTGAATTGTACATCAGGGGTGACTTGTACAAATCATAATGTTTTAGGACAAAAGAGTCAAAACAATTAGATATTTGATGAATCCAAGTAATGTTGGTAGGTTTTAGGCATAAGGAAAAACATCTTAGCATGTGGCAAAACATTAGAAAAAATATCTGATTTCTTTTCAAGAGAACAACCTGAGGGTATGGACTCCAGAAATCATTTTGAATATTTACATTAAAAAGGATAATTATTTGTCAATAGCAAAAAATTATCTGCAATTTTATCCCATTCCTTTCACATAGTTTCCTATGCATCCAAGTTCAAACTACATTTTATTTCTGTTGAATGTAAGTGGCTGTGTGTGTTGCCAGATTTTCAGAAAGGATTTTGTTTGGGAATGCATCCATTCATCATTCTACCGACTTGCCCAAATTAGTCTCTTTTTCCTGCCAGACTGGGAGAGCCCCTTGCAATAATCAGTTTGAAATGGAATGGAAGTATATGGCATCAGGATGTAAAAGGGTTTGAAGAGCACTAGGAACAACCAACTTGAGTGTGGGGAGAGTGTTCAACCAGAGGACTCATTCTGTATAAGGGTGAACTCAATTAACATCAGGGGGTACTCAATAAGTAGAAGTGTCGACCAATATCTCCTAACCTCCTTAAAATACCAGTGTCTCCTAACCTCCTTAGAAGGCATTAGTTTAACGGTTGTTTTTTCTTAATACATTTCAGGCTTAGTTTAATTTGTTTCAAAAGGGAACAATCTAAAAGTTTTTACTTAAAATGGCAGAACTGGTGATATAATTGTTATTAGTTACAATTGCTAATGTCTAAGATTGTATTGTTTGACAAAAGCTATTGTGATTAGTGCTTGATGATTAAACATCATAAGGTAGTAATGCGTGTCAGTTGATGTGGCAACATTAGTTGGGAAGCTATAATTAGTAATACATTCCCTTTCAATAGAAAAGGGATCAACCTTGAAGACATGATTATTGTGAGGCAATGTATATGATAGAGAACCATTCAGTGTGCATGGTAATGCTGAAACGAAATGAATAATAATATGTAACATGTATAGCACAAATGTTAATATGATGGAATCGCCATTCTGTGTTGGCTATTAACAAGGAAGCTAGTTCACTACTTGATTCGGTACTTGTCAAAGTTACATTTGTATAACAAGGAGGTTCTAAACATTAATCAAGTTAACATCTTTAAAGAGTACAATTTTATTGCTTGGACTCTATTGCGGGAATTCTTTGCTTGAACAATAACATTTATACTAAAAATTCTGGGGGTATTATCTTTTCATGGATACCATTGAGGAGTATGTGTAACATGGTTGGAGATTTCATCACTGGCATCTTCAAGACCAACTTATGTTAGAGCCAGGGCATGATATTTATGTGTGTTGCATCTTATCATGCTTGTTGTAATGGACTATATTATTCATATGTCATTGTGCTTCAATGAAAAGCAGATGTTGGGACTGGTATTCAAGTTGATTAGGGTTTAGTCTACTCCTTTAGCTATGAAAATGGGTTTGTGATTTATTATATCAGCCAGTGAGGATTGACATGTATCATTATCACTCAAATTAAAAACAATTAGCGAGTCAGTACACTGTTCTACAATGGTAAATATTGTTTGTGTAATATTATTGCTTTTCAAAGTGGATACGAATAACATTTACAACTGTTTTTCCCTGAAAATAACATTTTTAAACAAGTTTGGTGTGGTTCACAGCACTCCCAAGGAGGGAACATGTATCTTTAGTATCCATCTGTCAACTGCAAGTCTCATTATTTTTTTGATTGATGGTTAAGAAGGGGATTGAAAGGGCCCTGTCCCTTTTACAAAACATGTCCAAAGATTTTACATTTCAATCTCACCATCCAAGACGATAATTGGAACAAAACAATAGCTAAAAACAAAAACAGCTACAAGACAGACTTCTAAATAAAAGACCAGCAGCTAGATCAGCCGAGGAATGAGAAACACAGAAAAGCCACCTGCACTTAAAACCCAAAATATTGACAATTCAACAACAACAAGCATCACTAATAGGGAAACGATTCTCCCTACGAAGACTAGCTAAAATCTCCAATGCCTCAGTCTCAGCTTTGGGTCTTCTTGCCACTAGGCGATTCGAAGTGGACTCCAAATAAATGTTTGGTAAAATGAGTGGATTCAACCCTTGTAAAATGCTGATGGGAAAATTGCTGAGCTGGCCCGAGCAAGTCCGGTTCTTGCTTCTACTCCACGCCTTCAGGGGGTCCCTTTTCATTTTGCCCCACACACCAATGTAAAAGCCTCATAGAGTCCCTTATCACTTTCCTGGCACTCTAATTCTCATGAATGCTACCTTCTCTAATCTCCTCTCTAGCCGCAACTTCATTAATTTGGATCGGGAAGTCATCCTTCCAGGTGGTGAAATCTTTAGCCTCCACCCCTATATTTGCCAAGATATCGACAACTCTGGTCCCTTCACTATATACATGGTTTAACTGAAAAATTTGAAGAGAACGTTTCTTTTTACAAGTCATATCCTCAATACTCCATCCAGCTTCATGGTTGCCTTTTAGAACGTTGATCAAATTTAATGAATCACCTTCTACAATGATGTTCTTAGAATTAATATTGCTCATCAATTTAACTCTGAAGTAAAAGGCCTGGTCCTCTGCAAAGTGATTTGATTGAGTTCCAAGAGGCTTAGCGAAAGCCAGTAGGATCTTACCATTAAAGTCTCCGAAGAACCCTCCAGCCCCTGCTTGCCCCTGATTTCGCTGCGCCCTCAACATTAAGTTTTATCCAACCATGGAGAGGGGGCATCCATTTGGTATCACATCTAGAAGGTCTTAATCTCTTTTCAAGGTGAAGAGGCAGAAGGTGGCATCCTAGGGCAATCGCTTCTTCCTCTTTATTTTCCAAAACCTCCTTAAAATTGAGGATTCGTTGCTGCATTCAAAATATGAAGAGCCACCAAAGACACTTCCCTCTTCCTGTCTTTAAAGATTCTATTGTTGCGCTCCTTCCATACCCCCAAAGGAAATGAGGGAGGCAAAAATTCCATAGAGCAGTAAGCCTTTTACTCTTAAATGGTGACTCCCATTGCAAACACAAATCTATCATACTGTTTGGGCAAATCCAGGAGACACGAAGATGGCTCATCAAATTGCCTAGAATCTGTCAGGAGAAGGAGCATTCAAGGAATAGATGATGCACTGATTCCCAGCTTTGCTCACACAAGAAACATCTATTCACTACAGGAATACCCCTTTTATGGAGATTATTGATTTGTCAAAATCATGTTTGGAACCACCAACTAAAAGAAGTCTTCCTTCGGTAAGAGACCTTTGATCCATGTTTTGGAAACCGGCAAGCATCCCCTTCCTTCCTGCTCCAGCATGTGATACCCTGATTTGACAAAGTAATAACCGTTGTCCTCCCCTTACCAGATGACAAAATCAGTAGATCTAATATTACTCAGAGGGTTCCATTGGAGGAGTCTTTGCAACTTCTTAGCCATTGATAACAAATCCAACTCCAAACCTGGGATAGCAAAGTCGTTCCACATTTTGTCATCATTCCTGTCTAACATGTAATCAGCCACAACACTCCCAAATTTTTGAGAGAAGGTTGGTTCAAGAATCTTTACCTCTAGGTTTTTCTATCAAAGGCACATCTTTCAGTCATCTATCCTTCCAAAAACTCACCAGCCTTCCATCACCGATATGCCATTGGAGACCCTTCAAGAGAAGAGATCTAATCTACACCAAACTGTTCCAGGAAAAAAGAACCTTTTGGCAAATTTTAGAGTGGAGAAAGTTGTCCACATTTCTCAGGTATTTAGCTTCGAGGATTTTGATACAATCCAACCGATCATTCTTCAACAGTTTCCAGCTTATTTTCACCATCAACGCTTTGTTCATCTGCTTGATTCTTCTAAAGCCCAAACCCTCTACTTCTTTACTTGAGCATATCCGATCCCATGCCACCAGAGCATAACATTTTCTTTCTTCCAAACCAGACCACAAGAATGATCTCTGGATTTGTTCCATTCTGTCTTTGATACTAGTTGGAACTTTGATTAGAGACATAAAGTAAATGGGGATACTCTGGAGGTTATATTTGACTAATTGAGCTTTACTTGCTTGGCTAAGAAGGCTTCCTCTCTAGCCGAATAACTTTTTAGTCACCCTGTCAATAACGGCATCCCTAAGTACTACAAAAAAAACTACTCATTTGTTAAATTCTGATAAGTATCGAGAAAATTATGGTTGTTTGAAGTTGAGGTATTTGTGTTGTTCTTTTTGGCCACGTGATTTTTTTTTCAAAAGAAAAAAATATGTATTAAATTTTTTAGCAGTCATTTTCAGAAGAGTTTTGCACCAGCATGTAAATTATTTTGAATACTATAAAAACGACTACTCACTTATGAAATTTTGATAAGTATTGAGAGAGTTAGAGCTATTTAAGGTTGGACTTTTGATGCTATTTTTGGGCTGCATGAAAAATTCTTGCAGAAGGAAAAAAAATCATCTCTCAATCCGGGTAAGCAATTCAGTTGGTGTTTGATTTATTTTGAAAAAAATTTGTAGATTTCATTGTTTGAAGCTAGGAATAGATGATATTTGAGAATTTTATGTTTGAGACATTCCGGATAATTAAAACCCTAGCTGCTCCCCCCCCACCACCACACCCACCCCCCAAAAAAATAATGGGGTTGAGATCATAGAGTTGCCAATATTCACTGGAGAGGATGATAGTGATGCTAAGGAATGGTTGATGAAGTGGAAAAAAATTTCTTTAAATTTTTTTGAGATAGAATGGAAATTGAAGATTTGAAATTACTTGAGAGGAGAAGCTTATTCTTGGTTTTCAGACTTTTGTGCATGCCCATTATTATTTCTACATAAGGGAAGAATTTTTTTTTTGAAATACATGAGTTTTTTCCACCTGGCCCGTCTAGTGAGAGGGACCTGTAGGGGCTTGGGATTGGAACCGCTGACCTCAAGATGGTCAACACTCAATGGAAAACCAGTCGGTCTACGACGTCTGCCCTACACAAGGGAAGAATTGGAAGTTGCATTTTTAAGCAAATGGGGATTGCAGGAAAAAAAATAATATGGAGGCAAAAGAATGCATATCTTTGGCATCCAATAGAATAAACAATGGTCAGAAAAATTTGTGGGAATGTAAAAATTTTATTTTGCAAGGTCATGGTTGTATTAAAAAAAAATTATTGTCTCCATTAACCCTATCAGCAGATATAATTTCAGTAATATTGCTTTGACTAAGGGGTTGGAAGTTCAGATAAAAAAAAATAAAAAACATACAACTTGAGGGTGAAAATATTCAAATTTTTGAAAATTTAAAGATCACCATGGATAAATATGTTTTACATTTAGATTTTTATGCTATTGAGATAAATGATGCAGATATTATTCTTGGTTATCCTTGGTTGCATTCTTTGGGCACTGTTAACATAAATGTGCAAAAGAAATTTATGAAATTATGTTATAGAAAAAAGAAGATAACTTTGCAAGATATTTCTCATCTTAGAGAGCAAGGATCAAGGGAAAACCAAGAAATCATTGCAAGAGAACAAATTGAAGAACAAGAAAAAGAACTTGAAATAGAATCTAAGGAAGAGGTAGTGGCAAAGATCAAAGAAGAAGCTAAAGCAAAGTCCAAGAATGAACCAAAAGAGGGGAATAAGAGAGAAGAGCATAAAAAGAGGCATATCGCCATCCACATCACCATGAGAGGCAACAATCATGGAAATAGGGTTTAAGGCAACAAAAGAAATATGAGGGATATACATGGAACCAAAAGAGCAAAAACTATGGGCATTCAAATGGCACAAGGACAGCTTGGCATCCTCACAAACTACCACCAATCAAAATTTCACTTTTATGAAGGAATAATCAAGATTGGTACCAGTTGACAAACATTGTTTAGAAGATCATATTATTTAGTTTCTTCTTATGTTTCGAGGATGAAACATTTTGTAAGGGGGATGGAATGTTAGGTACTTAAGTATAAGAATGTGGGGATATATTATAATATTATATTATGGCATGAATGACACATAATATTATAATAATTTATAAAATAGTGACATATTATAATATATTGCACTTTGTAACTCATGGAAGGTGAACCATCACATTCTTGTATAAAGAGAGATGTACCCCCAATTGTAAAGGTCACGCACATATATATATATCAAGTATTCTTTGTAGGAGTCTTGGCTCATGTGTGGAGTGGCTTCCTTCTAATAAGGAGCATTGTACGGTGTTGCCCTACCTCAAGGGTATTATCAATCTTATTTTATTGTGTGGATTGTTATTGTGGAATTTATTTGTGGATGCATGTTGTATATTTCTGCATATTGGTGAATGATTTCTGATAATGAGAAGATAGGTTCATAACAATTACTCAATGGTAATGTCAGATGTAGAAACCAAATTGATTGCATTTTTGAATTAGTTGATAAATGTTTTTTTTTTTTTTTAAATTGGTTATATGAGATTGAAACATGTCCCACCCATATTACATCATGACCACATGGTGGTTTTTCAACAGCTTGCTAATTATGTATATATTGCTTGGCAAGATTTGAACTTGGGTTCGTCTTTGAAAGTCGAGGAATTTAACGAGTTGAGTTCATGCCATTTGATGAATATTGTTATTTTTTATGTGCAATATTATCTGTATTTGTGGTCACATGTGAACATCAAATTGGAATGTGTGTGTGATAGCATCTCTATATTATAATGGAACAAGTTCTGATGAATTTCTGTTTGTATGTCAGCTTTTTGCTCCATATGGGCGTGTTGATGATGTGTACATTATGAGAGATGAACAAAAGCAGAGCAGAGGTTTGTATTAGAGGTTAAAAAGTTTTGTAATTTGCTATATGTTTGTCCAGTTATTATTCATGAACTTATCTACTGCCCATGTCATTTTTGCAGGCTGTGCTTTTGTTAAGTACCCATCTAGGGAAATGGCTACGGCAGCCATGAATGCTTTGAGTGGCAAACATACCATGAAGGTGAGCATTTTAAGACTCCAAATGATATTTGTTGTTTTGATGCATACTGATGTTAAATATTGGCTGGTTGTCATTATTAAAACTCTATTGTACTAAGGTTAGGGTTCCATATTCCATTTCTTTTATTAAACGTGTCCTTGTCTAATGCTTGCAGGGGTGTGATCAGCCTTTGACTGTACGGTTTGCTGATCCTAAAAGACCTAAAGCAGGAGACATGAGGTTTGGCCTGGTCTTCATTTTTTCTTCTGAATATTTGATGTTAAAATAGATCGTCATTTGAATATTTTCATGTTATTTTCAGAGCGGGACCTGCTTATGGGGGCCCAGGTTTTGGTTCTCGCCCTCAGGGACCCCTAGGGATCAGGTAGGTGGAAGTCAAATTCAGAAATATGCAATATAATATACACATTTGAATACTTGAATTGGATGATAATTGTATTGCAAATGTCATGCTGTTTATTTTAGGCCTAATTCTGGTTCTGGAGGCCACATGGGAGGACGCGGCCCACCTACCAATTGGCGGCCTATGGGTACGCCTAATATGGGACCACCATCACATGTCAGTAACCGTCCCTATGGTAGCCCATTGACTCCTAGAGGAGGTACTGCTGGGGCCCCTTCGATAATGGTAAGCCTTTGTGTTGCTGACTGGAGTCTATGTCTATGATACTAGTATGAAATTGTATTATTAATTTATTTTGCATAAATTAGTCGGGAAATATAATTTTGTACCGGATAGCTATGATACTCGCCATGAAAATTTGCAGGGGGGGACAGTTGGTGGACCTGGAGGCCCTATGAATGGTTCTGTTCTAGGTGCTGGAATGGGAACACCGCCTTCTCAGCATCAGGTAAAGCGTGTTTCACAGCAAGAAATTTCTGAAAAGATCACATCTGGGGGCTGTGTTATAGTTCTGCCAATGCATTACCCTTTTAAAATTGTTTTTGTTCAGTCTTTTAAAGAGGCTTTATGCAATCTAGTTGTTCCATGTATTGCTTGTTGCCTATCCCACTGGCCTCTTTTGGGCATCTGTAGATCGTAAGATATCTCATCTTTAGAGTATACTCATCCTGTTTGGCTGCACCGAAGCAGTTTGATTTAGTTTGGAGCTTTTTCATTTTAAATTTTGTTTAAATATAAAAAGCTTGGGATTTGTTTTAAAAAAATGAAAAAAAAAAATGCATGATATCAATCCCAATATATAAATCAAGATATTACACGCAGGATATTAAACATGTTAAAAGCATAAGATTTGAGAGACGAAATTATTTCAGAAGATGTTTCAAGAAAGCCTTGCACATTTCAAATTTTCCAAAATCTGTCCTTGCATCCGTCTCAGCAGAAAATATCAGGGACAACAAGGGAACCTTGCCCAAGACTGTAATTTGATCAGCCAGATTGGAGGAATAAGCATCTGAAACAAGCCCTTCTTAGACCCAAAAAGGTTTCCTAATAGGGCCTGGCCCCAAATCTTGAGCTGTCTAGCAGAATGTTGTTGAGAGTAAGCAACAATGCAAACACTAGTGTATACCATCCTTCTGTAGTTATCCCTGATTTTGTTTGAAGATTTTTCTTATTCATATGTATGGTGGAATGGTGAAAACCTGCAAGAACCCTTCCCACTGACTAAATATGGGTATAAATTTTGCATTCAATGAACTCTACCTCCTATATCAACGAAACCTTTGATAACTGGTAACTATACTTTATAGTTTAGTTTTTTGAAGTTCCTGCAAATGTTCTTTTTAGTCATTTACTGGATTACTGGGATGTCTGTTCTATGTGCTTATTTTGCGTTAAGAGTTGATTGTTTTGACTTGAATGTCGGTTGTTGACAATTTTTAGAGCTAAACTTTTTAACTTTCAGTGATATTAGTTGATAGTTATATTTAATATTTAATTTAGTAGGGTAAATCAACATCATCCAAGGAAATATAAAGTGTTTCCTTCGAATTATAGAATCTGCAACTGAGCCATATGAGGTTTATTCAAATTGGAGAAATATGCTAATTGAAATTTAACCATTTTACTGATATCTTTAAGTATATTTTTGTTTCGTAGAGTTTCAATCAACCTCTTGCTCAGCAGCAAATTCAGGCTTATGGGCAACAGCCAACATCACTGCAGAAACCCCCTCAATTGCAGCAGCAATTACCCCCTTCTATGCAGCAACAACATCAACAAGCTCAACAGTCGTTCTCTCAGGTGCAACAATCCCAGCAACCTCTGCAACAGTTTGGCCAACATCTTCAAACGGCACAGGCAAATGTGCAGCAACAGTCTTCTCTTGGTCAGTTATCATCACAACAGTCATTGTCATTATATGGTCAACTGCCAGTTTCACAGCCTCAAGTGCAGCCACATATCACCCCTGCACTGCAACAGGTTCCTTCTAGTTTGCAGCAACAACAGCAGCATTTGTCGATTGCTGCTCTTCAGCAGCAACAGCAGCAGCAGCTGCCACAGTCACAGACACAGCCACAGCCACAACAGCAGCTTCAACTGCAGCCACAGCCACAACCACAGGCACAAATGCAGCCACAGCAACAGCTGCAGCCACAACCACAGCAACAAGCACAACCACAGTCACAACACCAGCAGCATCTTTCTATTTCCTTGCAACAGCAAGGCCATGCTACTCAGTCCAGTTTTCCTTCTCAGTTGTATCCTTATCTACAGCAGCAGCAGCATCAGATACATATAATGCAACCGGCTACACAATCTCAGCAACAGCAGCAAGCCACACAACCTCAAAAGCAACAGGTATACAAAGCAGCTGGATTCAGTGTCTTTTTTGAATCAAACATACATGGATTTATACAGTGTTTAACAAGTTTTATAACTGTGGTAATAATTGTCCAATCTTGCATTGCTGTTAATGCAGCCGTATTATCAGGCAGCTTCAGCTCAGCCTCTTCAGCAACAGGTTGGTGCTTTTCTGAGTTAATAGCTGCATCTGATATTAGGCTTTAAAAATATATTTAGTAAAATGATGACTTGGATTAGTAAATGACATATATTGTCCTTACAGCCTTCCTGGGCGCTTCCTACACAATCTCAGACAGCAGTGAGTACTGCTATTGCCAGTGCTCCTTTAGCATCATCATCACTTACCCCTACCTCCGTTGTGGCGGCTGTAAGTGCTCCAAATTCTGCGCCCATAACTTGTAACTGGACCGAACACACATCTCCAGAGGGATACAAGTATTATTACAACAGTGTTACTGGAGAGAGCAAGGTAAACCACATTGTAATCAGTCTCAATCTGTATGTGATGACATGTTTTTGTTCATTGCTTTCAGATGAGTTTTGCTTTTAACTTATCTATGTCATTGATGGCAGTGGGAGAAACCTGAGGAATTTGCAGCCTTTGAGCAACAACAGCAACAGCCAGCACCGCAACAGACACAGTCCCAGGTGCAACCTCAACCTCAGATGCAAGCTCAGTCGATTAACCAAGCACAGCAGCTGCAACACCAAACTCAACAACGGCATCAACAACTCCAGCAACCATCATTGACAACACCAGTCAGTTCCTTATTTCCCAATCACTTCTTAATGCATGCATATGTTGTATTAAACAGACCCTGACATGAAAACATGTATTATGCAGTATTCTGGGTCTTCTATGGTTGCGCAACAGCCTGTTCAGGTATTTTTTTTGTTTTTTTCCTAAAACATTTTCATGAAAGCTGAGTTTGTGGCTTGTAAGATCATATTAAATACTGGATCTGTTATCCAGAATACCATCTTATGGAGGGATACAACTATTCAGTTTTAATTTTGTGGCATATTGTATTGTAATAGTTTGAACACCATGACCTGCATATAGAATTGAGTTATCAAAGGAGATGTTTCAACATTCTGATTACCTTTGTCAGTGCATTTTAGGCAATGAATATTTACTCATCAGAATTACTTTTGTTGCATGCTTAACTCGAAAAGATGAACATAAGGGCATGTGAAATTTGAATTAGTGAGAGGTCAAGTTCCATCCCTTAAGCTTCACAAAGCAAAGCCTAGAGTATTCTGCAATTCAGATTGTTCAAGTGTATTCTAACTTCTAATGTGTCAGTCACTCTCTTGTCCGGAGAATGCGTTTTATGGTTTTTAGGACGTGAGTTAGTTCATCTAACAGTCTACTTTAGAAGGTGATGATGACAACTATGTTTCAAACTTTACATCACATTATAGATTAGGGTTGGTGCTTGGATCTGGTTGAGGTCTTTTTTATTTGCCTTTTACCTTGATTGCTGACTCTCTCCTCTCTTCATCATTACTCTTTGCATGTTAGGGTTAACCCATTTTTTGGGTCCCACCCTCGAGATTATAATTAGGTGCCATACAATTGTTCCACTTAGTGTAGTTTACCCTAGTTTCTTTACTCTAGTTTAGGTTATTTACATTGTACTTTTTGGGCTACTATTGTGCATTTTAATAGTTATTTTTGGCGAGCCCCATTGGCCTATTTTTGTCATCATTGGACATTCATAGAATTATCTTAGTATAGTTTGAAAGAAGAACCTAGAGTTCTGATCCCCTTTCTTTAATCCCCTTTCTGATCCAGGATCAAATATCAATCACATAAAATATGTTCACAAATAACACAAGTATTGCTCAACAAGAAACTTCACTATTACATTCATAAATCTCATTTTGTTACATATCATGGAGCTTTGTCTCCAATATATAACTTTACATGATAAACTTTTCAATATTCCTGAGTATTGCTCTCCTCAAACTACTGGGAGATACAGCCTTTCACATCCCTCACATTATGACAATACTCTCAATAACCTTTCACTTTACACCTTGACACATCTTTATGACTCTTCACTTTCATACTTGACACCTATCATCTATGACTCTTGACACCTATCACTAGTGTTCCACGGGGATGCGTCCCCACCTCGGGGGACGCGTCCCCCCGTTTCCCACGTCCCCCAGGACGGGGGGACGGCAAGGGGATGTTTCCCCCCGTCCCCCTTTTTGGGGGACGGCTAGGAAACGTCCCCGGGACGGCTGAGGCCTGTGGCCTCCCGTCCCCGGGACGTCCCCCTTTTTGGGGCGTCCTTGGGGACGCCCAGCCGTCCCCGGGGACGGCTGGGCCCCATGGGGGACGCTCGGGCCGTCCCTAGGGACGGCTGGGCGTCCTCGGGGACGGCTGGGCACCTTTTTAGGGACAGTCTGGGCGTTCCCCATGGGGCCCAGCCGTCCCCCACGGCCAGCAGGATTACCCCGCCAGCAGGCCTTCCTAGTGCAGTCCACTCTCTTACGAACATCATTATATGCTGCATTGCTTGTTAATGGATATTGGCAGTGATGGAAATAGCCATCTATATCATTCTATTGCAGATTAGGGCTTGTCCCATCCCATTCTCATGGACTTAATAAGCCTTTTCATCCTTGTTTGTGCTGGTTCTGTCCTCTACAATGACTGAGTGAAATATTTGTACTATTTGCTGTTATGGTTCTTCTTGACATAATAGTGTACTTTTGGCATCTAGGGTTTACTGTGTAGGATTTCTCCCTCTAGTTGAGACTGTCTCCTCTGCCCCGCCCAACACTATCTAAAATATACAAGCTCCTTTTGTGGCTTCCTCTTGCTATTGGCTACGAGTTTTCTCCATTATCCGTCATATGTGGATGTTAATATACATATTATTATTTATTTCCTTTCTTTCTACATCAACAGCTGTGAGGATGTGAGAATCTTCTTACACATGGCATCGTTATTGACAAGAAGTGTTACTTTGGCAGTGCCATGTTGCTGAGACTATATCTGATGCTTTTGGTGTTTTACCAGATCATTGATTATTTATTGCTTACAAAACATATCCTTTTGTTTACTGTATTATTTATTTAGTAATTGTGGAAATGTTTCTAGTTAAAGATTATCTGTGGGAATCAATGACATCGATCTAGATCATGTTAAAATGATTAGAAAGGGCTAAACATATAATGCCCTTGCAATCTTCTTGTTATGGAGCAAGAATAGTATTTATTACCAAATTAAATGTGTTAATTTATCTTATCTATGGAAGTTGGTTATGGCTTGCACGACTTTCGTTTGCATAGTTTATCTGCTAAAATGTGATTGTAGCTGACCTTGAGTACTCTGAGAGTCTGATGCATAGATTATGTATGCATCTCTGCACTTAACGGATTTTTTATTATACGCACATATCTGAGAAACATTATTGATCTTTACACATTGGTGTGTTACAAGATGTTAGAGTGACTATATGCTTCCTTGAGGTGTTAAAACCAAGTAGGTCAACCTTATCTGGTTAGAAGGATGCCCCTTTGTCAACTGTTCCAAGGTTAAACTTTGTAGAATTTTGAATGTGTAGATTATTCTAAATTTCTAAAAAATTTCATTTTTTATAGTATTATACCAGCCGTCCCCCCCAGCCGTCCCCGAGCCATCCCCTAAAATCGACCCGCCGTCCCCCGCCGTCCCCGGAAACCCGTCCCCCCGTCCCCCAGGCTCGTGGAACCTTGCCTATCACCTATGACTCATCACTTGCGTACTTGACACCTTGCACACCTGCACATTTAATTACATAACACATAATACTCTCCACACTTTGACCTAAACTAATATTAATATTAGTACCTATGGTACTTCAATACATCAAATAATGTAATATCTCCAACATAATTCTGTAATGATATTATTTGGTATGTGTTTGCCCTTGGTTACTTTGCTGGTTATTTGTTACTGATGATTTAATTTTCCAGTTAGAATCCATTGGTAGTGCAAATTGTTCACAATGAGATATTGGACCTTTTGTAGGCATTGATAAATCGAGCGTCATTCTTATTTGGGCTTCCTTGAGATTGCATGTTATCATTGGTCCTATCATGTTGAACGATTGCTTGAATGTGGATGAGCCTCTGGATATGGTGGAGTTTTCAAATGCTTTTTGCCAAGCTAGGAGAATAGAGGAGTCTGGGCTGATTCTGGGTTCTATTTCTTTCATCATTCTGTCAATTTGTCTAGTATTAGGCCTTCTATTTTCATTATGAGTAGGTGCTGAGTAGGTGCCTGCAGGCAGTTCAGCTTGATGAGCTTCCTTTATTATTGGAATCGAATTACATTTTTGGCAAGCTGACATATTTTAATATTTTGAAACACTTCCTTTTAAATCTTCCAAACGGTATTGTTTGAGAAACCTTGAAAATTTTCTGCAAATGAGGGAAGTCTATTCTCAGTATTGAGAAATCTACAAGGATTACATTTGAATTCTTTATGTAATTGAGTTCTACATGAAGGTGCTATTTTCACGTATGTGGCATAATGAACATTGTTCATGTCATATGGTGTTTTATCCCAAAGAATGACATGTTCAATTTGGTCTATGCAGAACCTTGGCTATGGGCAACTCCAAGGAGTCAATGCTAATCTTGAACCAGCCCGCCATCAAGTGCAACAGGTTAATGTTGTTGCTTGATATAGCAATTATTTCATGTTATTAATCTTTTAAGAATATAACATAGGCAATGCAGAACGAGTAATTGTTATTTTTCATTTTTCTTAATTTTAGGTAAATTGATAATATGGAATTGAAATGGGTCCCATCTGTATTATATCATCACTATGTTACAATAGTATTTTAATGAACCACAGTGGTACTATATTTCCTGACAAGATTTGAACCTGTGTATCCTTATTGGTTGTGCACATTTTTTAACCACTTGAGCTAATGCATTTGATAGTAAAGGTTGCATGCAACTGTGTCTTGTTGCTTTGCGTCTCTCTCTTTGTGTATTGCTGAATGGTGTCTCACTTCCATGTGATTACTTCTTTTTTATAGCAGTCAGGCATGCCGACAATGCAGGATTATATGTGGAAACCAAAGCCAGGAGGTATTGTATAATGTCCTTATGTACAATATGATTTTTTGCTATACAGTAATTTTTTGTTATGAAAACGTCATGCTGAAGCATTTAATTGTGATTTTAGGAACATGATTGCATGCATGTTACATTTTGGCCATCACATGGAGCGAAGGAAGAGGCTAAATCCATTTTGATTTATATGATGAAATTTTCTTGACTTGGGATCAAGCTATGCATGCATTGTTGTACCGGAGGTTGTACACATGCAAATTGCTTACGGTGTGCCATATAGATAGCAAGATTTAGTTGCTTGCTAATATTGAAAATTTTGGCAACTTGAAGTGAGGCAATGCATCAGCATTGTGTGAAATAAACGTTCGAAAGAGAACTAGCTAACCAAGCTGCTTTGTAAATTTTAGTTGATTCAGATTGGATTAATTTCTTTTACAATTGTTTTGTTGGTGCAGCCATTAGCTCTTAATTTATGATAATTCTATTTATGGGTGAGTTCTTGCTTTGAGTTTGGTACAAGTTTTCTTGGTGCAGCCGTTAGCTCTTAATTTATGATAATTCTATTTATGGGTGTATCTGGGTTAGGGTCATTGCATGGTTTTTTTAATGCTTGAACAGATCTTCAAATTCAGATTTAGAATGTATTACTTGGATGATATGATTTTTTAAAGCTGTGTTGCATCCTACTTTAATTTGTTTTCCTTCTTTTTTGTTGAGGCTGAAACAGTATTTTATATATATATATATATATATATAAAAGTTGTGTGGCTTTTATTAGGAGCCACTCCCATTACCAAAAAAAAATATTACATTGCTTTCATTACATTTTTAACAAGAAATTTTAATTTTGTCAAGATGAAATTTAACATCGTAAATGACGGAAAGATTTGATATACAATTTCTATATCTATAAATATCATTGCTTAATACTGTTTTTATTCATGCCCTTAATATTTGTTGCAGACTTTAATTGCCTCCTTGTATTCTGTTTCAGGTTCTTCAATTTGTTTCTTTGCAACCACTTCTTGATTTTCTTTGGATCGTTGCTCCTGAAGCTAAGAAATATCCTGCAATGTTATTTTTTCTTGTACCATAACTTCATAAAATTCTTTTGCACATTAATGGTAATAGTACCCAAAGAATCTAACCAAGGATAACCAAGAACATCCTCCTCTTCATCCATCTCAATAGCATAGAAATCTAAATGTAAAACATATTTATCCATGGTGATCTTCAAATCTTAAAAAATCTGAACATGCTCATCCTCTAGCTGTATGTCCTTAACTTTTGTTGTTTGAACTTACAACTTCTTAGCCAAAGCAATATTAATAAAACTATATCTGCTACCAGGGTCAATGGAAATAATAACTTGTTCCTTTTGAATGCTTTCTATGAACCTACAAAATAAAACTTTTTGCTGAATTTAAACCTTTTTTATTTTGCGTTTGTTTTTGTATATCCAATGATGTACCTTCTATATTTCTCTCGTTATCTTCACTAACCTTTTTCTCTTTCTCCTTGAGTAATTTTATTTATTTTTCATAGTTTTCATTGTTTTCATTCTGTTTCCTGACAACTTTCCAATCTTCTTTTATTTCATTTCGCTCATTTTGAATTCCCTGTAGTTTATTTTCAAGGTCCGAACCAAACAAATTTCGTCTTTCAAGAAATTCACGATTTGAAAATTCATCGCTTCTCTTGTTCTTGACGGTTGAATTTCGAAGGTCGTATCTCCTTGAATACTATTCAGATTCTTTCATATTGACTACTCATTTTAAAGCTCTTCAATTTTTTCACAAACTAATCCAAGAATCACCTGAATCGGATAAACTCTCACAGAGATATGGCTTCTGAAAGATGAGACATTTTTTTAGAAAAAATTTGTGAAGTTCGTCACTAAAATCTGCGAAATTCGTCACTATCTTTGTTTCGGATGACTAACTTCAAAAGGTTGTATCTCCCTTAATATTGTTTAGATTCCTTATGACCATTCATTTTAAAGCATTCAAATCCTGCACAATCTAATCCAAAAATCGTTTGAGTCAGATAAACTTGCCTAGAGATATGACTCTTGAAAGATGAGGTAATTTTCCAAAAAAAAAAAAAAAAATTGCTTTAATTTTGCAATTTCATAAAAATCTCCATTTTGTCAAAATCGTTGCTTTGATACCATTTGTTGCAGACTTTATTATTATTAACATAAAACATTCACCAATATGCAAAAATATCAAATCATTTATCCACTACATTGTCCGCAATAACAATCAACAAACGAGAGAGATAAATAATACCCTTAAGGTAGGGAAACACCAATAATAATCTTTAAAGAAGGAATAACTCCACAAGATCTTCCATGGTGAGACCACTTCGTGGGCATAGATGATTACATAAGAATCTTCGTCAATGATATGAATGATTGCAATGACAAATATCTTTTTTTTATATATCCATATTCTTATTCTACTTTGGAGAGCTTACTACTAATATAATATAATATAATATTATAAGACAATCAACTTTGGGTTATATGTGGCCCATGCCAACCTTTATACAATATAATAATATATCCCCAAATATCTATTCTTAAGTAACCTACCAATATTCTAAAATATTATTTCTATTGTAATTTTTTGTTTTAATTTGTGGGTTTAGTTTCACTTTTCAACACTCGTGATATTTTTTTTGTTGGATGATAATATTTTTTTTTGTTGGATGATAAGGGGTTGTACTTGGGTAGCCAGGTGTTGTAGGTGAGTTGGAGAGGAGAGCGCAATCCTCAAGGGAGGTCCCAGGTTCAAATCTCCACCCTATCAAAAAGCTGAATTGGGTATTCAAAATCCAATTGATAATGTTGGTGCGGGCAGGGTTGGGTGCGACTTTCGGGTGACTTTGACGGTGCAGAATCCCCTGTTCGTGGTCTCTCAGACCAAGGCGGCCTCGCAAGGGGTTTTTCGCTTAAAAAAAAAAGGGGTTGTACTTGGGTCCCCCACCCTTGACAAATTACAACTCTTTTCTTTAAAGCTTGAGAGTTTACAAATAAATATACTTATCATCTCAATTGAGTTGCTATAGCTAGAAACTTACATCATTTTACATAAAATGTTTGAATTTTAGATTTTCAATTTTTGGATCTTTTCAATTTTTTGTATGAATATAAATATTTTAGAGTTTAACATCCTTTACATTTTTCTATAGCAGTCTTCACAATACCAAAACTTCACCTCTACTATCTATGTCTTGTATTTTAGTAGAGTAATATTTCCAAAACATCGCATTATGATAGTCCGCTTTACCAAATTTGGATTGCTAGTTTCCTTCTTGAAACACAAGTGCTACCATAAAAAATATAATAAAGAGTATATGAAAACACAATACTAATACAAAATAAAGCATATATTATCAATGGAAAACACTAAAATAAAACTTAATCATTTATTGATTCAAGCAATCAACATTTTCTTGGCAGTTTCAACTAAACTTACTACTTCCTTTAATCATGGAAAGGAGAATTTAAATTCATGATTCTCAATCAAAACCCTTCTATTGGTTAGCCTATCTGCACATTTGTTAGATTCCCTTAATGTACGTGTAAACCTGATTCTTCAAACTCTTTAGCAAGATCTTGAATCTCCACAATTATCTCTTGTATGTTCCATGGAGCCTTTGCTTTCCTCAAAATTGCATTTATTACTATGAGAGAATCACCATTCCATACATATTCTGTTCCATTTCATTTGTTTGCATATTTTTAACCCTTATAAAGTTGTTCAAGCTTCAACTTCATTATTCGTCTTAAATTCACTATTGAAGGCGTAATAAGACAAAATTTCTCTATTATTTCTAATTATGACTCCTCTTGTTGGTCTTAGATTTACTTTAGATGCTCCATCAAAATTCAATTTAATCAACTCCACATCTAGTGGTTTCCACTTTATATACTTTGCCTCCAACACTTTAATATTTTCTTTTGTTTTCTTACATATGCTCCATCAAAATTCAATTTAATCAACTCCACATCTAGTGGTTTCCACTTTATATACTTTGCCTCCAACACTTTAATATTTTCTTTTGTTTTCTTACATATGCTCCATCAAAATTCAATTTAATCAACTCCACATCTAGTGGTTTCCACTTTATATACTTTGCCTCCAACACTTTAATATTTTCTTTTGTTTTCTTACATCAATATCTCATTAGGTTTCTTTTTTTGTTTGTTTGTGTTTTATTTATTTATTTTATTTTCATCTTCAATCTTCTCACACTTCTCATAGCAAGACTTATCAATCTTCTCAAACAATATTATATATATTTTTAATAAGCTATGTGGTTTTTAAGGGGGCCACTCCCATTACAAAAACAAAACATGACATTGCTCTCATTACATTTCTAACAAGTTAATTAAAGCGTATCCAACTTTGCCTTTCTATTAGAGAGATTCTAATTTGCCTTTCTATATCAAAGATATTATCCATCTTTCTCAAAGTGCTATGTTCCACAATCAACTGTTTTTATATCAAAAGCCTCACAAAATTTAAATTGTGTCAAGATGAAATTCAGCATAATGAATGACTAAAATATTCGTTGCCTAGTTTTTGTATCTATAAATATCTTATCTATAACAACCTCATAACTTTTTAAAGCCTTTTTTTTAAGATTCTTATTCATTCCTCTAATATTTCAAGATATTTTTGTTGTTATTTTTGTTTTTATTTGTGGGTGGGTTATTATTATTTTTTTTCTTTTTGTTATTGTTTCTTGGATCTTCATATTTTTTTTTCATTCCTAACGATACTTTCATCTTCATCAATCTATTCACATTGATTTAAACATTTGGATATTGTCAAAGGGATTTAAAACTTGCAATAGTTAGTTGCCATGAATTTAATCATTCACTTTTTTCTATTGGGTGCATTTGGTCGTCTATTAGATGTGGTTATAGAATGATATGAGTTAAAGTATTAATATTCCAATGAGAAACTTCCCATATCATCATTTTAGGATATCCTTGGACCACTATAATGAAAGACAATTTCCTTTACAAGCCAAATGATAAATTTTCCCTATATAAACCATACAATTATAATTAGAGAAGACCTTGACCTTGGTGGTAAGTTGCTAGGTTTAAACATACTTCTTCATGGTGCCTTTTATTGATACTATTACTCCCAAGTATGGAGGCATAACTTTCTATATAATAGTCATTGGACTATATGAAAGAGATCCTCACCTAAAGTCAACATGAAACATAATCAATGGATATGAATATGATGATTATGTGAGCCAAGTTGACACAATATTTTGGGCACCCATCCATTATGGAAGCCCACATGAGAAAATATCCTTTGTCCGTGGTCATCACTAGTCTAAGAGATTATGAGCAATATTTTGGACAAAGAACCAACATTGTGTTGTTGCCAAAACACAACATACCCCAAATTTTGGGATACACCTTAAATTTTGATGTTTATTGGAAAGTTTGTTTTGCATTGAGTGTTTTGTTGGTTAATTTGTACCAAGCAGTTTTGGATGGTTGATTACAAAGTTAAATTACATACCCCGGTTTCAAGGTGTTCAAGGAGAGTCTAAGGGCATGATGTCAAAAGTAGGTTGACCATGGTCGTGATTTTAGCATTAATTGTTTTTATAGTTAGCCTTTTGTCAACCTTAGAAATCTCAAGTTTAAATTTTTGTGGGAGAAGTTCCTCATAAAGCTCAATAGGTTAAAATCCGTAATATTTGAGGAAGAGATCAAAGTTTAAGTCTTGTTGAACCATTATTTTTAAATTTCATTGCCCAAGTTTCCTTGATTATCCACACATTCTCATGCATTAACAAAATATTAAAAAACAATAAAAATAAAAAATAAAAAATAAAATAAAAAAGAGAAAAGAAAGAATAAATAAATTGAAAAAGAGAAAGAATATATATATATATATATATATATATATATATATATATATATATATATATATATATATATATATATACATGGAAATGTAATATAAAAAAACCAAAATATATAAAAAGCTGGTCTTGTTAAGGTTAGGTTTGATTTTACTAATAATCTTGTTTTGAAAAGTTTCATTTAGGTTTGATTTTATTAATTTATGTGATTTTGTTTTTATGGCAGGTTATAAAAAAATTGTGGGCACGATTTTCGAGATAAATCCCAACTCGGCCAACCAACGGACATAGTGCTGAAGCGCGATCAACGTGGAGGCATGATTTTCGAGGGTCAATGACATGAGATTTTTTTTCGAGTAGCCTCTAAGTGGCACGACCACTTGAGTCGATAGGGTTTACGTGGTGAACAACACATCAATAGGACTAGTGTTCGTTTTTGTTAATAAATCCATGGGGCCACCGTCGGATACATGTGGGATTTAAAGCCGTCGTTGGTTTGCTGTCATCTTAGACACGTGACCTATAGTTTAGGCAAGAAGCTCCGTGAGGAGGCACCCAAATCAAAGTCTGGCATGGAAAGCTCTTGAGCTTTTACCTCAAAGTGGATAAAATTCGAATGTCATACAATGCCACGACTTGTCAAGTGCACCAGTTGCAAGGCTGTTTCAAAAGCATTATAAACATTATGGCCTGGCAAATGCCCAAATCTTGTTTACAATTTATAATCTTGAATTTGGAGCTATTGCTATTGTTGTTGCTACACACTGATATCGTTTCTTCATGTAGGAAATCTAGTGATCCAATATATGTTCCATGGGATTTTGAATGGGGTAGAACCAAATATTTGGGAGCCTTTTAATGATCCCTTCATACTTGTGACGTACACAAAAGAAAATATGGTAGACGATAAAAAAACTGTAAAGGAAGAATTACAACATAGGCTACGTTTGAAACAAGGTGATAGACCTCTAGTAGGGATTATCACCCGATTGATTGCCCAAAAGGGGGTCCATCTTATCAAACACGACATTTGACGTACGCTTGACTGCAATGGGCGGGTAGTTTTGCTTGGTTCAGCTACAGATTCACACATACAAAAAAACTTCAAGAATTTAGCAAATCAACTATATAATGCAAATGGACACAGGGCACGACTTTGCTTGCCCTATGATGAACCGCTTTCACATTTGATATATGTAGACCAGGGGAGAAAATGAGCTGAAGAACAAGGACTTGAGCCAAATGGATTTAGTTTTGAAATGCCGGATGTTGCCGAATTTGATTATGCACTAAATGGGGTACTCTCTACGTGGTATGAAAACCGGGATTGGTTTTATATATTATGCGAGCAAGTAATTGACCAAGACTTGTCCTGGAATAGACCAGCCCTAGAATACGTGGAACTTTACTACTGTGTAAGGTAGTGAGTTGGGTAAGTGTATTCTACCGTCAAGATGAGGTGCCCAAATCGTCGAGTAGTTGCAATCCGAATCCCACGAGTTAATACCGAGCTGACGTGAAGGAAGCCACTCCACCTTGCTGCTGCATTAATTAAAGTCGCTATTATGACACACATAGCCAAATATGGCGTTGCAATCATGTATGAGGGACTTATGGCAAGGTGAAGGCACCAACACGATTTTGATGGAATCGAAGCATAGAGTTGTGTCATATCGACATATCTCAACCTTAAGCTCAAACCTAGTGGGCCTTCTCAAATAAAACAAAAAACAACACGGGTCATGGTAAATACCAATTGAAAGGCCATTTTACACAAATTCAAAATTCAAAATTTTAAACTTTACACATTTTTTTTTCAAAAGAATCAAATTAATTTCATTTTATGAAAATAGAAATTTCAATAAAATCCAACTTTTCATTAAAATGAATAATTAATATGATATTTCAAATTTCCTACATTACAAAGTTAGATTTTAGTAATTTCTATTTTTATTTTCAAGCAAATCTTAATAAAAGAAGATAAAATTTGTTAACAAAAGAAGATAAAAATTGGTTAACAAAAGAAGATAAAATTTGTTAACAATCCAAGATAAAATTTGTTAACAAAAGAAGATAAAAATTGGTTAACAAAAGAAAATAAAATTGGTTAACAAAAGAAGATAAAAATTGGTTAACAAAAGAAGATAAAATTTGTTAACAATCTAAGATAAAATTTGTTAACAAAAGAAGATAAAAATTGGTTAACAAAAGAAGATAAAATTGGTTAACAAAAGAAGATAAAAAAATGGTTAACAATTTGAGATAAAATTGATTAAATCATCGTTCAAATATTGTTATTTCAAAGTAGATAATTGATCAATAATGCCATATTTTCACAAACTCCAAGAACAACAAAGAACATTGCAAATCAAATCAATACCAAAACAGGCCCCTTGTTAATAAGTATATGCAACATTGAGGTATCCAACTATTTTTTAGCATTTCACATTTTTCTTACAAAGCATTGCAAGCAAGTTTAACACATTAAAATAACCTTGGCGATATTACAAATATTTCATTGCAAGAGAGGATATCCGGGAAAAATCCTGATTGTGAGTATATTTTTGTAATTGGGTGAAAATATCACTTGGTAGAATTGGCGCTAGAAGGAGGGCCTAATTAAAGGTATTGGCTTTTACTAACAAGTTTTTTTTGTTGAAAATTTTTCACATTTATTGATTGGAGAATTCTCTAATTGATGATGCATTGATGTTAACCTTTTACAAATTTGAGAATGTTCCTGATTGTTAGGATTTTATTAATTCCTTATAATGAACATGATGATCTATCAGTTAAAATTTTGAAAATTGGAATTCGTTTCATTTCAAGAGTACTAAGCACTTGTTTTCAATGTTAAGGTTGGAACCAAAAACCATAATCACAAGATCTAAGGCTTTTGAAGAGACTATTTTCCATAGCTTTTATCCTACAAGGAGAATCAGAAGGTCTAAGATTCAAAGGATTGTTATTCCACCTAGTAGCAATTCATCGCTATCCATCATCCCATTTATTCCTCCACTAGTAACTCCAATGATAGTACTTGTAGGAGTTACAACTTGGTTAGGTGCTCATAGCAATCCTTTAAACATTGCTAGAGTAGCCCATGACATTCCCAAAAACGCAAAAATGTATTTACCTAAATATAAACATGATGGAATTAGAATTGCTAAAGAGCATATTCAAGCTTACAAAGATGCAATGATTAGATTGCAAGTTGAACATGAGGATGTTGCTTGCAGAATGTTTCCTCTCACCTTAGATGAAATGGCGTATGATTGGTACATTAGTTTACCAGCCAATTCCATTACGTCTTGGGCCCAATTGGAAACAACTTTTGTGAAACAGTTTAGGCTACCCATAGATCTTGCCGTAATCTATCATCAATTTGTGTTAGCTAGGAGAGAGCCTAAAGAACCTCTGTGAATGTTCAATACTTGTTTATATAAGTTGTATAGCAGGTTAGTTGCTCCTTATACTCTTTAGGTAGATGTTGCCATACAGATGTACTGTAGGGTATTGGATCCTTTAACATCTATGTTTTTAAGGAGAACTCAAATCACTACCCTTCCCATGGCATACACTGAGGTTTTGACTGTAGAACAACAGTTGATACCATATGGTTTTGGGATAGGATAGTTGCCTTCCATAGAATAGCCAGGTGCTTATAATCAAGTGCTTATGATCAATCAAGCTTTGTCTCAACAAATGCCTATGTTGAATGCCATGCCATTCAATAATTTCAATTTGCCATACAATCCACCTATCACACCCACTTATCCTACCACTCTGCTATATTTAGAAAATCAATTCACCACTCATAAAATGGTTGAAACAAATGCTCAAATCATGCCTTCATTCTTTAATACAACACCCACTTCAAATGTGTCAACATTTCATCAAAATAACACAACTTTTCCATAGGTGGTCCAAAATCAAAGCTTGTCAAGTTTTCTAAATCCCACTGCCACTACGAGTAATGAAGGACAAAATAATGAACCTAATTCTTAGGTAAAATACCTATAGAGGGTTGTCTAAAAACTTAGTAGTGACATGGTTCAAATGCAGAAACAATTGTCTCAAAATTCTCATCAAAATAGAAATTTCAATTTGCAAAGAAAACAATGGAATACTCTTCGAACAATGGAGGAGTACCTAGTCCCATGGTTAATCTAAACAATACTACCACTAGTTCCAATCAAGCCAACACTATTGTCAATATTTTGGAGTTGGATTTAAACAATTGGTGTAGCGTACATTCTACGACCCAACACAATTATAATGAATACCTCAAATTCAAAATGACTCTAGATATTCTAAAAAAAGATATGGATAATATGGAAATTATTTCAGATGAAGATCCTTCCCAATAGGCTAGGACTAGCAAAGGGAAAGAATCAGCGCTAGTAGTTGAAAATTTTGAACCAACTAAAGAATATGAAGAAAGGTATGATGGGTCTATAGAAGAAGAAGTTCAAGCCTTCAGACAATTTAAAAGGGGGAATCATAATTACAAGCTTAGGAGTAAGACTAAAGCTCCTTTTACTTCTACTCCCCTAAATGACATTATCATTCTTCCCGACACATGGGCTAGTTACAATCCCATCCCTCCATATAAGGTTGATATGCCTCAACCACCACATGAAAAATTACCTATAATATTGTGGAGGATTTAAAGAAAATAAAAGTGAATATATATTTATTTGATGTGGCTAAGTTGACTAATCAACAAGAAATTTTTGTGTAGGATTTTGGCAATCAAAGCAAGAATATATCCCCGAAAACCATGGATATGCAATTTGTTTCATGAAGGGACAAAGGAGAAGATCCTCTATTTATTTTGACCATAATAATTGCAAAAAGAAATCTGCACAATTGTCTTGTTGATTCAGGGGCATCTGGAAATGTCATGCCTCATATTATTTATCAAAAATTGGGTTTGAAATCCCTCTTCTAACAGGATAGTTGTTCAATTGGATAAATTTGAATTCCATGTGGTTGGAATGCTTAACAATGTTCACATACAACTAGCCTCGGAACCTAGGATACAACAATATATCAATATACATGTTGTAGATATACCTGGTAAGTATGGAATGTTGTTGAGTAGAGATTGGTCTAGGAACTTAAACAAATATATGACCACTGATTTTTTGCATATGTGGCTACCATGGAAGGATGTTGCTAATCAAATCAAAATTGAAAGAGAACCTAGACTCAAGGATTCTATCACTAAATATAACAAAACTAATGAAATTCTTTACAAGTCCGAATTAGGTGTTTACACTTTGGAAACAAAATTGGATGTAAGTGAGTCTAAAAATGAAATACCATCTTTTAATTCAATAAGGATGAAAATATTGTTTGGATGCTTAAATTTTATGGATCTAAATCCAAACAAGGTAGTGGAGCTGGTGTGGAATTAGTTAGTCCTAAAGGTAAGTCGTATTTGGTAGCTTATAGATTACAATTTACTTGCACTTGTAACATTGCAAAATATGAGGCTTTGATATTCGGTTTACAATTAGATTTAAAGAAAAACATTACATGTTTGAAAGTGCTAGGAGAATCAAAATTGGTTGTCAAACAGGTGAAAGGCCAATACACATGTCATGATAAAAGGCTAATTCATTACAGAAATAGATTTAGGGATTTAATTGATGAATTCCATGCTTTCAATATTTCATTGATTTCTAGGAAGAACAATCGAATTTTTGATTCTTTAGCTATCACAACAGGTACTCTTAAGCCTATTGATAATAGGAGGCTAAAGAAGTTTTCAATTGAATTGATACCCTGTCCTTATATACCTGACAATGTGAAAAATTTACAAGTATTTAAAAGCGACAAGCACATTTTTGATTTTGTAACTAATTCATGTGTTTTTGAAATTCAGGTAATCGATGAGGACGGGAGATTGCAAGAAGATGAAAATTAAGATCATGAGGTAATAAAAAAAATCAATGCGATTCCTAAAGATATAGTTTCTCTCGAGAAGCTTTTTGATATTGATTATAAAAGCAAAGGTTGTAATAAAATCACACTTTTGAAGGATGCTTATAATTCCATTGACCTTGGGATTAGTAAAGACCCACATAATGTTCTCATAGGAAAAGCTTGCACACCTCATGAACAAGATGGAATATTTCAGGCTCTTAAAGATTACGTTGATGTAATAGCATGGATTTATAAGAATTTAAAGACTTATAATGAAAACATCATAACACATACTATTCCCTTAAAGCCTAATTCAAAATCATTTAGAAAAAACAAAGACCAGTTAACCCATTACTAGAGCCTCTTATACAAAATGAGGTTAAGAAATTGTTGGACGCTAAGATTATCTTTCCAATAAGACACTCTACATGGGTAGTAAACATTGTACCAGTTAGGAAGAAAATAGGTGAAATCTATTTTTGTATTGATTTTAGGAATCTCAATAAGGCCTCATAGAAAGATAACTACCCCATTGCCTTCCATTGATCATATTTTGCAAATGGTGAATAGTTCTGAGATGATGTCTTTTCTTGACGGTTATTCTGAATATAACCAAATTCTCATTTGACCAAAATATAGAATAAAAACCACTTTTACCATGAAGTGGGGTACCTTTGCTTATAGAAGAATATCTTTTGGATTGATTAACACAGGTGCCACATTTCAAAGAGCCATGGATTATGCATTTAAAGATTTGATAGGTAAATGGATAGTTATTTATGTTGATGAAATTCATATTTTCTCAAAGAACAGATTTGTCCACGTTAATGATTTGAGAAATGTTCTTCAAAGGTGTAGAGAACGTGGCATTTCCCTAAATCCAAAAAAGTACATCTTTGGAGTAACTAAAGGTAAGCTTTTAGGTCATGTCATATTAAAAGACAAAATTTCCATAGATCATGAAAGAATAGAAGCCATCCAAAAAATTCCTTTTCCAGGTAGCAAAAAAGAATTACGATCAGTTTTTGGAAAAATCAACTTTGTTAGGATATTCATTTTCGAATTTGCTAAAATAGTGAAACCATTAAATAATATGTTGAAGAAGGATGCTAATATTAATTGGACTAGTGAAACTAAAGCAACTTTTCAAGATGTTAAAAATGCAATATCTTCTACACCTGTGCTTGTGAGTCCTAATTACAGGAAACCTTTCTATATTTACTCATTTGCTTATGAGCATTCTTTTTCTAGTGTAGTAACTCAAAATAATGAAAATAATTCAAAAAATCCTATTGCTTTATTGAGTTCACCGCTAAAAGATGCATATTTAAAATACATTATTATGGAAAAATAGGTATATGCTCTTTTCAAAACTATGAAGAAGATTAGACATTACATTTTGCATAGTAGAATTTTTGCAATAGTACCTGCCATGCTGTCAAAAAAATGTTGATGCAAAATGAACGTGGAGAAAGGAGAGGTAAATGGTTGGCTACTTTGTAGGAGTTTGATTTAGAGATCCATCCAATTAAGCTTGTTAGAGGACAAGGTTTGACAAAGTCTCTAGCTGAAATTGATCATCAAATTACGTGTCATCAATACATTGCAGAAAGCATCACCACAGATGAATGATATAATGATATTGTGTATTTTTCTGAATGGTAAGTGCCCTAATCACTTTAATGCCATGCAAAGAAGAGATCTTCGATTAAATTCTATGAAATTTATGATTGAAGCTGGGGTGTTGTACAGGAAAAGCCATGAAGGAATTTTTCTTTGTTGCTTGAATAAGGAGGAAGCCACTCAAATATTACACAATTTTTATGGTAAGTATGAGACGAGGCATGGTTATGCAAATGCCACTGCACACTAGATCTTGAGATCTAGTTACTATTGACCACACATCTTTAAAGATGCCCATTCCCATGTACATTCTTGCTATATTTGTCAGCTTGCAGCTAATAGGGAAAGACATGCAGCTATACCATTACAACCCATTGTTGAGATGAGACCTTCTACTCAATGGGGCTTATATTTTGTAGGAGTTATAAACCCTAATTCCTTAGCTTTCCATAAGTTCATTCTTACCACCACTGAATACTATACTAGATGGACATAAGATATTCCTACTAAGAATTGCACTACTAAGGTTGCTATCCAATTTTTAGGACACATTGTCACTAGATTTGGTATACCATATTCTATTATTTGTGATAATGGTTTTTCTTTCACTTCACTTCAGTTCACAAAATGGGCATATGACAACAAGGTGAGCACCAAATTCTTTTCTAATTATTATCCGCAAGTTAATGGTTTTGCAGAATCATCTAATAAGAACTTGTTATCAATTATTAATAAATTGCTTGAACATAATCCTCATGACTAGCATTATAAATTAAAATTTACATTATGGGCAGATAGAACAAGAACTAAAGAGTCCATAGGAACATCACCCTATAATTTAGTTTATGGTCAAGATATAATTTTTCTTTCAAATCTTAAATTACAAACTTTACAATATATGAAGGAATACCTTGAAATAGATGATAAAATTGAAGCTCATCTTATTCACCTTATGCATTTAGATAAAAAACGAGAGGATGCTTTGCTTCATTTTAGTAAACATCAGGATATGGTTAAAAGGTGGTTCAAAAAACGAGCTAAGATTAAGGTATTTAGGATGTCTAATTTGGTTTTATTATGGGATAAGGCACATGAGAAAAAGGGTGATCACAATAAATTTGATAATATTTGGCTTGGTCCTTATCATATTTCAAAAATTCTTGGAGAAAACACTTTTCGATTGAAAACTTTGGGTAGGGAGGACATTCATTTGCCTGTTAATGAACAATTTCTCAAGCATTATTTTCACCCATGAAGCAATTGAATTCTTGTAGTATTTGTACTTTTATTGTATATTCTTGTATATAACTTTTGGTGTTCATGCTTTTGTATTTAGTTTTATCTTTTCTTTGCACTTTTGTACATAGTCTCTTATTTTGCAAGATTTTGCTTTCTTATTAGTATTTTTAGGTTTAGGGAGCAGGTTCTCACTTACCTATCAGTTCTTCTTGCAATTTTGGTTTGCCTCCATTTTAAAATTTTCTCTTTTGGCATTTCTGCACTTTTGGTTTGGTTCCACTAAGTGAGGTAGTGCTTTCAACTTTGTGATAGCTACTATCTTCTGGTCTCTTTGTTGATAGTTGTTCCTTTATTATGTAGGATAGATTGCCTAGTTTGGAATCAGGTGAAATTGGGGAGAATGAAATAAAATTATTTAGTAATCATTCTTAGATTTTGGACTAGGATAATGAATTTTGGAACAATAAAATATTTGCTGAAGCTCCACATGTAACTCACTATATTAAAGGGTATTCTTTGAAACCTTGAAGGATACAGTTATTATGGTTTGTAGATTAAAGAAAATTTTTAATACACTCCATATTTAGCCTTAAGTGGTCTCTAACCCAATTGGCATACAAATTTTGTAAAGCAATTAAATGCTTAATACAAAAAAAACATGCAAAATCAATCTTATGCCTGGGTGATTCAAACAATATTTACCGGGGCTATAGAAATCCGATTGATAGTAGAGCAATGTTTAAAAGAGATCAAGATCATCTCCACCGGGGCTATAGACGTTTGGCTAGCAGTGGATCAATATAGAAGCACATATTTATGAGTAGCATTCTATAGCCTAAATGCAAAACAAATGATGGAATTTGGATTGTTTCAAGAATGCAAAATGAATCACAATTCACACACTGAGTAGAAGCAAATGGTTCATTTGTTTTCATTTGAAGTTGTTTACCCCACTTTCTCTGGATATTGCTAGATGATGTTTATTTCTATGATATTTGGTTTTCTTGGTTTCAAATCGGGTTCATTATCCAAAATGCTTAGGAGAATTTTCTAGTAGAGTCATAATTTATTGTTGCCATTACACAACATACCCCAAATTTGGGGACCCACCTTAAATTTTGATGTTTATTGGAAGTTTTGGTTTGCATTGAGTATTTAGTTGGTTGATTTGTACCAAGCAATTTTGTATGGTTGATTACAAAGTCAAATTACATACCCCGATTTCAAGGTGTTCAAGGAGAGTCTAGGGGCATGATGTCAAAAGTAGGTTGACCATGGTCGTGATTTTAGCATTAATTGTTTTTATAGTTGATCCTTTTGTCAACCTTAGAAAGCTCCAGTTTAAATCCTTGTGGGAGAAGTTCCTCATAAATCTCAATGGGTTAAAATCCATAATATTTGAGGAAGAGATCAAAGTTTGAGTCTTGTTGAACCATTATTTTTAATGAGAAATTTTGATCCATACCTTAAATATTTTGAATTGCAAGCCCAAGTTTCCTTGATTATCCACATATTCTCATGCATTAACAAAATATAAAAAAAAAACAATAAAAAAAAAAAAAAAGAGAAAAAAAGAAAAAAAGAAAAAAAGAAAAAAAGAAAAAAAAAAGAAAAAAAAGAAAAAAAAGAAAAAAAAGAAAAAAAAAAAAATATATATATATATATATATATATATATATATATATATATATATATATATATATATATAGTATAAAGAAACCAAAATATCTATAAAAATGGTTTTTTTGAGGATAGGTTTGATTTTACTAATAATCTTTTTTTGAAAAGTTTCATTTAGGTTTGATTTTATTAATTTATGTGATTTTGATTTTTATGACAAGTTATCAATGAAGAGACAAAAACATGACACTAAAGCAGATATAAAATAAATGATTCCAAAAAGACAGTAATTGCATAAAATGATATTTTATTCAATAACAAGGGGGGGCTGAGAAGCTCCTTATTACAATTATTCTGTCCAACAAAATTATTTTGATACAGTAATTACAATTGCTAGGGTTCTTCGAAACCCTAGCTATAAAAAATGAGTGTCTTCAATGTGCTTTGCTCCCAACAAAGTGAGTGGGATTTGTGATATCCGATTCCATACCACTCTAGCTTCAATAGTTGTCCAATGATGAATAAATCTACAAATATTCACACATACAAATAAACAAGGGATTAGTAATACCTGTGAGGGCTCCACAGCATGAGACCCTCAGCTATCAATAAACCCTAACTATTAACAAATGAAACATCATGCACAATCTACAGATAATGAAATGAAATAATAACACGGTGATTTACCTTATTGTTGTTATTGATGATCCGTTGCTTTGTTGTATATTTGGTGGCAGGATACCCTAACAACACTTGATGATCTTGCATGGCAGGTTTTGGTTCCCGTTGATGATGACGATAGCCTCTGGTGGGCACTTGGCAGGCTCTGGATAGAGCCTACAAGATGTGGTAGGCTCTAGTGGGTTCTTGAAAGGCTCAAGCGGGTGCTTGGTAGGATCTGCAGCGAGCCTGAAAAGCTTTGGGAGACACCTACGGGTTAGGGTTTAATTTGTAGAAGCAGATCACAGTGATGCGAAGGATGTGATGGATGGGATATGGCGATAGCAGCAGAAGGTGGTTGAGGAATTTACTGGAATGGGAGAATCCTAAGGAAATCTAGGGTTCTAAAGCAGGCTATGCTAGGGCACAATCCACTCAACTCTAACAATGGTACTTAGAATGCATGAAACTTAGACTTCTTCAAAATTTTAGGATTCAAATTTTCTAGGGGTTGAGCATTGAGAATGCTCCTATTTATAATCAAGACTAGGGTTTTATTAGGGCTTTAGCTTAACACTTTTGATCGTGTGGCTAATATTAAATCAAATCCAAAGGCTAAGATTATACTTTAAATGTGACACGGATTAAGGCAAATGGATGGCTGAGGTTAATTGGGCTTATAAATATATTAAAATATAATATAAAATATTATATTTAAACATAAATAATATAAAATAAATATAAAATAAGTCAAATGGGGTCGGTAAATGGCAGGAAAGGGCTAAAGTGGGTCATTGGATGGCGAGAAAGGCATGGAGTGGCCAATTGAATGGCAAGAAAGGGGGATGGTGGACAAGTGGGTGGTAGACTGACTAGGATGAAGGATAAGTGGCTAGGATTTGGTGTCTACAATCAAAAAATTATGGGCACAATTTTTGAGACAAACCCCAATCTAGCCAACCAGTGGATGTAGCATTGGAGTGTGGTCAACATGGAGGCATGATTTTTGAGGGTCAACGACACGAGCATATTTTTTGAGGAGCCTCTAAGTGGCACGACCACTTGAGTCGATAGGGTTTACATGGTGAACAAATCATCAATAGGACTTCATTTTTGTTAATAAATCCTCCATGGGGCCACCACCAGATACATGTGGGATTTAAATCCATCGTTGATTTTCTATCATTTTAGATGCATGACCTATAATTTAGGCAAGAAGCTCCGTGAGGAGATGCCCAAATCAAATTATGGCATGGAAAGCTCTTGATATTTTACCTCAAACTGGATCTCATTCAAACTTCATACACTGCCATGACTTGTCAAGTGCGCTAGTTGCAAGGTTGTTTCAAAAGCATTATAAACATTATGGCCTGGAAAATACCTGAATCTTGTTTACAATTCATAATATTTAATTTGGAGCTATTGGTATTACTGTTGCTACACACCGATATTGTTTCTCCATATAGGAAATCCAACTATTGCTCCACACCGATATATGTTCCATGGGATTTTGAATAGGGTAGATCCAAATATTTGGGAGCCTTTCAATGATCCCTTCATACTTGTGACGTACACAAAAGAAAATATGGTATAGGACAAAAGAGCCACAAAGGAAGAATTACAACATGTGCTGGGTTTGAAACAAGTTGATAGACCTCTAGTAGGGATTATCACCCAATTGACTGCCCAAAAGAGGGGTCCATATTATCAAACACGCCATTTGACGTATGCTTGATCATAGTGGACGGGTAGTTTTGCTTGGTTCAGCTACAGATCCACACATGCAAAAAAACTTCAAGAATTTAGCAAATCAACTACATAATGCAAATGGACACAGGGCACGAATTTGCTTGACCTATGATAAACCGCTTTCACATTTGATATATGTAGAATAGGGGAGAAAATGAGCTGAAGAACAAGAATTTGAGCCAAATAAATTCAGTTTTGAAATGCCAGATGCTGTCTTATTTGATTATGCACTCAATGGGGTACTCTCTGCATGGTATGGAAATCGAGATTGGTTTTATTCATTATACGAGCAAGTAATGGACCAAGACTTATCATGGAATAGACCAACCCTAGACTATGTGGAAATTTACTACTGTGCAAGGTAGTGAGTTGGGTAAGTTTATTCTACCATCAAGATGAGATACCCAAATCGTCGAGTAGCTACAGTCTGAATCCCACGAGTTAATACTAAGTTGACGTGAAGGAAGCCAATCCACCTTACTGCTACATCAATTAAATTTGCTATTATGACATGCATACCCAAATATGGCATTACAATCATGTATGACATACTTATGGTAAGGTGAAGTCACCAACACAGTATTGATGAAAATGAAGCATAGAGTTGTGTCATACCGACATATCTCATTCTTAAGCTTAAACCTAGTGGGCCTTCTCAAATAAAATAAAAAACAACATGGGTCACGGTAAACACCAATTGAGAGGTCTAAATAGGACAAACACCAAACCTAAATCATTGTGTAAGTGAAATTATTGAAATATTGGTTAAAGGGGTGCAATTATGAAGTGTTACCATAGAATACGAAGGAGGATATGATGGTTACGAATAGAGAACAAAAATGAATGCAAACGGATGCTCGTGGAGCATTATGAAACCAAACATGGAAAAAAAATGAAGGGGGTTATTGAATTTTTTTAAATGTCCATTCAAACACACAAAGAGGGGTCGTAGATTTTTTTGGCAGCAAGTGCATGTTGGAACTGGATTTTTTTGAAACCTCTCCTCACAAGTTGCTGGACTGCACCAAATTTCACCTTTGGAAGCCATTGGAACATGGTATTCTACAAATGTATTCATAAGAAAATCTTTCATTTTGGCAATATATTGGAAATTTCAGTAAGTTTTACATATGCGGATGATAGACTTATTTAGTTTTTTTCTTAATATATCGTGCCCTCTTTCCCTTTGAATATTGCACCGCATTAATGTTGGACTTCGTGAAGACGGGTCAAACTAATGTTGGTTTAGTGCAGGATATTGGTTTATGCAGATTCGGGTGGAAATTTTAAAAGTTTTGGTGACTTGCGCTTTTACTTTATTTATTTATTCTCTAACCCTAGCCCTTTTACATTGTTTTAATTGCAAAAAATACAAAATATAAAAATAATAAAAAATTAAAACCCCCAAAAAAAGAAATATGGCAATTCCAAAATTAAATTTCAAATTCTCATTTTACACAAATTCACATTTTTAATAGAAATTCAAAATTTTAAACTTTGCACATTTTTTCAAAGAATCAAATTAATTTCATTTTATGAAAATGGAAATTTCAATAAAATCCAACTTTTCATTAAAATGAATAATTAATATGATATTCCAAATTTCCTACATTGCAAAGTTAGATTTTAGTCATTTCTATTTTTATTCTCAAGTAAATCTTAACAAAAGAAGATAAAATTTGTTAACAAAAGAAGATAAATTTGGTTAACAAAAGAAGATAAAATTTGTTAACAATTCAAGATAATATTTGTTAACAAAAGAAGATAGAAATTGGTTAACAAAAGAAGATAAAATTTTTTAACAAAAGAAGATAGAAAGTGGTTAACAAAAAAAGATAAAATTTGTTAACAAAAGAAGAAAACAAATTGGTTAACAAAAGAAGATAAAATTCGTTCACAATCCAAGATAAAATTTGTTAACAAAAGAAGATAAAATTTGGTTAACAAAATAAGATAAAATTGGTTAACAAAAGAAGATAAAATTGGTTAACAAAAGAAGATAAAATTGGTTAACAATTTGAGATAAAATTGATTAAATCACCGTTCAAATATTGTTATTTCAAAGTAGATAGTTGATCAATAATGTCATATTTTCACAAATTCCATGAACAACAAAGAATATTGCAAATCAAATCAATACCAAAACAGGCCCCTTGTTAACAGGTATATGCAACACTGAGGTATCCAACTAATTTTTAGCATTTCACATTTTTTTACAAAGCATTGCAAGCAAGTTTAACACATTAAAAGAACCTTGGGGAAATTACAAATATTTCCTTGCAAGAGAGGATATTTGGGCAGAATCTTGACTGTGAGTATATTTTTGTAATTGGACAAAAATATCACTCAATACATTGATAAAGATAAAAAGAAGCAACTACATGAAGACAGTCTTAGGTTAGAAAAACACTGAAAGAATAATCTGAAACTTAGAATTTCGACTGATTTGAAACTTAGAATATTAAGTTAAGGAAAATCATAAAAAAGTGCAATTCAAAAATAACAAAGTATAACAAATCAAGACATATATATAGATGAGCAAAATAAAAGAATGATTTTATAGGTCAACCAAGCATAGGACAATGCAAACAATCTTTAGAAGAGATGTGAGGCTATAACATTGCATCCATTACTATTGCTTTTTACAATCAAGAGTGCATGTATTTCTATACAACAATTTATGTGTTGGAAATCAATCATATTGAATATGGAAGGTCACCCATATGGAAATGTGGTGGTTCACATTCCATAAGTTAAGGTCACCCATATGGAAATGTAATGATTCACTTTCCATGAGTTAAGGTCACCCATATGGAAATGTAATGATTCACCTTCCATGAGTTTCAAAGCGCATATTAAATGAAAATTACATACACATAACTTGTTCTTTTCTATTTTGTCTTCTAGTGATGTGTCAAAATAGCTAGAGATACATTTTGGCTATAAAAATATAAAATTTATATTTTTAGTAAGTAATTTATTTTACTTTTTTGAGGGCATTTGGAGTATTTTTTGGTAAAGTTGTCATCGGGGTTGCCTATGAAAATTGTTATTCTCTCTAATATTTCCAAGGCTTCTTGAATGGATCAAAACTAAGTCCCAAACACAAAGTTATGCCCTTAATAATCTAGTAATGATAAAAAATAGATTTTTGGGAATTTTTGAGCATAAAGTCATGCTGCAAAAATGTCACATGATTGGATCATTCATACCCTTTGAAAAGTAATAGTCCCAATTATGTAAATTTTTGACTTCAAGTGTATAAATTATTTCTTTATTTTATTTTTTGTGAGCCATTCCCCTTGGTGACCAAGTTGTCTTGCCTTGACCACTTTGTACATCTGAGTGGACTGTCTTCTAGTTGTCCTAGTCCATGTATCAACAATTTGATCGTCATCCACTAGTTCTAAATTATCTGGATTGAGTTTTTTATTGTCCAACTATTTTTCTACCATGGAAATATTCGACAAATGTGGATGATAGGGCCTAAGAAGTTCAACATTGAAGATTGGAAGCAAATTGAGATAAGATGAATCAATTCAAAGGTATTTTCTCCCACCTTATTTGTGGTGGTTTATGGTTCACATTGAAGAGGTTTGATCTTTTAATGGGGTTGTATAAGCCTCTCTTTTTGAATATGTAACCATACCTTATCTCCAACCTTTAATTGATATGGGACCTAATGCTAATCATGGCGTTGCTTGTATTTCTAATTTATATTTTCCAAGAGGTCATGAACCTATTGCTAGATGTTTTAAATTTATTCCACAATCCATGGTGCCTCTTTTTATTCTTTTTATCCACGATATAAATAATTGATGATTTGTTTAGGGATAGTTGCATCAATAGGTTCCAAGGGTTGGAACCCAAAATAAACATAAAATTGATTATGTTTGGTAGAGCTATGTAGAGCTTGATCATAGTCAAACAAAATGTAATGGAGGATTTAGTCCCATGTGTGTAGATGCTTGGAATTGTACATTAAAATGTATTCTATTAGTTGTTTCACAACTTTTACCATCAGTCTAAGGATAGAAAGTTGTGGACATGGTCATATTTATTCCATCATGCTTCATAGGGTGGACTAAAAATTACTTAGAAATTTTCTATCTTTGTCAGATACGATGGAATTTGGTAAGCTAAATTTGAGCTACACATGACTAAAATCTTAGCAGTATTAGCTAAAATGGATATCTTACAAGGAATCATGATAATAGTTTGAAATTATCAAATATTACAAAAATAAAATCATTACCATGCTTAGATGTGGGTAAACCTGAGGGGAAATCCATGGAGACAGATTCTCAAAGCTTGGATGACACTAAAAATGGTGTGTATGATGGTGTACCTCTCAACATTATTCCTCATATTGGGCCAATAGCAGGACTATCAATATTTTTTCATCCTAAAGTGACCTACTACTTTGATAGTGTGCTTTCCAAATTATATTTGAGTACTCACTAGTTGGTAAAAAAATCTATCCCATGTAGCAGAGGAAGTTATCCTACAAATAAAAATTAGAAATATGCTTATTGACATGAAGAGCTTAGTATGTACTTACAAAATTAGAATCTACTTCATACAAGGTGAACTAATTGGAATTATAATGCCTGCAAGAATCAATAATGGTGGTGACTACCATGATTGGAGGTTGACTCAAATAATTTATTGCTAATTTGACACTCCTTTCTTATGTGTGATGATCAAATAAAACTTTTGTAGATAGATATGTGATCCACTTTTAATGTCTTTCATTCCTTCGATTACTTTGCATTTGAATGAACTTTAAAGGTCTATGATTTGTGTGCATGATGGTTTCCTTGCCCAAGATGTAGTGCTACCATTGTTAACATGTTTGGACAATGGACAATGACATAGAGCTCTTTGTCCTATGTGGGGTATTTTTTAACTACTTCATTGTGATAGGAAATTGGATTCCCATGCCATGTGAGAAAAACTTCCAATACATACTCTAATGTCTTGGTAATTACCTCAAAAAGTTGATGTAAATTAGGTAGGGAAAGTATAGGAGAAAAACACAATTGGTACTTCAACTTATCAAAGGACCTTTGTTGTGTATCTCCCCAATGGAACTTGGATTTGACACCTCCCTTGGTCACTTGGTGTAGTGGCCAAGCAATGTGTGAGATCCCCAATACAAATATTCGATAAAAATTGGCATGACCCCAAAATTTGCGAAGCTCTGTTAGAGTCTTTGGGGTAGGACAATATCTAATTACATGAATATTCTTAGGATCAATACAAACTCCATCTTTCTCAACAATATAACTAAGCTACTAAATATTTGTCCTTCCAAATGAGAGCTTTTCTAAATTATATTATAGCTTGTGTCTTTAAAGGATTTGAAGTACATGTCAAACATATTGTAAATGTTCCTCCTATGTCTTACTATAGATGATAATGTCATCTAATAGACAACCATAGATGAGATGGTATAGGGATCTTCGATGTTATCCGTCATCCTCATGAATGTGACACATGCATTGGTCAAGCCAAATGACATAACCAACCACTCAAAGAAACCCTTCTTGAATTTCAATGTAGTCTTCCATACATAAATGGGTTGTATGGATATTTGATGATAGTCAAATTTGAGATAAATTTTGGTGAAATTTACACCACATGAGTGGATAACCGTTCTTCATATTAATTTTATTCAAATCTCTATAATCAACATAAAGTCTTCATTTTCCATCTTTCTTTGAAGTGAAAATAATTAGACTACTACATGAAGTACTTGGTTTGATGTGCCCATTTTGAATTAATTCTTAGATTTAACTCTTGATTTTATCAAATTTCAAGGACCAATTTGCAACAAATAGGTGCATTAGACAAAGGGAAAAATAAGAATTATATCAATGAAATGCTTTATCTCAGAATGAAGTGAAACTCGAGTTGGTGACTTTAATACGCTATAATATTATACTACAATATAGTCCATATTTTTTTAATGTGTAGGGCTTACAATTGATATAGAGATGACCCTCTTACTTTATTTTTTGATTAATAAAATAAATTTTCTTCTTTTAGCCATCATATTTATGCATTATTTAGAATTGATTTAGATAAAAAGGTGGAAGAAGATACCTCTGGTATCCTAAAGCATCGATATTTGACAATGATTATGACACTTCAGGGCCTATACTCATATATACCATACCTCTTTCACATAAATGGTTGATCCAAAATCACATCACAAAAATCCAAAGGGTCAACTTGCACAAAACTTCATATTTCAATAACTTGATGGCACAAGAGAGTGAAGAACACAAGCTTATACTGAGAGTGGGGAGTGAACAATAGAAGACCCCTTTTTTATTTTTCTTTCAATTCAATATTATGCTGTGTATAGATAGAAGTATCAATAGCAGTAATCAAAGCAATGCACAAAACACCATACGCAATAGAGACACCATAATTTACGTGGTTCACCCAATGTGGGCTACTCCACGGAGAAAATATTTTACTAAAATTTTCTCAATCAATATCTTTGGTAATCCTTCCTAATTATAATGTTTATGGATCTCTATCCAAAGGAGATGTTGATCCCTTAATCTCAAGTTCGTAGATCTCTTCCATAGGATAACTCTTTCCCATTTTGCTCTGGCTAGTGATCTTCTAGAAGACTCTGTCTCTCTACTGCATTGACTGGTGGATATCTCTCCACTTGAAGACTCCTTACTCAGATCTGTCTTCAATTGTCCTAGCTATTGGATCTCTATCTACTGAGAATCTATCCTCTATACTCTGTCACCTCTAAAGCCCCGTATCAATAGGTTCACTCAAAACCTTATCAAATCTGTTCAACAAGCTCACTTAGAACTTGTCCAAATCTTCTCAACATGTCCACACAAAACCTGCTCAAAACTGCTCAATAGGTCCACATAGAACTTGTCCAAATCTGCTCAACAGGTCCACATAGAACCTATCCAAATTTTCTCAATAGGTCCACACATAACCTACTCAAATCTGCTCAATAGGTCCACACATAACCTATCCAAATTTGCTCAATAGGTCCACAAAAAACCTGCTCAAATCTGCTCAATAAGTCCTCTCTAGGACTTGTCCAAATCTTCTCAATAAGTCCTCTCTAGGACTTGCTAAAATTTGCTCAATAAGTCTTCTCTAGGACTTGCTCAAATCTGCATAGCAAGCTTCCACAAAAGCTTACTCAAAATTAGTCCACAAACCTTCTCAAAGAATTATCTCAAATATGCTTAACAAGTTCACACAGAACTTGTCCAATCTCGTAGAATTATAAAGAGAATTGTTAGAGACTCAATATGTTCTATACTTAATGCTCAATCAATATCTCAACTCAATCTCATAGGAGCATAAAGAGAATTGTTAGAGACTCAATATATTCTATACTAAAATCCCAATATCAACTCAAATCAATCTCATAGAAGCATAAAGAGAATTGTTAGAGACTCTATATGTTATATTCTCAAATCTTAATCTCAACTCAAATCAAGAATATAGAATAGTTTGTTTTATGGAACTTGAACAACCACATGCATCCACTTGACTAGGCTTAATCAACTCAACTCAACCAAGCACCTCAATGAACAACCCTTTCTCACAAACCCTAGTCCAAGCATGTATCAATCAACTCAAAATATTTCCAACAATGCTCAACAACAAATATCACATAACAATGATACTCATGTTCTCTTCTAACTCAAGTTCAAGTTCTTTGCACAACCAATGGGCTTCAACAACAATGCTTATAAAACAAGGTTTAATCACAACTCTCAATCCAGAAAACCTTGAAGCATTAAACCAATCACTTTAGAAAAGGAAACCACAATCAATCCTTTTCACTCCAAATATATTTTCAAAAATCAACCACCATAATCAATCAATAGGAGAATGTGCCCATACCTTTTATGAAGATGAAGAAGCCTCTTTGGAAATCTGCCACAATCACAATATTCTTTTGCCAATCTTCAAAAGGGTTAGAAGATCATAAAATAATCAACATTACTCCACTTCACAATTATATTCACCAAGGATTTTAATTAGAAAACCTTCTTAAGAGTTAATGCACAACTTCCTTATCACTCCTAAAACCACTTGTATCATAAAAATAAAATAAATCAAATCATTGCATAACCTTATCACTCCACAAACCACATATACCATAATATAAATCAAATATTTTATATCCTTCCTTTCAACACTTTTGCACTCAAAAATAATAAAAAAGCTTTCTTAGGCAATATCTCACATTAATCAAATATCAAACCTTATTAAAATATTAAAGCTTGCTCAACCTTATATCTCCCAAAAAAATTATAATCAAACCTTAGCAAGCAAATATTTTAATTAAAATATTTACCCCCACAAATATCAGAGTCGGAGTGCATACCTCAAAGGATCCCTTGAAGGGCCTTGGTGTTTCGAACCTTTGCCCACCGTGCTGCCAAGCGGTAGCTAAGCCGCATGAGCTAACACTGCCCACGTGAGTGCCTTGGGCACTCTCTTCCTTAAATTGCGTGCACTTTCCTCACAAGGCACCAAAAATTTGATCGTCCATGACTTGACTGCCCACATCACACTCCATGAAATTTGTTGCACAATATTTAGATGTAGAAATACTTTGGGTTTTCAAAAATCATGCGACATGACTTAGGTTTATTAAATGGAAAACCTTTGGCTTATTTATAGAAGCCATCCTTCAATGCGAATATTTCAGCCCTTTTAACATTGCCCTCATGACGTCGATGACGCCAATAAGAAAGGAGAACAAAAACCTTTTATTTAATTTAAAAATTTAAATTTAAATTTTAAATAAATTAAAATTTAAACTAAACCTTTAAAATTAAATTTCTCCATCATTGGGGCACCTTTTTCGATGAAACGAAAAGTCAACTTGGGTTTTAAGAAAAAACCATTTCAAATTTGCCATCCATTGATTTTAAATAAAATATTTCCTTGCCTTCCTTGGTTTTCATAAAAACATTTTCCTAAGATTCCCTTGAAGCTCCTTTTGGAACCAAATGCCATGCATCCCTTCTAGAACCTTTGATTCTCATGAAGCTCTTTGTGGAGCAAAATCATAGTGCTTACTTACATAGGTCCTTTTGACATCAATGACAACTTTTATCTTAGGGACTCAAAATATCCAACAATCTCCCCCTTTGTCATTAATGGCAACCCATATTAATTTTACTTAAAATTGACCTTCTTTTCTACTCCCCCTGGGTCTTTGGTCCCCCTGTCTCAATGCTCTCTCAAATATCAAATCTCTCCCCAATACACAAATATCTCCCCCTTTGACATCATGGAAAAGGGTCACCTTTGGGGCTTAGGGCTAATAATGAGCCTCCTAGCTTAGCCCCTCCCCCACCTCCACATGAGGTGGTTAATTTTGGGGTGGGAGTATTTCTACTCCCTGAAAGCATAGATCTATGCCTTTATCTTTCTCTCTTCTTCTGTGAGTCTTTTGAATCCACTCACTATTTCTTTCCAAGTCATCATCCCTATTCCTGTCGTCACTTATGTTCCTTTTCCTGTTCTTGTTCTCATCCATGTTCTTGTTTTGGTTCTCATCCTTGTTCTTATTCTTATTCTTTTATGAGTCTCTATTCCTATTCATCTTCTTGTTTCTGTTCATATTCCTATTTCTGTTCATATTCCTGTTCCTGTTCATGTTCTTGTTCCTGTTCCTGTTTGTTTCTAGAACATTTTCTCTACACCATATTGCTCTGTGATAATCATTATTGTACTTATAACACTTAATGTTATTATTCCTTGGATGTGCAATTATCTTAATATTTCTCCTAACGAAGCCATATCCTCTTATGTCATTAATACTGCAATTCATTTCCTTGTGACCAAACTATTTTAATGAGTAGCAATAACCTTGGAAAAACTGTTCTTTTCCTTATACCTATCTTTCATGAGTCATGCATTATGAAGCCATGTGTCTAAACCTGTGACATGAAAAGCATCTTCCATTGAAGCCTCCTTGTCTTAACCTCATTGGTATCCTATTTTAATTGCTGTTCCATATGTATCTTCTTTGTGCATTGTTCCTCTCTTTGTTAAACTCTTTGTTGTCCAACTCATCCTCTGATGTCCCACTTTCACTTAAAATATCTTCTTCTGATGTATCTTCTTCTGAAGTTTCTTCTTCATAAAGACTTGAAGTAGATTATTTTTCATGTTTCTTTTGAACCTTTCCAAAGCCAAGATCTGTTGAACATGATGTTCATTGTTGTCCATAGATGAACTTATCCAAGTTCTTAGAGCTATTTATGAAACTCTTCATCTTGATCTTGGAGTCCTTTAAGTATTATTTTAGAGTAGCCACTTCTTGTGCTAACTTCTCACATTCCAAAATATTTGCTTCTAACTTATTATTGAACTTGCTTGTCTTAGCCTTTGACTTCTCTAAATCCTCTATGAGCAATAATATTTCTTCATCACATTCTTGAAACTTACTTTCAAGCTTGGAGTTTTGCTTTCTAACCTTGTTTACTACGTCAAGGGCATAGATAAGTTCTCCCTTGATATCATAACCATTATATGAATAATATTCTATTTGTTTGCCTTTGTCATTATCATTACTTTATTTTTACTTGTCTTCTATAGGATCACTTTCTTTATCTTACAAAGCCATTAGAAGATTCTCATCTAGTCTTTCAAGTGCATCTTCAAAATCATCATCACTAAAACTATAAAAATCCCTAGTGAAATCATCTTCAAGATGTCCAAATTTACCACATCTAAAAAACTTGAGAATAATTGGAGTCCTTTTCTTAACTGGATCTTTCTCTTTAACCATAAATAGGACTTCATATCTATCATTGTATGAAATACTAGCATCACTATCAATTGAGTACTTACTTGCATTTTTTGCATAGTAGCTTCTCTTTTGTCTTTGGAAGAACTTCTTTCCTTGTATGCTTTGTCCATCCTTGCTTTTCTTCTAGTACCTGTGTCTTTCTGATTTCCTGTATCTATGATCCTATTTTTCTTCATCATTGTTACCTTTTGGCTCTTTGCATTCTGTTGCATAGTATCCATACCATCCATAATTGAAACATTTGATAGATCTTAGATCTATGGGTCTTCTGGAACCTCTATCTCTTCTTCCATAATTTGCTTCTTCATCACTGGATGACTCACTGCTTGATTCTATCTTCTTTCCCTTTTTATTTTTGTCTACTTTGAAAGCAAATTATTTCAAAGGAATAGGATCTTTTGTTCTTATTTCAAAATTAGTTAGCATGCCAAGCAAAAAATTCCTTGTTAAAGAATCACTATCAATTGATGTTTCTATAGCAGAAACCTTTTCACTATACCTTTTTGGAAGAGTCCTCAAGATCTTATCACAAGCATCTGGAAGGCTATGCCTTCAGGATTTCTTGAATGGATTAATACTTAATATTTAACCATCAAAAAAGATTTCTTAAGGAACAATAACCGAAATCATAGAGCAAAGAGATTTCGAATAGACGAAAAACCATAAAAATTATATTGCCACTAGGAGGGCAGATCCCGCCGTGAAGGCAATGCCGAAATGCAGATAATAATTAATAAAATCGATGATATCATTTGGAAAATCTAACTACAATATATATGAAAAATTATACACTTGGAATACCTAGCCGACGGCTAGGTTTGGTGTGTAAGCATCAAATTCATCAACCTTCATTCCAAGGCCTTTCATATCATGTACAAGTTCATAAACCTTGTTGAGATAGTAATGAATATTTTCATCATCCCTCATGCTTAGGTTCTCAATTTCTCCTTTGATATTTCTAATCTTAGCCATTTTGACTCCTTTATATCCTTCATATATTTCATACAGAAGTTCCCACATTTCTTTTACTGTTTTACATTCCATTACATTCATAGATTCTGATCTATGCAGCCATTTTATAATTGCATTCATATCTCTTGAATTTGCATGCATTAGAATCTTACCTTCCTTATCTATAGGAGGATTGGTTGTTGAATCATATCCAAGTTCCACTACATCCCAAACTTCATTTCCAAGTGCCATAAAGTAAAATCTCATCAACATACACCAATATAAGAAGTCACTTCCATCAAATACTGGTATTGCATTATTTAAGGGTCTGTCTCTTTGATCCTTTTGATCCATTGTGTTCTTAGACCACTTTTCCTTCAAGTTGTCAAACTCTTCTGAGGGAACCGACTCTGATACCAATTGAAGAACACAAGCTTATACTGAGAGGGGGGGTGAACAGTATAAGACCCCTTTTTTCTTTTTCTTTCAATTCAATATTATGTAGTGTATAGATAACAGTATAAATAGTAGTAATCAAAGCAATACACAAAACACCATACACAATAGAGACACCATAATTTACGTGGTTCACCCAATATGGGCTACTCCATAGAGAAAATATTTTACTAAAATTTTCTCAATAAATATATTTGGGAATCCTTCCCAATTACAATGTTTATGGACCTCTGTCCAAAGGAGATGTTGATCCCCTAATCTCAAGTTCGTGGATCTCTTCCACATGAGAACTCTTTCCCATTTTACTCTATCTAGTGATATTATAGAAGACTTTGTCTCTCTGCTGCACTTACTGGTGGATCTCTCTCCACTTGAAGACTCCTCACTCAGATCTATCTTCAATTGTATTGACTACTAGATCTCTATCCACTAAGACTATGTCATCTATACTATGTCACCTCCAAAGCTCTGTCTCAATAGGTTAACTCATAACCTTCTCAAATATTCTCAACAAGCTCACTCAACACTTGTCCAAATCTACTCAACAGGTCCACATAGAACCTACTCAAATCTGCTCAATGGGTCCACACAGAACCTGCCCAAATATGCTCAACATGTCCACACAAAACCTATCCAAATATACTCAACAGGTCCACACATAACCTGCTCAAATTTGCTCAACAAGTCTATACAGAACCTGTCCAAATCTGCTCAACAGGTCCACACAGAACCTACTCAAATTTGCTCAATAAGTCCTCTCTAGGACTTGTCCAAATCTACTCAATAAGTCCTCTCTAGGACTTGCTCAAATATTCTCAATAAGTCCTCTCTAGGACTTTCTCAAATCTGCATAGAAAGCTTCCACAAAATCTTACTCAAAATTAGTCCACAAGCCTTCTCAAAGACTTGTCTCAAATCTTCTTAACAAGTTCACACAGAACTTGTCCAATCTCATAGAATCATAAAGAGAAATGTTAGAGACTCAATATGTTCTATACTTAATGCTTAATCAATATCTAAACTCAATATCATAGAAGCATAAAGAGAATTGTTAGAGACTCAATATATTTTATACTCAAATCCTAATCTCAATTCAGATCAATCTCATAGAAGCTTAAAGAGAATTTTAGAGACTCTATATGTTCTATTCTCAAATATCATTCTCAACTCAAATCAAGAATATATAATAGTTTATTTTATGGAACTTGAACAACCACATGCATCCACTTGACTAGGCTCAATAAACTCAACTCAACCAAGCACCTCAATGAACAACCCTTTCTCACAAACCCTAGTCCAAGCATGTATCAATCAACTCAAAATATTTTCAACAATTCTCAACAACAAATATCACATAACAATGATACTCATGTTCTCTTATAACTCAAGTTCAAGTTCTTTGCACAACCAATGGGCTTCAACAACAATGCTTATAAAACAAGGTTTAATCACAACTCTCAATCCAAAAAACCTTGAAGCATTAAATCAATAACTTTTGAAAAGGAAACCACAATCAATCCTTTTCACTCCAAAGATATTTTTAGAAATCAACCACCATAATAAATCAATAGGAGAATGTGCCCATACCTTTTATGAAGATGAAGAAGCCTCTTTGGAAATATGCCACAATCACAATATTCTTTTGCCAATATTCACAAGGGTTAGAAGATCACAAAATAATCAACATTACTCCACTTCACAATTATATTCACCAAGGATTTTAATTATAAAACCTTCTTAATAATTAATGCACAACTTCCTTATCACTCCTAAAACCACTTGTACCATAAAATAAAATAAATCAAATCATTGCATAACCTTATCACTCCACAAACCACTTATACCATAAAATAAATCAAATATTTTATATCCATCCTTTCAACACTTTTGCACTCAAAAATAATCAAAAAGCTTTCTTAGGCAATATCTCACATTAATAAAATATCAAACTTTATTAAAATATTAAAGCTTTCTCAACCTTATATCTCACACAAAAATCATAATCAAACCTTAGCAATAAAATATTTTAATTAAAATATTAACCCCCGCAAATATTGGAGTCAGAGTGCATACCTCAAAGGAGCCCTCAAAGGGCCTTGGTGTTTCGAACCTCTACCCACCATGCTGCCAGGCAGCAACTAAGTCGCATGAGCTAACACTGCCCACGTGAGTGCCTTGGGCACTCTCTTCCTTAAAATATGTGCACTTTCCTCACAAGGTGCCAAAACTTTGACCGTCCATGACTTGATTGCAAACGTCACACTCCATAAAATTCGCTGCGCAATATTCAAATGCAAAAATACTTTGGGTTTTCAAAAATCATGCGACATGACTTAGGTTTCTTAAATGGAAAAGCTTTGGATTATTTATAGAAGCCATCCTTCAATGCGAATACGTTGGCCCTTTTAACATTGCCCTCATGACGTCGGCGGTGCCAATAAGAAAGGAGGGAAAAACCTTTTATTTAATTTTAAAATTAAAATTAAAATTTTAAATAAATTAAAATTTAAACTAAACCTTTAAAATTAAATTTCTCCATCACCGGGGCACATTTTTCGATGAAACAAAAAACCAACTTGGGTTTTAAGAAAAACCCATTTCAAATCTGCCATCCATTGGTTTTAAATAAAAAATTTCCTTGCCTTCCTTGGTTTTCATAAAAACCTTTTGCTAAGCTTCCCTTGAAGCTCCTTTTGGAACCAAATGCCATGCATTTCTTCTAGAACCTTTGATCAAAAACTTTGCTTCTCATGAAGCTCTTTGTGGAGTAAAATCATAGTGCTTACTTACATAGGTCCTTTTGACATCAATGACAAATTTTTTCTTAGGGACTCAAAATGTCCAACAGAGAGGGGACTTTGTTGATTGACATAAATGTATCTCCCTTGTTGTAAGCATCCAAAATTATATGGTTGTGGATGTGGTGTAATAGGAAGATTTAAATCATTCACCATTTGAATAGAAATGATATTATTTTGACTTCCACTATCAACCATAAAATATAATGGATTACCCTTGACCCACATCCATGAGTGAAATAGGTGTTCCTCCTCTTGTTACTGCCCTAGTGTAGAATGTGTGGTGGCAATGATCACATTTGGTTTGATTTAAACAATTCACTTCCATCTATCCTCAACCTGTGGATGTGGAGGTGATGGTGTAGTAGAAGTAAAGGGTTATGACCTAGAAAATAATGACTGAATTTCTCAACATCCCTCAAATGTTGGTTGTTCTTGTGATAATCACACCATTTACCACTCTTTATCTTTAAGGGATTTTTTTCTTGGTAGTATTTTGTGCTTATAATTTTGAGTTTGGGGTTGATCCCCTTTATCCTGATTCTTTGGAGAGTCACTTTTACCTTTCTTTGGCACTTAGTGTTGTAGTTTTTTGTTATTTGCTCTTTCTTTTTTATTTCTGCTCGTATTTGACAAGTAGTTTATATGCCTCTCCCAATATCTTGAATGGTCCATGTCCTATCAAATGTATCATTGTATCCCATTGCACTACTTAAGGATTTGATGCCTCCCAATATCTTGAATGTCTAGCCATGGATTGGAAAGCATTAGTGTAATATTGAATAGATTGGTATTTGCCTTGACACAATTGTTTTGATCACATGTATTGGTATTTATAAGCTCTCACATGATAATATTATTCCTTAAAAACCATGAAATTATCCCATGTGAACACTACTTCATCTTCATTCTCTTATCTAATCCTAATACAATATGCTTCTCACCAATTTTAAATAAGTAACGAAGCTTTCAAGAATGTAATAATGATTTTCTCACAATTGGTAAATTTATTTTTAAATAAGTATGAAGATAACTTATCCAACTAATTTTCTAGGGCATCAACATAAAATTTTCTTTAAAATTAGGAATATATAAATTCACCTACATCATAAAAAAAGTGGAAGCATTGAATGGTGCTAGGTCAGTGAGAGGGTATGTAGAGGAGGTTGCAACACTTTCAACAAGAAGTCATTGAAGAATTAGGTAAAGTGGTCCATCATATCATTCATCTATTTCACATGGGCTTCATTTAACATCTCATTGAAAGGATTATATATCTTGATGTTGTCCATTCTACTTGTTTGAGACCATCTTGAAAGACAAGAGAGGTAATTAGAGGGACCTCGCTTCTAATACCCAAAATTTTGATATCCTGATCTCATATTTATGGGTACACTCAAAAGATAAACTAATTTAATATCACTAATCTAAAACTTAAAATTTTGATTTAAGGACAATTATGAAGAGTGACATTCAAAAATAACAAAGTATAACAAATTAAAACACACACACACACACACACACACACACATATATATATATATAACAAAAATAATAGAATTATTTTACTACTAAAAAAAATAAAGTACAATGCAAGCAATCTTTGAGAAGATATTTGAGGCTAAGTATACATGTATTTCTATATAAGAATTGGTGTTTTGGATCCATTGTATTGAATATAGGTGGTCACCTATATGTAAATTTGGTGGTTCACCTTCATTGAGTTATGTCACAAATATGAAAATGTAGTGATTCACCTTCCATGAATTACTAAGTGTAAATTAAATGATATATATATGAATTGTTAGACACGTGTTTTGCCTCCTATTGATATGTCAATATAGCTAGAGATGCATTTTGGATACAAAAAATTACTATTTCTAGTAAGTTTTTTGTTTTGTATTTTTGAGGGCCACTAGAGCGCTTTTCATAAAGTTGATGACAACTATATCTATAATAGAGTTCTCTATAATTTTTTTTTCTCTCTCAAAAATTTCCAATGCTTCTTGAATGGTTCAAAATGGAGTCTCAAACACAAAGTTATATCCCTAACAATATAGTTAGGATTAAAAAAATGGATTTTTGGGTATTTGTTGAAAACATAATTTGAAAAATAGTTTTTTAATAAAAAATCCCAAGTGGATTTGGAGCATGAGGATATCATTAGAATCAACAAATTTGTTTAAAAAAAAACTTTACCAATAGGTTTATTTTTCTCTCATTGGCACTTAATCTTGTTTTCTCAAATTTTTGGACCAGATGGATACCCTAGTTTTGGGATTGAGTATTTTGAGATTTTTTGAAAATATAATTTGTATTTTACAAAATATTCAATAAAATTCATTTTCTTTTGATCGAGTAGTTGCAACAACTCAACTACCACCACATAGAAGACCCACTACAATTGGCAACATTCCATAGTTTTTGTCTGAAAAAAGCTCCATGAATTATTTGAGGTTTTATGAGCCCCTCCAAGGTAACTGGATCCCACTCAAATCCAATACCTTCAAGTTGCGATATTTATCTAAGTCAAGGTACTCCATTTTTCAATCCTTCTAAGCTATCCGAGTTGGGGTTCTGGGGCATCCAAGGCATTTTGGGCATTCATTCGAGTTTGAGCCAAAATTTAAATTTGAGATCTTCTAGTTATTCCATTCCATAATTGCATAAGCTATCTAAGCTGTGTAATTTTAAGGTATAAGACATACATATTAGTCTACCTTATTTGAGAAGCAATGGTCTCCATTGTGTCCATTTTTGACATTAAGTGTGGAAGCTTATTTTTAATCTAAGTCTTCATGAACCACTTGGTTTGGTGACTAAGTTGACCCACTTATATTAATTTTTATAGCTACATGGACTATTTCCTGATGGTGTTAGTCGATGTGTCAACTACCTGATCCTCCTTCACTGTTGTAAGACTCCCAAGGTTGAGCTGATCAATTACTAGCTTTTATTTTGCTATTGAAGTGTCTAGCAAAGGCATATAATACAACTTAATAAGATTTAAATTAAAAATGGAATGCAAACCAAGATAACGAGGTAGATCTAGCTCAAATATTTTCTCTCCCACTTTCTTGGTGATGGTATAAGGTCCATAACACATAGGTTTAAGTTTCTTGTGTGGAACTACAAGGTGTTATTTCTAAAATTGCAACCAAACCTAATATCCCACTTAAAAAGAGTCCAGGGTGCAATGTTGGTCATGATACTGCTTATACTTTGTATTCATCTAGTCCAAAAGGTCATAAATTTGCTACTGCACATGCTAAATGTGCTCCACAAATATCACTACCATTTTATTTCTCTTTCTTCATGTGGCATGAAGTCCATAGGTGAAATATAAAAGGCCACATACACAAGGGACAGTGACTAAAATAAAAAACACACATGAAAGGGGCGATGTTTGATAAATTTGTGTAAAGCCCTATTATACCCATGCTAAATATAGCATAGATTCTCATCCTAGATTCAAGGATGCATTGAATTGTACATACACAACATATGCATGATCAACCTATTGAAAACTTATATTTTTTCATTAGTCCACATATGGAAGGATAAGGACTTGGTGAGATTTGTGTCCATAATCTCCTAGAGAGTTCTTTAGAAGGTGCTTAAGAACATACTATCCTTTTTTGAGATAATATATTTTGGTAGGCCAAAATGAAGACATACATGGCTGAAATATATATTTATTGTTTCTTTAGCTATGACACTTCTTATAGGTAATAATGAGATATATTTTGAGAAAGAAATCAACCACTATGAAGATATAATCATTACCATGCTTGGAAATATGTAAGCCTAAGAGGAAATCCATGGAAACTAATTTTGAGGGCTTGATAGGTATCAATAGGGGTGTGTATAGGCCAAGTTTCCTATTGGTTGTCTTTGCTATGGTGTACGATGTGTAAGAATTGATATATTTCTCTATATAATTCCTCATATATGGATAGAAGAAGCATTTTTGAAGAACAAATAAAGTATTTTCCATAACAAAGTGACCAATTATATATCTCATACCTACAAGAATTAGTATTAGTAGTGAGTGTTGTGATCGGTGGTTGGCTTAAGCAGTCTATAACTGAGTTAGTGCTTCCATTCTTATACCAAAGAATCAAATAAAACTATTGCAATTAGGTAGTCCATTTTTTATGCCTCTCATTATTACATTTGCTCTACATTTGTATAAACTCTAGAGGTCTGTGATTAGTGTGAATGATTGTTTATTTACCCATATGTAGTGTTTCCACTACTTGTAAGCATGAACAATGACATAAAGTTCTTTGTCATATGTAGGATGCTTTTTGATAGCCTCATTGAAAGTATCATTATGTTATGCAACATGGTGATATTGTTGTATGAGGAAACCTCCATTGCATAGTCTGATGCATCTATCATTAGCTTAAAAAGTTATCTCAAGTCTAGTAGGACAAGAACAAGTTTTGAGCACAATTGAGATTTTAGTTTCTCAAAGGCTCTATGGTGTTTTTAACCCCATTGGAACTTGGTATTGGATCCCCCTTTTATTAGTTGGTTCAATGGCCATGCAATTTGTGAGAACCCCCCAAAAAATATGTAAAATAAATTTGCAAGACCCAAGAAGTTATGAAGCTCCTTGAGTCCTTGGAGTGGGACAATTTTGGATAAGCTGAATATTTTTAGGGTTAACATGAACACCTTCCTCATTGAAAATGTACCCAAGGTACTAGACTTACCTCATGCCAAATGTATATTTCTCCAAGTTCACATATAGTTTGTGCTTCCAAAGAGTTTGGAGCACTTCCTGCACATGCTACAAGTGTTGTTCCCATGTCTTGTTATAGATGAGGATATCATCCAAATACACAACTACAAAGGAGTTGGTGAAGGATCATAGAATATCATCCATCATCCTCATGATAGTTTTTAGTGAATTAGTCAAGCCAAAATGCATGACCAACCATTTGAATAGACCATCTTTATATTTGAATGTTATTTTACACATATTTGTGGGATCAATGGGGATTTGATGATAACCAAATTTGAGGTCAATATTGGTGAACTTTGAACCATGTACCTAATCTATTAGATCATCAATCTGAGGTAATAGATATCAATTCTTCATGGTGATATTGTTTAGAGCTCAACAGTCAATTCAAAGCCTCCATGTTCCATTTTTCTTTGGTGCCAAGACAATTAGAATATTGCAAGGGCAGAGCTCGGTCTGATATGGTCATTTTTAATAAACTCTTAAATATACCTCTTGATTTCATCATTTTCAAGAATTGATATATGATAGATAGGGGTGTTAAGCAAGGGAGACTAGGAATGAAGTCAATAAAATATTTTACATCATAATGGAGTGCCACTCTGATGGGTGACTTGAAGATATCATCATATTTTGTAATGAATTTGTCCATTTGCCATTGTTGTTGAGATGACTGCATAGTCATTGTGGTAGCATCCATCTTCTTGTAAGGTTGAGGCTTGATCATTAAGAGAACAAACTACTTAATTTTTTGATCATCCTTTTGCATTGCTTGACACTAATGAGGTAAGCATAGGTGGAAGGAGTTACCTTTGGTATATTATATTGTTGATTCCCAAGGATGATGATGACTTTTTTGGACCTTGAATCATACATGCTATGTATCTACCACATGTATGAATTCCAAGGAGCACATCACAAACATCTAGTGGAACCACATCAGATAAAAATTTATCTATGAATGGGTTGATGGCATAAGAAATAATACTCTATTGGGTGACATATATATATCCATTGGTTTAGCCACCCATTGTTGTATGGTCATGGGTGAGGCTTTATAGGCAGATTTAAATTCTTCATAGTATTAGTAGAGATCAAATTATTTTGATTCCTACTGTCAACAATAAAATATATAGGCTTCCCTTTGCCTAGAATTATGAATGGAATAATTGCTCCTCCTCAAATAAAACCTCTAATTTGATTTAGGTAGTAGAGGTAGCAATAATCACATGTGGTTTAGGCTCCATTATCTACTTACCTTTATATTTTTCTAGGGGATGCATTGGCATTATGGATGTAGAGGGCTATGTCTCAATAAATAGAGACTTAATTGCTCAACACTCTTCTATGAAATGGCGGTTTCTATTATGATAGTAACACAATTTTCCAATCTACTGCTATCATTATTTGTTTTTTTACCTTTGGAAATCACCCTTGCCTTTCTTGGGTTGACCCTTGGTACTTTGGTTCTTATTATTTGAATAGTTTCCTTTCTTGTTTTTGTATTTGTACTTTTTATCAATACTGATGGTAAATTTATATGCTTCACCCAATATATTGAACTCAAAGAAGTCCATGTCCTCCCTTATATACCAATGTAGCACACTATGGTACTTGAGAATTTAATGCATCTCAGTGTCTTGGATGTCAAGTTTTATAGACAATGAATGGAAAGCATCACTATAGTCTTAAACAGACTATTCTTTACCCTGACATAATTATTGGTATCGCATGTACAAATATTCATAAGCACCTACTGGATAATATTTGTTCTTAACTGCTTCCATGAATTCTTCCCATGCAGGGTGTTTTGAATCTTCTTGATTCTTATTGTATGCTTCCCATTGATTTTGGGCTGGTGTTGAGGCTTTTAGTAGAGCAAAAGTGATCTCTTTATGAGATAATAGTTGATAGAGAAATATATAGATAGCTGGTCCAACAATTCTCCATTGATTTTCCATTGATTTTTCCTTTAACGATGAGAATGTTAAAGTTCACTTGAACTTTGAATGGTGTTGGGGCACTAAATGGTTATGTCATGGCATGGGGAGGTGGTAGTCATTGAAGAATTTTAGTAAATTGATCCAAAATATAATTATTTTGTATTTTGAGGGCTTAATATATAAGTTATTTGAAATTATATCCTATCTAGATGTTGTCTACCATATAATATAATTTGATGTTACTTGATATATAATCAGAAGGATCATGCATAAAGCACCCAAGCTTCTGGTAGCCTAATATTATCTTTAGAATCATACACACAAACTATTTTGATACCACTAATCCATAGGTCTAGAGACAATGAATTATTTAAAATAAGAAACCAAAAACAAGAAAAGAATTATCAATCAAATAACCAATTTTATTAAATTTTGAATATGAATTATAGAGTGATAATCCCTCAGAAGGATACCTATTGATTAAAAAATCTATGAGGATATATTAATACAGGGACAATAATCTCTAAGAAGAGATATCTATCACTTAGAAATAAAGAGAGAAAGGTTTATTTTCTCATTACTACTACAAAAACTTCCTTTGATTTTGTTTTGTTATCTCTAAAAACATTACTGCTACCCACTCTGGAAAAAAATTATAAATTTATTTACAAGGTTGGTGGGAGTGGAAAAGGAAATATCATGGTAGTTATGGCAATTTTATTGGTTGTAATGGCTCAAGTACCGCTACATAGAAGGCACACTATAGCTATCAACATTCCATAGTTTATCTTATCCAAAATAGAGCTCCTCGAGCTGTATAAGGCTTTTCAATCCATTTTGAGCCACTTAGCTCCCACTTAAATTTGAGCCCTCTAAGTTGCAACATTTTTTTGAGTCAAGGTATCTATTTTTGCATTCTTTTGAGCTATCTATGTCAAGTTTCTGGGGCATACGAGGAATTTTGGGTATCTATTTGAATTTGAGCTTGTTTTCTAAATCCAAGGCCTCCAAACTATTCTATTCTACAATTGCCTAAGCTATCTGAGCTATGCAAGTCCAAGGTTTGAGCCATCTAGATCACTTTTCTCTTTCAAATTTTGATATCCAATAACATTACTTTTAAGAGGATAAAATTCTTGGTTGTCATTTTTTTGGCATATACTAGAGGAATTTATAACTTGTTACATTTTTCATTACCTCATTATGGGTTTGAATACCACTCCTTGCTGCCACTACAACCTCTAGTTACGTCAAGAAAATTTTTTAACGTAGCTGGAGGCGCTAGCATAGAACTATTTGGTTGTCATTAAGGAATAAAATAAGAGGCTATTTTTTTTTAAAGAGGCCCTTGGTGCCAAAGAATTCATGAAAAGAATTTTGTGCTTAGAAAATACCTTTGAGCCACTTGAAAAAGTTGCAAATGTGTTTAACAATATTTTTGTTGTATAGTGGTGAGAGGAGGACTTGACTGATTACATGTAAAAAATAGTTATTTAGGAAAAACTATAATAGATACAAATAAACCATTAGTATTTTTAGATTCTTTAGAAAATTTCAGGATGAGTCATAGTTGAACACTTCTTGCTATTTTTTCTCTAGGTATTTCAAATTTGTGTTTGAAAATCTTATGATTTTCTCACTAAAATTTAAAAATAGTAATGTTTTGGTGAATATTACAATAGTCAAGTGGTAAAGTGTTTGCATCATTGGTATAGGAAGGGGGCACATGATAGTTTGGTTTAGAAAGCATCTCATATCACCTCCAAATTATGGTAGTTAAGGAGGTGACTAGCATAAGGTGTGCTAAAGCGTTTCCTATGGGAGGCCATGATTTTGAACCACCTTGAAATATTTTTGTCAATGAAGTTAATAAAACACAAATGCATGCCCTTAATGATGTGGTTGTTCTAGATGATGTTGCTCTTTTCACTAGCTTGATGATGTGGTTAGTCCATACAAATACCACAGAGGAAGAGAAAGAACAACTTGTCAAACTATGCCAAAGGTACAAAGGTGTAATGGCATGGATTTATCAAGACCTTAAAGGATATGACAAAAGTGTTATCCAACACATGATAGAATTAGAACCCGAAGCCAAAATAATCAGGCAGAAACAAAGACCATTCAATCCAAATATTGAACCCCTTATGCAAAAGGAGTTGGAGAAGCTGATAGAATAAAAAATCATATATCCAATTAAGCATACCAGTTGGGTTTCTAACCAGGTACTAGTAAGAAAAAATGGTGAAATCAGGTTATGTGTGGATTTTAGAGATCTAAACAAGGATTATTTAAAATATTATTATCCCTTACCTTCAATGGGGTAAATCCTTCAAACATTAGCAAGGTCAGAGATTTTTGATACTAGATGGCTTCTCTAGTTTTAATCAAGTTTGGGTGAAAGATGAAGATCAACATAAGATAACCTTCACTACAAAATAGGGAACATATGCGTATCAACAAATATCTTTTGGGCTATCTAATGTTGGAGAAATTTTTTAGAGGGCTATGTATATTGCCTTTCATTATCTTATAAATAAAATAATACTCATTTATTTGGATGACCTCACAATATTCTCGAGAATGAAGGAAGACCATATAGAGCACCTTGATTTTTTCAACAATGTTAAGATTTTGGAGTATGCCTATTCAAATAAGTATGTTTTTTGTGTTCCACAAGGAAAATTATTGAGACATGTGGCATCCAAAGATGGTATTCCTATAGATCCTAAAAAAATTGAAGTAGTTATGAACCTTTCACTGCCTACACATAAAAAAGGATTACAATATTTTTTGGATAGATCAACTTTGTTAAAAATTTGTATTTGATTTTGTGACAATAGTTAGAACCATGAAACTCATGCTAAAAGAGGAAAATCCATTTATATGGATGAAAGAGAGAAAAAGTATTTTCAAAAGATAAAATAAGCTATTGCAAATGCTCCAGTGATCATAAATATAGATTTCAATAAAAGTATTATTATTTATTTATTTTTTATTTGTGGAAAACATCCCAAAAGGGATGCCACTTTCGGGTAAGACCCAAGGAGGCAGGGTATAAAAGTATTATTATTTATGCATATGGAGGAGATATCAATATAGCAAAACTAATAACACAAAAGGATAAGGGCCAGAAGGAGCAGTTAGTGGTATTTTTCAGCCAAACCATCAAATAATATGAAGAAAAATATAATTTTGTACATAAACAAGCATATGAATTAAGGAGAGAATTAAAGCATTTTAGACATATGATCTCCAAAAATAGAATCATTGCTTTTGTAATAATTTATAGAATTAGAGACTATATAATGGGTGGATAAATGAGTGAAAAAAGAGCTTGATGGATTACCAAAATTCTAGAATATGATATAGAAATCAAGGCAATCAAAATGGTTAGAGGAAGAACACTTTACTAATAGATGGTTGAAGATGTAATAATAAGAGGAAATGATGCAAAAGAAGAAAACGAGGGAACAAATGCCCAAGTATGGCTAATGAATGAGGAAGAAGAGAAACTAGATTGGGTTGAACAAAGAATTAAATATATATAAATAGGAAAATATCCTTCAAACCTAGATAAAGCTCAAAGAAGAGTTTTTTGCCTACATAATATCCATTATACAATAATAGAAGTTTTATTTCAAAAAAAATTGATGGGGTATTACTCAGATGTATAAAAAATGGACAAGTCTAAAGCTTACTATAGGAATTCCATCAAGGAGCGATTGGTGGACATTTTTAGCCCAAACAAAATAATGAGAATAGGATATTATTGGCCCAACATATTTTTAGATGCTCATAATTGGGTTAAGAACTATTAAAGATGAAAGTTATACACGGGGAGAGAAAGAAATGCCTCCATGTCTTTCAAACCCATAATTGTAGAAGATACTTTCACACAATGGGGACTAGACTTTATTGGAATGATTAATCCACCATCTAGTGAAGGACACAAATGTATTTTAACAACCATAGACTATTTTACTAGATGGGTCAAAGCAATCCCTTTAAAGGAAGCCACATGAAAAGTAATCATAGAGTTCCTAGAAGATATCATAACTAGATTTGGTGTTCCAAATACAATAATAATAGATAATTCGAAGGTATTCATAGGTTCAAAATTCATTCAATTTACATTCCAACATGGTATCTATCTAAAAAATTCTTCTTACTATCACCAGGGTAATGGTTTGGAAAAATTAACAAACAAAAAATTATTAAGAATCCTAAAAAAGGATAGGATCAAAAAATTAGTGGTAGTGGCATCTTCATGTAAAAATGGCTCTTTAGGCTGATCGAATCACTCCAAAAAGGGCACTAGGCTATTAACCTTACAACTTGGTCTATGGAAAGGAAGCCAGATTGCCTATTTCCATAGAAATTCCCATGATCCAACTATTACACCAACAAGAATTGCAGGAAAATGATCCAATGGAAATACAAATGGGAGAACTACTAAAGCCCAAAGAGCAAAGAAAAGGTGCTAGGGAAAAATTGTAAAGACATCAAAAAAAAAATCAAGAGATGGTTTGATAAAAAGACTACCCTAATAAATTTTGAAATAGGCGACATAGTTCTCAAATGGGATGAACATAAAGTAAACCTAGAAACCATGCTAAGTTTGACATGTTATGGGAAGGACCATATATTATTTTCAACTATAAAGAGGGCAACACATTTGAATTGAAAAACATGGATTGAGATGCTCTTCCTATACCAGTGAATGAAATTAACCTAAAGAGATACCCTTGAACATGCCAAATCCTAGATATCAGACAAACATTTGAAAGACATTCTCAAGGCTTGAGTAGTCTGAGAAATTGCATCATTGATCTAATAAACTTAGTATTTCTATTTTTTGTTCTCTTTGTTTTATAAATAAATAGGGTTTCGAATCCGAGCCCAAGGATAAAGGCAATTTAAATTTCTCTTTCAAGTAGGCTAGAAGGCCCTTATGAGCTGCCTAAACCATAGTGGTTCACCACTACCCACTCATGACTAAGGTAAAAGGATGATAACCAATGATCAAAATTTTATCTAGTCCATGGAGAATAGGCTAAGAAAACTCTCGATAATCAAAACTTGTGCAAAAGTGCATTCAAAAAAGTCCCGATAGATAGCCAAAGGAGTGCTAAAGGAGCCTACCATTTGGGATAAATATTGATATTGTAGGTTTTATAATGAACAATAAAGTGCAATGGAGAAAACTCCCAACTAGTCTATAAGAGACGTCGTAGAATGAAGCAAACATGAATACCTGAGTCAAATAAAAAACAATGAAGTAGATGAGCTAAATTAATAACTTTCTTGATTGAAGAGACAAAGACCACCTACCAGAAGACAACCTCAGTTATTATCCATAATATTCATTCAAGACAAAGTATGGCTCTGACAATCCCATGCTGATCAATCATTATGATCAGAGAAGTACATTATTCAATGATCAAAATCTCTAGGAAAAGTAGATGGGATTGTAAAATCTAATTGTAAATAATTTTAAAGGGAAATTATCTTGATGTAATATAAAATAGTAGTAATATTAGCTTTATAAAGGATCGGCAAGTTTACAATTCTATGTATTTGTAGGTTTTCCTTTCATTTCTCTTTGTAAAAATAGTTGTGGTTCCTAAGCATCTTCTGGGTAATATCGAACCCCCAAATCTGGCATAATATTTGTAAGAGTTTGATTGCATTATATATATACATGGGAGCCTTTGTCTATTTTTTTGCCTTTGCTTGCAAACCTGTTGTTGTGTATGTGTATGTGTTTGTGATATTTTGCTTGAATATCAAAGTTTGCTAAGTGTACATGTGTGTGAGGGGCATGTGTCTATTTTTGGACTGAGTCACTTACTAGCTTGGCTCTCTCGCGGGACCTGCCTTCTCATATATGTATATAACTAGTAGATTTTGATTGCACTTAACTATGTTGAGGAGAGGAAGTGTTCACCATTGGCACATAGCATTAAAGCCTATTTTTACAAGAATATCTTAGTGAATCTCTTAGCACATCATCCCCTTTTTCTTTTCTTTGTTTAGTTTGTTTGCTTTCTCGCACTCCTTTTCCTTTATAGAGAAACTAGCACCTTGAATATCACATCCCAAAAAGGAACCAACTTTATAAAACTCTTGTAGGCCCCTTATTGAGTTGAACCCCATGCTCTTAGTTGAGACTTGTTGTATCACTGCAATGTGAGACACAATTATCTTGGACAGGGATAATCAGAGATGACAACACATACTATTGAGGGGTTAATAGCCATATTATTTGAAGAAGAGGTACAATTAAGGAATCTATTTTATTTTATTAGTTAAAATTTCATAGGAGTTATCTAATTGAGACCAAAAGGTGGCAAAAATCAACTCTAAATTTCCCATGAGCAAGAGCAAGAAAGCAACACATGAGTGGCAATTTTTTCATCATTAAGATAAAAAAAAATGAGTAGGTTGGAGGTATTTTTCTAAGGCAATCATAGGTAAAAGTTTTATTTCTATATTCTAACTATAGGAAATCCATTGAGCAAGGTTTAAATAAACTAAATTACCCTCCAAGTAAGTCTTATTTTACTATTTGTGTAAACCAAGTATATCTATCTAGCAACATCAAAGAAGGATCCTAATTTGTTACCTTTGTATATCAATAGGTTATCTCAAGGAGATAAAGTGATTCAAATAGAATCCTACATAAAATAAAACACTATGTCAATATCTTTAATTAGAAATTTTATTTCAAAATTTTTCTATAAATGTGGTCAACCACATGATTTCTAAATATTTAATCATATAAAAGAGGATATTTTTGATACTAAAAACACTCCAAAAAATTATATATATATATATATATATATATATATATATATATATATTTGAATAGATTATATGTGGCTTCTATTGGGGGCCAATCCCATCAAAATACCAAAATATTACATATGTTGTAGCAAACATTTTTATCACAATTTTTTCTTTTATTTTTTATCTTAAATATATTATTCAACTTCCTCAAAGTGCCATGTTTCCACAATTAACTCCTTGACATCATTTTGATTAAGACATAAGTTGTCTTCTAAAATTTGAATTTAACCGGGATGAAGATCAACACCATAATTCGCTAATTTATTTGCTATTCAATTTCCTTCTCTATAAATATTCTCACACTGCCAAGAGATGCCTCTAGTAATAGATGATGAACATAAACATTAATATTATTTTTTATCCAGTTTCCACATCCATTTTTGTTAATAGCATTGATGATAATTTGTGAGTCCCCCTCAATTGAAATATGTTTCCATCCTTTTTTTGCTGCAATTTTAATCCCAATAAGAAGGGCCCTAGCCTCTGCGTAATTGTTAGTTAAAGTTCCATATGATTCTAAATAAGTGAGGAGAATTTTGCCTTCACTATTTCTAAAAATACCATCTCCACCAACTTTTCTTGGATTTCCTTTAGAAGCACCATAAAAATTAATTTTGATAAACCCAATTTTTGGACATTTTCATTTTACCATAGATCAAAGTAGATCCTTTGTTTTAATTATGTTGTCACAGATGAATCTTCCAGTATTTTCAAATCATGTAGCCAAGTTTTTTTTTTTTAAAGTGAAAAAATCCCTTGCGGGGCCACCTTGGTCTGAGAGACCACGAACAGGGGGTTCTACACCGTCAAAGTCACCCGGAGTCGCACCCGACCCTGCCCGCACCAACATTATCAATTGGATTTTGGATACCCAATTCAGATTTTTGGTAGGGTGGAGATTTGAACCTGGGACCTCCCTTGGAGGATTGCTCTCTCCTCTCCAACTCACCTACAACACCTGGGTATGTAGCGACGTTATTAGCACTTATTTTTCTAAAATTGAGACTTCCCATGATGAGCCACATATTTGTAGATATTCTAAAAGAGAGACACTGATACGGTTCCAAACTTGGGTATGATTTTGATATATATTTTTTAAAATTCTATTATTCCTTTCAAGCCATAAATTCCAACAAATAATGGCAAGGCCAATCCTCCAAAGAATACATAATGCTTTAGCTTTGAAATAATTTATCCAACATTTTATCAACTCTTTCAATGTTGATGGAGATACCTAATATAATTTCATATTTTTCAAAAAGCAACCTCAAATGGTGTGAGCAAACGGACAATGAAGAAATAAATGGTCTGAAATTTTTAAATTCTTCTCACACAAGGCACATCTAAAGGGTCCATAATATCCTCTTCTTTGTAGACTCTCTCCTGAAAGAATCTTACTTTGAACTGCTAACCAAAGAAATGTTGAGGCCTTAGGGAGAGCCTCTAATGACCAAACATTCTTCCAAGGAAAATATTTGGAAGAAGAAAATTTTGATTGTTCTAAATCCTCATATCCCAACTTTACCGAGTATCCACCATATTTTGATAAGTTCCAAACCAACTCATATTTTCGTGTAGAAATTGGCAAATAAAACTCTAGAAGCATAATTTGAAGTTCATATGCAATTTGTTTGAGTTCCTCTCCTTCAACTAGGTTACTAAAATAAATCTATGATCTGGAATTTTTGCTCATAATAATATAATCTTTGACATTTGGACCTTTACATGCTAGGCACACTTGAGCCAATGATTTCCATTTTGAGTCATACATGAGAGGATAAGGCTTCAACAAAGAATCAAACCAAAAATTTTCATAACTCCCTGTTGTTGCACTTGCACAACACACCCCAGTCTAGACTGGGGACCCATTGAAATTTTTGGTTTTAATCTCAAATTTTTTGTTTGCATTAGGATTTTAAATTTTGCTCGCGTCATTTTTGAAAGTTGCTTGCATCAAGGTGTTGAAATTGCTTACATAGAGCATTTTGAAGTGGATTGCATTGAAAATTTTGAATTTTGGCTCTTCAAGGTCATTATTTTGGATTAATATCTCAAGAGATTGAATTTTAAAGGTTTATCCTAAGGTTTGAAATTAATTAAATTCAATTTTAGGGTTATTTGATTTTCACTATCTTGCCCTATTTTTGATGTAAATTTAAAAATACCATATCTTTTGAATGAAAAATAATTTTGAGGTGATTCAAAGCCTGGTGGGTATATTTTCAAAATATCGTTACAATGATATCAAATGTGCAGACTTGCAGACAAGAATTATTTCCAAAAATAGCAGTTTCTCGATTGCAATCTGTGAAAGTCTAAAGACAATATCTCATGATCTAAAGTGATTTTTTGAGTTTTATCAACATATTTGGATACCCATTTGGCCCATTTGGACACATAATTTTTTTTGTGAAATTATGGGTACTTTTATTTTTGACCTATTTTTCAAGCCACGAGAATTAAGATGCGAAATCCAAAATTTCTAAAATCCACGATGTTCAATGGAAGAGAAGAAAATTTCTAGTTTTCTTTGTAAATGGTGTGCAAATGAGATTTCTCTATTTTTCATAAGGGAGCGCAAACAAGAATGAGCTAAAAATCAAGATTTCACGAGAAACTCTAGTTTTCCTCACTCGTTTGTAAATGGAGCGCAAACAAGAATGCACTAAAAAATAAGCTTTCGGGAGAAAATATGTTTTTGAAGAAATTCTTAAATTTTTCTCACTCCTTTGAAAATATAGCACAAACAAGAATGCATTGAAAAACAAGCTTTTGCAAGAAAATGAGGTTTTGGGAGAAATTCTTAAAGTTTTCCTCACTCCTTTGTATATGGAGCGCAAACAAGAATACGCAAAAAAACAATATTTCATGAGAAAATGAGGTTTCGGGAGAAATTCTTAAAGTTTCCCTCACCCCTTTGTAAATGGAGCGCAAACAAGAATGCGTCGAAAAACAAGCTTTCGTGAAAAAATGAGGTTTCAGAAGAAATTCTTAAAGTTTTCCTTATTCCTTTGTAAACGGAGTAAAAACAAGAATGCACTGAAAAATAATATTTTGTGAGAAAATGAGGTTTCAAGAGAAATTCTTAAAGTTTCCCTTAGTCCTTTGTAAATGGAGCGCAAACAAGAATGCACTGAAAAATAAGCTTTCATGAGAAAATGAGGTTTCGGGAGAAATTCTTAAAGTTTCCCTCACCCTTTTGTAAATGGAATGCAAACAAGAATGTGCTGAAAAATAAGAATGCACTAAAAAACAAGAATGCGCTAAAAAATGAGGTTTTGGGAGAAATTCTTAAGTCCTTTGTAAATGGAGCACAAACATTTTTTTACGCATTCTTTTGTAAGTTGAGATTGCAGCGAATCACTGAAAAACACCAAATCACGAGAAAAAGGTAAATTAAGAAAATTTTTGAGGTGTGGACTATATCATGCGCATTTATATTTTCTTCATATAAGAGCGCGGATTTGAATTTTCATTGTATTTTCATTAAGAGAGCACATTTCGGATTTTCTTTGCATGAGTGCAAATTTGACAAAAGAAGGGGCATTGGAATTAAATATTGAATATAATATTTTACCCTAAAATTAAAATCTCAAACCTTAGGGTAATTTAAAATTAAAAAAATAATTAATTTAAATTAATTAATAATTGAAAAATCAAAGGTTTACACCTTAGGAAAATTAATTAATTCAAATTAATTATAATATTAATGTTCTAATCTTCGTATTTTTGAATTTTTTGCAGAAAACATGATGGCGGACATGAATTTTCAATGCAAGTACAACCGAGCAGGATGGAAGATGTAGGAAATCAATGATCAACCCAAATTTTACGAGATAATGAGAAATTAATGAGGCATGGTCATTCCAGAGTTCCTGAGCATCGTGCAATTTGAAAATTAATGAAGTGCAACTGTTGTAAGGTTCACTACAGATGAAGACATCACGAGGCATTACAGAAGTAGTGCACATTTAATGGAAGCATGGTTGTAGCATGGCAAGAGATTTAATTTTAGGAAGTCCATCCCAAAATCAGAGGACAATTAATTGCAAGATGTAATGCTAGGTGAAGGCCAAAAATTGTATAAATAGTGGTTCACTAGCAAGTTACAGAGGCCAAAAACCATCTGTTAGTTGGATCCCTTTTAGTTTATTTTGCTTTCTCTTTGTAGTTGGATGTTTTTTTTTGAATCGAGTTGCTATTATTTTTTGAGCTTTGCTCTGTGTAATCCATCAAAGTGGATGAAACTGAAATAATGTACTCAACGATTATATTTAATTTAAGTCTTTGAGATTTGTTGTGTCCAATATGCGCATGCTGATGGTGGTTGCACTCAGTCCTTTTCATAGTCTATTATCCCTTCGAAGATTACACCATATCGAGCCTAAGGTTGTGTGAATATTGGTTGGGCCAAGATTGGTTTAAATTTGGGTTTGTTGCTTTACTGAATCTAAGGTAGAGTTTCAGGGTAGTATTAACTTGTTTTCTTTTATTTTCTCTCACCCTTCAACCTTTGAATTTTATTTGAAACTCTTTTAGATTAGGAGTAGATTAGTTTTCATTCAAAGCATTGAAGCTATTTTCTATAGCATATTCTAAGATTTTATATAGCTTCAATATAATCATTGCTTTCATATATGTGATATATATTAAGGGCAATGAACAATACTATATGGGAAACCATTGTTTACATAGATTAAAATTTAACTTTGTTGTCCATTTTGATTCTACTTAGCTCATGTATGTGAAGATATCCGTGTAATAGAATTATTTTCATACAATCAAGCATTTATTTTTTAAGCATTGTACCAAGAAATTTATATTTTTAATCATAACCAACAAAGACCCCTTAAAAGAAACAATTATCATTGAAATCTAAGTCTATCCACACTGGACAAGACCTGGCACACCTGAATATTGCACGCTTAACAACACTGGCACTAGAAGGACCTGAATGCTATTCTTTTATTGGTTCATTATTTATATTACATATATTAAATATTAAAACTAGATTCTAAGGCCATTATCACAAGGTCTAAGTCATCTATTGGAGGTATTGAGTTTCTTAGTCTTTATATTTATAGAAAACCCAAAGTTGAAAAAGGTAGAATGAATACTCCTTCGACTTCTAATATTTCTCTAGAGGTTATTACCCTTGGTGTTTATCCTTTTGCCACTCCCAAAAATCCACCAATAGTAGGTCTTACTCCTTGGTTAGTGGGAAGCAGTACTTTGAACATACCAGGACTACACATGACATGCCTAAAAATGCTGAAAGATATCTTCCTCATTATAGGCATGATGGAACAAGATTAGCTGAAGAGCATAGACAAGCATACAAAGATGCTTTGATTCATTTAGAAATTGAGCATGAGGATATTGCTTGTAGTATGTTTCCGCACACATTGGATGAGTTTGCTTATGAATAGTACATCATATTACCTTCAAGATCTATCATTACTTGGGCTCAATTAGAAGCAACTTTTATTAACTATTTTAGATTACCAATTGATCTAGCTATGATTTATCATCAATTTGCCTCTGCTTGTAGAGAACCTAGTGAACCCATGATACTATTCAACACTAGGTTCCACAAATTATACATGAGGTTGATGGCACCATACACCCTCACAACTGATGTAGCCATTCAAATGTATCTTAGAGCTTTGGATCTGTTGACCTTGAAAAGGCAATCCTCATTTTGGGAGTCTAAGTCCATTTTCCCTTAAGGATGCACAAGGTGGTGCACCCTTACTTGAACCTGTGTTCTCTACTAATTATGGAGCACACCAAAAGTCCCCCAGGTGCACAAGCCATTCACCCCAAGCCAAAGTCTGTGTGCTCTATTAGTGGAACGTGCAAAGACCCCACCAAGCGCACAAGCTGTGCGCCCATTCCAAGCCCATGTGCCCCATTGGGGAAGGGGGTACATAAAGCCCTCAAGGGGCGTAAAATCTTCTACGCCCCATGTAGAGTCTGTATGCTCCATAGGGAGGTGAAGCGCATGAAAGCCTAAAGGGGTGCACGAAGTGTGCACCCCAAAAAATCCCCATGCTCCATTCTAATAGAGCACATGAAGCCCCCTTGTGCATGTGCATTTGCGCGCTCATATCTACCCTGTGTGCTCCACCCTCGAGTGGAGTGCACTAAGTTGCCTAAGGGGTGCGTGCCTTTATGCATTTCCCAATTCTCATCGTGCACTCCATGATAATGGAACACACAGAAATATTTGGAGTGCATAAGCAGTGCATTCCCTTCCCAGTTGGTACACTCCACCCCTAAGTGGAGCACATAACTTCACTTGGGGTGCACAAGCATGTGTACCCCAAATCGAGTCCATGTGCTCCAGTTATTTTGGAGTGCATAAAGTTTTATTCAAGTGCACAAGCTGTGTGCCCGCCTCCAGGTTGTGTGCTCCACTATGGAGCACATAAAAATATTGAGGGTGCATAGGCTGTGCGGCCCATTGAGTCTTGTTCACCCCACCTCCTTGGGGCATGCAAAGAGTAGGTGAGGAAATGAATTCGTGCGCTCACCTCGAGGGTCATGCACTTCAATTTACTAATGGAGTGCACAAGGAATTAAGAGGGCACAGATCGTGGGCGTGCCCCACCCAAATGTATCCTGCCTCAACCAACACGAAGCCACCATGTGTTCCATAAATTCGCCCTCCAACTTCAATTCACCTGTGTAGGTACCACAAGATATCAAAAGAGCAAATTAGGTGGCACACCCAACCAATCAGTATGCCCCGTTTGATGAAAAGTGCATGCACTCCATATACTAAAATTAAATGCTCATGCTTTAATGAGAGGGTGGTGGATCCGTTCTATACCATTCGTGCATGAAAATATTGTCTCGATGAGGTCAAGTGTAGAAGGAAAGGGGAGGGGCCTTCACAAATTTTGTCATTCATTTCCATGGTTTCAACAAGCTCAACAACACCAGAGGTATTGATTGTCAAGGGGAGGACTAGAAAAATTATAAGGGTGTGGCCGGTCACAAAGAGAATAGGAAGAGCACAAGATCCCAAGGCTCTGGTGAGACTACCTGATATGAATTGGGACATCACAACTAAGCAACAAAAGAAAGTGGAGGGGGTCACCATATACAAATTTGATCCTATAGAGGAAGATAGGCAATGCCACCCCACACTGTTGAGAAGCCTGTACATGAGGGCTTACCAAGACAGTATCGAGCCTCCTCTTGTCTACAACAAATGGAACACAAATTTGGGGTGTTTAACCTACCCAAGGGTCTATCATTATTTATACCTCTTGGCCTTGTTCGCAGTAGCATACGATCCCAGAAGTTGCACCATTCATGACTATAAAAATTAGGTAGTGGCTTGGGTGACAACAGATAAAATTATATAGGTTTTTGGACTGGCCATTGCATCCTGGGTGGTGGATTTTAAAACGTTGGCCCTCTAGGCCAATTATATTCTCAATACCACATTTCCTCAAGCACTACTAAAAAAAGGGAGGAACAAGCCCCCGAGCTTCCCCATCAAAAAATTCCTGCTTTAGCCTTGGGCATAAGACTATGCTGACATGATTAATTTGGTGCTAGGAGTCAAGGACCTAGAATGGATCACCAAAGAAGTCATGTTTTTAATTATCCAGTGCAACAGGACAGATAAGATCCCCCTTTACTTATGGGAAAATGTTATTAGTGACAACATCAAAAAAGAATTGCAACAGCTGCAGAAGTTCATATTGGCTGATAAAGGAGAAATACCTCCCTTCTCATACTATTATTTCTTAATCTATTTGGTAGTAGTATAATTTGAAAAATACTTGGTAGATCAGATGGGGGGTGACTGTGCCCACTTTGCAAGATCAACTACTATGCATCCATGAGGGATGCTCCAACTACAAAACCTTCTTTGAGAAGGTCCTCTTAGTAATCCACCTTCGATTGTGTGGAGAAGAACCAGATAAAATTGGGGTTGGAGTAAGAAACTTCCTGCATCTGGCAGAATAATTATCCTACATCAGGATCTACAAGTCAAAACTACCTCCAAAAGCACTCCTGGTACACTGCCCAACATCAATTGCTATATTAGAGATTACTCAGAAAATGACTAAAGAAGTTAAAATTAGATATTTGAGGAAGAAGGGATAGATGCCATGGCTGTCCATCCCTTATTCAATTGGCCCCTATACATATTTGAACCATTTTGCCATTTTGCAGGCCATTTGGAACATGGACACGTATTGCTTCCCGAAGGTTACTTGGAGGGCCTATGACCCAGATGACCACCATAGGAAAAATGTTGCTGGTAAGCTTGCCCTTCTATAGGTTACTCATAGTGAAGATAAATTCGAGGATGAGATACAAAATACCTTTAGAAACGTTCAGATACTAGAGATGGTTTGGAGGACAAAGAATAGGTCTTACAACAAGCTTGAGATAGTCGAGGATTATGAATCTCAATTAAGATTACATCAAGAACTATTGGTGGACAAGGTGATCCCACTAGTCCCAGTTTCTCCACTAGAGGAATTTGAGGACCCCACATTCTAGGTTTTCCAACAAGACTCTGACCTATTTGAGGTCATTATGAGAATTGTCTACGAGGCACAATAGGAGCAGGCAAAGCTCCCCTCTTCTTTGTGCCCTCCCACTATCACCTCAAAAGGAAAAGAGTTAGTCGTTGGTCCATATCAATAAGGTGCCACATCACCAGCCTTGACGTTGATGTGCCTAGAAGAGCAGTCCTAGTTGGCAGAAGACCAACGTTATTTATATTCTACCACCCTAGTGATCAATAAGAAAGAATGCTAAGTCCCTCCCAGAATGATAAATAAAATAACATAAAATAGGGGGTTGTCTAACATACTCAAGGACTACGAAGTGTAGGAGAAAATTCCCGTGCCATCACCTTCCCAAAAGAAATCTTGAACTGAGTCTTTAGCCCAAGGCGTTGAGAGTCTTATGTTGACAAGGGTTAGAGATACCTTCCAATTCATTGCTAATGAGGAATATCAAATACAGGATATAGAGGAGCAAAGGTCTCCTAGTAAGGGGGTAATCAGGCCCCAAAGGATAGCTGGGCAGGAAGTAGTTGATGTATCTACTACCACCTTTGAGATCCCACTGCCACCCAACATGAAAGAATCCACCATCGATGTAAGCAAGGGTGTCATAAGAGAAATAGTTGCACTCGTAGACATGATGAAATCACAGTTGACATCCCAAGAATAGGTCACATAAGTAGTAGAAAAAGAATTATAAGAGTGGAAGGCTAAGGATACAAAAGTGATGCAGATGCAGATTAAAGTGAAACAACTCCAAAGTGAGGTCGATAAGTTGAAAATACCCACTTCATCCACTGCATAGGCCAGTATCTAGCTTGGGTCGATGGAAGAACTTAAACAAGATATGAAAGATAAAATAGGGGAGAGGATGGGAGAACTGGAGTCCCTATTCATTGATATCTATGCCACTAGGCACACTATTGGCCTCTTGAGAGATCAAGTACAGTAGGGAGATCAGTTGGTGAATGCCATACTCCCTATATACCAAGAATTCAAGGAGAACTATGTAACCATTGCTGGGATGATAGCCACCTTATCAAAAAAATTCCACTATTTATTTGTTGAGGAGTTCACCAAGGTTTTCATATTTTTGCAGAACCGACCAAATTGGCTCAATGGAATCAGGAAGTAATAGACGTCGAGCAAGAAGTTAAAAATTATTAGAGGACTGTGGTTTTAATTTGAGTGAGTTCATGCAGGCCCCCAATATCAAGGACTTCATATTTCAAAATATCTAGGACTTTGACCTAGATTCTTATGGCAAATTATCAAAATGATTTACGTCCTTGGTGGAGATGGTGGACCACCTATGTGTCTTCACTAATAACACTATGCAGTGGGTAAGATAATGGGTCAAAAAATCCACTCAAGACTTAAGTTTATTGTTATTATTGCTAACTTTTCATGACAAGGCATGGGAGTTTATTGATCAATCCATTCAAAACCTTGGAGGAAGAGTGAGGCCCAATTCGCTTGAGATACACACACCAGGAGATGCACAACCACTAGCCCAAGGTAGTCCAAGGGGTGATACATAGCCACCACATACATAAGATAAAGGGCATGGGATACGTACCCATTTTTGATTACATCTTATTTCTAAGTACAACAAGATTGATCCAATTGGGACAGGCAGATATGGCATTCATGCGAGCCTGCATTATAAGAAGGAGACTGCTACAGTTGAATGGTTTTTATCAAACCTCTGAGAGAAAAAAGCCCAGGTATAAGCCTTGTCCAGTGTTTTAATCATATTCTCCTTGTGTTCTCTATTTGTGTTTCTTATTGCTCTTTCTTTCTACCATTTCCAAAGATTTCCAGAGAGCACTGTTCACCGAGATCATTTCTTGTGGACATGTAACACCCTAAAATTGACACAATTTAATTTACCCTAAGGTAATAATTCGAAAATCAACCGTAAAACCACCTTTTAACCACCCGCCTCATTTTTTGCACCAAATATAGAGGCAGTTATGGTAGTTGGATGATATCATCATCGATTTGACGATATCATCCCTAATTGGATGAGATCGTCTGGAACCGAACGTCCAGACGATTTCGTTCAAAAACCAAATTTTCATAATTGGAAACAGTTCCAACTCCCATTCCCAGCTTAGCAGAAGCGTGTCTGCACCATTGGAGGACGTTCCATTGGAGATCTCCTAGATTGGGATGACTCCTAACCTCCTAACTCCCCCTCAATCCTATTTAAACCTTGATTTCCATTAAACCCACCCTGGCTGATCGATTTCCTGCAACCCAAGCTCCATACCCTGTTAGAACATCTTGAAATTTGATTATTCGCATAAGTTTTCTAGATCCATTTGCAGGTTTTCATTTTGCATCAGTCAGAGGAAGCTTGGATCGTCGCAGGTGATCCTGTTCAAATTAGAGATGATCTCGTCTCTATTGGAGATGATCCGGTACCATTTCAGGCGATCTTGACTGTACTCCTCTTGGGGGCAATCAAGATCTGAGGTTTGCATTTCCTAGTGATTCAATTAATCAATTTACATTAGTTTAGATCTTTATTCTGTATTGCATCTGGTGTTCACCTCATTCTTAATGACATTTTGCATTTAGGATCAATTCCACTTAAAACATAAGGGCATTTCATTATTTCAGATTTTATCGGATTTTCTAGGATCAATTAAGCATTCAGTTAATGTTTTTATCCTTTTAAATAGTATTTTGCACTGTATTTTCCTTTGTTTTGGCATCTATCTATTCTGTTGCAGGTTTTTGATGAAATCGGTTAGGTGACTTCATCTGATTTTAGATGATTTCATCCGATTTCGGATGAATCTGTGCAATTACAGATGAACCTGCAAAATTGTAGGTGATTCTGTCCAATTGCAGATGAATTTGTAGAATTAGAGATGATCTGGACTGCTTCAAAAAGTCGAACCTTCATCAGACATCCAAAACTAGGTAAGATCTTTCCTTTTCCTTTCAAGCATTGCATTTAGAGTTTATTTCTATTTTTTATCTGCATATAAATCATAATTTGCATATAGAATAGTTTAGCTTCATTCTAGCCAACCTAGGTATTTGAAGTGTTTTTAAACTAAAACGAACACATCCAATTCATTCCTAGCCTAGGCATGGAAGCTGCCCCAAAATGCTTCCTGGTGAACCCACCATCCATCGAAAAATCACCAAAGAGGGCACGATTCAAAGTGTCTCTCCGTCCGAGGTGTAGACCTATCCTTTTCCCATCCCCCTTCTAGGTGCGGATCCATCTGCCTGAAGGTAAGGGTGCAAAAATTTTAGACCTACATTCTTTGGTGAACCCGACGTGAAACACATTAAAAATATTTTGAAAACAAAAAAAAATATAGAGAACTTAAAATTTTAGATCATTTGACTTATCAATCCATTAGATGGTAGATTACAATAGAAGACGTGGTGTTTTGATTAATGTTGGTGTTCAACTAGCAACCATAGAAATTTCTACTCTAGTTAGAGGTCCTAGATTTAGATCTCAAGCACATTGGGATGAATTGGATAGAAGGTTAACTATTATTGAGTCCAGAGCACCCAAACTTAGACAAATCAAGAGGTTTGATTTAGATAGAATCCTGGATTTTGATAACTTATCCTTCTATCATGAACTTCAGAGAGCTTGCCATAGATGGCTAGCAGATAAACGAGCAATCATTTCCTCTGACATATACACCTTTGAAGATTATCTTGAAAATGTTGTGGTAGTACATAAATTTCTATCCCGTATAGAAGACCAAGAGGTTGTCTTGACTGATAGAAGAAGATTCAACAGAGTTCCTAGGGCAGTCTTATACCGAGAATATTGTCACGAACTCTATTTTTATGTGTCTAATTCTGAAGTTGATCATATCACTGTAGCACATTTTATCCAATTTCTGAAAGACAACTTTCAATTTGAAGAAGAGCATTACATGACACCCGATGAACTTGAACCCATCAATGATATTTATAAGTTGTTTCTGGAGAGCTAGGTTATAATATTTATAATACTTATATTATAATATTTTGTATTTCTTGTTTTCCTTTAATTTCTGCAAATTAAAGCTATAAAAATCTAAAAAAAACATACATATATACATTATATTAATTAGGTATATATATAAAATATATACCTCCTTAAATTCCACCGCATAAAATATATAAATATATATAAGAACATATATATTTGCAAAAATTCAAATCTACCATAATGCCTAAACTAAGGAGTGGTAAACAAATAGATGATGAGTGGGTGGAACCACCACCTACTCAAAATCCCCCTCTTGAAGAACAAGATCAAGAGGAAGGTGCTCATGACCACCGTGATGGGAGTCTTGCTGAAGACTATGAACAAGAAGAAATCAATAGAGAAGATGAAACTGGATCACCTAAGGTGACTCCAGAAGGAACTGTTAACTTTAAATCTATGGAACACCTTCTAAAATTTGTAAAAACCAACATTGAGGATTTCAACCTAGCAGTATTAGCAGATAAAGCTGGAATTAGTGAAACACATGCCACTTTAGAAAATGCATTTCAAATGCATACAAACCCTCTTTCATTCATAGATCAAGAAAGTGACCAAGCAGGACCATCAAATGCAAATATGGCATCCCTGATTCAAAACATGCAACAACATCAGACAACCCAACATTCTAAAGTGCCTGTCAATAAACCAAAGAACAATCCTCCACCTCAGAGACCATCATTTACCGCTTTATTCTCTCAAGCTATTAATCAACAAATTTCAAAACAACAGAAACTTAAATCAAAACCAAATACCAACTATGAACATCAAAAGGTTCAACAGAACACTGTCCCACATCCACTTCATAACACCCTTCCTAGTAATGCTTTGCATAATAGTAATTTGGCATCGAATCCTTATGTCACCCCTTCATACACTCAAAGAACCAATACCATAATGCAACCGAATCAGTATGGTGGACAATCCAGTAATCTTGAAACCATAGTGAAACAATTAGTTTCCCGCATGGACCAGATAGACCCCTACCATCCCTCATATAACTATCGAGAGATGTGTAGTCAACCTTTGGATCCCATAGTGGTTGCCCAACCTTATCCTAAGCATTTTCCTATGCCTGTTCTCCCTATATATAAAGGAACCGAAGATCCCATAGAGCATCTTCGTATGTTTAGAATAGCATGTCATGATATATCTCATGACGATTTGCTATTGCTAAAGATGTTCCCAAAAATCTTGGGAGGCATGGCATTGGAATGGTATTATCAATTGCCTACCAATTCTTTGAGAAATTTTGAAGAAACAGCTGAATCATTTGTCCACCAATTTAGTGCCTACATAGAGAGGCATGTGACAATTAAGGATTTGTACAACTTGAAACAGGGCAAAGATGAATGCTTTGCCGATTTCCTAGCAAGATGGAGACAGATGCTAGGGAAATTACACTTTGCATTACCCCATAGAGAGATGTTGGACATTTTTATCAATAACTTGCAAGAACAATTGTCCTATGAGCTTTCAACTGCTACATTGACAACCTTCGATCAGGCTATAGACTTAGCATGAAGAGTTGAAGATGCCCTCATTAGAAGAGGCCAATTTAAGAAGAAGGATGATGATAAGGCATCTAAAAATCAATATAAGAATAAGCAGGTTGTGGGTGATGGAGTCACCGATAGTAGAAATACTATGAATGTTAATGCTGCGAAAACTATAGAGAAGTTTGTATTGAAGGCTCTTGATAGACCTCCGAGAGAATTTACTAGGTTAAATCAACCTTTATCCACTATCTTGCCATAGTTATTAGAAAGAGGTCTAATACAATTACCTAATATTCGAGAACCTGATACAACCATACCTGGATATAGAGATGACCTACATTGTGATTTCCATAGAGGACCTGGACATTCAACAAATTCTTGCAAGAGATTAAAACATAAAATACAAGACTTGATTGATAACAACGAAATGGAAGTACAAAATTTCCAACCAAAACAAAATGCTCCAAACAATGCTCAGAAAGATACACAACAAAATCAGAATCAGAATGCAAATCAAACATTGGATATTTTTCAACATCCTTTACCTAAACACGGTAAAGAAGTGGCTAATCAAGCCGAGCATCATAATGTTCCCCATCCAACCCGATATGTGGGAACCATTAGTGGACATGTACCTTCTCAAGACTTTGAGATATTTGGGACAACATTATCTGTGGTCACCACTAGACCCATACATAACATTCCAACAACATATCCAAGTGATACGGATTCTGAAATAGAAAGTGACCTAGATATTACATCCGGACAATCAAATAGCTCTGAAGATGAGTCAGAACCTATTCTCCCTATCACAGCTCAGATGGTTCTAGAGGAACCATTTCCAAGAAGGGTCACGACATGACCATCCTCACAACAAATCCTCCCTAATGAGCAAGCCATAAATGCTAGACCACGACCCATTCACCATGCACACAATAATATTGTGGGTACCATCGGAGCCATTACTAGACAACAGGCCCAAAATTCTCAACAAGATCAAAATCATAATGATAAGTCAGCCCCATTTGTTTTGAAGGTTCCTAGTAAAGGAAATAATGCATCAAATGCTCAACCCAAACCCCCTTATGATATCAATGAACAACTTTCTAATATTACAACAAGGATTTCTCTCTTAGACCTTCTAAGATCATCTCCCACACATAGGGAAGAGTTAATGCGTACATTAAGTCAGATGATGGTACCACAAGACATACAACCTGAAGCTATGGCAAATACTATTATACCTTGTGAAGTTGATTGTATTGACTTTCATGATAAAGATATCCCACTTCATAGTTTACATAAAGACAATCCCTTGTACATTACTGCATTAATCGGAGATGTAGCTATCAAAAGATTTTTAATTGATAATGGTTCATCCCTAAATATTTGTACTTTTGAATTTTACCAGAGATTTGGATTTAGAAGTGATGAGATGAAGAGAACATATATGATCATAAAAGCCTTTAATGATGAAATACAAGAAACATGTGGAGTTATTACAATTCCATTGCAGGTTGGTCCGAGAACTTTGGATACGACCGTGTTTATTGTACATTGCCCTGCATCATACAATATACTTTTGGGTCACCCTTGGATCAATGCAATGCGAGTTGTACCCTCTACCTTACACCAATGTGTCAAATTCGAATTCAAGAATCAATTGGTCACCATTCATGGTGATCCTAGACCATTTGATATGTGCGCTTTGGCAGAACCTATTGGGATTCAATTTTGCCCCGCATTATCTTCTACTCATCCTAATTCTGCCTTTCCTTCTAAACGTGTGAAACTTACACCTAAGATATCATCTCCTCCATCTACACCTATTACATCTCCATCTCCTCAGCCTTCTCCTAAGGAATCTCCACCAAAATCTACATCTAATACTAGTCCCACGATAACTCCTCTTTGTTCTACCCCTACACCATCTGAATCCATAGTAATTCCACCTATTACAACCTCTATTCCATCCACATCTACCAAATTTGTGTTTTCTGCATCTAAAGCCGTAGAAGAGGCTCCTTCTACCTCATATGCTTTGTCTGATGAACTATTACCTGATTTGTCCAAAATCCTCATAACATCAGAAGAAACATCTTTTTCCATACAAGATTCCCTTGCCTTAAACAAATTACCACCGTCTCCTCGCACTTTGGGCTTGCCACAACCTATGGGAAGTATTTACCAAGTCGGGAGTTGTGCCTTCATTTATAAGGGATATGATTGGGGTAGAATACCTAGAAATATTAAAACCAATTATGATGGATATGCTCAATGTTATTTTACCGATAAATATATCAAAGCTAAACCTATAATGCTTAAATTAGGATATGAAGGGAAAGGTTTGGGACCTTTCCAGAATGGCATGAAAGAACCTTTTGAGGTCGAAGCATGGCCTACCCGATGTGGTATAGGCCTATTTTCTAGTAAGTGTCAGCCATTTCCATTTGAGGATGATGATCACTTAATACCCTATCAAGATTATTTAGATGAACAAGAGATCCTTAAGTCTATGGGTAAGTTATTTTCTTGTAATATGTTGTCTATAGCTTACCCCAAAATGATTGTTGAGTCGGACGAACAATTAGAGGGTGACATTTTCCATGATATTTCCATTGGAGAATTATTGCATAATGGCTTTTATTTTGATGGGTCTATACCACCTATAGCTCATCTTGAGGCCACAACCCCTCAAGAGGAATTATCTAAGTTGACCTTAGAAGAATTACAAGAACTGGGTGTGTCACCCGCCCCTCCTAATTTTGAAAGAGACTTACATATGGAAGTGGAAAGTGTCATAAAAGTTAATATTGGAACAGAAGAGAATTCTCACATAGTCAACATTGGATCAGAATTAAATGAAGAAAAACAAAACAAATACACTGCATTTCTTACAGAATATAGTGATGTTTTTGCTTGGACATACGTAGATATGCCTGGTTTAGACTCTTCTGTAGTTATGCATCATCTAGTAGTACGACCGGATGCGAAACCAGTTAAACAAAAACTTAGAAAAATGCATCCTAAGGTTGCCCTACTAGTCAAAGGTGAGTTAGAAAAACTCCTAAATGTTACATTCATTCAAGCCATTGATTATGCTGATTGGATTTCTAATGTTGTCCCTGTAACTAAAAAAGAAGCAACCAAGATTAGGGTTTGTACAGACTTTAGAGACATCAATGTTGCATGTCCTAAAGATGATTTCCCTCTTCCTAATATGGATCAGATCATTGATTTTACTACTGGAAGTGGGATGCTATCCCTTATGGATGGATTCTTAGGTTATAATCAGATCAGGATAGCTCCTGAAGACCAAGCTAAAACAACTTTTATCACCCCTTGGGGAACCTTTTGTTGGAAAGTAATGCCATTCGGATTAAAGAATGCAGGTGCAACCTATCAACGAGCTATGACTTACATTTTTCATGATATGATGTATGATATTCTGCATGATTATGTGGATGATATTATAGCCCGTTCTGCTGAAGAAGATGAACATTTAGATGATTTGAGAAAAGTATTTGATCGGTTAAGAGAATACCATATCCATTTAAACCCAACAAAATGTATATTTGGAGTTAAGTCAGGTAAATTGTTGGGGGTTATTGTTTCTTTGCACGGCATAGAAATTGAACCTCTTAAAATTTAGGCTATCATTGATATGCCAGCTCCTAAAAACATATCTGAGTTACGAAGTTTACAAGGTAAACTTCAAGCTATCCGTCATTTCATTGATAAGTTGGCGGACAAAACTGGACCTTTTCTCAAATTTCTTAAGAAAAATATCCTCTTTCAATGGGATGATGAATGTAAAGAAGCCTTTGAACAAATAAAACAATATCTTTTAAGTCCTCCTGTGCTTGCGCCTCCCAAAACTGATCGTCCTTTCATCTTGTATATTTTTGCTTCAAAATTTGCCTTAGGAGCTATGTTAGCTCAACTTGATAATGAGAAGAAAGAACGAGCAAATTATTATATTAGCAGAACATTAATAAGTTATGAAACTCGTTATACATCACTAGAAAATTTATGTTTGGTAGTTGTATTTTCTATGCAAAAATTGTGCCATTATATGCTTAGTCAAAAGACATATGTCATTGCCAAATCTGATCCCCTGAGGTATCTCATGAGCCGACCTTATCTATCCGGTCGCACAACTAAGTGGGTTCTTGCTCTGAGTGAGTTTGAGCTCGCATTCATAGGTCAAAAATCCATTAAGGGTCAAATCATAGCAGACCAATTAGTTGTTGCACCCTTAGAAGCCACTCATCCCCTCATCATTGAGTTTCCTGATGAATGCCTCAACCTAGAGGAGGATCATTCGAAACAATGGTCTTTATATTTTGATGGAGCCCGATGCATGAGTGGGGCTGGTGCAGGTATTATTTTAATATCCCCTCAGAAGCACCTTATACCATTATCTTTTAAATTAACATTTGCTTGCACAAATAATACTGCCGAATATGAGGCTCTAATCCTTGGATTACGAGCCACTTTAGCACTAAAAATTAAAGACTTATTAGTTTTTGGTGATTCTCAATTAGTGATAAATCAAATTAATGATGTTTATCAGACCCGAGATGATAAAATTCACCCATATAAAGCCTATGTATTACAGTTGTTGTCCTTGTTTGATAAGGTCACCTTAGAAGCTATTCCTAGAACTAGTAACCATGTTGTTGATGCTATGGCTGCAGCCGCCTCCTTATTACCCTTGGAGTTGGATGACGATTATGCTACTATCATTATTCATCGACTCCAGGAACCTGCTTCTACCAAATCCTATTTAGAGCCATTGGATATATTTCTAATCAACGAAATTACTCCTGAACCATGGTACATCGACATCCTTAATTTTCTCCAGATGGGAACTTTCCCCAAAACCTTCAATAGAAACCAACATCGGTTATTACGTAAGCGAGTAGTTCGCTTTGTAATAGTTGGCAATACTTTGTATAGGAGATCCTTTGAAGGTATCTTATTACGATGTTTAAATCTAGACGAATCTAGAAGAGCTTTAAGTGAAGCCCATGACGGATCTTGTGGAGGACACTTTAGTGGTAGTGCCATAGCTAAGAAACTCCTTAGAATAGGATATTTTTGGCCTACCATGGAAAAGGATGCACATGATTACGTGCGCCATTGCGACAAGTGCCAGAAGCATGCTGACCTTGTCCACGCTCCTGCTCAAGAACTCCAAGCTATTTCATCTCCTTGGCCCTTCTCTAAATGGGGTTTAGACATCATTGGAAAAATCAATCCTATATCATCTGATGGTCACAAATTCATCATAACAACAACTGAATACTTCACAAAGTGGGTAGAAGCTATGCCTTTAGCTTCTTGCATGGGAACCCAAGTTTCAAAATTTATTTTCAATCAAATCATTTGTAGGTTTGGAATTCCTTCAAATCTCATCTCAGATAATGGAACTTGTTTCAAAAATAAATATGTTAAAAAATTATGTCAAAAATATAAAATTCAACATCGTTGGTCCACTCCCTATTATCCTCAGGGTAATGGCCAAGCTGAAGCATCAAATAAAACCTTAATTAAAATTCTCAAAATATTAGTTAACAAATCAGGCCATGACTGGCATATGCAATTATATCCTACCTTGTGGGCTTATCGCACCAGTGTTCGTACTCCCATAGGCGCTTCACCTTTTGTTTTGGTTTACGGTGCTGAAGTTGTCTTTCCTTTCGAGCTAGAAGTTCCTTCTTTGGCTCTGCTACTTCAAGATACTGAAGTAGGAGATGAATATCGTGCTGGCAGATTCAGTCAGCTGGAGCTTCTAGACGAGAAGCGCATCAATGCTCTGGAACATCTTCGTGCCTATCAAAACAAGCTCAAAAGAGCATATTCAAAGAAAGTGCATAACCGATCTTTTGAAGTCGGTGATCTAGTCTTAAAAGAAAATCAAAAGAATACTAATGCAACTAAAGATAATAAAGGCAAATTTCAGCCCAATTGGCTTGGACCATACATCATCACTGCTAAATTTGGATCGGGTGCATATCGATTGGCAACCTTGGATGGAAAATATCTCAAGGAACCCATGAACATTATGCATCTTAAACGATATTATGCTTAAAAACAAAATGACTCATCATTGTACATAATTGTATATGTTTTCTCATTTCAGCAATTCATATAAAAACTTCAAAACCATCAAAAACATTTACATTGCATAGCTTTTCTCATTTCAAGCAATTTACATAATAATTCAAAATCAAACAAAAATAAAAAATCATTAAAACTATCAAAAACATGTTCATTTACATTACCAAAGTTGAAATTTTGCAGTTATATTTTCCTTTGTTTCGGATGAATTTAAAAGTTATCTTGGACCATGCACTTTAAATCCACATGAATAAATATTTTTGATCTTAGCATTATGACTATAAATCTCTCTTATATCGAAGCACTATTGCAATAACTAATATTTTGAGTTTTGGGAACTGATCTCGCTATTTATTTGAATCAAATCCACTTTTACATATTAAAATGATTTGTTGCAAATTCGGAAAACAATACTACACAGTAGTTGTGGTCTCTTAAGTGAAAAGTTTCCCCTGCTATCCTATCATGCGCATGGTCTAGAATCTTTGAGAATTGGCAAAAGGACAAGCTCACCCCTACCCGGAATAAAAATCCCTTGCTCCACATCTAAGCTGAGCAAGTATCCCTAGAATAGAAAGAAAAAGAAAAAAAAAAGAAAAAAGAAAAGAGCAATGTTCAAAATACAAAAAGAAATCCAAGCAATATCCAAGAAATATCAAATATCAAAGTCAAAAATCCAAAAAAATCAGAAAAAGCAAGAAAAGAGAAAAAGAAAAGCAATAAAATCCCCCCTACCCTTTGAAAAGAAAAGAAGGGTGAATGAGCTTGAATCCCTGGAATTCTCAATTATTCGAAAACTGTGAGGTAAACCCCATAACAGGTGATTTGTGCCCAACTTGCTTGGCCTTGGGTAACTCCTTCTCGCATGGCGACACGTCTGTCACATTAGCGACCTTATTTTGTATAGACCTATGTCAGCTTGTGGATTAGCTAACTTTTGATGACCTAACTTACATAGTAGTTTGGTACGGTTACATGCACAAAAATCATGGTTAATGAATCTTCAATCACACACACATTGGTTCATTCAAATTGCTTGCATCAAAATACCTTACTCAAAATTGGTAAATGAACACTACAAAGCACACACAATTGATCTTTGGGAGATTTTGTGTCATTATGTTAAATCGAAATGGGTAATGAACTCACATTTGCACACACTGGTTCTGGATAAATTTAAATTTCTCTTTGAAATAAATTAAAATATGATTTTGAAATTTCTTAAAAAAAAAAAAAAAAAAAGGTATCCATTATTTTTCGCAAAATAGTTATTGCTTACAAAAACATTGACTTCATTATGATGGCATCATTTTCAAGAAATTATAAATTCAAAATTTTCATACTTGCGAATTTTCATAACCAAAAGCCTTAAGAATTACTCTTAAGAAAAACTAACTACTTTTGCAATACTACCCATAACAGGATCAACTTAATGACCTAGTGACGGTGACTCCATCAAATGGTCATGTCACAGCGTCTACATCCTTCACGGTTTATTGTTAAAAGTCTTTTTTTATTTTTTCTTTTTCATTTTCATCCACACATTTATTGTCACAAACACATTTTTCATTAATTTTATAGCATGAGAAAAATATAAACATTTCACATGTAATCATATGAAAACATAAATTCACAAAGCATCATTACGAACATAAGTCACATGACAAAAACATATATCTATATCAAAATATATACATACATCATATAGATTGGTATGCCACAATACATGACTCGACATACTCAATCATCGTACAAAATCTACAAAAAGAAATATATATATACACCTCATCTATCTCGTAGAGCCTCTTGAGCTCTCTGCATCATCTCCTCTACCTCCAAGAGTTGGAGGAGGTGGTCCCATAAATGCATCTGCAGTATATGTCCTCGAAGTCATCCTCGATGAAGTCCTAGACGACGATCCAACCTGAATAGGTCCTACTATTTTTGTAGGCAAATCCTCTCTTCGGCCCTTGGGGGCTAGTGCATAGTATATCCCATGATAAAATGTGATCTGTGCCATTGACAACACCAAATCAGAGGCCCTAGATCCTCCTCCTCTCTCCCTGAGCCATAGGACCTCTGACTGTAGGCTCTGTATCTATCCTTGCATTGTAGTGTCCATCGCTTGGAGATCCTACACCTGCCTTTGTAGTGTGGCATTCTCTACCCAAAGATATGCCATCTCACTACTCTCTCCCAGCCCCAAAACCTTGCCCTTATCGAGCAAAGGAGACCTATTTGAATATGGAGGAGAAGATCTCTCCCTCCTTCGCTCTCGCCTTTGCCTCTCCCCAGACTATGTCTACCAAGCACCCATGGAAACCACATGTCCACCCCGCATCATAACCCTCATCTGTGTAGAAGGTGCCCATCCTCTTTGTATGCTCTCTCCCTGATACATAGCCTATCACTGCTGTATAATCCACCGCACAACCGCATGTAAAAGTCCCCTTGTCCTCATCAAACATGGAGGGCAAATAGTGGCATACCATGTATCATAACCTATGGTAACCCCTATGTTGTCCTCATATACTGGTTGGATGGGGCTATCATCCTCATTATATCTCATGAAAAATCACATGTCTGGGACCCTACTCAATGTTGTGGCATCTTGCACTGTCCTCGAAAAATTGTAATCCCTCATCATCGGGATACTCTACTGGAGCTCGAAATGATGGACTCGATCATACTAATGGATCTCTACCTCACCCTACTCCAATCTCATCCAAATGACTCACCTGATGCGAGCTAGCTCATACCCATCCTTTGGCCACCCTGGAAGCTCTCTCTATGGCCTCCAAGTAATCTGGTCTAGAGTCAAATCATCTATCAACCTATGAGAGGTAGGTAAATCAACTCTCCTCTATGAGCCTCTCCACAACCACCAATAGAAAACCTTGGGCCTCTCTTGGTAAAACCCTATCAATGGTAGCCCCATAGGTCACCTCACTACGATGTGATCCCAGCACCAGACCTGAAGGAGTAAAGTCAACACCACATATTGCCTCTCTTGTACATGATCCCATGGAGGATCTTGTACAAGCGACATAGAACATACGACCCCCAAGAAAATTGGTATTTGTGCTCTCTCATGTCATAAATAACATCTGCAAGCAACCATGTTACTATGCATCCACTCTGATGGTATAGCAATAAGCCACCTACCACCCCATCCAACACCTTAGTCAAGGTGGATACTCCATCTGTATGTCTCAAAGTCTCGATGTTCACTTTGCCATTCTCCAGGATGAGGCTAGCATCGCCAGTCAATCTTAACATCGCTCGACCACAACTGGTTGAAGCAGTAATAAATCTACCCTGGATGGGGATTTGCAAAATCCTCCATACATCCTCCAAAGTGGGAGTCATCTCCCCTATCGATAGTCGAAAGCAAGATGACCTTGGATACCATCTCTTTGCTAGGGCTGTCAATAGCCCCATATCTATAGGCACTTGTGGCATATTTGCCACATGTTCTAGTCCCACTGCCCCTAACGTATCCCTCTCTATCGGGGTTAGTGCGACCAAATCATCTCGTAACCCACCCTATTTCCACTCCTGACTTTTTAGCAATTCCTTCTACAAAACAAACAATAAAAATCAATAATTAGTACATCATAAAACAATCAATAACATCAACAAATTAAAAATCACCTAACAATTTTATGATATCGTCCATTATCGTTCCTAATTTCATGAGATCATCCTTGTTTTGATGAAATCGTCTCACCCTATATGATTCGGACCTAACAGCCGAATCATCCCAAATTGGATGTAACCGTCCCGAATTTTTCAAGATCGTTTGGTACGATCTTGCTAAAATTGGGACAATTTTTTCAAAATCAAGACAATCTCATCTTGACTTCCTCAACACGACAAAATACGGCCGTGTTGCCCTAAAATCAAACAAAAATTCAATCTAAACATTAAAATTTAAAGCTATTTTTTTTTTAGAAACCTTACCCGCATCCCTTGTCGCACTGTCATTGCTCGATGCTCGGTCTCCACCATTTCTCTAGCCTCAGAGCTCTGGAATGGTAACAGTGAAAATAAAAATGAAATTAGGTTTTACCCTATTTTCTAAAAATATATATTAAAAATGCACTTTTTTAACTCTTTCACATTTTTACCAAACGTTCGATTTGGTTAAAAACCCAAAGGGGGCACCATAGTCATTAGTTGCACGATTCAACTTAGAATCGTCACCTAAAAATTGGAATACATTTTTGCTTTATCGTAAAGTGTGCCAATCTCTTATTTAAAACATTTTTTATAGAAAATTTGCTAAAGAGGGGGCAAAATGTAACACCTTAAAATTGATGTAATTTAATTTACCCTAAGGTAGTAATTCAAAAATCAACCGTAAAACCACATTTTAACCACCCGCCTAATTTTTTGCACCAAATATAGAGGTAATTATGGTAGTTAGACGATATCATCATCGATTTGACGATATCATCCCTAATTGGATGAGATCGTCTAGACCTGAACGTCCAGACGATTTCGTTTAAAAATTGAATTTTCATAATTGGAAACAGTTCCAAATCCCATTCCCATATTAGCAGAAGCGTGTCTGCATCATTGGAGGATGTTCCGCTGGAGATCTCCCAGATTGGGATGACTCCCAACCTCCTAACTCCTCCCTCAATCCTATTTAAACCTTGATTTCCATTAAACCCACCCTAGATGATCGATTTCATGCAACCCAAAGCTCCATACCCTATTAGAACATCTTGAAATTTGATTATTCGCATAAGTTTTCCAGATCCATTTACAGGTTTTTATTTTGCATCAGTAAGAGGAAGCTTGGATCATCGTAGGTGATCCTGTTCAAATTAGAGATGATCTCAACTCTATTGGAGACGATCCGATACCATTTTAGGCGATCTTGATTGTACTCCTCTTGGGGGCAATCAAGATCTGAGGTTTGCATTTCCTAGTGATTCAATTAATAAATTTACATTAGTTTAGATCTTTATTCTCTATTGCATCTGGTGTTCACCCCATTCTTAATAACATTTTACATTTAGGATCAATTTCACTTAAAACATAAGGGCATTTCTTTATTTCAGATTTTATCAGATTTTATAGGATCAATTAAGCATTCAATTAATGTTTTATCCTTTTAAATAGAATTTTGCACTGTATTTTCCCTTTTTTTGGCATCTATCTGTTATGTTGCAGGTTTCTAACAAAATCAGTCAGGTGACTTCATCTGATTTCAGATGATTTCGTTCTATTTTGGATGAATTTGCATAATTACAGATGATCCTATAAAATTGCAGGTGATTCTATCCAATTGTATATAAATTTATAGAATTAGAGATGATTTGGACTTTTTAAAAAATCCAAACCTTCATCAGACATCCAAAACTGGGTAAGATCCTTCCTTTTCCTTTCAAGCATTGCATTTAGAGTTTATTTTTGTTTTCTATCTGCATATAAATCACAATTTGCATATAGAATAGTTTAGCTTCATTTTGGCCAACCTAGGTATTTGAGTGTTTTTAAACTAAAACGAACACATCCAATTCATTCCTAGCCTAGGCTCGAAAGCTGCCCCAAAATGCTTCCTGGTGAACCCACCATCCATCGAAAAATCACCAAATAGGGCACGATTCAAAGTGTATCTCCGTCCGAGGTGTAGACCTATCCTTTTCCCATCCCCATTCTGGGTGTAGATCCATCTACCTGAAGGTAAGGATGCAAAAATTTTAGACCTACAGGACGCACCAAAGTTGGATACCCTTACATTGCTACAATCAGGATAGAGGGAAATCACCCCTTTTTATGAACACTCAATCTGGGGGTTTATTGTAAATCATTGATATACGAGACCAAAGCACTCTGCTGGGTCTGCTTTATGTAAATATTATTAATATTAATGCAAACTCCAACTTTTCCTTTGGCATATTCTATGTGTATGGTTTGTGTAATGCTCATTTATGTGTTCTTGTAATAAAAATATGTGGATGACGCTTTCTCTTCACTAGTTAATCATTTTATTTCATTATGTCATTTGAATGAATTAAAATGAACTAGTTCTTCTGTCTCCTTCCTTTTTGTTTTATTTAATATAAAACTGTTATGACTACCCAATGGATAAGGCACCGGTCTAGACTTAATAAGCTTCGTTTATGTTAGTTTTGGTCACAAAAATATTCAAAATAGTATAGAATCATTTTTTCTGGCATAAGTGGGTGATTGCACCATTAAATCAGATCTATCAAAATACACTATTTGGGGTTTCCTTACCCAAACTCATCTTTCTAGAGCCTTTTTGAGTAATATATTTCTGGGTTGAAGAGGTGGATCTGCTAGAATCCATAATAGTGGTTGTGATTTTTGAGTTCCATGTGACGTGACAAATATCTGAAGGGTAAGCAAGAAAAATCCACAAAAGAATCCATTGACTTCTATGTTTGTGAGGAGAGCCCCATAGATCACAACTTTACCCATGGTATATAGTGAAGATTTAAATGTTGAACAACAATTAATACCTTAAGGCTCTGGTTTGGGTCAATTGCCTTTAGTCGGGTAAATAGGAGCTTATAATTAGATACAATTAATAAATCAAGCTCTTACACAACACCTTCCCATGCTAAATTTACTGCCAATATCCATGTATCCAAACCAAAATCAACCTCTCAATCTGGCTCCCCTAAATAAAATGATGCCCAATGTGAACAATCAATAGACTATTCCAACATATTTAGACAATCAGATAACCACAAACAATATTCTCAATCATATGCGTCCAATACCTACATTGTTGAATACATTTGCACCTATCAATGATGCAGTGGGTCAAGTAGGACTAGGTCAACCTAATAATTCAAATCCTTAGATAATATACAAAGGATGGTTCAAAATCTGAGTAATGATATGCTTCAATTGCAAAGATAAGTTCCTCAAAATCCACCTATAAATAATAACACATCGAATAGGAACTTTGGATTTAAGAGGACCAACCATCCATGTAATACTCACTCAAATAATGGAAGAGTTCCAAATCCTGTTGGAAACCAAAACCAACCAAATAACAACCCAAATACTTCAGTGAATTTGGAATATTTTGCTTTTCCTGGTTGGTGTAGAGTCCACTCCATAACTCAACATGGTAAAACTGATTGTATAGAGTTTAAAATTACTTTGGATATTGTCCAAAAGGAGATGGAAAATTTGGAACTAGTGCCCACTAATGAGAATGCTATGAATCAAGTTGATCAGAATACAGGGACAACTCTAGTTATAGAGACTTATGAATGCTCAGGAGTCGATGAAGATAAATCATATGAATACTTGGAACAAGAGGTGCAAGCTTATCAATAGTTTCAAATAGGCAACAATTATATGATTACGAGTAAAGAAAAAGCCCCAGTGACTTCCTCTACACCTCATAACAAAACCTCCATCCCACCTGATGAACAAGCGAACAAAAATCCGAGACCACCTAAAGGTCCTACAATATTTTCTCCACAAATACTTAACATGTCATTACTATAAGCAAAGAAAAACCTAGAGAAAAACAATTATGGATACAATATCATTGAAGACATTAAGAAAACCAAGGCAAATATTTCTCTGTTTGAGGTAGCCCAATTAACTGACCATTTATTAATAAAAACACTCTCTGGTCAAGGTAAAAGGGAATTAAGAAAGAAAACTGATGCTCGGGTGGTAGTATACAAAGAGAAAGTAGAATCTCCTCCTTTTCTTTTAACCATTAGAATTGCTAGAAAAAAATTACACAATTGTCTTGTGGATTCAAGTGCTTCTAAAAACGTGATACCATGTGTAGTAAGCCAAATATTAGGACTGAACCTGCTCCCTCAAGTAAGAAGGTTGTTCAACTAGATAAGACAGAGGTGAATGTGGTTGGGGTGTTAAACCAAATCCATATACAATTAGCTTTTGAACCTCGAATACAACAATACATTGATATTTTGACCCAAATGCATATGAGATGTTGCTTAGTCGTGATTGGTCAAGAAAATTGAAAGGTTACATGGTAATTGAATTCTCACATATGTGGCTTCCATGGAATGTCATTGCTAATCAGATACAGGTAGAAAGAGAGCCATGACTGAAAGAGCTGATAACAGAGTATAACAATGTTAATGATATTTTTTACACTGAGCTAGAATTGGGAGTCTACAATGTAGTAGTGGAAAAAAAACCCAAAGAGAATAATCTAGTTGCAAAGAACCCATCAAGAAAAAAAAATTGAATATCAGTTGTGGACTCTCAGGTTTGATGGGTCAAAATGCAAACATGAAAATAGTGTTGGAATTAAATTAGTCAATCCCAAAGGCAAATCACATCTTGTCGCTTATCAACTTCAATTATCTTGCACCTATAATACTATAGAATATGAGGCATTGATCCATGGATTATAGTTTGCTATCGAGAAGGGGGTTAAATGCATACAAGTCCTAGGAGTTTTTGAATTGGTGATCAAGAAAGTACGAAATCAATATGCATGCCATGATAAACATCTCTCAAATTATTGCAGTCGTGTTTGGAATTTAATCAAGAAATTTGATGCCTTCAATATCCAGGCCATTCCACAAAAGAAGAATCACATTGCAGATTCATTGGCAATAACAAAAAGTACCCTAGAACCAATTTCCCATTCCAAGCTAAAGCATATATCAGTAGAGTTGGTCGTCACTCTCTCAATACCAAACAACATCCAAAATTTCTAGGTATTTGAGGATGAAAAGCATATAGTTGATTTTATCACTAGATCTAGCATATTTGAAGCTTAGATCATAGATGAAGAAGATATAAATTATGTAGAGCTAGAGGAAGTGGGTGAATTGAATATTAAAACAAACACCATTCCTAAATGTATGGTCTCTTTGAAAAAACTATTTGATATGGATTACCAAGCTCGAAAGAAATACGTCACTCCATCTAAAAAGGGATCATATGAAGCTTATAATTTAGGGAATGTTGAGAAACCCCAAAATATCTTCTGGGGAAAGCTTGCACTAAGGAAAAAATGAAGGAATAATACAAGAACTAAAGGATTATAGGGATGTCATAGCATGGAGCTATGAAGATTTGAAGACATATGACACATCCATCATCACCCATACCATTCCCTTGAAGCCTTGAACAAAACATTTCTGTTAAAAATGGAGACCAATGAATCCTTTGCTGGATCCCTTCATTCTAAAAGAAATACAAAAATTGTTGGCAACCTGCATAATTTTTCCAGTAAGAAAATCTACATGGGTTTCAAATTTGGTACCTTTCAGTAAGAAGAATGGGGAAATATGCCTGTGTGTAGATTTCAAAAATATTAACAGGGCATCTGAGAAGGATAACTATCTACTCCCTTCCTTATATGAAATATTACAAATGATGAATGGCTCTCAGATGATGTTTTTTCTAGACAATTATTTAGGGTATAATCAGGTAATGGTAGCCCCCCAAGATAGGATTAAAATTGCATTTACTACCAAGCGAGGAACCTTTGCATATAGGAGGATGCCATTCAATCTAATAAATGTAGAGGGCACCTTCCAAAGGGTAATGCACATTGATTTCAAGGATCTTATTGGCAAATGCATTGTGATTTATATGGATGATATTCCTATGTTTTCTAAGATGCATATAAACCATGTGGAAGACTCGAGGAAGGTGCTACAAAAATGTAGAGAGCATGGAATTTCATTGAATCTAAAAAAGTATATTTTTGGAGTTATAGAAGGAAAGCTATTGGTGCATGTCATTTCAGAAGCTGGTTTTTCCATCGATCCTAATAGGGTTGAAGCAATTTAAAAATTTGCTCTTCCTGGAAGTAAGAAGGAGTTGAAGTCTTTCTTTGGCAAGATTAATTTTGTGAGAAAAATTATTTTTGGTTTTGCAAAAATAGTTTATCCTCTAAATGCAATGCTAAAAAAGGATGCCAATATTATATGGAATGAAGAAGCACAAAATAATTTTCAAGAAACTAAAAAGGCAATTATGAAAGCTCCAATATTAATAAGCCTTGACTACACTCAACCATTTTATATTTATTCATTTTCATCTAAACAGTCATCTGTTGGTGTTTTAACTCAAAGGAAAGAGGCTGGTGATGAGAGACCAATAGCTTTTGTAATATCACCATTGAAATATGCTCGACTCAAATATTCAACTATTGAAAAAGAAGCCTTTGCTTTAATCAATGCTATGCAGAAGTTTCGACATTATATCTTATAGTGTAGGGTGTTTGCAATAGTACCAAATCCAACAACAAAAATGATGTTGATGTAGAACGAGTTAGGTGAATGCAGAGGGAAGTGGATGTATATCTTGCAATGATTTGATTCAGAAATTTAGCATATGAGAATTATTAGAGGACAGGGACTAAGCAAATCACTAGTAGAAGTTGACCCCCATATTTTATACCAACAATATTCTGTGGGGGAAATTACAAATGATGAGTGGTATCATGAAATTATTTATTATTTTTTGAATGGAGTATGCCCTAGTCACTTTAATTCCACCTAAAGGAGAACACTATATCTCAAAAGTACAAAATTCATGATCAAAGTAGGTATTTTATATCAAAAAAATCATGAGGAAATCTACTTGAGGTGCTTAAACAAGCAAGAAGCAATGAAGCTGCTGAGATCCTTAAATACTTTCATGGCAAGTATGGAACTGTTGGAATTTTTGCCACATTGATTTTCATTGAAGTATTAATGTGTACATTATTGCAAATCTAACGTTTATATAGGCTTTGATGCGGATTTGAAGCAAAAAGGAGAGAAAATGAGAAAAAAATGACTAAGTCCAGAAACTGTAGCGATTCGCTGACAGGTCACGAAATCGCGGTCAACATGGTCAATGCAGGCAGGTTGGGCGGAACCGTCGCGATATCGCGACGTGTTTCATTTTCGCGACTTTCAGCGGGCAAAAGGGGAACAACGACAAAATGTCGCGAAATCGCGACAAAAATCTTAGTCGACGACCTAACTTAAAACTTGCAGTGCGTCGCTAACATGTTCCAGAATCGCGACGTCGGGAGCTTCGAAGAGTCAAGTGGTAAAAGTGCAGCGATTCGCAGCATGTTGGTTGAGCAGAAGTCTTAAGTTAAAAGTGGCAGCGATTCGCTGCACATTCGTTTCAAAGGCTTGAGAGTTCAAAGGTTGCAGCGATTCGCTGCATTCTTGGGAAGGGGCACACATTGGTTGCAAAGGCTTAAAAGATTGAAGTTGCAGCGAAGTTGGTTGAGAAGGTTGTGTAAAGTGAAGGTTGCAGTGATGCGCTGCAAAGCAAAAGGTTGTTACATTTTCGCGATGTAGTCGACTTCGAAGAGCAAAATGCAAAGAGCACAGCGATGCGCTGTACCTTTTTGAGGAAGCCTTGCAAAACATATATGCAGTGATTTCGTGACTCAAAATGGCAATTGGTACAAAGGACGTAATGATATCGCTACTTGTCCTAAAATCATGGGGGTTTTGGCTCGAAAGACAAAGGACATAAAAGTTGCAGCGATTCGCTGCAATTTCGATGATAAGGCCAACCGACATGAATATGCAGCGAAATGGCGACAGGAAAGGATAGAATACTTCCAAAGGCAAGAGGTGTTCCATTTTCACGACCCCTCTAAAGGGCCGTACACGGTGCTAAAAATATGTAGCGATATCGTTACATGTTTCGTTTTCACGGGGCAGAGCGCAGGGAAGAGTCAAGGGACCAATATGCATAGCGAAATCGCTACCTGTACTATTTTTGCGAGGTTGAGCTAGCGATAGAGAAAAAAAAGCTGGAGACATGGAGAAAGAGCGACAGGAAGCATTTTCGCGGGTGTAAGTGACAGAAAGCGTACGACATCAAAATGCGTCGCGATTTCGTGACCCGTTTCGTTTTCGCGACCTGTGCAGTTTCCCGCCAAGTGCAGTATGAACGGCCCGAGAGGTTTTCCTCCATTTCCAAGGATTAAATGTGGTCCCAAATTAAATATTTTGAGGATTTCCAATGCATTTCAAGGTCAAAGAAGCACCCAGGCCACCAAGATTAAAGATTTGATGCATTCGAGGCCACTGTTCGTAGGTTAATTCAATGGTTTCATGTACACGTTCAAAGACAAATTTAATGAAGGTGACCGTGAACGTTTCATTGCATTTAATTTTTGTTTATTCAAGGCTGTAATCAAGGAGATCGTGTTCTTGGTTTCCAAGGCACAATTGTAGATCACGAGAAGGTTGGTTTTAAATATTAAATGCTGTAAAGAGGACGAACCTCTATAAAAACCAATGTAAACTTCATTGCAAGGGGTTGGAAAAAATTCTCTACTAGAGAATGGAAGTGCATTTGCAGGAATAAAAGAGTTGGCTTCTAATTTTTCAAGCGTTTGCATTGGTGATTTCCTTTCTGTTCATGTTGCATTTCTAATAGCATTTGTATGTCTTCATGGCTGTTACATTTAAATTCTGCATACTGGATTTGAATATTGTCGTAAGAGTATAAATTCTTGGAATGTGATTTTGGAGGGTTTTTCTGTATGCATCGTGCGAAAGTTAAGTTAATGACTTTTATTGCTTGTTGTTGCTTGCACTTGTAGTTTCCTCGCTGTTATTTTCTAATCCCATCACTTCGGCTCTGTGGCCATATTTCCCATTTCTTTCTGTAACCTTTTCAATTTCTTTCTTGCAACCCTTATCTTAAACCAAGCTTAGAATAGTGAAGGGAACCAGCCCACTATGGAGATTGGTCTGGGAGCCATTTATTTCTTCCAGCCTTTCAATGTTGGCCGGGTCTAGGGCGCACTTGTAAAATCCTTTCCTGTGGCAGATTTTGGACCAACAGTTTTTGGCACGCCCGGTGGGACAAATTTATTCTGTCTCTAAAAGAACTCATACTGTCGAAGGTTTAATGTTCGCCTTCAGACTGTAAAATTAGAGCATTTGGTGACTCTGCTGAACTAAAAAATTATTCATGATCACGAGATCACAGTCCAAGAAATTTGGTGATCTGGTTCAGTTTTTTGAGCTTGATAGTTCAAGAAGTGGTGAGCATTCTAGGTTGGTTTCCTCATCCCTTCCATCCTCTGTTGTACAAAACTCTGGTGTTTTTGCTAGTGTTTCATCTTCCCAACCATATCCGCTAGCTCGAATGGCACAATATCCTCCACCTCCACCCAAATTTTTTTTGGCATGGAATAGCTCTGGAGCCTTGAACTTGCAGGCTCAGAATCCAGTTCCTCAAGCTGCACTGAAGGCTTTGCCTACTTACGATGGTACTGGTAAAACAGCATATGAGCACATTAATGATGTTGCTTCCTTAGCGGCTATCCATGACATTACTGATGAGGATGTAATGGTGAAATTATTGGTATGTTCCTTGAGAGGAAAACTGTTGTTTTGGTACCGAACGTTGCCGCCAGGCACTATAACATCTTGGGATCAATTCGGTGATTTGCTGGTTAAAAATTTCCATGAACAGGCTGACCCTTTCTCATTGTTGAATCAGTTTACCATAATACAGAGGCATCCCCAGGAGGAGATAGCTGATTTCAACGTTCGATTCACTAGAACCTGGCACAGAATTCCTGAAGGTATTCGGCCTGTTGATGATTTGGCTGCACTGTACTACCTTAGAGCGTTCAACTCAGATATTGCCTGGGCTGTTAGGCAGTCCAATGTAATAACATTTCCAGAGTTGTTTGAGCAAGCAATTAAAGCAGAAGCTGATTTGGTTGTAGTAGGGAGACTTCCTCCAAAGGTAACTATGCCTCTCATACCCGATTTGCCTCAGCATTTATATTCTGGCTCATTTCCACAGCCCATGCCAGCTATGTATCCCACACCATCATGGAGTTCTAAAGCACCCCAAGTTGCACCAGTCCCAGCTCCTCAGTTGCCTGCCTTAGCTCCTTTACCGCTTCCTGCACCTAGCACTCAGCCATCTCCCATTTCTACTGCCTTTCCAGCTTTGCCAGCACCACCAGCTCCTTTGCCATTACCAGCACCTCCTGCACCTGCAAACCCTGATCCATATACAACATTATTGCAAGAGGTAAAGTCTGCAAATTCAAAAATTAGAGCCATGGGAAACAAGATCACACTCATAGAAAGGAAGTAGGCTGAGAGAGATTTCCAGCCAAGGAGATTTCAGCCTCCTCAAATTACTAGAGATCAAGCTGCCTCAACTAGAAAGCCACCTGAAAAAGGCTTGACTGCTCTAGTGAATGAAGAAGCAGCCCATGCAGACGGAGTATATTGGTGCTCAACTTGCAATGATCCTCATGGAGAGGATACATGTATGGTTCACCTAAATTATATGCAGACATTGGCTGCCAGCTCTTCGGGTGGACATGTTAATATGATCTCAGAAGCTGGGCATAGTTTGCTATCTCCAGTTGAAGATCAAGTTTCAGTTCTGACAAGAACTGGAAAGAAGACCGTGATTGTTGATCCTGCTAATTTAGAGCCGTTGAAGGTGCCTGCTGAGGTGAAAAGGCTAGTGAAAGCTCCTGTGCCAGTTCCAAGGTATGATGCATCTATTTTGCCAAAAGACCCTGCTTTTGATAAAGTTCAAGGAAAAGCTGCAGCTGCACCAGCAAGATCCGAAGCAGAGGAGCAAGCTCGTGAAAAGTTGAGATATCCATCACTGACAAAGAGGCTGAGAGTAGAAGCTACACAGCAGTATCGTACCCGATTTGAACAACCTACTGAAAAGAAGGATTCTACTGCAGTTTCATACAACATAGTTGAAGATCTGAAGAAGACCCCTGCTAAGGTAAGCCTCTATGACGCTTTGCAGTTACCAGGCCAAGTAGATTTACTGCAAGAATCATTGAAATCTATCAAAGAGAATGAAAAAGGTCCTACCCAGACCGTGTATGCTCAGGCCTTACCCACCTCTGCTACTGGTAAGAACAGACCACCTCCATTTTACTTGTCATTGCAAATAGAGGGTTGGGTTGTACATAATTGTATGATTGACTCTGGAGCCGCAACCATCGTCATGCCCAAGGGAGTCTGTGAAGCAATGGGAATGGAGTATACCCAGAGTAGTCCTGGAGTCCTGCAATTGGATGGTACTCCTGTTAAAACAGTAGGTGTCATTAAAGATGTACCAATTGTCCTGCATACAAAGCCCCAGATCACTGTTATTCAAGAAATTGTTGTGGTAGATTTAGAGCCCTACTTTAGCATGTGTCTGTCCAGGGAATTTACTGCAAAATTAGGGGGTTATTTGGCACTAGATTATTCTCATTTAGAAGTTCCTTTTAAGGGTAGACGTCTCAGGATACAAAATGAAAAGCCTTCCCCTTTTCACATTGAGAAGTTGGAAGATGCAGGAAAAGACATGCAGTCTGTCCACATGCTTACTGAAGAATCTGAAGATTCTGTTTTGATGAGTGAAGTTTTAAACAATCTTCAGTTGGATGACCAGTTTTCTATGCTTAACTTCAATGCCATGATGGAGACAGAGATTGGCTGTTATGCCATTCAAAAACCTAAGAATGAAACAAAGCAGGAATTGTCTAACTCAGCTGATCAGAATGATGTTACGAATCAATTATGGCAGTTATATTTCGATGGTGCTAGATGCAAGAACGGTGCAGGGGCAGGTATTGTGTTAATTTCCCCTTATGGTGTCCAAAGAACTTATTCATATCGGCTTACATGGAGTTGTACTAATAATGCTGTTGAATATGAAGCATTGTGTTTGGGTCTGAAGAAAGCAAGGAAGTTGGGAATAGAATAGCTCAAGATTTTTGGTGATTCTAAGCTTGTGGTAAATCAGATCACAAATAGATGCATTTCAAAGCAGCATTACCTGAAAGCATATCGAAATCAGGTTTGGGATTTGTTTGAATTCTTCACTGCTTTAAATATTCAAGCTGTTTCCAGAGAGATGAATAAACATGCAGACCTGTTAGCATCTCTTGGAGCTAATTTTTCCCCTATTGATCAAGTTGTGAACAAGCCCAAGACTGTGAGGATGGTATACAGACCCAGTGTGCCAGACAAGGAAACTTTCTGGCAGGTTTTTGAAAATGATGAGCAGATTGTAAATTTCTTGATTCATGAAGCTGCCACTGTCGAAGGGAGAACTTTGGAGGATGAAGAAGCAGAGGGTCTTATTCAATTACAGAATAACCATATTCCAAAGGGTATCATAACTCTGGAGAGTTTTTTCGACCAGCATGATCGATCCTCTAGACATCGAATAGAAGTTGATAAGAAAGAGTATATGGAGTTAGAGCTTCAGCCTAACAAAGTGATTAAGGTTGGAACTGACTCAACCCAAGAAGAATTGCAGAAAATCAGGCAGCTGTGCGAGGAGTTTTCTGACATTGTAGCTTGGAGCTATGAAGATTTAAAAGGCTACAACAAACAGATTGTGCAGCATACAATTGAATTGGAGGAAGGAGTCAGGCCTTTTCGACAAAAACAGCGTCCTGTTAATCCAAAGATTGAGATGTTGATGAGGGCTGAGCTTGTCAAAATGCTGCAGGCTAAAATTATTTATCCAGTCAAACACTCCACTTGGGTTGCCAATCTTGTCCCAGTTCGGAAGAAGAATGGAGATATTCGATTGTGCATTGATTTCAGAAATTTGAACCGTGCTTCATTAAAAGATCATTATCCTTTGCCACGAATAGATCAAATACTGCATGTTGTGGCTGGAGCTCAGCGTTTTTCTCTGTTGGATGGATTTTCTGGATATAACCATATCTGGGTGAAAGATGAAGATCAGTATAAGACAGAATTCACCACAAAGTGGGGCACTTTTGCTTATCAGCGAATGCCTTTTGGACTGTCAAACGCTGGAGCTACTTTCCAAAGAGCCATGGACATTGCATTCAAGGAATTGTTAAACAAGATCATTGTGATATATCTTGATGACATGACAGTATTTTCTCATAGAAGAGAAGATCACTGCTCTCACCTGAGGCAAATTTTTGAAATATGTAGAGAATTTGGAATATCCATTAATCCAAAGAATTCCGTGTTTACAGTGAAAGAAGGTAGGCTTCTGGGTCATGTGATTTCTGAAGATGGGTTAGCAATTGATCCAGCTCGAGTTGAAGCATTAAAGAAATTGTCACTGCCTGCAAACAAGAAGGAACTTCAGTATTTCTTTGGACAGATCAACTTCATAAGGAAGTTCATTGCTGACTTTGCCCAGGTTGTTAAACCAATGACAGAATTGTTGAAAAAGGATGCAGATTTCCAGTGGACAGCTCGAAGAAAAGAAGCATTCAGGGAGATCAAGGAAAGAATAGCGCAGGCTCCTGTTCTGATTAATCCTGATTATTCAAAGGATTTCATATTATATGCAGTTGGAGAGGATGACAGTTATGCTGCGGTTTTAACACAAAAAGGAGATGATGGGAACGAAAGGCCCATTGCCTTCCTCAGTCAGGTCATTCTACCTCATGAAGCCAAGTACAATTTCATTGAAAAATAGGTATATGCTGTTATGAAATCCCTGAAGAAGTTCAAGCATTTTATATCGTAGAGCAAGACAGTTGTTTATGTGATTCATCCAGATGTGAGAAATTTCATTCTGCAAGGAGAGCTGGGTGATAAACATGCTGGCTGGGTAACTAAGATTCAAGAATTTGATGTAGAAATTCATCCAACTAAGCTAGTGCGTGGTAAAGCTCTGTGCCAGCAGTTGGCAAAGATGGCAGAATCTGATATAGATGAAAATCCAGTAGAATCTCTTACTGGTGATGACAATTTAATGAATTTCTTAATTCAGGAAAAGGATTGGACAGAGGACCTGATTGATTACTTCACAAATGGAAGATGTCCTTCACAGTTGAATGCTTCTCGAGAGGAGGAGATTTCGTTTGCGAGCTCTGCGGTATGTTTTGTTACCAGATGGTTTATTTTTTAAAAATATTGATGGTGTTCTCTTGAAATGTGTTAAAGAAGCAGACAAGGCTAGACTCTTGGAAGAGTTTCATTCGGGTCTCTCAGGAGGACACTATGCAGGAAGACTTATGGCATTGAAGATAATTCGAGCTGGTTATTACTGGCCGACCCTGTTTTCAGACTCTTTCAGAATTGCACAAGCCTGTGATAAGTGTCAGAGATATGCAGGAAGAGTAAGGAATGCAACACTGCCTTTGCATCCAATTCAGGTTGAAGCACCTTTTCAGCAGTGGGGGCTAGATTTTATTGGAATCATTGATCCTAATTCCTCAGCTGGTCACAGATATATTTTAACAGCTACAGACTATTTCACAAGGTGGTCTAAAGCTATTCCCACAAAGGTGGCCAATCAAACTGTAGTGATATCTTTTGTTGAGGGTCTGATTACACGCTTTGGTATCCCTGATGCCATCATTACAGATAATGGAACTCCATTCATTAGAGCTGAACTGGCTGAGTTCGCTAACAAATATGGCATTTTTCTTAAGACATATTCCAATTACTATCCACAGGGAAATGGCTTGGCGGAGTCAACGAACAAAAATTTTCTCAAGATTTTGAAGAGGTCATTAGGAGAGAACAAGAGGCCATGGCACCTATTATTAAATCAGGCTTTATGGGCAGACAGGATTTCAGTCAAGAAATCAATAAAAACCTCACCCTATGCCCTAGTCTATGGGAAAGAAGCAAGGTTGCCAGTTCATCTTGAATTACCAGTGTTACAGCAGTTGCAATCTTTCCAGGACGATGCGACAGACCTAAGTTCCTTGGACCTGCGAATAGCACAGTTATTGGAGTTAGAGGAGCAACGTTCAAAAGCATATGATGAATTTTCCAAACACACACAAGATATTTTGAAGTGGTTTTATAAGCATTCTGCAGCTCTTCCATTCAAGACAGGAGATTTGGTATTGAAGTGGAATGAAAATAAGGCTAAACCTGGGAACCACAAGAAATTTGATGCTTTATGGGATGGCCCCTTTCGCATTACTAGCACAAGTGCAACAAATTCGTTCTATCTGGAGGACATGGATGGTAGCCCACTGCCAATCTCAGTAAACGGATTTCATTTGAAAGCCTATACTTCTTGAATTAATATTTTAGTATGAGGTTGTATATATGTATATAAAAAAAAAAAAAAAAAGAAGGAAGAAAATAGAAAAGAAACAAATATATATATATATATATATATGTTGTTTTACTTTTTATTCTGTCACCTTGGTTCTTGTTGCTTGCGAGCCGTAGGTGTTTGTTTTTCTTTTGTTTTTTCCTTTCCCAGCAGTAGGTGGCTTTCAGTAAAAAAGAGAATTCTTCTTTTCCTTTCCATATTTCCTCTCTTTCTTTTCTTCATCATTTTCATTCTTCCTTACATTTTTCTTCTGTAGTAATATAAAAAAAAAAAGGAGGAGCAAGCCATAGCTGCTGTTTCTTTTCCCTTTTCTATTTTTCCCCGTTCCTTCTAATCCCTTTCCTCCAAGTTTTTTCTTTTTACGCATTTCATTTACAGTCCAGCTCATTTCATTTCACAGCTTTCATACTTTTATCCCCACTCCATAACTTCGTTCATTTTCATTTCATTGCCATTGCAGATGGAAGTACATCAGCATTCTATTGTTGTTCTACTACATCACTTGCCCACTTCATCATTTCATTATTACCATCATTCCATTGCAGCCACCGCTTGCACAATCGCAAGATCTCACTCCACCCTCTCATTCCATTTATTTCATAACCAGTTCTATGCAGGTTCTTCCAGTTCCAGCTTTTAGCAGCAGAGAAGTTTTGCAGCAGTCCATTGCAATGTATCTCAGCAACTGACTTTAAGTTTTTCATGACTCTATGCCCAATGGATTAAGGCCTGGATTCTTGCATACAACGAGCTGTATACCCCGCGAGCCACCAAGAATGTTGGCATTTTTGCCACATTGATTTTCATTGAAGTATTAATGTGTACATTATTGCAAATCTAACGTTTGTACAGGCTTTGATGCAGCTTTGAAGCAAAAAGGAGAGAAAATGAGAAAAAAATGACTAAGTCCAGAAACTGCAGCGATTCGCTGATAGGTCACGAAATCGCGGTCAACGTGGTCAACGCAGGCAGGTTGGGCGGAACCGTCGCGATATCGCGACATGTTTCATTTTCGTGACTTTCAGCGGGCAAAAGGGGAACAACGACAAAATGTCGTGAAATCACGACAAAAATCTCAGCCGACGACCTAACTTAAAACTTGCAGCACGTCGCTAACATGTTCCAGAATCGCGACGTTGGGAGCTTCGAAGAGTCAAGTGGTAAAAGTGCAGCGATTCGCTGCATGTTGGTTGAGCGAAAGTCTTAAGTTAAAAGTGGCAACGATTCATTGCACATTCGTTTCAAAGGCTTGAGAGTTCAAAGGTTGCAGCGATTCGTTGCATTCTTGGGAAGGGGCACACATTGGTTGCAAAGGCTTAAAAGATTGAAGTTGCAGCGAAGTTGGTTGAGAAGGTTGTGTAAAGTGAAGGTTGCAGCGATGCGCTGCAAAGCAAAAGGTTGTTACATTTTCGCGATGTAGTCGACTTCGAAGAGCAAAATGCAAAGAGCGCAGCGATGCGCTGTACCTTTTTGAGGAAGCCTTGCAAAACATATATGCAGTGATTTCGTGACTCAAAATGGCAATTGGTACAAAGGACGTAATGATATCGCTACTTGTCCTAAAATCACGGGGGTTTTGGCTCGAAAGACAAAGGACATAAAAGTTGCAGCGATTCGCTGCAATTTCGATGATAAGGCCAACCGACATGAATATGCAGCGAAATGGCGACAGGAAAGGATAGAAGACTCCCAAAGGCAAAAGGTGTTCCATTTTTGTGACCCCTCTAAAGGGTCGTACACGGTGCTCAAAATATGTAGCGATATCGCTACATGTTCCGTTTTCACGGGGCAGAGCGCAGGGAAGAGTCAAGGGACCAATATGCGTAGCGAAATCGCTACCTGTACTATTTTCGTGAGGTTGAGCTAGCGATAGAGAAAACAAAGCTGGAGACATGGAGAAAGAGCGACAGGAAGAATTTTCAAGGGTGTAAGTGACAGAAAGCGTACGGCATCAAAATGCGTCGCGATTTCGTGACCCGTTCCGTTTTTGCGACCTGTGCAGTTTCTCGCCAAGTGCAGTATGAACGGACCGAGAGGTTTTCCTCCATTTCCAAGGATTAAATGCGGCCCTGAATTAAATATTTTGAGGATTTCCAATGCATTTCAAGGTCAAAGAAGCGCCCAGGCCACCAAGATTAAAGATTTGATGCATTCGAGGCCACTGTTCGTAGGTTAATTCAATGGTTTCATGTACACGTTCAAAGAAAAATTTAATGAAGGTGACCATGAACGTTTCATTGCATTTAATTTTTGTTTATTCAAGGCTGTAATCAAGGAGATCATGTTCTTGGTTTCCAAGGCACAATTGTAGATCACGAGAAGGTTGGTTTTAAATATTAAATGCTATAAAGAGGACGGACCTCTATAAAAACCAATGTAAACTTCATTGCAAGGGGTTGGAAAAATTCTCTGCTAGAGACTGGAAGTGCATTTGCAGGAATAAAAGAGTTGGCTTCTAATTTGTCAAGCGGTTGCATTGGTGATTTCCTTTCTGTTCGTGTTGCATTTCTAATAGCATTTGTATGTCTTCATGGCTGTTACATTTAAATTCTGCATATTGGATTTGAATATTGTCGTAAGAGTATAAATTCTTGGAATGTGATTTTGGAGGGTTTTTTTGTATGCATCGTGCGAAAGTTAAGTTAATGACTTTTATTGCTTGCTGTTGCTGCACTTGTAGTTTCCTGCTGCTATTTTCTGATCCCATCACTTCGGCCTGTGGCCATATTTCCCATTTCTTTCTACAATTTTTCAATTTCTTTCTTGCAACCCTTATCTTAAACCAAGCTTAGAATAGTGAAGGGAACCAGCCCACTCTGGAGATTGGTATGGGAGCCATTTCTTGCTTCCAGCCTTTCAATGTTGGCCGGGTCTAGGGTGCACTTGTAAAATCCTTTCCTGTGGCAGATTTTGGACCAACAGGAACTGGGCATGGATATAGAAATTCCACAACACACCAAATACTAAGAGTTGGTTATTACTAGCCTCACATATTTAAGGATGCACAGCACATGTTTAAACATGTCATGTTTGTCAGACTATAGCTCATCGAGAGAGGAATTATCCCATGCCATTGTAATCAGTAATTGAAGCTCATTCGTGTGTGCAATAGGAATTGTACTTTATTGGTGTTATTAATCCTAACTCATTAGCCAACCATAAATTCATACTTATCACCACTGATTATTGCACACACTAGATAGAGGCTCAAGCATATAAAAACTACACAACTAAGGTTGTGATCAAGTTCATTGAAGACAACATCGTAACCAGGTTTGGGATGCCATATGCTTTTGTATGTGACAATGGCTCTACTTTCTTTTATTTACAATTTGCTAATGGGTATATGATAACAAGGTAACTCTAAAATTTTCTTCTAATTATTATCCTCAAGGAAATGGATTAGCAGAGTCAAATAATAAAAACTTGTTGGAAATAATTAAGAAAATTTTAGACAAAAATCCTAGAGATTGGCATAATAAACTTAAGTATGCATTGTGGTAAAAAAGAAAAAATATTAAGTCTTCATTGGGCAGATCTCCCTATCATCTAGTTTATGGTCAGGATCCTATATTTCCCACCAACCTCAGGATCCTTACCTTGCAATTCATGAAAGACTACCTAGAAAATGATGTCAAGGTAGAAGCTAGGATATTGAACTTGATGATCTTGGATGAAAAAAGGAAAGAAGCACTAAAAAATTTTAGTAAGCATCAAGAAATGGTAAAATGATGGTTTGATAAGAGGGCCAAAGTAAAAGCTTTTAGAATTGTTGATCTAGTGCGATTGTTGTGAATATTAAATTCTCATTAAAACAAAATAATCAAAATACATGGTTTATATAGTGGCCCTAATGTTGTTGGAGAAAATAAAGGGCATACAAAACAATTTTTATTCAAACTCTCTAACTCCTATACCGACTGCTTGTTGATAGTTGCTCTGCCATCCACCCTAGCTGCTTGCCGTCCAACCATGGTGAAAGGTGGGGTAAAATATGGTTTAACTGCCAACATTCTCCCCCTTAAATTTGAGAGGACTGACTATACAGTCTCTCAACTTTATATATTGAGCTTTAGCCATGCCTTTGGTGAAGATGTCTGCAATGTTGTCCAAAGTGCTACAATGTTTAAGCTCAACGATCTGGTGCTCCACCATGTCTCGAATGAAGTGATACTTCATATCAAAATGTTTTGATCTGCTATGGTGGATTGGATTATATGCCAACTGAATGGCACTCATGTTATCACAATACAATCTGGTAGGACCACTTTGTCTTTCTCCAATATCTTCAAGGACTTTTCTCAACCATAGGGCTTGAGTACTAGCATATGTGATGGCTATATACTCAGCCTCAGTAGATGACAATGCTACAATAGTCTGCTTCTTGGAACTCCATGTAATTAGTCCTGATCCTAGACTAAAATAGTTCCCTGATGTAGATTTTCTATCATCTATATTGCTTCCCAAATCACTATCACTGAAGCCAACTAACTTGACAGAATTACATTTGTGGTAATGGATTCCAAAATCCAATGTACCTTTTACATATCTTAGAATTATTTTAGTTGCTTGTAGATGCAACTCAGATGGACTAGCCATAAACCTTGAAACTAGAGAAACAACATATTGTATATCAGGTCTTGTGTTGGTGAGAAACATCAAACTCCCAACCATGCTCCTGTAAGTGGTCATGTCAACCTTCGGTGCTCCATCATCCTTGCTCAATTGGATCCCATGTCCAGTTGGAGTTGCAATTGATTTGCACTTCTCCATGGCAAATTTCTTGATCATATCACGAGCATACTTGTGTTGACATATGAAGATCCCTCTATTTTTTTGATGAAATTCCATGCCTAGGAAGTAATGCATTAAGCCAAGATCTTTCATCTCAAATTATTTCATCATGGAGTGTTTGAACTCCATATTCATCTTATTATTACTACCCATAAATATTAGATCATCCACATATAAACAAACTATGAGAATGTCTACACCATGCTTTAGGTAGTAAAGAGTAGGTTCACTTTTGCTCCTAGTGAAACCATACTCCTTGAAATAGCCGTCAATGCAAGAGTACCATGCTCTTGGTGCTTGCTTGAGGCCATAAAGCACTTTTTTCAATTTATAAACAAGGTTATCCTTACCTTATTCTTGAAAGCCTTGAGGTTGTTGAACATAAACCTCCTTAGACAAGTACCCATTGAGAAAGGCACTTTTCACATCCATGTGATGAATGTTCCATCCTTTGTGGGCAGCCAAGGAAAGAACAAATCTGATTGTTTCTTGTCTGGAAACAGGAGCAAAGGTTTCCTCATAGTCAATGCCATATTTTTGAGTGAAACCTTTTGCTACAAGTCTTGCCTTGTGCCTTTCAATGCTTCCATCAGCATTGAATTTGGTCTTGTAGACCCATTTACATCCAACACATTTTTTTCCTTTGGGAAGCTTTACTAGCTCCCAAGTATCATTATTTTTTATAGAGGTTATTTCCTCTTTCATGGCTTCCTGCCATACATTATGAGTACATGCCTTCTCATAGCTAGATGGTTCTAGTTGTGCACTAGTTAACAAAGCATAATTAACTACATCTCCCTTAGGATCTTGGGAGTCATCATCCCCATACATATGTAGATTTTCAAGTTTTTGCAAAACTGAATTCATTTCACTAGCTTGGCTTCTAGTGTATCTTTTCTGGAAATTCTGATCCAACATTTGAAAATATGGATGATGTTGTAATGTTCTTTTACCTCTTGATGGAGAATCAATATCCATAGGTGAAGAACTTACAACCGGGGAAGACTTGGGGGGATATGATGTACTCGAAGTAGTACTTATGCTTGGGCTTGGAGGAGGTGTGCCTTTGCTCTTCTTAGGTGTCACCTACTGTATTTGAGAAGAACTTGCATCATGGGATTCATCATCAATAAATTTTTTTGATGACCCCATTCTCCCCCTTCATCAAAAATTACATCCCTGGAAAGTACAATTTTGTGCGTCTTTGGATTGTAGAGTCTATATGCTTTTGTAGACTCACAATATCCTACAAAAATACATGCTTGACTCTTGGGATCAAGCTTTTTCCTTTTCTCCTCAAGAATGTGTGCATATGCTAAAGAACCAAAGACTTTGAAATGTTTTACATTCGGCTTCTTTCCATACCACCCCTCGTAAGGAGTGATCCCATCCAAACTAGAAGTAGGACTTCTATTTAGAATGTAAACATTGGTTCTAACAACATCGACCCAATACATGTTACTGAGATGCTTAGTTTGAAGCATCGATCTGGCCATATCGACTATGGTGCGGTTCTTTATTTCTGCCACACCATTCTATTGTGGAGTATAGGCAGTGGTGAATTGCCTTTTTATCCCACATGCTTTACAATATTTCAAAAAATCTTTTGAAGAGTACTCGCCTCCTCGATCTGTCCTAAGACATTTTACATGGAACTCACTTTATTTCTCTACATTGTTCTTGAAATCTATGAAGCAATCAAAAGCTTCATCTTTGTGTTTCAAGAAATAAATCCAACACATCCTAGAGAAATCATCTATAAAAGTGAGAAAATAGGAATTATTACCTATGCTTTTTGTCTGCATTGGACCACAAATGTCCGAATGCACTAAGTTGAAGTGGATGGCTGGCCCTCCACGCTTGTCCTTTCAAAAACTTGGACCTGGAGTGCTTTCCCAAAGCACATCCTTCATAGACCTCCTTGTGTTCATTGATTTTAGGAAGTCCTGTCACCATAGCTTGAGAAATTAACAATTTTAAGCTAGCAAAATTTAGGTGACCATATCTCAAGTGCCAAAGCACACTTGGATTTACAATAGCAATATTTGCAAGTTGAGCTCCCCCTGGTTCTCCAAAATTAAGGGGAAATAACCTATTTTGGGTCATAGGTACCTGTGTGATGACTCGATTACAATTGTTTTTATCAAAAATGACACATTTTCCTTCATCAAAAACAAGTTTGTAATTCTTCTCCATCATTTGCCCAATGCTTAGCAGATTATGTTGGAGCTTTAGAGTGTAGTAGATGTCATTCACTTTCTTTATGCCTTCTTTCGTTGGAACCTCCATGGCTCCAATGCCTTCAACTTGCAAGGCTTTGTCATCCCCTAACTTGATTCAGGATTTGTAAGTGGAATCCATTGTAGCAAAGAGTTCTTCTTTGCCACTCATATGGTTGGAGCAACCAGTATCCAAAATCCATGTATCATTTAGATTTTGTTCTGATTGTCCATAAGAAAGAAAAATATTAGAAGTTTCATCTTCTTCACCATAATTTCCATATTGACTGCTGCTTCCTTGAGAATATTTGGACCAACAGTCATGAGCAAAGTGACCTGGTTTACCATAGTTAAAACAAGCCTTTTTGGTTTTGTCACTTCCTCATCCTTGATTTCCACTTCGGTCTAGATTGCCTCCTCTGTTTTGATTTCTGCCTCTATTATGATTTCCACCTCTACTGGGATTTCCTCCCCTGTAGCTGCTTCTGCCTCGACATCTTCTTTGACCTCTGCCTTGACCTCTTCCATGTCCTCTTTAGTCACCCTCATTGGATGTGAAGGCTTTATCATCACCTCCATAACTTGTTGAAGGAGATCCTTGTAATCTCTCTTCATGAGACATTAACAAACCGATTAATGCATCAAAAGTTAGAGTGGAAAGGTCTTTTGATTCTTCAATGATTATGGCTATGTGATTCCATTTTTGAAGAAGTGTTCTCAACACTTTCTTCACAACTATTTCAGGTTTGACTTCTTCGCCAAGTGTTACCATCTTATTGACAACTGCTTTGACTCTGACGCAGTAGTCACCAAATTTTTCATCTTCATTCATTTTGAGATTTTCAAAATCTCGTTTTAGGGTTTGAAGCCTCACTTGCTTCACCTGATCACTTCCCTGGAAACTATCTTTCAAAGCTTTCCATGCATCTTGTGCAGTTAAACAAGCGGTAATTCTAGAGAAAATACTTTTCTCCAATGCTGCTTGGAGATGATAAAGAGTAGAAGAGTTGCTCTTTTGTGCTTCTTTCTTTGTTTTCTTATCTTCTGCACTTAATGTAGCCCAATCTGTGGGTTTTGTGTAACCCTCTTCTACAATGTCCCATAATCCCTTGCCTATGAGTAAGGTCCTCATTTTGATGGACCAGTACTCATAATCATACCCATTAAATTCTGGAATAGGTAGATTGTTATTTGAGGCCATAGCTGCTAGAAATAAACTAGAAACACTTTTTATTTCTCTATTACAATCAAAGCACTTTGCTTTTCAAAGAAGGAAAGAAAAAAGAAGTTACAAATTTAGATCAAATCTAGCTTGATTCACTCTTTCACTGATGGCCTGTTCTTCTTGCTGAGGTTCTTCTAGTACTTGATTCACAAAGTTGTCTGCTACTTGTTCTTCGTCATCACTGATAAGGATTATCTCTGGTGAATCTGGTTCTAGTATTTCCACTGAATTACTGTAATGAGTATATTCTGACTCCTGTGGTTCAATTATTATAGATTTGGACTGTTCAAAACTGCTTCCAAAAGAATTATCTTCAGAGTCTGCCTCGTATCCTGAGTCCGGATGTCTCTGATGGGCTATTACTACGTTTTGCAATTGACTAAACACAGTATGTAGTCCATAAGTTCACACTTTTTCATCAAAAGTTTCAGCATTTTCTCTTACCAAAAGAGAACATAGGGCATGATAACACCCTGTGGATCGTATCATGAATCTTTTCCCTTCGATGCACTTTTACACAAATTTTAAGTCTTCTAGTCTCTCAGACTTTTCACAAGAAAATTTTATCACTTTTAAGCCTCTTAGGCTTTGTCACAAGTTTCACTTTGCAAGATTTTTAGGCTAATTCACAAAAAATGGACTTTTGAGGTCTCTTACATAAATTGCCTCTTAGGCAATATTCTTTTCTCCTTTTTTTTTATTGTACTAAAAAGGATATTTATATTTATATTTAATAAAAAAAATAATTGCTTTATAAAATCAAAATTAAAAAAAAAATGATTTTATATATAAAAGACAATTATTATTTTAATTTATTAAATATAATATAAATTATGCTTTTTAATATTTATAAAAAAAACTTTAAAAAAAACTTTTTATAAAACATTTAAGCCCACAGGAGTCGAACCCCTGACTCCTCTCACTTAAGCAAAGCCCTCTTACCAACTCGGCTTCCACCGCCAATGGGAATGTCAAAGCACTTGATGTGGTTTATCCCTTAGCCGCCGTGGAGAAACCCAAAAAACTTTCGATGTCGTATCCTGCAAAGCCTCCTACTAAAGAATGTTGCTCAAACAGATCACACGACACACACTATGAGTGACAGAGCACAGGGGAAGCTCAAATTGTGTCGATGCAGTAACCTCTTGATCGCATAATTAAGATTGAACCTCTTAGATCACAAAAATAATCCGAGAATGGAGGATTACAATGGTTTCAAATCCACATCTCCTCACAGCCAATTACAATGGTTTTTTTTTTTAAAAACAAATTACAAATGGCTCTGCACAGTATGGTTCTCTTAGGGCTACGAATGGCAGCGTGTGGCCTCCCGATGAATTCCTATGATAGAAAAACAAAGAACATGCATGTTGTTTTTAAAATATTCAAGATATTAATCCCACATGTATGCGACTGGGGGAAATTTTAATGTTTAAAAGGCCCAACGCTCACAAAGCATTTCGATTACCTTCGAGAAATCAAACACCCTCCTTTTGACCTCTCCGCTCAGTCAGATTCCACCATGTTGCCCCTTGACATGTTGTCTCTTGCCAAGTTGGCCTCCTACCACATCGGCTCTTGTCTGCCTCTCCTTGTTCACCGGCTGTAGCCTGGTCAACTTCTCTCGTCTGCCAGCTATCCTTTGGTCAGCTTCTGGTCTCGTTTGCTATCTGTCCTCTGGTCAGCTTTTGGTATTCCTGTTGGTTCTCGAGCCTACGGGCCCTCCTTGGCCTAGCTTTGAATGTCAAGCCTGGGCCCTCCTTGACTTGGTCGATCAACTCCCATTCGACCTCAGGATGTGGGCCCTCCTTGGCCTAGCCGATCTCCCATTCGACGTGCTTGTCTTCGACCTCACCAATTACTAGCTCTGATACCAGATGTGAATATCAAATTCTCATTAAAACAAAATAATTGAAATACATGGTTTATATAGTGGCCCTAATTTTGTTGGAGAAAATAAAGGGCATACAATTTCTTTTTTATTCAAACTCTCTAACTCCTATACCGACTGCTTGTTGATAGTTGCTCTGTCATCCACCCTAGCCACCTACCGTCCAACCACGGTGAAAGGTGGGGTAAAATATGGTTTAACTACCAAAAATTGTGGGATAAGGCCCATGAAAAGAAAGGAGACCATATAAAACTTGACATGTTGTGGTTGGGTCCCTTTTATATATCTAATATTCTAGGAGAGAATACTTTCAGGTTGAAAAGCTTAACTGGAGATGTCTTGTTACCAATGAATGGGCAATTTCTCAAACATTACTTCAGTGTCCTGAGAGTTTTTGGTCCTATTTTATAAATAATTGTGCAAATAGTCATGGTTTTCATTTTTCTTTGGCTTTAGCTTTGTTTATATTATTTTCAGTGTCAACCTATTTTATATGCTAGTTTCATTTTGTTGTTATTTTCAATTTTTATTTGTTTTGTGCTTTTCTTTGGTTTGGTATAAATCATCCAAGTGCAACATGCTTGTGGTTGCTCTAAGATGGAAGGTTTACTATGCAATTTGGGTATGAATAGTCCCACACTGAGCTCAATAAAGTTAAAAATGGTTTAATCAACCATTTGATATTTATTCATTGTTTGGGACAAAGCAGATGAATTTGAGAGTAATGCAAAATGATGCTGCAACTTCACTTTGAAAACACTTTAAGGAAGTTCTAGGTTAGAAGAAATAGAATCATTATGGTTTGAGTTTTTGAAATTCATTCAAGTTTTCACCCTCCTATTTACCATAGTGATCCCCAACCTATAAGGAAGCAGAACCTAGTGCTCATGAGTTTATCTTCAGTATTCAAATGATAGATAATTTATATAAAAAAGGGGAGAGAAAGGGTTCAAATGCTTGGGTGATTTAAACAACCTCTACTAGGGCTATGAATGGCCAACTAGCAGTAGAGCAAGTTCTAGAATAATATTAGAGATAACTTCTTCGGGGCTATGGATGCCTGCATGGCAACAAAGTAGTATTTGGTAAATTGGTGACATGTCTACCTATGTGACAAAAACTCATCATAAGTAGACCAATGTTCACTCAAGGGTGAACCAAACTATTTTCCAAACTATGGTGGCAAATTTTAACTAATTTTGGAACAAAATGAACTCACATGCACACAATTTTTCTAAAACAAAATGGAGCATTGCTTTCAGATAAAATTGCCCAAACCCCAGCCTTGGGTAGATGCCAAATTCTTGGTTTTGCTAGATTTAAAGTTTCATTGTTTTTAGAAAGGGTTCTTTTTATCATCAAAATACTCAGGAGAATTTTCAAACAGAGTTGCCATTTATTTTTGCGCTTGCACAACACGCCCTACTTTGAACTAGGGACCCATTGAAATTTCTGGTTTTAATCTCAAATTTTTGATTTGCATTAGGATTTTAAATTTTTCTCGCATCCATTTTGAGAGTTGCTTGCTTCAAGGTGTTGAAATTGCTTACATAGAGTATTTTGAAGTGGATTGCATTGAAAATTTTGAATTTTGGCTCTTCAAGGTCATTATTTTGGATTAATATCTTAGGAGATTGAATTTTAAAGGTTTATCCTAAATTTTGAATTAATTAAATTCAATTTCAGGGTTCTTTGATTTTCACTATCTTGCCCTATTTTTGATGTAAATTTAAAAATGCCATATCTTTTGAATGAAAAATCCGTTTGAGGTGATTCAAATCCTGGTGGGAATATTTTGAAAATATCTTTACAATGATATCAAATGTGTAGACTTTTAGATAAGAATTTTTTCCAAAAATAACAGTTTCTCGATTGCATCTAGTGAACTTCTAAAGGTAATATCTCATGATCTAAAGAAAAATTTTGAGTTTTCTCAGTATATTTGGATACCCATTTGGCCCATTTGGACATATAAAATATTTCATGAAATTTTGGGCACTTGCATTTTTAAGACACGAAATCCAGAATTTCTAAAATCTATGATGTTCAATGGAAGAGAAACAAATTTCTAGTTTTCATCGTAAATGGTGCACAAATGAGATTCCTCTATTTTTTCATAAGGGAGTGCAAACAAGAATGCGCTGAAAAACAAGCTTTCGCAAGAAAATGAGGTTTTGGGAGAAGTTCTTAAAGTTTTTTCTTGGGAGAAATTCTTAAAGTTTTCCTTACTCTTTTGTAAATGGAGCACAAACAAGACTGTGTTGAAAAAAAAGCTTTCCCGAGAAAATGAGATTTTGGGAAAAATTCTTAAAGCTTCCCTCACCCCTTTGTAAATGGAGCACAAACAATAATGCGCTTAAAAACAAGATTTCACGAGAAAATGAGATTTTTGGAGAAACTCTTAAAGTTTCCCTTACCCCTTTGTAAATGGAGTACAAAAAAGAATATGCTGAAAAATAAGCTTTCACGAGAAAATGAGGTTTTTGTAGAAATTCTTAAAGTTTTCCTTACTCCTTTGTAAATGGAGCGTTAAGAAGAATGCACTGAAAAATAAGCTTTTGCGAGAAAATGAGGTTTCATAAGAAACTATTAAATTTTCCCTCACTCCTTTGTAAATGGAGCACAAACAAGAATGCGCTAAAAAATAAGCTTTCATGATAAAATGAGGTTTCGGTAGAAATTCTTAAAGTTTCTCTCACCCCTTTGTAAATGGAGCGCAAACAAGAATGCACTAAAAAACAAGAATGAGCTGAAAAACAAGAATGTGCTTAAAAATGATTTGATAAAAAAAGGGGCATTAATTAATTAAAATTAATTATAATATTAATGTTCTAATCTTCATCTTTTCAAAAAATTTGTAGAAAACATGATGGCAGGCATGAATTTTCAATGCAAGTACAACCAAGCAAGATGGAAGATGCAGGAAATCAATGATCAACCCAGATTTTGTGGGATAATGAAGAATTAATGAGGCATGGTTGTTCCAAAGTTCCTGAGCATTGTGCAATTTGAAAATTAATGAAGTGCAGTTGTTGCAAGGCTCACTGCAAATGAAGACATCATGAGGCATTGCCAAAGTAGTGCACATTTAATGGAAGCATGGCTACAATATGGCAAGAGATTTAATTTTAGGAAGTCCATCCCAAAATCAGAGGACAATTAATTGCAAGATGTAATGTTAGGTGAAGGCAAAAAATTATATAAATAGTGGCTCACTAGCAGGTTACAGAGGTCAAAAACCATCCATTAGCTGGCTATTTTTTAGTTTTTTTGCTTTCTCTTTGTAGTTGGATGGTTTTTTTGAACCAAGTTGCTATTGTTTTTGAGCTTTGCTCTTTGTAATCCATCAAAGTGGATGAACCTGAAATAATGTACTCAACAATTATCTTTAATATAAGGCTTTGAGATTTGTTATGTCCAATATGTGCATGCTAATGGTGGTTGCACTCAGTCCTTTTCATAGTCTATTGTCCCTCTGAAGATTGCACCATCTCAAACCTAAGGTTGTGTGAATACTGGTCGAGTCGAGATTGGTTTAAATTTGGGTTTGTTGCTTTACCAGATATGAGTTGGAGTTTTAGGGCAGTATTAATTTGTTTTCTTTTATTTTCTCTCACCCTTCAACCTTTGATTTTTATTTGAAACTCTTTTAGATTAGGAGTATATTAGTTTTCATTCGAAGCATTGAAGCTATTTTCTATAGCATATTCTAAGATTTTATATAGCTTCAATATAATAATTGCTTTCATATACACGATATATCTTAAGGGCAATGAACAATACTATATGGGCAACCATTGTTTACATAGCTTAAAATTTAATTTTATTTTCCATTTTGATTCTACTTAGCTCATGTATGTGAAGATATTTGTGTAGTAGAATTATTTTCATACAGTCAAGTATTTCTTTTTCAAGCATTGTACCAGGAAATTTATATTTTTTAAGCATAACCAACAAAGACCTCTTAAAAGGAATAATTATAATTGACCTTCGAGTCTATCCACATTGGCCAAGACCTAGCATACTAAAATCTTGGAAGAAAGATATTTTATTTTCAAGAGGGAACATATCCTTGTTCCAAGTAAGTTGACATGCTCTTGACAATGTGTCATTTGCACATTCAACACTCCCCTCATTAAATAACCATCTAATATGTTTCTTTATCAATTGCAAACTCTCTGATATGAAGTTCCATGTTGATGATCCTTTGGGTAAAGTTATTTTCCTAAACAATTTCATTGCATCAAGAGAACCTATATATTTTGAAGTAATATTTTTACCCAATTCTTTCCTTGATCTTTGAATAATATCCACCCAATATTTGCTCCTAATGCCAAATTCATAAGTTTGCAATTCCGCAAGCCTACTCCTCCAATATTTTTTCATCTGCAAACCCTTTCCCAATTACAAAAAAAAAACCAAAATTTTCTTCACAACCTTTCCATATAAAATCTCTTTGAATTTTATCAATTTCTGATGCAATACCTATTGATAATATTGAAAGTGATATCATATAAATAGGAAAGAATTGCAAAGTAGTCTTTACGAGTTGTAGCCTTCCTGCCATGGTTAAGAACTTACCTTTCAAACCTACCAAGCAAGACTTCATTCTATCCAAAAAAGAGATCCAAAGCTCCATTTTATTTCCTTTATCAGACAAAGGAATATCCAAGTAGATTGATGGAAAATTTTCAATTTTAAACTCCAAAATATTCACAATAATTTATTGTAAATCTAGGGTAGTATTAATGAAAAAATCTTGGATTTTGAAATATTTACCAACTATCTAGTAGCCTTCTCATAACATGACAATATTGATTTAAACTCCATGACCTCACTGACTAAGGTATGACCCAAAAGAAAAGTATCATCAACAAATTGGAGATAAGATTCAAAGGGACCATTTTTTGCAACTTGAATACCCTTGATTTTTCCTTCCATTTTTGCCTTTGAAAATGCTCTCCCTAATTCTTTTGCTAGAATAATGAATAGATAAGGAGAAAGAGGATCACCTTGACAAAGTCCACAAGATGACTTGAAGTACCCAACAGGTTAACTATTGATCAAAACAAAAAAAATTGTAGTGCTATAACAACATTTAATCCACTCACACCAACTATAATCAAAGCCAAAATTTTTGAGAATAGCATGTAAAAAATTCCAGGAAACCCTATCATATGCTTTATTCATATCTAATTTCAAAAGCAAACCTGGTTTTTTCATGGAATGAAGAGAATGTATGGCCTCTTGTGCAATAATTAAACCATCAAGAATTTTTTTACCCTGAACAAAGCCACCTTGTTCCTTTGAGATAATACACCCTAGAATTCTCTTCAACCTATTTGCCATAATTTTTGAAATGATCTTGTACATCATATTACAAAGTCTTATTGGACAAAAATTATCAAATTTTTTTGTGTCACTATTATAGCCTTCCTTTTTCGGGCCTCTTCCACTGCATCTAACATATCACTCTTCAATAAATCCCAAAATTTTTGAAAGAAAATTGCAGGAAATCGGTTGGGGCCAAGTGCCTTGTTAGGATGGAAAGAGAAAATTGCTTCATGGAGCTCCTCCATAGATATCTTCTTCATCAAGCTTTCATTTTGTCTCTGAGTGATAATTGATGGAATATTTTACAATTTTTTTTCTTGTGCCTCCTTATCTTACCTATAATTTGATAAAATATTTTTGAAATAATTTATTGCTTCCTTCCTTATATCTTCTTCATCCTCAATATTTCTTCCATATGGAGTTATAATATTTTTGATATGACGAACAAAAAAAATTATTTTTGCTATAGCATGAAAAAATTTGTATTTCTATCTCCTTCATTGAGTAATTTCTCTCTAGATTTTTGGAATCGATATGACACATTTTTCAATGCATTATGATAATCAGAAAGTAATTGTTTGCTTTCACATAAGAATCCTAGTCCATTCCATTAATTTCTACTATCTCTTGTAAATTTTGGAGCTTGGATTCAATTTCTTTCTTTTTTTCTTTAAAAAATATTACCAAAATATTTGTCATTCCATATCTTCATTTTCTACTTTAAATATTTCAACTTTTGAACAAACCTGTACATACATGATCCTTCAAATTTTGATTCATCCCACCATAACATAACCATCTAGAAAAAATCGGGGTCTTGGAGCCACATAGACTAGAAGCAAAATGGCTTTGGATGATAATTTTTGGGTGACTCAAAAGTCAAAATAATGGGTTTGTGATCTGATCCTACTTGCAATAAAATATCCGAAGAGATTGTATACTTTATTTGCAACCATTTATTGGATAACAAGAATCTATTCGGTCTTTCTGCTATATGATTTTATCCAATGCGTTTGTTATCCCATGTATTAAAAGCTTGAGGCACTAACATTAGGTCATTTGAATTGACAAATGAAGAAATATCTTGCATTGATTTAGACCATCCTAGAATGCCACCCTTATTTTACAAAGGAGATATAACAGTATTAAAATCACCCCCAAGAATCCATAGACCACTTTGAATCATCATTGTATTTGACAAAAATATACTAAGGTCCTTCCAACATCTTTCACGTGGAGTAACTATAGTTGGAGCATATACATTTATAACCCCAAATTTTATGTTTTCCTCTTTCTTGCAAAATAATCCAACAACCTAATTACCTTTTGCTTCTAATAGTTCTCCATCCCATTTGCATTTGTCCCATATTATTGCAATACGACCTGAAGCTCTTGTAGAAGAAACTTCTAAACAATCATCTATCTTCCAAATATTCTTAAAAGCCTCCTTACACTGTTTAATTTTGTTTCTTGTATTAAAATAAACTCAGGGCTATAGAAAACTATTAATTCCTTAATAACTATTATTTTGGTGGTTTTATTCATACCCCTATTATTCCATGATATCATTTTCATGATCAATACTTTTTATTTTTGTTAGTGGGCTTAGCCCCACTTCTTGTTAACACCTGTGATATTTTTATTTGTCTATCCTTTTGATTTTATTTTTCTCTTAGTTCATGGTTTCTTGACCCTCCTCTCCTTCTTCCATTCTTGCCAACACTCTCATATTCATCATTCTCTTCCATTTTTTCATATTGTTCAAAATGAGACTTATCTTCTAAAGGTTTATATTGCTTTAAAGAGTCGAAAGTGAAAGGAATAGCCTCATTAGAATTTTATTTTTTATGTTGCCCTAAAAAATCTAAACTGCAAAGATGATCCTCCATAGTCATCACTTTCTTATGTTGGCCTGAAAACCCTAAATTTTCTTGTATATCCTCCATAAGATTTTCTTTACTATACGGCTCTTGAAAACCTAAAGTGCAAGGAATACAATCCATACTACTTTCATTTTTATTGGAAGGAGAATATTTTAAGCTACTTGAGGATAATAAAGGTGATTTACCTAGATTAAGCTTGACCTCCTTCACCTCATTTTATTTAAGATTCGTCTCCCCATTTTCCTTTGTATTAAAATTTTCTTTTCCCTCTTCCATCGCACCTTAAGCTCCTTCTATATTTGAACTTGCGCAATGTACTTCCTCATCTTCCATATCATGTTTTTCCTTCTAATGGATGATTCAAGTGAATTGTAATTGCCTTTTACATTTGATGATGTAGAGGGATTTTTCTTACAACTTTCTTAGGAGTGGAAAATCCTTGATTAAATATAGCTTCTCCTATGATATGGTCTACTTTTTTCAAATTGAAGTTACCCTCCTACCCAAAAAATTCCATCTCTTCCTCCGTTTTCACTTTGTAATATTTTACCATGTGTCCAGTTTCATGATATTTACAACATCAAAATGCAATATTTCATAATCCATTTGTTGATAAAATTCTCTTAATTTAGTTTTAATCCTAATCGATTACGGTAAAGGATTAGAAATATCCATGGAAACACATATTCGAGTGTATACAACATGCCTTATCTCCTTAGTAGATGGTTCCTCTTAGATGAATTCACCTAAAGTATTACCAACACTCTTCAAAACCTCCTTATTGATGAGTTGATAAGGAAGTCCAAAAAGCCTAATCCATATTCATATTGAAAGCCTTTTAATAGTTTCTGTGTCCACAAAAAAATTCTCACTCCAAGGTCTTAAGTATAATGCATATTTACCCCTAAACCACGGGCCTCCATCCATTATTTTATCCCTTATTTCTAAATTGAAGAAAATAATGAGAAAAAATCCTTTTAGAAGAAAAGTCATGGAGTCCCCACTTCCACTTAATCCAATTTTGAATCTCAGAGAAACCTAGCCAATTTCCATGAACTTACAAATTAACACTCTGGTTTTTAGAATCATTATATCATGCTCAATCATCTCATATTTGATAATCACTTTTGATGTAAAATTTACTACATGGACTGGGTTTGCCATAGATTCTCTCTTACCCTTATTGCTAGCTAGGGCATCCAAACTTCCAACCTAGCCATTCATATTTTCAGTAAGGACTTTTACAAATGACTTTCTTTCCATGTTACCTAGGGTTTTTCCAAATGAATCCTCTAGTTGAAATATGGAACAAGAAGTGACTTTTTACTTGGCTTGCTTACACTTTCTCCTCACTCCCAGCTTGCGCTTGCACTTGATTTTAGCTACACTCATTCTTGGATCATGCTCACACTCGCTTTTGTCTACACACTCGATACTAATTTCACTCACACCCGTCTTGCACTCACACTCTTATTTTTGGCTATACTCACTCTTGGCTTATGCTCACACTTGCTTGTGGCTACATTCACTCCTGACTTGTGCTTGCACTTGCTTCTGGTTGCACTCACTCCAAGCTTGTGCTCACATTTACTTTTGGTTGTGCTCACTCTTGGTTGCATTCATTTTTGGCTGCACTCACTCCTTTCGTCACTCTTGGTTGCGCTCACTCCTTTTTAATAATATTAAAAAGATTAATATTATTGCCTTAAACCAAAACTCAAATAAAAATAAAATTAATGTTTAATATAAACTATATTGAATAACACCTAATTGAAACAATTAAATCATTTATTAATAATTATTCTAAAATATTTAAAAATAATTATAAAAATAAATTTAATAATTATTTATCTCAATCTAAGCCATAAGCAAAGCTACAAGCTTACTGTAGTGGTAAGGGCTTTGGATTCTCTTTGAGAGGTCCAAGTGTTAGCTTTTGATAATGTATGATATGGGGGAAAGCAATCACAAGATGTAAAATATGTAGAAAAGTAAGATAATGGAATTCTACAATAAGACTAAAATATGCTATTAATGGAAAGTTACAAAAATAGTACAATGTAATGTAATGGAGGAAATGAACACTCCAAAACTCTAATGGAAACTACATTGTACCTACTCACTACTCTGTAGTAATCACACTTCTACTTCACTCTTCCTTCTATTCACTATGGGGCCTATACATAAGAAGATAAGTTACTTGGCCCTTACTCTTCCTAACTACATTTCCTATGACTCATGTACAAGTGGACTCCTTGTACATTTACATCATTGCACATTGACACTTGTGCATTTATTACTTCTTCCTCAAGTAACCTAAGATAAACTCCTAATCTAACAATGTACCCAAGGTGGTACATTGAAATGTACCTAAATAATGTAATATACTCTAACACCCCCCTATATTACATTATTTTGGTATTGAAGACTTTTAGTCTTCAATATGGATCTTCCTATTTTGAATAGTCTTTAGCTCGATCAGGTCCTTCTTCTTCTTCTGCTTTAGTATTCATGTTATATCTTCTTGTCTTTTCCAACCCACTATTTTTTGTTGTCAAGCATATTTGATGAGCTAGTGATATCATAATTTTGCATGTCACAAGTGGATCAGAGTTGATCCATTTTCTCTCCTTTGATTCTATGTATGACTTGTTTCTTTGATCTTCATGAATGTCAAGCTTGAACTTATTGTTAGTGGATGTTTTTGAAATAAGATCATGAAAGAAACAATCTATTTTGTGTAGTAATATTTCTTCATAACTTTTATAGTACTTATATTTATAGTAGCAGAAGAAATATAAATGATTTTTTCCTCCATAATATTTACATGGATGGAAACTCCAGTAGTTGAATTTCTCATGACCAAATTGGTTGCAATAAGTGCATAGTAAAGGTATTCCAACTGCTTTGTTTTCTATTTTAGGAATATCATGTTTATCTATCTCCTTGATGAGATACTTAAACCATATGTGAACAATTGAGGCTATTCCATATTTACTTATTTCATACATCTATATGATATATTTTTGATCAATATAATTTTCTTCTTTTTGAATATGATCTTCTATATCTTCATTAGTATAGTTGTCACCAATTCCTTTTGCTATCTCATTAGAGGATTTTTAGAAGAATCCATTTTTCCATTACTACTAGTTTCAGAAATCCTTTTAAATCCTATCGATTCTTCTTTCCTATTTTCATATTTATCCATTGAATTATTGATCATGCTTTTAATCCATATTGGTACTTTTCTTACTCCTTTTCTAATTGCATTATTTAAAGTGTTAGTAGACATCCTTATAGCTCCCTAGATAAGAGTATATGAACTAATTTAATAAAACCTTTCTTGGATTTAGGTTTTGTAGGCTTCCTTATATCTCCCAAGTAATTTAGAATATGCTATAGGCTTTAGCAATAATTAGTTCACCTTTTGAGTTGATTTTGTAATATTTTGAGAATAATAATCAACTTTCAATTTTACCTTATCTCTCCTAATGAAGTATGCTCTAATGGAGTTCTTATAGTTGGATTTCTTTTTGTCTCCTTAGTATGAGTATGAGACAAGTGTTACCAATTAGTTCCAACTCTATATGTAAGCAATAGATTTGCTTCTCTATTCAATAATTTAATTTTCTAAATTCCAAGTATCTATAGTTTGGTGTAGTATGTCTTATAACTCCCTACTTTTGGAATGTTAGAAAATAATGATAATAGTATTTGCAAATTGATATTTGAGTTTACCAAGGTTGATAGCCTTATATCTCCTACTTGGTTATTTGCAAATATTATAATATTATAATGTACTTCAATTATAATGCCTTGAAATGGACTTGCTTTATAACTTACTAATGCTTGGTTAATGCTTGTTATTCCAACACAGTAGTAAATTTGACCATATATGTAGCACCTTATAACTCCAATGTTACTTTAATTAAAGCAAGTAAATTTAATATCAAAATTACCTTAGTAATGTAGTACGTCGGGTTGCTTAAGACTTCACTCTTCTCAATGACTCTCTGGGTTCTGTGTTCGTTGTATGACAATGAGCATTCAATGCTCTATTCCTCCTCCAATGGCGTTGGTCTTCACTTATGGTATTGAGAATTCAATGCTCTTCTCAGCAATGCTGGTGGATGATAGTCTCTTGCTGCCCCCTTTGAATCCAAATAAAGCACTCTTCTACGTGCTCTTACTTCGTTGTATTTCCCTTGGACTTTATTGTGTTTCCCTTAGAATTTTCTATGTTTTCCTTGGAATTTGTTGTGTTTCCCTTGGACTTCATTGTGTTTTCCTTTGGATGTCATTGTTGAGTGCTTAAGTAGCTTCAAGCTCCTTTGGATGACTTTCACGTGGCTTAAGATTTTGAATAATACTTTATGACTTCTCTAATACTTCTTGAGGTGATAACCACATGGTTTGTGAGCTTCAATGCTCTTTAGGATGACACCCACGTGGCTTAGAAAATGTTGTAATGCTTCTCCTTCCTAGCTATGATAACGATACCTTTGTAACATCCAAATGATTATTCTAATGCTCAAGGAGTGAGAATTTTCTTTCTTTGAAGGCATTGGGGAATATATGGGTGCTCTGTCAGTTGTGACAAGTGGTAGTGCCTTTGTTTGCATGAAATGCTTCCCTCCAATATATATTATATACTCCTTTTCCAATGTATGCCCAACTATTTTCTTGCTCTCAATGCTTCCTTCAGGCAAAAGAAAGTGCTAATATTCTCACAAGATGTTGGCTCTCATTCGATGGTGGTTCTAGGTGCTTCGATGATGGTTCTATGGTGCTTTATTTGTGATTGCTAGTGCTACCCTTAGCTAGAAGTTTCTCCATGATACAACCTGGTATAGCTCCTCCTCAATGGATGATTTCTCCAAGCTAGGTCTTGGATATTGCACCTTGAACTCTATCTTGTACCTTATGTCTTTAATATGCTATCTTATGTGTTGCCTTGCAATGTGTTGTAGATGATAGCTTCTAGCTCATGCTATGCAATAGATAATAGCTCCTTTATGTGGTTATCTTATGCTTCAGGTTGCTTGTTGTGGATGCCCAATTTAGTGACTGATGGGGGTGTCTTTAGACATCGTAATGTGAGCCTCTTGTTGGCTCTTCAACCTTGCTCGGATAGTGCTCTTCTATCAACTACTTTGTGATGGTTCTTGCTGGCGTTGGATGTGTCCTTGAGACACTCAAACTTTATCCTCTTTTGCTACCTAGGACAAGATATTATGGTGCAAGCAACTAATGTAAATAGCTTTACAATAGATAGAATATAATACCTTGATTTTGCACCTATATCTGAGATCTTCAAATCTCTTTTGCAAGATTTCTTTCTACTGGTTTTGATGGTGGCTTCTCTGTACTAATCCTTGTAGGTAAGGGATGATTCGATGTTGTCTTCTTTACTAGACAACTCTCTCCTTTGCTTGGCTAACTTAACAATGAATCCAAGCTAATAATCATGCAGCTAATATGCCCTTAAGGTGGCTTAATCTTGCACTAATTTTTACTTTCACTTAGTGCACTTCTAATAAGATTTAAGAGAAACTAATATAGTGCAACTGTAATCTCCTTATTACTCCTTAAAAGTAACTTATAATATGCACTAATGATAACTCTTAAAGAACTATTAAATGCTTCTATAATCTCTGCAACTTAATGTAGTCTTCTCTTCTGTAACTAGATAATAGGAAGATGATATTTTTCTTTCTTTCAAAATATATCTAACTCTTATTTTAATGTGCAGGTAATAACCCTTAACAGAAACTATCTTTTGCACTTCCCTTGAAGACTTTAAAATGCAACCTTCTTCTTGCAACTTCTAGATTCTAATAAGGTGCTTAATGAAGCTAAGTAATGAACTAAATATAAGTGTTCAAGTAATGAACCCTTTGCACCTAAGTTGCATACCTTTAATGATCTCTGAAGATGATGTAGATCTTGGTGTTTTGATTCACCAAGTTGCTATCTAGAATGGTAGTAAATCGTAGCTAAGATTTTCTTCAAGAACCCTTTAGTATTTTGTTGTAGATTCAACAAACCCCTATCTCCAAAATGTGCCTTCTTAGCTATGAAAGGCAATCTCCAAATCTCTTGGATTTGGTAGGCTTCTTATATCTGTGTTCTCCTTCAACCTCCTTGTCAAATTCTAGCTTCAATCTAGGCCTTCTTCTCAAGAATCTGAAAGTCTTGAGGTCTTCACTGGTCTCCTCCAAAATTTGGCAAACTGCTTGCCAAATATTTCTCCTTTGGGCTTGTTGTTGGATGGCGATAATTGTCCCAATTCCTTCACTATTAGGAGCTTCTCCTTGGTAGTGAATTTCTCCAATGAGTTCTTCTGGGAACTCCTTTAATGGCTTCTTCAAACTCTGCAATAAGGCTCTCCAAGCCTTCTCCTTGTTTCTCCTTGAGACCTCTCCAAGGTCTTCAATATCATAGCTTCTCTGGTCTTCTCAATGAGACCTTTCCTTCAACCTTCTATTGTGGAAGTGTTGGCAATGAGATCTCTTAGATATCTAGAATTTGCTACTTTTGGAATATGGAATAGGACCTTGCTAGTCCTTCTTTACTTCTACAATATATAGGCTTCAATGGAGATCACCAACCTCCAATATTCCAGAACTAGGAGTTCTTTAATGGGACCTTCTATGGGTCTCTTCAACTTCTTCAGGTTGATTTATTCAATCTATTGTCTGTAGTATTTTATGGAGATCACCAATCTCCTATATTATTCTGGACTCTTCTATGGAGTCTCTTGGATCAACAATGAGGCTACTATGGCCTTTTCTTCTTTTGCAATGTGTAGGTCTGCAACAAGACTTCCCTCAAGTTCCTAGAATCTCCTCTTCTTTCGTGTGTTGCTTCTGGTGTTGGATTGATTCTAAAGATGATATTCTTCCTAGCTCTCTATAGGAAGCTTCCCAAATTTCTTTGAATCTCCTTTTTTCTGCAACAAAGTATTAGGACTATAATGGAAGAAATTCTAAGTGATGAATCTTCACTAGTTGATTTGTCAATCTAGTGGAATGAATGTTGAGTCCTAGTCTTCACAAGTTTTTCTACAACTCTGTGGAAAGACTCTAGCCAAATGTAATCTCAAAAATTTTGGAACTAAGATTTGCTTCTCTCCTCTCAATATCTCTTGTGGCTCTCCCTATTTCTATCTGATCTACCGTAGCTCTGATACCACTATTAGATTTTGATAATGTATGATATGGGGGAAAGTAATCACAAGATGTAAAATATGCAAAAAAGTAAGATAATGGAATTATGCAATAAGACTAAAATATGCTATTAATGGAAAGTTATAAAAATAGTACAATGCAATGTAATGGAGGAAATGAACACTCCAAAACTCTAATGGAAACTACATTGTACCTACTCACTACTATGTAGTAATCGCACTTTTGCTTCACTCTTCCTTCTATTCACTATGGGGCCTATATATAAGAAGATAAGTTACTTGGCCCTTACTCTTCCTAACTACCTTTCCTATGACTCATGTACAAGTGGACTCCTTGTACATTTACATCATTGCACATTGACACTTGTGCATTTATTACTTCTTCCTCAAGTAACCTAAGATAAAATCCTAATCTAACAATGTACCCAAGGTGGTACATTGACATGTACCTAAATAATGTAATATACTCTAACACCAAGATTCAAATCCCACTCAGTATGAGGGGACTAGGAAATCTCATAAAAACCTATGTAAATTCATTAAAAATATATTTCTATCAAGTGGCAGTAGCTCAACCGGTTAGATTCCTCAATATTTTAAAGAGACCTAGGTTTGAATCATTCCAAATGATACATGGATAATATCCAAGCTTTGTTGTAATACCACTATGTGATGATGATGTAATATGGGTGGGATCCATTTCAATCCCATATAACCTTTTAAAAAAAGTCTAAGCCATAAGAAAGCCTCACATTTTATTGTTTAGATAGTTGGGAAAGAGTAGGGAAGGAGTGTTGCAAGTGTGAGAAGGTAGTGAGTATGATCAAAGAGTAAGCCTCACATTTATGTTTCTAGATCTTTGGGAAATTTTAAAAATTAAAGGGTTCTTATGAGGAAAAGTTTGGTAACATAATAGAGAAGATATTTTTGAAAGTCTTAACTAGAAGTAAAGATGTCCCATCTTAAAGTATAAATGCCCTAGTTGGAAACAATAGAAGTGAATCTATGGAAAACCCTATCTAGGTAGATGTTACACCAAAAGTGATTATCAAGGATGAGATGATTGAGAATAATATAATGGTTATTAAAAGTAGAGGTTTAGTATGTAAAATCTATGGATATTGGCTAGTTTGTTTGAAGATTCAAAATTGAATCAAGTGGAAGTGGTGATTGAATTCAAGTTACTCCATGTATTTCTTACTAGAATATTTTTATCATCATTCTTTCCAATTCAAAAAATAGGGATAAAATAATGGGTGGTAGCCCATGGTTTAGGGGAAGAGATGTATTGTAACTATAACCATGGAGTGATAATTTTTCTTTGGAGAGAAACACTATTAAAAGGATTCCAATGTGGATTAAGATTTTTTGACTTCCATATCAAATTATTTTTTCAATTGGTTATATAGGATTGAAATGTACCCCCCTCGTATTACATCATCACCACATAGTGGTATTATAACAAAGCCTAGATATTATCCATGTATTGCTTGACAAGATTTGAACCTTGGTATCCTCCTTGAATATTGAAGAATTTAACTAGTTGAGCTAATGCCACTTGATTCTCATATATCAACTTATTAAAATAGATGTTTTGAAGAATATTAGCAATGCTTTAGGGGAGCTAATATAGGAGGAACCAACTACTAAGGAATGAAGGCATTTTATATATACCTAGATATGTCTTGCCATGGATATTTCAAAAAAATTTCCATAGTAAATTAAGATTAAGTATGAATCAGGAGAATAGGATCAACAATTGGATTATGAAAAAATAACATTTTGACACCATAAAATTAAATATGGAGAAAGAGATAAAAGTTTAGGTATGAGAAAAAACTTTAATATGATGTAAGGAGATCATATTCTAGTAGAAATTTGATTAGATCAATAATTTACAATCTCCAAAAAGTAGTAAAGAAATCCCCTCTACATCATTAGATGGAGTAAACCATTATGATCTACTCAAGCCAACCATTAAATAAAACAAAAAAAAGGGTACAAGGGATGGGGAGGATAATGCATAAATTAAAATTTAGAAGGATTTAAAGGTACCAAGAAAGTTGTGGAGGCAAATGATAAAAAAATGATACAAAAGAGCTCAAGTATATTCCAAGTCAATCATCTTAATTTTACTCAAGTAGTATACAATCCTTGTAATAAAAATATAGTGTAGAAGTCATCCCTTGTACATTAAGGTTTCAATATTAACATAATAAAGAAATAATTATGGATTATATTCATGGATATTTAGGGTCTTTAATTAGTATAATAAAGTAATTACTATAGAATATCATACTTGCACTTTAGAGTCTTTTAGGAAACATAAAGAAGAAATTTTTTGTGAGGCTATTCCTTGCACTTTAGATTCCCTAGGGTAACATAAACCTATAAAAGATAAGTCTCATTAGGAAAATCATAGAAAAATAAGGGTTTTTAAATATGAAAGTGTTTATGAAGACCATAAAAGCAAGATTAATGAGAAAAATGCAAAGAGACACTGATTTGGGAAACCAAAAAATATTAACAAGAAGTGGGTCTATCTCACAAATATGAAAAAACAATAATTATGAAAATGATATCATAGAATATTAGGGGTATGAATAAGACCTTTAAGGAATATTTATTAAATAATTAATAGGTTATTATAGTCCTAAGTTTATTTTAATACAAGAAAAAAATTAGTTGTAAGATTTCACAATAGTTTCCAAAAATATAGAATCAAACATTATTTAGTATCGCTTAAAAAAGTATATATGGAATGAAAAAGAGATAAAATATGATGGGGTTGTTGAATTTATAATCCAATTCATGGCTAAGAGCCAACATTGTACGATGTATTAGATATATCTAAGGGTATTTCATTGTACAATGTATAAATATTTTGTAATATTTTATTATGTAAGCCCAATGGGCCATGGTTAGACTTGTTATGTTTAAAAATTATTATTTGTATGTAACCTAAAGCCTAATTGTTATTGTAGGCCCAAAATGGCCACATACTTAGAAAAATTTTGAAATTTTTTCACCTAAGTCATGAAGTTTGCATTCCGCACATGTTGTAGTTTATTTTGGAGCGGATTTGCAACAAAGATTACAAATCCGCCCAAAACTTGGTAAATTTTTGTACTTGGAGCAATTATGCATAGTTTATTATGCTCTTGGCTCTGGACTGGTGACATATCCCAAATCCACAAAATTTTTTGGGGAACGATGATGTTAGTGTAAAATAAGTGTGGATTGACGATCAATTTATATTTTTTATATCTTCTGAGTGGATAAGTGTTGGAGAGCCCAATTTTGGGAGGTGCATAGAAATTTTTTGTCTGGAATGGTGACAGAAGGCGGAAAGCAAAGTATAAGAGATGCAAATTCATGACGAAGGGTATTATGACCAGATTTCTTTTGAAATGGTGACAAGTAGCGTTTTACTCTGAAGCTAGTGCGGAATGGAGGAAGAGTCACTTTACATTGCAACGGGTCTGGAATGGTGTTCTCAGACCAACACACTTGCTTAGGTTTGCAATGGAATCCAAAATTTTTGAAGGAGATATGATGTCATCAACTTTTTTGTGCAGATTGATGAATGCTTCATTGCCAAAGAAGAAAAAATGAAGGATAAGGAGTGGATTTCATCCCGCTTCACTTTCAATGCATTTTAGTTTCGAATTGGAATTCTACAATTTTTGAAGCATGAAAGGTGATGTCATCCATTTTAAAAGTGAAATGACACTATGTTCTCCCCTGCCATTATATCAAGCTTATGTCAGATTAAATCGTAGCCATACGATGGGGGAGATTGACGGTTGAGATTTTTCCAAGAATTATGAAGCATATAAAAGGGATCTCTCACAAAAATTGAAAGTACAATCAGTTGGAGGAGGAAGCTAAAGCATCGAGGGTTTCAAGAAGACAAGAACTAGAGATGGTTGTAGATAAAAAATGGCAGAAGGTTTTCAAGATAGATCAACAATGCATATGCAGTCTCCAATGACCAGAACTCCAATTAGCTCTAAAAAACCAACAAGTTGCAGAAGTTTTGAGTTGCCATGGTGGTTCACTTGCAGCGGATTTCCTAGAGGCTGAACCAGTAAGAGAATGCCAACAAGAACTCTCTACTAAGCTATTAAAATTTAATCTTTGTAATGTTCCTTATTATTTTAAATTTTCAAACTATAAATAGAGGTTGAACCCTCATTTTTAAGGGTTGGCTCTAGTGTGTTTGCCTATGCTACTGTAAATATTCCTAAGGACTAATGAAATGAGCATTACATTGATTTTTACCTCAAATTTTGCATCTTCATAATTTGATATTAGAGGTTTGAATTCTTAAGTTGTATTTTTATAAATACTTGAATGGTTAGTTTGTGCTAGATTAATGGATTACTAACTACTAGGGTAATTGAAATCTACTTCTGAATTATATATTTGTTGTTAGGGAGTGCATTTATGCAAAATATAGATATTGATTAATTCTGCTATTTGGATTATCATTTTTTAGATATTAAAATAGCTTTTTGCAATATTTCTCTGTTTTTCTTTAATTATTGAAAGTGTGTTTAACTTGAGATAATGTTGATCTAAGTAATGTGCATTCAAATTGGTTTATGGGAGCTTTTTTCTGTAGTAATAATGTTGTTAGCCTATCCATCCATTGTTTTTCACATTTTCTAACCCTATAGTTTCTTGCCCTAATCTCTAAAACCCTAAGTGAGCATAATTATGTCAACACCCTATTTAAGTTGACAAGGAACCATCCTAATTTGGAGGTTGGATTTGAAACCCATATTTTAGTCCATCCAATGTTGAGTGTTGAGCTATAACTATCGAGTGCAAGATTGGACAAAAAGTAGGAAGATAAAAAAACCATAGTATTGAGTAAAGCTTGATGCAATTCAGTGCCCAACAATTTTTGGTATGCTCGGTGGGACCAGTTCACAAGGAACATAAAAAATCATCATATGAGTTATTTTTTATCTCAACCCGAAGGAATCAATATTTGGTGAATTTTCTTGACCTTGTAAGAAGAGAATATAAAATTCACTTGGTGACTCCCTGGTCCTTGAAGCCAAAAAATATTTACCCCTGTAGACTAGTGTCCTTTCATGTATACCAGGTCTTTCAAAAGGAATAACCCTAACTCCTATTTCTATTGTGAATTACCTTATAGAGGGTCTATTGTTGTCAAAAGTTTGAATCAATATTTCCTCTTAGAAGAAGAGCTTCCTAAGGAAAATATTGTAGTTAATCCAATAGTCCCTCCAACAAGACCTACACCTAGAAATATGGCACAAAATGTGGCTCCTAATCAGCCATTATAGAAGTACTCCAAGCTGGAACATAGTTGGTCCCCTGATATTAGCCCAAATGAATGCCATCCTCCAGGTTGTATCCAAGGCTATCCCCACTTATGATGGATCGGGGAAGATAGCTTATGAGCACTGTCAAGATATTTTAAATATGGCAACAATTCACAACATAAAAGAGAAGGATATTATTGTAAGAATTATAACCCTGTCCTTCAGAGGAAATATTTTGAATTGGTTTAAAACTCTGGAAGATAACACCATCACTTCATGGCAAGCATTGGATGAGCCATTTGTGGAAGAATTTAATGAATCTACTAACCTTTTCTCTCTGCTCAATCAATTTACATCCATGCAAAAATCTCAACAAGAAACTATCTCAAATTTTAATTTAAGGTTTAGCAGAACATGGAAAAGAATTCCCCCATAGCTAGACCAGCTGCATGTTTGACCTATATGTATTATATCAGAGCTCTTGGATCAGAGTTAGGCTTGAAGACACATCAATATGGAGTAGAAATATTCCCCAAAGTTTATAATGTGGCTGTTCATGGTGAGAATATCTTAATAAATATGGGGAGATTACCCCCAAAATTGTGCTTCCTTATAACTCAAAAGTCACTAATAGCCAAAGCCAAACTGTAAACTCATAATACATGGATTCCATTTATTTATCATCCCCATCTACGTAAATTAATGCAATACCTCAACCAAAGCCATCATCCTCTACAGTGCCTTTCCTTCCCCTTCCTTCTCAACCATCTCAAGAATTGTTTGCTATTCTTGATATACAAAATACTCTGAAAAATATAAGTAATAGAATGAATTCAATGGAAAAGAGAGACCAAGAAAGATCACACCAAAGGAAATTTCTATATATGAATAAATATCAAAGACCTTGTCCTAGTAACAGTATTGGGGTCAGATTGAATGCAACATATGAAGAGCCAAAGTGTTCTTCATAGACTACTCTTGCAAATGTATGGTTTCTAGTATACAATGATCCTCATGAATCATAGTCTTGTGTTATGTACCAACACCATGTCCAAAATGATATGGATCAAGATGAAAGAAATAAAAAGGGAAGAGTAAACATGTTATGGCAGCCTGATCAAATCATGGTTGGGAAAGAGCTGGATGAGGACAACCCAATTGCTGTTATGACAAGGTATGGAAAGAAAACCTTGCAAGTAGATCCCCAAAAGATGGACCAATTCCAAGTCCCTTCTCAAAAACTAATTGACCCCCTTACTCAAAGTGGTGATACTTTCCCCATTCCTCAAGATAAAGGTAAAGAGAAGACAAACAGTCTTCGTAAGAGGTTGGAAAAAGAAACCGAAGGAGACCAGATGAGATCTAAAGATGAGGTTCAAGAAAGTCTTAGATTCCCATTTATTACCAAAAGGTAAAGAATAGAAGCCACTCAAAAGTTTAAAAGAAAATATGGTGATCCAGAAAGAAGTCCTGAAAGACCTGCCCTAGCTAGGTCTGAGTATAATATTGTTGAAGAGATGAAAAAAATTCCATCAAAAGCCAGTGTATATGATACTCTTTTCATTCCTAGCTAGATAGACCTACTTAAGGTTTCTCTCAATAAGTACCCATAGCATAAGTAGGCCACCACAATCCTCAGTGTGCCATAAGAAAAGAAAGATATATCCCCTACTATTTTAAAGAATAAACCCCTTCATTTCTATATCTCTCTAAGGATGGAATGTTGGATAGTCTAAAATTTTATGATAGGTTTAGGAGCATCAACCATAGTTATGCCCAAATCAGTCTGTGAAGAAGTAGACATGGAGTATACCTGAACTTGTCCTGGAGTATTACAATTGGATGGAACACCTGTTAAGATAGTTGGAGTCATAAAGGATGTTTTAATGAGGCTACATAGAGCCCCTGAGGTAACAATAGTAGAAGAAATAGTAGTGGTTGATATTGAACCCTACTTTGGTTTATGCCTTTCAAGGGAGTTTACTGCAAAACTAGGTGGATGTATGTACATGGATTATTCTAGTATGGTGATTCCTTTCAAAGGAAAAAGAATAAGGATAACACCTAAAAATCCAGTAACTTATCATATTGATAATATTGAGGAAGATATGTGCAACCTTAGCCCCCTAGAATAATTTGAAATGGTTGAAAACTTTGAGGAGTTTGATATTGAGGATGAGTTACCGTTTAGAGAAGATTACAGTCAGCTTGGAACTAGTATGGGGACATATAGTGTCTTAGTTGAATCAAAGAAGAAAATCCCTACTATATCCAATCAATATCTGAGAGAAAAAGAAACATGGATCATGCACTTTGATGGTGCTAAATGCAAAAATGGTGCAGGAGTTGGTGTGGTTTTATAGTCCCAATCAAAGGGGACAAAAAATATTGCCTATAGACTAACGTGGTCATGTACAAATAATGTTATAGAATAAGAGTCTTTAAGACTTGGAATTATGCAAGCATAAAGCATGGCCATTAAATTTTTGAATATATATGGCAACTCTAAGTTAATAATCTATCAGGTAAGAAATAGGTGCAGCAGTAAGCACCATTACCTAAAAGCTTACAAAAATAGGGTATGGGATCTGATGGAATTATTTGATGCCATAAATATAAATTTTATTCCCAAATAGAAGAATACTCTGACATATTCCTTAGAAAAAAAGGGATCTAACTTCAACCCTTGTGTAGATTTTAGAATCAAGAAAGCCAAGGGAATCAAAATGATTTTCATACCTGCAGTACCAGACAAGTAGATTTTTTGGTAGGTTTTTGAAAGTGATGAGAAATTAATTGAATTTATGGTAAGATAATCATGTCTATCCACTATCCAAGAAGAGAATCCAGAAGATATTAATCAACAAGATGTTATTCAGCTAAGGAACAATCACATTCCTAGAGTGTTTGTCAAATTAGAAAGCTTATTTGACAACGAGGACAAAAAAAAGACCAGAGCTATGAAATTCAATGAAAAAATTTATAAAGAAGTTGAAGTCAATACTGAAAATAAGCTCAATGTTGGTGTTCGATGTTCACCAGAGGAAGCAAAATATATCAAAGCCGTATGCCTAAAATACCAAGATATTATGGCTTGGTCATATGAAGACCTCAAGGTATATGACAAGAAAGTTATCTAATATACTATTGAGCTAGAGCCTGATGCAAAGCATTTTAGGAAGAAGCAAAGGCCTGCAAATACAAGGATCAAAGCCATTTTGAGATAGGAGCTCTTAAATTTATTAAATGCTAAGATCATATATCCAATAAAATATTCAACCTTGATAGCCAACTTGGTACTCGTGAGAAAAAAGAATGGGGATATTTGTTTGTGTGTAGATTTAAAAAATATTAACCAAGCATCCCTTAAGGATCACAACCCCCTCCCTCAGATTGATCAGATCTTATAGATAGTGGTAGGGCTAAAGAGGTTCTCATTATTAGATGGCTACTCTGGGTACAATTACATTTGGGTGAAAGATGAAGATCAATATAAAACAACATTCACCACAAAATGGGGCATATTTGCCTACCAGAGAATGCCTTTTGGGCTATCCAACATGGGAGCCACATTTCAGAGAGCCATGGACTATGAATTTGGGGAACTAATAAAAAAAGTCATTTTGATCTATTTGGATGACATAACTGTGTTTTCCCATAATAAGTAAGATCACCTATATGTTAGGTAATGGAGCCAAATTTATAAGAAAGGAATTAATTACCATTAAATATTGTTGGCGGGGTTCTAAGGCCATTAAATATTGTTGATGGGCAACGATCAACAATAGGAACGTGAACAAAGATTTTTTTTGAAAATTTAACTAACACTTGTAAAAAAAATATGATAACCGTATGGGTGGTTTCAACCCATGGTTTTGGCTCATTGTATTTCGACACCACTATGTGGTTTCGGGTAGTAGAAAAGTCATAAATATATATATATTTTATACTGTAAAGGTCATCTTAGAGGTGAATGCTCTTTTTTGGTTTGGAGGAAGAGAGAGGAGGAGACATTGTACAAGTGGAGAAGATTGTTGTATTATTGCTAATACAAAGGACTATTTGTTTCTCTATGGATGTAGGGTACACTACCTAAACCACATATATCTTGTGTCTATTACATTTGTGTGATTTCTTATTGTTTATTGCATTGTTTCCTATTTTTCTTATGGGCGATTAACTAAGGTTTGAACTGTTTCTCCATTTCTGATGTTATTATTTTTTTTTTCATAGACTGTGTATTGTTTGTACATGGTAAATTCCCAATAACTTGTATTAGAGCTAGGTTATTGGGAAAGAGCACTCATAGGAGAGTTTTTTGTTTGAGTGGGAGAAATAGGAGAAATTTCAAAGTTTAAATTGGAGAAGTTTATTGGACAAAATTTTGGTATGTAGAAAACTGAAGTGGAGGATTATCTGTATCAGAAGGATGATTTGTACTTGGCTCTAAAAGGGAATACTGATGGTAAATCTAGGATAATGGATGATGAGGAATGGGATCTGATAGATAGGAGGGAACTAGGGGTGATCTGGTTGAACCTGTATGATTATGTTCCATACAACATTGGGAAGGAAAAGACCACCAAAGGAGCCATGGATACACTAGCTAAGTTGTATGAAAAACCCCTCAGCTTCAAATACAATTTTCTTGATTAGAAAGCTTTTTACTATTATTTATTTATTTTTTTAAGTGAAAAACCCCTTGTGGAGCCGCCTTGGTCTGAGAGACCATGAACAGGGGGTTCTACACCGTCAAAGTGACTCGGGGGTCGTACATGACCCTGTCTACACCAACATTATCAATTGGATTTTAGATACCCAATTCAGCTTTTTGGTAGGGTGGATATTTGAACCTGGGACCTCCCTTGGAGGATTGCCCTCTCCTCTCCAACTCACCTAAAATGCCTGGGTGAAATATTTTTACTATGAAGTTACAAGAGGGTGGATCTATCCAAGAACACCTTAACAAATTTTATGCTGTTATGGGTTCTTTAAAATCTATAGGGCTTGAATTTGATAATGAGGTTATGAATTTAGGGTTTCTTTGTTCACTACCAGACTCATGGGGTAGCGTTGTAATGGTAGTGAGTAATTTTGTACCTAGATCTAGAAATATGGTGTTTGATGATGTGGTTAGCACAATCCTCAGAGAGGATATGAGGAGAAAAACCTCAAGGGAGGCTTCATCATCTAGAGTAGCACTATATATAGAAAGTAGAGGCAGAAACCGAGAAAGAGAAAAATGAAAAGCTAGATGGAAAATCTAGAACAAATGAAAATCGAAGGATAGATCTAAAAGCAAATATAAAAACAAGATTGATTTATGGCATTATGGGAATAGTGGACACTTCAATAGAGAGTGCAAAGACAAAAAGAAGAATAAGGACAATAATGGGAATGATGCTCAAGAGGTAAACATTGCAGGTGCAATTTATCAAGATGCCTTGATTCTTGCAGTAACTTGCATGAGTAAGTATTGGGTTATGGACTCTGGAGATTTTTATCATGTCACTTCTCATAGGGAGTACTTTGCTGATTATACTCTAGGCCTTTATGGAGAGGTTTTTTTGGGAAATAAATGTCCATGTGAGATTATGGGTATTGGCACAGTGAATGTAAAATTTCCAAACAGAAATATTTGGGTGCTTAACAATGTTAGGCACATTCCTGATTTGAAGAGGAACCTGATTTTAGCTAATGCACTTAATTTGGAGGGATGCAACACTAATTTCAAAAACTGGCAATGGAGAGTGACAAATGTTTCAATGGTGATTGCAAAAGGTGAGTTGAGTGGAACTTTGTATTTACTGTAGAACTCATCTTATTGTACATTGAACTATGCTACTCAGGATGATGCAAAAGCATGGCATTTGTGGTTGGGTCATATGAGTGAGAAAGGGATGAAAACCCTTCACTCCAAAAAACTATTGCCAAAACTCAAGGATGTTGATTTGGGTTTCTATGAAGGTTGTGTATACGAAAAATAGAAAATGGTAAGATTTTTGAAAGTTGGTCCAAAAAGGAAGAAATATAAATTAGAGTTAGTACACTCGGATATGTGGGGTCCCTCATCGGTACTTTCTCTTGAGGGCTACTCTTATTATTTTACCTTCATTGATGATTTTAGCAAGAAGATATGGATCTACACAATCAGGCATAAATCTAATATTTTTGACACTTTTCAAAAGTGGAGAGCATTAGTGGAGATTGAGGCAGGTAAGAAAGTAAAGTGCCTTAAATATGACAATGGTGGTGAATATTGCAGCAAGGATTTTGAGGACTATTGCGCAAAGGAAGGAATTAGGAGAATCAAGACTACTCCTAGGACACCACAGGAGAACGAAGTCTTGAAGAGGATGAACATAACTATAATGGAGCGTGCCAATGCGATGAGATTGCATGCAGGGTTGACATTGTTCTGTTGGGATAGTGCAGTTGATACAACAATTTATATGATAAACAGAGGACCTTGTATTGCATTGGGTGGAGGTATTCCAAAGGATACTTGGAAAGGTAAGCCTGTAAACTAATCTTTCCATAGAGTATTTGGTTGTGAGGCTTTTGCCCATTTAAATAAATAAAATAGGAGTAAGCTTTATTCAAAGTCTAGAAAGTGTTAGTTTCATGGTTATGGTGTGGATGAGATGGGATATAGGCTATGGGATAATGTTGGCTAGAAAGTTATCAAGAGTGAGATGTGATTTTCAATGAGGATAAGCTGTACAAGGATAGGCACATGCAGGTTGAAGAGGGTGCACCTGAGTTTGTTAACTTGGATGTAATCCTAGAGCATGGTATAACAATATAGTCTCTTATTCAGATTTATGAACATGGTGCTCATGAGGAAGAGCAAGGTGAATAGGAAATTGCTGTTACTCACCATCCCACAAGAAGTAAGGAGATCTACAAGGGTAAGAAATGCACCTGATAGGTATTCTCCTACTTTACATTATGTACTGTACACTAATGTCGGTGAATCAAAATGCTTTCATGAGGCTTTGAAAGTGGATGCTAGGATTAAGTGAGAGCATGCTATGAAGGATGAGATGGAATCATTGACTCAAAATAAAACTTGGGATTTGGTTGAGCTTCCCAAGGGCAAAAGGGAATTGCATTGCAAATGGGTGTATAGGATGAAGGACGAAGTTGATGGTAATAAGAGATACAAAGAAAGACTTGTTGTGAAAGGATTTGCATAGAGAAAATGTATTGACTATGATGACATTTTATCACCTGTAGTAAAAATGACTTCAATTCAGACTATTTTGAGTATAGTTGCAGTAGAAGATCTTCATATTGAATAGTTAGATGTGAAGATAACATTCCTTCATGGGGATTTGGAGGAGGAGATCTACATGCACCAACCGGAGGGGTTTGAGGTCAAAGGCAAGAAGAGCCTTGTGTGTAAACTAAAAAAGAGCTTGTATAGTTTGAAGCAAGATCCAAGGCAATGGTATCTCAAGTTTGAAAGTTTCATGAGTGAGCATGATTTTACTAGGATCCAGAGTGATCAACGTGTTTATTTCCAGGCTATAGGAAATGATATTTTCCTTATTCTCTTATTGTATGTTGATGATATGCTTGTGGAAGGATCCAATATGCAGGATATTAAGAAATTGAAAAGGGATTTAGCAAGTAGATTTTCCATGAAGTATTTGGGAAAAACCAAACAAATCCTTGGCATGAGAATCACTAGAGACAATAAGGAGAAAACACTAAAGTTATCTCAAGAGGATTATGTGGAAAAGGTGCTTAAGAGGTTCAGTATGCATGATGCAAAACTGGTAGCCCAACCTCTTGCAAAGCACTTTAAGCTCTCAAAGAAGCTATGTCCTAAGACAAATGAGGAGGAAGAGTACATGAGGAAGGTACCCTATGCTTTAGCAGTGGGGATTTTGATGTATTCTATGGTGTGTACAAGACTAGACATTGCCCAAGAAGTGGGAGTTGTGAGCTGATATATGAATAATCAAGGTAAATATCACTGGAAAATAGTAAAATGGATACTCAGGTATTTGAAAGGGACTTCAAAATTTTATTTGAATTTTGGAGGTTCCAAATTTGAGTTACAGGGCTATGTGGATTTAGATATGGTAGGTGATTTGGATGGTGGGAAGAGCACTACTGGGCATGTATTCACAGTTGGAGGTACATCAGTGAGTTGGATATCCAAGCTACAACGTGTTATAGCTCTTTCTACTATGAAGGCTGAGTATGTAGCCATCACAGAAGGTACCAAAGAGTTCATATGGCTTCAGAGGTTGATTTAAGAGTTGGGTCAGGAGCAAGGATATGGGATACTTTGGAGTGACAACCAAAGTACCAATAATATAGCTAATAACTCTACTTTTTACTCATGGAAAATAACATTTAGTTGAGGTATCACTTCATTCGATCAATAATGGAGGATGGTTTGGTAAAGCTGGGTAAGATTCACACTTCCCAAAATTTTTTTGGTATGCTTACTAAAGTAGTAACCAGGTAGAAGTTGAGATTTTGCTCTAATTCAGTTGGCCTTAAGGAGTAAGATCATGATTATGAGAAACTTTTAGCCCTAGGATGCAGGTATGTTGCATCAATCTTGTCTCCAAGTGGGATATTGTTAGGTAATGGAGCCAAATTGATAATAAAGGAATTAATTACCATTAAATATTGTTGGCGGGGTTCCAAGGCCATTAAATATTGTTGGCGGGGTTCCAAGGCCATTAAATATTGTTTGAAAATTTAACTGTATTTCTTGGTGAAAAACACTTGTCAAAATAACGTGATAACCGTATGGGTGGTTTCAACCCATGGTTTTGGCCCATTGTATTTCGACACCACTATGTGGTTTTGGGTAGTGGAAAAGTCACGAATCTCTATATGTTTTATACTATAGAGGTCATCTTAGAGGTGAATTCTCTTTTCTGATTTGGAGGAAGAGAGGGAAGGAGACATTGTACAAGTGGAGAAGATTGTTGTATTATTTCTAATACAAAGGACTGATTATTTCTCCATGGATGTAGGGTACACTGCTCAAAAAATGTATATCTTGTGTCTCTTACTTTTGTGTGATTTCTTATTATTTATTGCACTATTTCCTATTTTTCTTATGGGGGATTAACTAGGGTTTCAACTATTTCTCCATTTCCACTATTATTATTTGTTTTTTTTCATAGGCTATGTATTGTTTGTACATGGTAAATTCCCAACACTATCACACCTGAATCAAGTTTTTCAAAAGTGTAGAGAATTTGACATTTCACTCAATATTAAGAAATCATTCTTTACAGTTTATGAAGGAAAGCTGCTAGGTTATTTTAGGGCTTGAGGAGAATTATTCCTCAACCTCAAGCTCTAAAACTTCCAAATACAAAATAAAAGAAAAAGGGGGCAAATCTATTTTTGAGTTCTCTGTTAGAAAGAAAACCAAACTTGAAAAGACCCATGTTCATAGTTCCCAGAGGCTAAAGCATAAAGAAGCTATCAAAACTCGTCTGTGCTCTATAAAAACTCCAAAGGACAAGTCTTACTCTCCTAAAATTATCAAAAGGTATCTTCACAAGCTGGTTGTGCATGCTACTTCTGCCACCATTGACCATATTGAAACTACTCACTTGGCCATTGGAAAGGTGATTTCAACCCTTAAAGAGCAACGTCATACACTTAGAATTTTGTTCTTCTATGACAATTTAGAGAATGTTTCTACCCTAGCTGGTGCTGAGGAGTCCTTCGACACCAAAACTGATTTCAAAGATACTACAAATGAATAAGATGTAATGGATATTGCTAAGGAGGTTTGCATCACTGTTCCCAAAGATAGCAAGGAGATTTTTGTGAAAGATACTGGTCCGAAAGGGGCTGCTTCATCCCTCATGCAGCTAGACACTCCTCTTGATGACTAATGGTTCTTCCTTTGGTTTCCTGGGTACTCTGCGATAGTGGATTGCATCTTTTTTGGTTAATTTTTGGTCGAGGACCACTCCTTTTTGAGCCCTGTTGTTTTTCTTAGTGCCAGTTTGTTCAAGGCTACTAAATAGTTTTAGTTTGAGGCGTCTTTTTGAGATTGTATGTTGTTTCATCTAGAAGTTTTTAGTGTCCTTATCCTGTTACTTTTTGATCCTCTGAATATCTTCTATTGTACAAGGCGTTAGGGCACCTTTCAAATGCCTTGGTTTCAATAAAATTATTAATCTACCAAAATAAAAAAAGTTTCTAGGTCATGTGGTCTCAAAAGAAGGTATGGCCATAGATACAAACATAATCAGGTCCATTCTTCCTCTCCCATTGTATATAAACAAGAAGGTCTTGCAGTTATTTTTGGGTCAAATCAACTTTGTTAGGAAATTCATTTTTGACTTTGCACAAAAAGCAAGACCAAATTCTGAGTTACTCAAGAAGAATGCTAAGTTTAAGTGGACTAAGATTAGAAAGCAAGATTTTGAGATTATCAAGTAGTCCATTGCAACAGCCCCAATACTTGTAAATCCATATTTCAATAAATTTTTTATCCTTTATGCTTATGGAGATGAAGAAATTTATGCCTCAGTGCTCACTAAAAAATATGATCAAGGTGAAGAACATCCTGTATTCTTTTGGAGCCAGACACTCCATAATTACTATGTCAAATATAAATTTATTGAAAGACAAGTATTTGATGTGATGAAGTTACTGAATAAGTTTACATAGTACACTATACAAAATAAGACCCTGGTATATGTTATTCACCCAGATGTAAGAAGTTTTATCCTTCAGGGTGAACTAGGAGATAATAGGGCTAGTTGAATTACCAAAATCTAGGAATATGATGTAGAGATACATCCCACCAAGTTGGTAAGAGGTATGGTCTTATGCTAAGGTCTTCCAGAGGCAACAACATTAGCAAAAGTGACAACTTTCTAGAAAGCATAAGAGGATCAGGTTGAAGGAGTATATATAGTAGACTTTGATTGGGTTGATCAGATGATCAAATAATTTCAAATTGGAGTATGCCCTCCCAATATAAATGCATCCCAAAGGAGGAGATACAAGCTTCATGATTTGAAATATGTGTTACTACCAAAAGGTCTGTACAAAATAAATTTGGATGGAGTTCTAAAATGCTTGAAATATGATAAAAAAGTGAGGGTCATTGAAGAGTTCCATGGAGGACCAGCTGGTGGACATAGCTTAGGCAGAGTTATAGCTTTGAAAATCATAAGAGTAGGCTATTATTTGCCTACTATATTTGTTGATACTTTCAAGGTTACTAGGGCCTACAAAAAATGTTATAGGTATATTGGAAGGACAATGAATGCTTCATTCCCCCTTAGGCTGATACAAGTTGAAGAGCCTTTTTAAAAATGGGGGCTAGACTTCATAGGGGTCATCAACCCTAATTCCTCAGTAGAGCATAAGTTTATCCTAATGGCCATAGATTACCTTACCAGGTGGGTAGAGGCCATTCCTACAAAGAAATCAGATCAGGAAGTTGTGATCAAATTTATGGATTACTTGATTCTAAGGTTTGGAGTTCCATAAGCCTTTATGAGTGACAATGGCCTATCATTTATAGGATCCAAGTATATTTAGTTTTCTAGCAAGTATGGCATCACTCTCAAGAACACTTCTAATTATTATCCTTAAGGGAATAAAATTGCCAAATCTACTAATAAGAATATATTGAGGATTTTAAGGAGATCGCTTGAAGGGGATAAAAGAAGCTGGCACCTATAGCAAGAAAAAAAGCTATGGATAGAAAATATTACTATCAAAAATTCCATTAAAACTTCTCCTTATGATATGGTGTATGGCAAAGAGGTAGTATTATCAATCCATTTGGAAATTCCAACACTTAAGCTTGTCAATACAGAGGAAAAGTGAGAGGAAGATTTGGTAAAAACCAGGTTGACCCACTTACTACAAATTAAAGAGAATAGAGCTCAGGCATATGAAAAATTTCAAAATAATTCCTTAGAGATAAAGGCATGGTTTGATAAGAAGGCCGGATTCAAAAAATTCTAGGTTGGAGATGCAGTTCTCAGGTGGAATGTTGACAGAGAAAAATTGGGAAAACATGAGAAGTTTGATTCTTTTTGGGATGGCCCTTTAAAAATAGTAGAGGCCAAGGAGTCCAATGTGTTCCAGCTTGAATATCTAGAAGGGAACATACATCCAATTCTAGTAAGTGGTTTCCATATCAAAATCTACTATGACTGAAATCATAATCTCATTGTAACATATGTATATACACTATATTATATTTCCCTTTCTTTATACACTTTGTATTCAGTTTCTTTCTACACTTTGTATAAGCTCATTGAAAAATATTTGCAAAAAATGGCTAAGTGTTGGCAAATGATTCAATGAGATTCAATTCCGTATGTGAATACACATAAAGTATAGCAAAGTTATGAGCATATCCAATCCACATCAAAATACACAAAGAGCTTAGCAGATAAAAACCAATGTGATCCTTCACACATGAAATGAAGTGATGGTCAGTGGAATCAAAGACGTCATTAGTCCACCAGTTTTAGGACTAAGGTGGAGAAAAGTGGTGATTACGCAATTGTACCACATGGAGAGAAGGTAAAGATCCTGCATTCAATGCTAATGAACCTATGCTCAAACCAAATAGTAGCCAAAGAGATGCCATCAGGCGATAGCCAAATTTGAATTTTCAGAGAATGAGAAGCCATAACACCACCTTCAAGACACCAAAAGGAATGAGTGGGAATTGGAAAATGTGCCAATGGGTAGATTGTGTAGTAGTCACATTAATGGCAGAAGATATGCATGCACCAGGAAATAAAAGCATAAAAAAGTAGGAGCAACATTCATTTAGTGGCAAATCACATTCATAAGGGAGAAGAGAGTGAGACATTACTTAGAAACATTCACTGTAAATTTTAGAGAGAACATGAGATTGTTACTAGAAAAATGGCTCCTGAAGAAACCCAAGAAGCTAAAAATTTAGAGAGAAGGGTAGTCTCTCCATATATTGATAGAGCAGAATTTATGGCAGATACCGAAATGGTCTTGATAAAGAGAACAAGACTCAGAAGTAGCATGAATGATAGATTCAAGAAAAGAGCTGCTTTGTTGGTGGAAGGTAGATGTGTTGTTATATCTTACCTATGTTTTTACATTTATGATTACGTTCATCCTTGTACAAAATTAATAGCTGCAATAGTTAAATTTTATGACCCCATGGCCAAAGCAGTGAAAACCTCTAAAGGTAAAACCCTATTTAGTATCACCACCACCTTCTATCATAATATTTTTGCCCTAGGGTTAGAACCATCAGTAAGGCCAAAATAATTTAGGGTGACTGACCAGGCTGGGTATTACTCTTTGGAGAAACAAGCTAATGATGGTGAGTCATTTAAGATATGGGTTTACAAACAACTCGATGCAAAGCCCTAGAATAAATTGCCTGAAGTCCCAATCCCCATTGATGAATTTGCAAATCTTTGAAGAACACAAGCTTATATTGAGAGGGAGGGTGAACAATATAAGACCACTTCTTACTTTTTCTTCCAATTCAATATTATGTTGTGTATAGATAGTAGTATCAATAGCAGTAATTAAAGCAATGCACAAAATACCATACACAATAGAGACACCATAATTTACATGGTTCATCCAATGTGGGCTACTCCACGAAGAAAATATTTTACTAAAACTTTCTCAATAAATATCTTTGGGAATCACTCCCAATTACAATGTTTATGGATCTCTGTACAAAGGAGATGTTGATCCCCTAATCTCAAGTTTGTGGATCTCTTCCATAGGAGAACTCTTTCCCCTTATGCTCTGGCTATGTGATCTTCTAGAAGACTCTATATTTCTACTACACTAACTGGTGGACCTATCTCCACTTGAAGACTCCTCATTCAGATCTATCTTCAACTGTGTTGGCTGTTGGATATCTATCCATTGAGACTCTATCCTCTATACTTTGTCACCTCCAAAGCTCTGTCAATAGGCTCACTAAGAACCTGCTCAATAGGCTCACATAGAACTTGCTTAACAAGCTCACATAGAACTTATCAAATATGCTCAAGCAAGTTCACCAAGAACTTGCCCAAATATTCTCTAGCAAGCTCACCAAGAACTTGCCCAAATCTACTCTAGCAAGCTCACCAAGAACTTACCCAAATATGCTCCAACGAGTTCAATAAGAACTTGTCCAAAATCTATCCACAAATCTGCCCAAAAATGTATCCATAAATCTATCCACAAAGTTTTCCACAAGGTTGTCCCAAAATTTTCCACAAGGACCTTCCCAAAGGCTCAATCAATCATACATAAACTACCACAAATATGTCCAAAAATCTATTGCAAAGATCTTCTCAAAGACTCAACCAATCATGCTCAACTAGCACTCAAAACTCATCCACAACTCTATCAAGGCAAAGCTCAAGGATGAACTCAACAATGAATGACAATGTACTCTTCAATGGATAACAACAATGATCCACAATAATCTCAACTCAACTCAACTCAAATCAACTCATAGAAGCTTAAAGAGAATTGTTAGAGACTCAATATGTTCTAGGCTTAATATCAAATCAAATCAACTCAACTTAGAATAATGGAATAGTTTATTTCATAGGACTTGAACAATCACTTCACACATCACTTGACTAGGCTTATTCAACTCAACCCAACCCAAGTCTTATAGAACCATAAAGAGAATTGTTAGGGACTCAATATGTTCTAAACTCAATCTCAACTAATCACCACATGGGACAATTATTCCTCACACAACCCTAGTCCAAGTATGTATTAACCAAATTAAATGTTTTCAACAATGCTCAATTACAAATCTCACATAACAATGATACTCATGTTATTTTCTAACTCAAGTTCTTTTACAACCAATGGGCTTCAACAACTATGCTTATAAAACAAGGTTTAAACACAACTCTCAATTTAGAAAACCTTGAAGCATTCAATCAACCACTTTTGAAAAGGAAACCACAAACAATCCTTTTCCCTCCAATGATATTTCAGAAATCACCACCATAAAAAATCAATAGGAGAATGTGCCCATACCTTTTATGAAGATGAAGAAACCCCTTTGGAAAATCTTCCACACTCAACACACTTTGAAAAGAACAAAACAACCTTCACTTGAACCCTTTTACAAAAACAAAAATATCTCTTTATGTACACCTTATTTCTCCTTCTAAAAAAAATAATCAAATAGCCCTCGAAATAAGCTTTCCAACGATATATAATATGATATACTTCTAAAAGAAAAATCACCAAAAATCTTTCCTTTTCACAACATGCACCACAAACCTTATCTCTCCTAGGGCAACCTTAGAAAAAATAAAATATTTGGAATTTAACTTGCCTTTAACCTCAGCGAGATTCGATCCCTTGTCACTACCCCTGTACCACTCAAACCATAGAGCTAAAAACCATGTGATCCAACTTCTCACATAGAAACCAAGAGTGCAAGACCTCCTTCTAACTTCCTCTGAACTTGCCCTCAAAAACCATGTGCATAAAAGGTTCTCCCTTTTTACCTTGCAAAACTAGCATCGGTGGGATTCGAAATTTGGATCTGCTTGCACTTAAACACCTTACATGAATTCCTCTTGCCACTAGGCTACGAGCACCTATGGTGATAGTTAAGAAACCTCCCTTACATTTGTTACCTCTTCTCTTCGTTGGTTTTCGAACAAATACGACACTTTTGCTCCCTTAGTGCTTCGAACGAATTATCTTCATCGAGGACTTCGAGAAAATAAAAGTTTAGTGGCATATTTATATATGCCCACATTTTTATTTTTATGTTGACTATAACTTAATATTATTTGCCTCCTCCTTTTTGACGTTGACAATAATAAAATATTAATTTTAATTTCAATTTTAAATTTAAATTTTAAATGATTAAAATTTAAACTTAAATATTTAAAATTAATTATCTCCTTCACTGGGGTACTTTTTTTGACAAAATGAAAAGCCAACCTAGGTTTTAAGAAAAACCCATTTCAAATATGCCATCCATGGTTTTAAATAAAACCTTTTATTCTGCCTGCCTTGGTTTTCACAAAAACCCTGTAAATAGCCATGCTTTCCAAAATATCATAAATGCTTATTTATGAAATATTTTGGCCACCAAAACTTAATGTGATCCATGTGACATCAATGAAAACATAAAATGCCTCAAATTACCTCAAATTTCCAACAATACCCCCCTTTGTCATTGATGGCAACACCTTTAATGCAAATCACCACAGTCACTGCAAAAACCAACTCTGAGAATCAAAGCTGCTCCCCCTGAATCAATACTCTCTATGGAGGCTGCTCTCCCTAGCTCAATGCTCTCTTTAGAGGCTACTCCCCCTAATTCAATGGTCTCCCCTTTACTCAAATCTCTCCAGTTTTGACATCAATGGCAAAAGGGACACCTATGGGGCTAAAATATATGACTCTTTAAGCTTAGCCCCCTCACCACCTTCTCTCTTGAGGTGATTAGTTTTGGGGTGGGAGTATTTTTACTCCCATATTACATTGGTTATTTCCTCTATCAACTTCCTTCCATGTTTTTTTGATATCCTTCTCTTGATGAATTACTTGATCTTCTTGTCTTGAACCTGTTTGACCTTCTTGCCTTGAACTTGTTTGGAATTGAGTCCACCATTTTGCAATATGGCCAAAGTTATTGCAATTAAAACACTTGATATTGTAGCCTTTGGATGGTGCCCATGTCCTGAAATCATTTTTGAAATAATTTCCATATCCATTCCTTTCCTGAACCTTGTATTGTGAAGCTCTATTTGCATGACCATTATGACTTATGAATTGTGTAGCTCTAAAACGAAAACCATGTTGCTCATTTACTTTATACTGAAAATCTCTAAGACCAATCATGTTACATGAGAAGCATTGTCCCTGAAAACCATACCTTCTTCCTTTGAAGTTCCTTCTAGCAAATCAAAATTCTTTGATCCATGGATCCTGCAATGTATAGCCCTGTGTCCAAAGCTATTACAATAAAAATAATGTCCTTGAAAAGTCCTTTGTTCATGCATTGGTTCTTCATATCTTTCTTGACCATTATACTTATGATAATTTTCAACTTGTGCATTGCATCCTTGAACCTTCTTTGTAGTATCTGAAACTTCTTCCTTAGTTTCTTCCTTGCTTTTATCTTCAAGAATTTATTTTCATTTTGAACTTGATTTACCTATCTCAAAACAAGAAGCAAACTGAATATTTGGAGCCATAGGAACTTTGAAACTTTCCACACAAATCTTAGGTGCTTCCTTACTTTCATATTTTAGAACTTCCTTTCCTTTTGAGTGTGATTCCCCAAACCTGAAATATGAGACTTTTGATGCTTTGGAATCTTCCTCTTCTTTCTCCTTATTTGTGTCAAGTAGCAAATTGGCATCCATCTCTATAGCATATGAAATACATGTTTCCTTCTTAGTGAAAATATCTTGATCTTTTGAGTCATGTGATGGATCAAAATTCTCACATATAGAACATATCAATTCTTTTAGATTCTTCTTAACCTCTTGTAGTTTCTCATGGATAACATTGAAGTTTTCCTTTAGATCAACTGAAATATTATGCTCTTATTTAACTTCTTCTGTTTGGAGTGAATGTTTTTCTTCTACTTCTATTATTCCATAGAAAAACCCTTCTTCATATTCACTGTCACTAAGATCATTATAATCTTCTATAGCACAAAAAATCTCAAGATTTATTTGACCATACCTGTTTCCTTGATGTGTCATATCATCTTCACTATCACTGAAACCATTGCAATATCCTGATATGTGATCTCTTTGACCACACACAAATAACTACTCTCTTTCACATTCTATTCCTAGAAATAAATGTTCTTCCTTTTCATCATCTGATTTGTCTCTATCACTATGATCTGAGCTATCACTTGCTTCTATAATGTAGTAAGATTTATTTGCCGTACAAAAAAAATTCTTCTTCTCATACCTATTTTTTTTGTATCTGTCATCTTTGTCATGCTTATGCTTTCCATATTCTTTTCTTCTGTGACCCTATTTTTCAACATCATTGTTTTATTCATGTGGACACTTGTATGCATAGTGACCAAGATCACCACATTTGTAGCATCTGAATTTCCTTATATCCCTAAAATTTCTTGAGTCCTTATTCCTTTTGATGAAGTTAGCTTCCTCATCATTATCTGGATCTCTACTTGTTTCTAAAACTTTCTATTTCTATTTTTTTTGAAGCCTTGAATGCAATATTTTTTTATTGAAACCTGATGCTTACTTACCCGCATCTCATAAGTTGTGAGAGTGCCTTGCAATTCTTCCATTGTTAGCTTGTTGATATCCATTGTCTCTTCTATTGCTGAAACCTTAGAATCATATTTCATGGGAAGTGATTTCAAAACCTTTTGAGTAACTTTTGATTATTTCATATCAAAACCTAGGCCTCTCATGGTGTTAGAGATTTCATCAACTTGAAGTAAAAACTTTGCAATATCTTTAGAATATTCTATTTTCAATTCCTCAAATCTTTTTCTATGAGTTTGTAGTTTTACCAACTTTACCTTGGAATATCCTTCATAAGTATTCCGCAACTTGGTCCACATTTCATTAGCTGAAGTACATACCATGAATTTTACAAAATATGTCTCACAAATCCCACTCAAAATACAATTCATTGCTCTTGGATTGATCTCAACCAATTTTTTGATAGTCTTATCTGTCTCAAGATCACCTTCAACCTTATACTCTTTTTCAACCATTTTCCATACCTCATATCCTTGTGATATCAAGTAGTTATTCATACTCATGATATAGAAAGCATAATTGTTACCATCAAACAATGGAGCCTTATTTGTAGATGATCCATTCTGTGAAGCCATATGTGTTCTTGTAGAATCTCTCCTCAAGTTGTTAGCCTTTTTGAAGGAATCGACTCTAATGCCAATTGAAGAACACAAGCTTATAATGAGAGGGAGGGTGAACATTATAAGACCACTTTTTACTTTTTCTTCCAATTCAATATTATGTTGTGTATAGATAACAATATCAATAGTAGTAATCAAAGCAATGCACAAAATACCATACACAATAGAGACACCACAATTTACGTGGTTCACCTAATGTGGGTTACTCCATGGAGAAGATATTTTACTAAAAATTTCTCTATCAATCTCTTTGGGAATCACTTACAATTACAATGTTTATGGATTTCTGTCCAAAGGAGATGTTGATCCCCTAATATCAAGTTTGTGGATCTCTTACACAAGAAAAATCTTTCCCCTTCTACTCTAGCTATGTGATCTTATAGAAGACTTTGTATCTCTACCACACTAACTGGTGGACCTCTCTCCACTTGAAGACTCCTCACTCAGATCTGTCTTCAACTGTGTTGGCTATTGGATCTCTATCCACTAAGACTCTATCCTCTATACTCTGTCACCTCTAGAGCTCTATAAATAGGATCACCAAGAACCTGCTCAATAGGCTCACACAGAACCTACTTAACAAGCTCACATAGAACTTGTCAAATCTGATCAAGCAAGCTCACCAAGAACTTTCTCAAATCTTCTCTAGCAAGCTCACCAAGAACTTGCCCAAATCTGCTCTAGAAATATCACCAAGAACTTGCCCAAATATGCTCCAACAAGCTCAATAAGAACTTATCCAAAATATATCCATAAAGCTATACACAAGGCTGTCCCAAAATTATCCACAAGGGCCTTCCCAAAGGCTCAATCAATCATACACAAACTACCACAAATCTGTCCAAAAATCTATCCCAAAGATCTTCTCAAAGACTCAACCAATCATGCTCAAGTAGCACTCAAAACTCATCCACAACTCTATCAAGACAAATATCAAATATTAAATAAAAAATGAATGGCAATGTACTCTTCAACGTATAACAACAATGATCCACAAAGATATCAACTCAAATCAACTCCTAGAAGCATAAAGAGAATTTTTAGAGACTCAATATGTTCTAGGCTCAATCTCAACTCAACTCAACTCATAATAATGGAATATTTTGTTTCATAGGACTTGAAAAATTATTTCACACATCACTTGACTAGGCTTATTAAACTCAACTCAACCCAAGTATTTTAGAACTATAAAGAGAATTTTTAGAGACTCAATATTTTCTAAACTCAATCTCAACTAATCATCACAACGGACAATTCTTCCTCACAAAACCCTAGTCCAAGTATGTATCAACCAACTTAAATTTTTATAAAAATGCTCAATTAAAAATCTCACATAACAATGATACTCATGTTCTTTTCTAACTCAAGTTATTTTACAACCAATGGGCTTCAAAAACTATGCTTATAAAACAAGGTTTAAACACAACTCTCAATTCAAAAAACCTTGAAGCATTCAATCAACCACTTTCGAAAAGGAAACCACAAACAATCCTTTTACCTCCAATGATATTTCAGAAATTAACCACCATAAAAAATCAATAGGAGAATGTGCCCATACCTTTTATGAAGATGAAGAAACCCCTTTGGAAAATCTGCCACACTCAACACACTTTGAAAAGAACAAAACAACCTTCACTTGAATCCTTTTATAAAAATAGAAATATCTCTTTATGTACACCTTATTTCTCCTTCTAAACAAAATAATCAAATAGCCCTCGAAATAAGCTTTCCAACGATATATAATATGATATACTTCTAAAAGAAAAATCACTAGAAATATTTCCTTTTCACAACATGCACCACAAACCTTATCTCTCCTAGGGCAACCTTAGAATAAATAAAATATTTGGAAAAATTAATATCTTACCTTTAACCTAGCGGGATTCGACTTGTCCTACACCACTCAAACCACAACACTAAAAACCGTGTGAGCCAACCGATCACATAGAAACCAAGAGCGCAAGACCTCCTTCTTGCTTCCTCCGAACTTGCCCTCAAAAACCACGTTGCCAAAAGGTTCTCCCTTTTTACCTTACAAAACCAGTGTCGAGGGTTCAAAATTCGGATTTGTTGGTGCTTAAAAACCTTCCTCTTGATGCTAGGCCACAAGCGCCTATGGTGATAGGTATGGAACTTCCCTTACCTTTGTTCCCTCTTCTCTTCGTTGGTTTTCGAACGAATACGACACTTCTGCTCCCTTAGTGCTTCAAACGGATTATCTTCATCGAGGACTTTGGGAAAATAAAAGTTTAGTGGCATATTTATATATCCCCACATTTTTCTTTTGACGTCGGATATAACTTAATATTATTTGCCTCCTCATTTTTGACGTTGACAATAATATAATATTAATTTTAATTTTAATTTTAAATGATTAAAATTTAAACTTAAATATTTAAAATTAATTATCTCCTTCACCGAGGCACATTTTTCAATAAACGAAAAGCCAACCTGGGTTTTAAGATAAAGCCATTTCAAATCTTCCATCCATGGTTTTAAATAAAACCTTTTTTTTTTGCCTACCTTGGTTTTCACAAAAACCTTGTAAATATCCATGCTTTCCAAAATATCCTAAATGCTTATTTATGAAATATTTTGGCCACCAAAACTCAATGTGATCCATGTGACATCAATGAAAAAATAAAATGTCTCAAATTACCTCAAATTTCTAACAATATTGTACTGTTTTCTATGTTGGAATGTATGGAAGGTTTAGATTCTGATAGAATGGTGTATGGCAGGCAAATTACCACTGCCTATTGTATTTCAAATGAAATAATGTATGAAGAAGGTGTGGAGAAAAAAGGGACTAGGGTTATCTATTTTGATTGGCCAACCTTTCTTGGTCAAAGGATTCACAAAAAGTTAGTAAGAATGAAAAGGGGATCTGATGCTCCTAGTTTTAGGCATTGTTCAAGCATGGTTTGGATGTTTTATACTATTGTTAAGGATAATATGCCTTGGATTTTGATTAAGGATAAAATCAATGATGGGGAAACCTTACTGGTTTATTATTGGATAAGTTATTTTAGGATTAGTGGGTCTTTTTATAGATTCAATTTGGAATTATTTGGACCTACTTTGAAAATAATGTATGGAGAGTGCCCTAGATTTATACCCTTGGCTAAGAAAATTTTGAGAGCAGAGGGTACCAAAGAAGGAGATTGGTATCTTTTGATCGAGGGTACAATAATCAGACTATATGGTTTCATGGTTAAACCTTTTCTCCTGCCCCATTTTGTCATAGACAGGCTCTTTGCCTTGGAATATTTGAGGCAAATAGAGTACATTGATTTGAATTATGGTTCAGGAAGGAAAAGAAAATCTCTACTAACCTATCATACTATGGATGATATTACTATCATGAAGAAGGGACAGAGTGACCAAATTGACCAATACCTTGACAGGTTAGGTCTATTTTATATTCCACAAAGATGGAGTTATGACCCTGATGACATTTAAAAAAAAAGAATGTATCCCTAAATGGAGAAAAAGCTTACAAATTTGAAAATAGGGGCCTAGGGCTCATTTAAAACAAGGTAGAAACAATGATGAGACTGCTCTTTTGGAGTAGAATTTTTCAAAAATGGATCAACTGCCTCCATGGTTAGATTTCTATGAACAGATTATGGATTTTGATCCAGATAAAAAGAAAAGTCCTAGGTTGGTTTTGAATATCTCTCCCCACCTATAGACCAAGAAGCTTCAACAAAAGAGCATGTGACTCCTTTGATGGCTACTAAGATCCAAAAGACATTCCATCCTACCACTAAATAGGTAGAGAAATTTCCTAAGGGAGCACAAATTTTGAGCAAAATGCAATATTCAAGTGAAAAAGATATCAGTATTCCATTCATAAAGGCAGTGACTAGGCCTAAACTCTTAGATCTAGGAAGAAAGCCTCTAGATACAAATATTAAATGGAAAAAGAAGGATGGGATATTCATATTTACTCCCCTCAGTTTCACTACTGCAACATCAATAAAATTGCATCAAAATTGCATCCCATTTTTGAGCAAGTCTTGCTTATAGAAGCAACACAAGGAGAAGTATATGAGGAAGATTCAAAGAATGAATTATCTTCTTTTCAATTTATTCACAGAAGAGCTAAAAGAGCTCCAGAAATAATGGGAAGAGAGGTTTCAAAGAAAAAAGGATTGGATAAGGAGGATATTGCTAAAGAGATAGCTATTTCAGTTGTAGAAGAATTGACTCATCAAGAGCAACAACAAGAAATAGAGGTGGAACAAGAACACCCTACATCTATAGGCAAAGGTATGGTTTCTAATTCCTCTTATCCCTTGCATTCTCTTGAATCCCTATGGAAGTCTCCCTCCCTTTCTGTTCAAGAAAATGTGATAAAGGTATCTTCTCCATCTCATAGTTCACCTCTTGTTTCATTGGTCACCACTGAAGTACAAGTCATCCCTTCTCCCCCGAAGTCACCCCAAATCCCACTTTCATCATCTGAGGTTCCCACTTCATAATCTCCTATAATTTCATATTCACCATTGAAATTGCCACCCCATAAAAGGGAAAAATTGTTCCAAGTACCCCCATTCATCCAGTTGTTAGTCTTGCTTCAATTTCTATGAGTTTACCAGTAGCTACCACAACAGTACAGAGTCCACTGTTGTTACAAAAACTACTGTAATTACTTCCAAACCACCATTGTCAGTGGTTAAGTCCACCCTTACATTCCTAGTGTCTTCATCTCCCTTGGCTGCTAGTATTTCAAGTCCTATAACTTTCCCAAAGGAGTATGTAGCCACACAAAAAATAAATGATTTTTGGGTAGAGAAGCTATCAAAGCCTTCCAACATGATGACTGCAAGAAGAAGGAGCATGTATGTCGATCTGGTATCAAGGTAGAGGATATCTAGATTCATGGTCCCCCTAGTGAACAAGCCTGAAACCGAGATGACTATCCAATATTATCAAGTTGAAGAATAATAGAGGACATTGAGAAGCTTCCTAAGAAGATGAGCTGATAATGGCTAGAGCCCACTTAGAGACCTTCTATGTGAAGAATGATATATTCAAAGAGAAAGTGGGTAAACTAGAGAAACAAATTGAAAAGCTTCAAAAAATTGTGAGTAATCAAAAGGAAGTGGAAAAGGCTTTGAAAAAAGAGGCCAAGAGCTAGCAAGAAAAGTTCCAAGAAGCCAATAAGCTCAAATATCAACTAGGAGAGCAAAAGAAGCTGAATGAAGAATAAGAAAACGAGACTTAGATTTTGAAACAACAACTTCAACTTGATAAAGCTAAGTCTTCTAGTTTTTATAAAGTTGGATTAAAGAATATTAGAAAATAATTGCTCTTCAAGGTCTAAGAAATATTTAGGGCTTCTGATTATGAATAACTACCTAGATGATGCCAAGCGTTTACTCCCCAATGTTCAGAAAGATTTATATTAAATCACTGAAGAGTTGCAGCCTATGGTGATTCCAGTAGAATAGATGTACAAGCTGGTAGATAGAAGACTTAGTCATTCTACTAAATCAATTCCCAATAAAGAATGGAATCTCTCTAGAGTTGCTGCAAGAACCATGGTCAAGAAGCATAGAGTACTTAAAAAATCTTGGTTGTTGTTTGATAGGATTAAAGGAATAATTAAATATGTGGTGTATGTAAACAAAGAAATGATTCAACTTGGTTTCAAAGGTCTGTGAATGGAGGATCACAACTTGCCATCTGTGGGAGAGATCCAAAAAAGTATTGATGAAAATTTATAGGATGAATCTAAAATTGATTCTCTTGAAGAGCTACTAAACCAAGAGCAAGCTGCTCAACTGACCATTGATTTTAATAGGCTGAGAGATCTCATGGAAGATCTGGAAAGTAGAGGGAATGCTGCTAATTATGAGGATATTGGAGAATTGTAGTATGTTTATATGCAGTTGAAGGAGACATCTAACCCCTCTAGAGCAACCTATAATCAATATTTACATTCTTTAAAGTTGATGATTTAATTGTTTGGTGACAATTCTAGAAGAAATAAAAAACAATATTCTCCAGAAGAATAAGAATAATAAGAGAATGAAGAGGAGACCGAGGAAGAGGCCCACAAAGAAGAGTAGGATGGAGCTGTCACAAGCCTAGAAGGGGCCCACACTTAGTTCATTTCTATTTTTGTACATATACAATATTTTTAATTTTTTTTTTGCTGTAATATGGTTAGAAATAAACAATAAAGGCATGAAGCCTATAGAGGCACAAAGAGCAAAAAATTTTGTGTGAAGGCATTTTTGTAATAAGGCCTTGGAAGAGGAGTAGAGCTATGCCTAATTTTTGAAGACATTGGCAGCAGACATGTATTTTTGGCATAGTATCCATATAAACAAATAAGTTCTAATGTTTTTGGAATGGTCTCCATATGGACCTTTACTCTCTAAAAATACTGTTAGATATTTTAGAGGGTAGTGTTTATATGGAAATAATTATTTAAAGCATATTTTTAAGATGGAATTTTTTTGACTCCTGAGGCCCAATGGATAAGACTCTGAGTTCTATGGATTTGTAAGCAAATCCACCTAAGAAGTGCCAGAATGTAGGCCCAAAATGGCCATATACTTAAGAAAATTTTGAATTTTTTTCACCTAGGTCATGAAGTTCCAATTTTGCACACGTTGCAGTGTATTTTGGAGCAGATCCACAACAAAGATTACAAATCCACCTAACACTTGGTAAATTTTCACACTTGGACCAATTTCGCATAGTTTCTTATGTTCTGGGCTCCGGACTGGCAACGTATCCTAAATCCATAATTTTTTTTGGGGAAATATGATGTCAGTGTAAAATAAGTGTAGATTGGCAACCGCTTTATATTTTTTATATCTTCTGAGTGGCTAAGTATTGGAGAGCCCGATTCTGGGAGGTGCATAGAACATTTTTGTTTGAAATGGTGATAGAAGGCAAAAAGCAAAGTATAAGAGATGCAGATTCATGACAAAGATTATTCTGACCAACTTTATTCTGGAATGGCGACAAGCAGCATTTTACTTTGAAGCCATTTTGAAATGGAGGAAGAGTCACTTTATATTATGATGGATCCGGAATGGTGTTCTTAGGCCAACACACTTGCTTAGGTCCGGAATGGAATCCATAGAATTTTTGAAGGAGATATGATGTCATTGATTTTTTTGTGTGGATTTGTGAATGCTTCATCGCCAAAGAAGAAAAAATGAAGGATAAGGAGTAGATTTCATCTCGCTTCACTTTCAATGTATTTTAGTGTCAGATTGGCGTTTCGCATTTTCTGAAGCATGAAAGGCGACATCATCCATTTTAAAAGCGAAAGGGAGGCACCTTACTCTAGAAGGGAGGCACATTACTCTAGAAGGGGGTGCCTTACTCTAGCGGTGCCTTACTCTGCCAAGGAAGCACCACTTTAGAGGTTTTACTTTAATATATATATATATATATATATATATATATATATATATATATATATATATATTCAAGGGAGGCACCTTACTCCATAACCTTACTCTAGAAGGGAGGTGCCTTATATATATATATATATATATTCAAGGGAGGCACCTTACTCCATAACCTTACTCTAGAAGGGAGGTGCCTTACTCCTATGCCTTAATCTAGAAGGGAGGCACCTTACTCTGGCACCTCAATCCAGAAGGGTGGTGCCTTACTCTGCCAAGGAAGCGCCACTCCGAAGGTTTTACTTTCAAAAAATAAATGATGGTCAAGTTGCACCTTACTAAGATAGGTGCCTTACTGAGGTAGGCGCCTTACTCAAGTAGGTGCCTTACTAAGGTAGGTGTCTTACTTAGGTAGGCGCCTTACTGAGGCAAGCACATTACTAAGGTAGACGCATTACTAAGGTAGGTATATTACTGAGGTAGGTACATTATTGAGATAGCCACCTTACTATGACACCTTAATTAGGCATCCTACTCAAGTAGGCACCTCGATCGATAATCAAACATCCTACTTAATCAGACATCCTACTTAATTAGGTATCCTACTCAATGCAATTTTTGAATTGTATTTTTTTTGTGTGGATTGGTGAATGCTTCATCACCAAAGAAGAAAAAATGAAGGATAAGGAGAAGATTTCATCCCGCTTAACTTTCAATGCATTTTAGTGATGGATTGGTGTTTTGTAGTTCTTGAAGCATGAAAGGTGACGTCATCCATTTTAAAAGTAGAATGTCACTATGTTCTTCCCTACCATTATATCAAGCTTATGTCATATTAAATAATAGCCATACGATGGGGGAGATCGACAGTTGAGATTTTTCCAAGAATTTTGAAGCATATAAAAGGGATCTCTCATAGAAATTGAAAGTATAGTTAGTTGGAGGAAGTCAAAGTGTCAAGGATTTCAAGAAGACAAGAACCAGAGATGGTTGCAGATCAATGATAGAAAAATGTTTTCAAGATAGATCAATGATGCATATGTAGCCTCCAATAGCCAGAAATCTAGTTAGCACTGAACAACCAACAAGTTATAAAGGTTTCGAGCTACCAATTGCAACAGATTTCTTGGAGGTTAAACCAATAAGAGAATGCCAACAAGAACTCTCTGCTGAGCTATTAAAATTTAATATTTGTAATGTTCATTATTATTTTAATTTTTCAAAATATAAATAGAGGTCGAATTCTCATTTTTAAGGGTCATATCTAGTGTGTTTGCTTGTGCTACTATAAATATTACCAAGGGCTAATGAAAGGAGCATTACATTTATTTTTACCTCAAATTTTGTGTCTTCATAATTTGATATCAGAGGTTCGAATTCTTAAGTTGTATTTTTGTAAATACTTGAATGGTTAGTTTGTGCTAGATTAATGGATTACTAACTACTAGGGTAATTGAAATCTTCTTTTGAATTAGATCTTTGTTGTTAGGGAGTGCATTTCTATAAAATCTAGATATTGATTAATTCTGCTATTTGGATTATCATTGTTTAGATATTAAAATTACTTTTTGCAATATTTCTCTATTGTTATTTAATGAATGAAAGTGTGTTTAATATGAGATAATGTTGATCTAAGTATTGTGCATTCAAATTGGTTTATAGGAGATTTTTGCTGTAGTAACAATGCTATTAGCCTATCTGTCCCCTGTTGTTCACATTTTCTAACCCTAATATTTTCTTACACTAATATCTAAAAACCTAAGTGAGCATATTGTGTTAAAACCCTATTTAAGTTGACAAGGAACCAACCTACTCTAGAGGTTGGATTTGAAACCCCTATTTTAGTCCATCCAATGTTGAGTGTTGAGTTGTAGCTATCGGGTGCAAGCCTAGATAGAAAGTAGGAAGATGCATTTCAGTGCCCAAAAATTATGTCAACTTAGGTTACCTTTATGATGTAAATAAGGGTTTTGGTGTTGCTATAAATACCCCCTCACACTTCTCATTTTAATTATCAAAGTCTTGTACAATATTATCTATGGATAGTGTTTACTTATGGTACATACGAATACCCCCTAAATATTTGTAGCCTTTCTATTTATTTCATCTCTTTTTATTTACTATATAATATTTGAGTGGATGGATTGCATTTATTATGTGCTTTATATGCTAATAGAACACTAGATTATGGATAAGATAGATAGATATTTAATTATCACATCAAAAAGGGATAGGAAAGTTCTAAAAAATGACAATTTTCTCTAAAATCATTGGCATCCACCTAAGATGCTTATCTACCTCATTGATAGCACAATATTTAGCTTCTATGGAAGGCTAAAAAATGGTCCATTAGCATTTGGAATACCATAAAACTGGGTCAAACCCCAACTACTCATCCAAATTACCTGCCTAATCAAAATCTAAAAAGACTATCAAAATTGAAGGGGAGCAAACAAAATAGTGAATGCCCATTTGATAGGTCCCTTTGATATATCTAAGAATCTTCTTAGGTATTGTTTGGTGACTCTCTTAGTGTTCCTACATATATCTAGAGCAATAGATGATTGCAAAGGCTATCCAGTATAGTGTGAGTGAGACAGAGAAGTCCTCCCCTAAGAGACTAGTTTAAGGTGGCATCAACCAAAGGTGTGGTGCAATTATCCCAAAGTTTTAGACCTAAGGCAAAGAAGGTCTGAGCAGGTGTAAACTTATCCATATTGAACCACTAAAAAATATCCAAAGCATACTTGGTATGGTAAATATTAATGCCAGAGTCTATTAAATCAATATGAATTTATAATAAATAAAGGAAAAACCCTAAATCTATCATCTTAAGGGGAATAAAGTCATAATTTCATATCCCAAATCAAGGTAGAGGAACTACCAGTAATGAGATCATCAATGTACATCATAATCACCATGGTTTTCTTATCCTTGTGTTAAATATAAACATCATTCTTAGCATCACATTATTGAAACTCACAATTGAGAAAAAAGGAATGGATTTTACTATACCAAGCATGAGAAGCTTGCTTAAGTCTATACAAGGGCCTAGTCAAAAGGAAAACCAATGGAGTAGGTTCTTTAACAAAATCAAGTGGGTACTATATATAGATTTCCTCTTGAAGCTCCCCATGTAGAAAGGTACTTTTCAGGTCCATTTGATAAACCTTCCATACATAGAAGGCAATAATGGAGAGAATTATCCTAACTGAGTCCATCATAGACATAGGTGCAAAGGTCTCAAAATAATCCACTTCCTCATATTGAGAAAACCCATTAACAAAAAGGTATATCCTATGCTTCTCTACCTAGTCATCTGATGTGTATTTGGTCCTATAGACCCATTTGCATCCAATATTATTTCCTTCTAGAAGAGGGACTATCTATTAAGTTTTATTTTTCATCAATACTTCATACTCTATCACCATGGAATCTTCCCATTCTAACTTCTCCTTAGCCTAAGGTATACCTTCAAAAACAATGCTTGGAAAGGGGCCTTCTAATCTCATTCAAGAGACATAATGTATTGAATATCTTTCAAAAGTGTCTTAACTGTTGGAGTATATTACATTATTTAGTACATGCTAATATACCCCCATGGTACCTCCATGGTACAATTGTAAATCATATATTAGTATTGAGTCATAGTTTAGAATGTGAGTTATATTTTCCTTTTTGTAAGTGTGAATGTGCAAAAAATGCACAAGTGTCATGTGAAGTGGTAATGTGCAAGAAATGCACAAGTGTCATGTGAGTTAGTGTGCAAGTGTAAGTCGAATAACGTGTACAAGCATCTTATATGTAAGAGTAAAAAATGTAATGTAAATATGTGCACAAGTGTCTTAGATTAGAGTGTGCAAAGTGAAGGTCAAGAGTCATGTATAGGTGTGCATACATTATAGATTCAAGTGTTCATCAAGTATGCAAGTGTCAAGTAGAGAAGCCAAGAGTCATGAGACTTGGCATATGGAAAGGAATAGTCAAGTATCCAAAGAGTCATTCTACTATGGATATATACTCCATAAGGATGCATCAAATTAATATATATGAGATTATAGAAGAGAAAGTTCTTATCATATTTGTAAGATAAAGAGGAGTAATAAATATTGCATATATTTTGAGAAATTAATATTGTAAGTTGTTATACATGCTTAGGATATGTATGATTTAAAATATTTACATTCATATTGCTATTTATTATTGAATGTTATTTGATATATTATTAGGCTTTATGTACATATTAATTTTCTCATATTAAGCTACTCATATCATTTTATTGACCTCATTATATTGTGGCTACATTATATTCGATTTTGTGATATTTAACTTGTGATATTTGTGGTAGTATTAAGGCTTAAAAATCCATCAATGGTATCAGAGCTACCATCAAAATCTATCCATATTGATAGAGTTATTTTAACCACTTACAAAAATTGATTTTATCCAGTTTGATAATATTGATTATGAGTCTATCTACTTTGAAGGCAGTAAGACTTGGAATCTATTATAAGGTCATAGTGAGTAGAAAGGCTAGAGTCTTTCCATGGTTGAAGAATAACCAATGAATACCAAGACTCAACTATATTAAAAGGTGTATCAAATTTAAGATAGTTTATCATTCAGGGTCATAGCCAACCCTTGACATTGAATATTGAAGGTGAATCAAATTTAAGATAGTTGATCATAAAGGGACATAGCCAACCCTTAACATTGATTTTAAAAAGTGAAAATTTTAGGGACATAGATATACCTTGCTATAGAAAGAGGATTCAGGGATATTCAACATCACCTTGACATTGATAGAATAATCTAAGACACTTAAGTCACCTTGAAATTTGATAGAAGAATCAAGGATATTTAAGTCACCCTAAGGAAAATTATTAGGTCTTAGAGATAGACCTTGACACAAGGAAAGGAGATTTAGGTCATAACGAAATTAATCTTGACATTGAATTCAGTATAGAGAGAGAGTTGCAAAAAATATTAAACATCAAAAGTGTGAGAAGTTTCCTACTATGGATAGAGAATAATTTTAGCTTCTAAGAGGAATAAGTAGTAGCAACGGATTGGAAAGCATATTGAAAAATAATAGATAGAATAAAAAAAAAATAAGAATTATATATCAGGTCTTGAGAAAGATACATCAATATTGAGATAGAGATATAGTTCTTTAAGTAATATAAGGAAGAGCATATAGGTCATCTAGGCCTTGATAGAAAGAGATAGAGCATTCATGTCATCAAAACCTTGACATTATTTTCAATGGATATTATAAGCATCAAGAATATTTAAGAAAGGATTTAGGTCATATCAACCTTAACAGTGATTCAAAGAGGACATTAGAATAAATAAAAGTTTTAGGTCACATTGATCTTGAAATTGCGCCAATAAACCAATATAAAAGATGATAAGAAGAATATTAGAATGTTTTAAGGTTCATTGAGAAAGCAAGATACTTAAGCTTAGAGAAAAGTTTCATCCAAGATTCATGATAAAGCTAAGAAGGATAAGGATCAATATGCAGAGAAGACATCCAAGGTTCTAGCTTAAAGTTTAAGGTAAATAAGAAATGCTTTAGATAAGTGTTGGCCATTTTGTATTCATTGGAAATTTTGTATAAAGCGATAATATATTTATCTCCTTTATTTTTTGGATAGTTGTAATAAGTTGTAATAATTTTTAGAAATCCAATGCATTTGAATGTATCAATGGAGAGATGTCCTTCAAGGTCCAAAAAATGGAGAGAATGAGTTTCATAAAAAAGCTTGAGTGAAATCACCAAAAAATCTTGTGCATTGACGTTCGCCCTTCCTTAGGGGTGAACGTCCCTTTCACCCTTTCTAAGGGTGAATAATTTTTGATAGCAGAATGGTGAGAATTTAAAAAGTGACAAATTGCGTTCGCCCTTCCTTAGGGGTGAACATGTTGTTCACCCTTTCTAGGGGTGAAAGTGCCTTTGCATTTCTTTAAGGAGTCATGCTCGAATGGAATTACGTTCACCCTAGTCGAGGGGCGAACACACCGTTTGCCTTCCCTATGGGTGAACCACCTAGTGCATGCATCTGAATGAAATTACGTTCACCCTAGTCGAGGGGTGAACACACCGTCCACCTCTCCTATGGGTGAAACACCTAGTAATGGTGGAAAATCACGTTCGCCTTCCCTTAGGGGTGAACGTGTCGTTTGCCCTTGAATTGGGCAAACCTGTTTGTATCAAGATCATGCGCCTCTGAAGGGGTTAAACTAATGCTAGGCAAAGATAAATAGAACAAATGGGACTTTGGTCAAGATTTTGAATTTGGAATTAAATGAAGGGCACTCTCAGTTACTCCATTTTGTGGATCACAAAGAGGAAGGCGAAGGGAAATGAGCCTTCATGATTTCCAATGTATCAGAGGTGATTCGAAGAATTTAATATTTGCTCCTAACAGGCATGCCTCCATCCAAAGTTTGGATTTTCAAGAATTTTTTCTCCTGGTGAATGGATTTTATAGGAATTCAAGGAGGATTCCTCTGAATTTTTCTTTGATTCCCAGAAATTCTTCCCCCATATGTATTAAATGAAAGAGGCAAAAACCTCTATAAATACTAGGTAAGTTTCATTGTAAAGGGAGGTTAGACATTTTGTGAGAGATCTCTCCAAGCTCTCTGCATTAATACAAGGCATTCAAGCTTCTGAATTTGTGAGCGATTTTGTGTATGATATTTTTTTGTGTGTTGCTCTTCTATCTTACATCCACCTTTCTCTTTTTCTGTTAAGTTTAAATTCTATACTCAGATTTAAGTATTACTATTGAGAGAGGGAATGCTGGAGTAACATTTTGGACGTTATTAGTGCAAGATCATAAGTAAATTCTGCTACTCTTCCTTCTGTTAGATGCTATTTATTGCTTGGGCATATTTCCTACTATTTAGTCTACTTCAAATCCTGCACTTTGGCCTATGGCCATATTTCCCATATCTTTTCGTATTTTCCCAATTTCTTTCTTGCATCCTTAGTCTTTTACCAGTTTAGAATTCAGCTCGGGAACCAGCCCTCTCTAGAGATTTGCACGAAGGACATATTTTTCCTTCGGCCTTTCAAAATTTTCCGTATCTATGGCGCATAAACATAATGTTTATCAATTAGGAAAATATTTGACCAACAATTTTTGGCATGCCCAGTGGGACCTTTAAGGTTCCACTTCCAGCAACATTAGGTTTGGTGTTCGCCTTCCTGCATGAGATTAGAACATCTGGCAACTCAATTTTTACCCAAAAATCTATAAGCATGAGGATGGCGAAAGATGTTTCTCATGAATACAAGATCAAAAGCCAAAAATACTGATAATCAGATTAGATTTTATGAACTAGACATTCAAAGGCTAGGAGAGCATCCTAAAATAACCACTTTTTGATGAACATCTTCACTTCCTCATATCTCATCCATACCATCTATTTCATCTTCTCGGTTAACTGGTGTGTTTTCTGCCCCTGTGAGTCCTGTAAGCACTACCACCAGTTTCCCTTATCCTCCACCTAGTACAACCGCTAATGTCCCGAGGCCTACTCCTTATATTACCGTCCACATGGCTTAGAATAATCCACCACATCAACAACTTCCAAGGTAGTTTCCAGCTTGGAATAGCTCAAGAGCACTGAATTTGTAGGCACAAAATCTTGTACCTCAAGCTGCTCTGAAGGTTTTACCCATATATGATGGTACTAGAAAAACTGCCTATGAGCATATCCAAGATGTGGCCTCTCTTGCAACTATTCATGATATAACTGACGAGGATGTGATGATAAAAATTTTGGTCCTATCATTAAGAGGGAAATTGTTGTATTGGTACCGATCTTTGCATCTAGGTACCATTATCTCATGGGATCAATTGGTAGAGTTGTTGATTAAGAATTTCCATGAACAAGTTGATCTGTATTCTCTATTACACTAGTTGACCTCAATCCAAAGACATCCGCAAGAGGAACTTGTAGATTTTAACATACTATTTGTGAGAAGTTGGCAGAGGGTCCCATATGGGTTATGACCAACTCATGAGCAAGCAAAATTTTATTATCTTTGAGCACTTAGTATCGATATTGGTATAGCGGTGCACCAGGACAATGTGACTACATTCTCAGATATCTATACACAAGCTCAAGATGCCGAGTCAAATTTGATTGTTGTAGGTAGGCTTCCTTCTAAGGTGATGATGCCTATCCTCCTTGATCTATCATAGTATATTTACTCTAATGTATTTCCATAGCCTATGCCATCAATTTATCCTATCCCTTCATGGAATTCGAGCTCACCTCAAGTAGCTCCTATCCCTATTCCACAGTCATCTGCTATGATATTTCCATAATTTCTCATCCTGTCAGTAACATCACAACCTTCAGCCATTTCTTTTCCAACACTTCCAACACCCCCAATGCCCTTACCATTACCTACACCCCCAATGCCATTGTCATTTCCAGTGCCAACTCCGTAACCCAATACAGATCCTCTCACGACATTGTTACAAGAAGTAAAATCCAATAATGCAACTTTAAGGATGATGTATAATGAGCTTACTACTATGATGAAGAAGTAGGCTGAGGTTGAGTTTCGATCAAGAAGGTTTCAAAGTCCACCTATAACCTGAGAACAAGTATCTATCAACAAAGGACCCAATAAAAATACCATGATCCAAGAAAATTATGAGAGTAATGTATCCATAAGGACATATTGGTGTTCTACATGTAATGATCCTCATGGTGAAGATACATGTATGGTACATCTAAAATATGTTAAAAAATTAACAGAAAGTTCTTCGGATGGGAAAGACAACATGATTTGAGAGATGGAGTGTAATTGTATGGTGCCATCCCCAGAGCAAGTTTCAGTCCTTACTAGGTCTAGAAAGAAGCCAGTGATTGTTGATCTTGTAGACTTGCAACCTTTGAAAGTACATATGGCTCCAAAAGCACAGGAAGAAAAGCAGGCATCTCTAAAAAATATCCTTGATGCTGATAAGTCAAAAAACTCATCACCTGATCGAGCATAATATAAGGTGTAGGTTTAGTATTCAACTTCACAACACATTGCTACTGCTCCATTTCATAGCAAAACTAAAAATTAAGCTAAGGAAAGACTCAAGTATCCTTCATTGATGAAAAGTCAAAGATTCGATGCTACACAGCAGTACCGAGACAAATATGAGTGGCCCTTAAAAGAAAATGTCTCACCTGCTCGTGGCTATAGTATCATGGAAGAAATGAAAAAAATCCCAGTAAGGATTAGCTTGTATGATGCATTGCAATTACTTGGGCAGATTAATTTATTGCAAGAATCTCTGAAAAATGCCAAAGATCAAAAGAAAGATCATTTACAAACAGTCTTGGCTCAAGCGCTCCCCACTTCAGTGACAGGTAAGAATTAGCCTCCCCTATTTTACTTATCTTTGAGAATGGAAGGGTGGATCATGCATAATTGTATGATTGATTCTGGTGCTGCCACTACTATCATGCCAAAGGCAGTATGTGAAGTAATGGGAATGGAATATATAAGAAGCAACCCATGAGTTTTAAAATTGGATGGTATACCAGTTAATACTGTTGGAGTAATCAAGGATATTCAAATAGTGCTCCATAGCATTTCATAGATTACCATAATCTAGTAAGTGGTGGTTGTTGATTTAGAGCCCTACTTTAGCATGTGCCTTTCAAGAGAATTCATAGCTAAGCTGGGAGGTTATATTTCCCTAGATTATTCACATCTGGAGATTCCATTCAAAGGTAGGTGAATTTGCATTCATAATGAGAAGCCCTCCCCTTTTCATATTGAATAAGTCCCAGGCGTGGTGAACAAGATGACCAAATAATTGGAAGAAGTTGGCTTGGTTGAAGAAGCACCCTAGGAGCTTAACCTGGAATTTGAGTTCCTGCTGACAGATTTCAATGCCATGATTTAAATGTATATTGGTTGTTATTTAATTCAGAATATGGAGAAGTCCTAAGAGCAAGTCCTTGAATCCCCAGAACCTATTTTTCATCAGTTATGGAAGCTATTCTTTGACGGCGCTCACTGTAAGAATGGTGCAAGAGCAGGTGTTCTATTGATCTCCCCTGAAGGCATACAAAAAACTTACTCCTATAGATTGACCTAGAGTTGTACAAATAATGCGGCTAAATATGAAGCGCTATGCCTTGGTTTAAAAAATGCTGAAAAGATAGGAATTGAATATCTACAAATTTTTGGCAATTCTAAGCTTATTGTTTATCAAGTTACAAATAGATGTGTATCAAAGCAAAATTACTTGAAGGCTTATCACAATAGAGTGTGGGATATTTTGAAAGCATTTAAAGATTTGAATATTCAGGCAATTCCTCGAGAACAAAATAGACATGCTAACATTTTAGCTTCCTTGGGCACTAATTATTCTCATGTTGAGCAAGTGGTTTGCAATCCCAAGATAGTAAGGGTGATTTACAGACCTTCCATCCCAGATAATAACCTCTATTGGCAAGTTTTTGATAATGATGAGCAAATAATGCATTTTCTGCTAAAAGAAGCTACCAGTGCAGAAGATAGGATTCTTGTGGAAGAAGAAAATGAAAGAATGATTTAGTTAAAAAATAATCACATTCCTCGAGGTTTGATTTCACTAGAGATTTTATTTGATCAAAGCGATAGGGTTGATAAGCATAGGATTAAGGTGGATGCTAAGGAATTCAAAAAATTGTAGTTGGAGCCAGGAAAAGTTATCAAGATTGGTATTTATTGCAAACCATATGAGATTAAAGACATTATAAATTTGTGCTATGAATATCTAGATATAGTAGCATGGAGTTATAAATATTTGAAAGGATACAACAAGAGCATGATTTATCATACTATCGAGCTACAAGGAGTTAAGCCTTTTTGGCAGAAGCAATGCCCTGTTAATCCCAAGATCGAGGTTCTCATGAAAGCAGAGTTACTAAAGATGCTTGAGGCAAAGATCATTTACCATATTAAGCATTCCACCTAGGTGGAAAACTTGGTTCCTATAAGGAAGAAGAATGGGGACATACTTCTATGCATCAATTTTCAAAATTTAAATTAGGCATCACTCAAAGACCACTATCCTCTACCTCAAATAGACCAGATTAATCATGTCGTGGTTAGTGCTCAGAGATTTTCCTTGCTGGATGGATTTTATGGGTACAATCAAATTTGGGTTAAATATGAAGATCAATACAAGACGACGTTTACAACTAAGTGGGGCACATTTTCTTACCAATGGATGCCCTTTGGACTTTCAAATACCAGATCTAATTTTTAGAGAGCCATGGACATCACCTTTGGTGAGTTGCTAAATAAAATCATTGTGATTTATCTTGATGATATGACGGTATTTCACATTGTAGAACAAATCATGTTTTCCATCTAAGGCAAATATTCAAGAAATGTCAAGAATTTAGGATTTCTATAAATTTGAAGAAATCAATTTTTATGGTCAAGGAAGGAATTTTTTTGGGATATGTGATTTCGTAGGAAGGATTGGCCATAGGCCCTACATGAACTGAAGTGCTTATAATATTGTCATTACCAGCTAATAAGAAATATTTATAGTCCTTATTTAGATAGATAAACTTCATGCATAAGTTTATTTTTGATTTTACCCAAGTCGTCAAGCCCATGACCGAGCTCTTGAAGAAAAATATGGAATTTAAGTGGACAGAAGCTAAGAAGCAAGCTTTTCAAGAAATCAAAGAGAGAATTACTCAAACGCCAGTATTAATCAACCCTGATTACTCCAAAGACTTTATACTTTATGCAATGGGTGAGAAGGAGAGCTATGTTGCAGTGCTAACGCAAAAGCAACATGATGGCAAAGAAAAACCTATCGCTTTTCTAAGCCAAGTTATAGCACCACATCAGGAAAAGTATAACTTTATAGAGAAAAAAGTTTATGCAATGATGAAAGCTTTGAAGAAGCTTTGCCACTTTGTTTCTTAGAGGAAAACTGTGGTTTATGTCATTCATCCTGATGTTCAAAACTTCATAATTCAAGGAGAACTAGGTGATAAAAGGGTCAAATGGGTCTCAAATATCTAGGAGTATGTTATAGAAAATAAACCGATAAAACTGGTTTGTGGATGCGCTCTGTGCCAGGAGTTGGCCAAAAGTGTTGTTGTTGAGACAAGTTGTGAAGATGTAATTTGTGTAAATAGTGTAGTAGTCAGTGAGGAATGGACCAAGGAACTCATTGAGTATTTTGTTTTTGGAAGGTGTCCTAGCCACCTTAACTCCTTACAGTGCTGAAGGTTCAGATTGCAAGTGCTCAGGTATGTATTGTTGCCCAATGGCTTATATTATAATAAAATTGATGGTATACTTCTTATATGTGTAAAATATTCTGAGAAAGAGAAGATTCTAGAAGAATTCCATTCTAGGATATCAGGAGGGAATTATACAGGCAGGCCTATGACTCTAAAAATTATTCGGGCGGGGTATTATTGGCCCACTCTATTCACCAATTCACATAAGATAAGCTAGCAGTGTGATAGTTGTCAAAGATATGTAGGTCAAGTTAGGAAAGAAGCATCACTACTACATCTGATCCAAGTGGATGCGCCCTTTCAATAGTGGGGTCTTAATTTTATAGGAGTTAAAGATCCAAATTCCTTTGTCAAGCATAAATATATTCTGATCACGATAGATTATTTTACCAGATGGGCACAAGCTATACCTACAAAAAAGGCAGATCAGGTGACTGCTATTTCTTTTTTGGAAAGCCTTATTACCCATTTTGACATACCAGCTTATTTAGTCACTAATAATGGCACTCCCTTCATTGGAGCTAAAATTACATAATTCTCCAGTAGATACGAAATTTACCTAAAGATCTCTTCCAATTATTACCCATAGGGAATGGATTGGCTGAGTCAATTAACAAGAATCTATTTTGGATTTTGAAAAGAATAATGGGTGACAATAAGAAGAGTTGGAATTTATCATTAAATTAGGTTCTTTGGGCTGACCACATTTCAGTGAAAAAGTCAACAAAAAAAGTCAACAAAAACCTCCACGTACGCTTTTGTGTATGGGAAAGGAGCTATCCTTCCTACGCATATCAAGCTCCCTATGCTCTAAGAATTGCAGATGTTTCATGATGATAACAAAGAAAATGATCCAATGGAATCTAGATTGGCATAATTATTATAATTAGAAGAGGAAAAGGAGTGTGCTTACCATACTTTCGTAGAACATGCTGCTAAGATGAAGAAGTGCTTCAAGAAAAAATGACTGATCGAAGCTTCCAGGTGGACGACTTGGTACTGAAATGGAACGAGAAGAAATCAAAGCCAAGAAAACATAAAAAAATTGATGCAATATGGGAAGGATTTTTTCGAATTTCTACTGTCACTTCTTCTAATGCATTATGACTTTGTGACATGGAAGGGTATGGGCTCCCTATCCTAGTGAATGGTCTTCATATGAAGGCTTATATTTTGTAAGGTTTAAAATCAAAGGTAACATCCTATATATATGTAATATTTTCATGTATTTTTAAACAATTTTGCATATGTTCTAAAAAAAAAGAAGAAGAAATGATGGTTAAGACGTCATTCGCCCGAAAAAAAAAGAGAAAAAAAAGAAACTCAAATATTGGCAAAGAAGTGATAGAGTTTTGCATACGCCTATTGAAAGAGGTGAACGTCATGTTCGCCTATATTTAGGGTGAACGCACTTTGATGATGTCATTAAGAGAGAAAAAAAAAGGAGGGATAAGAAAGGAAAAAAAAAAAAAAAGTTTGTTTTTCTCTTTTTAGAAAAAATGTCGTTTTTCAGGAGGCGCGCTATGAGATTTTAAAAACACATGTGCCCATGAATTCATAAGCACATGAGAGGGCTTTTGCTAAAGAATATATTCCCAAGGAGTATATGGCGATAATAAAAAGTAGTGGGCGATAAATTTGAGTAATTATTTTTGAACGTGGGAAGCATTCGAATTGAATTTTTCAAGGTAGCGGTCAGAAGTAATGATCGAATGAGTAATGGGTGGGTTGGTTTCCCTAACAAGATTCTATCTCTAGGGAAATTTTTTCTATAATATTATGTAGTGTAGAGGGCACGTTTTTTAGGAGGAACCGACGATGAACCAAAGAAGAATATTTTTGCACCTTCGAAAGGACATTTGAGTAGTTTTCAAAGAATATTTCTCCTTGAAGGCGCACCTGCATTTAATTATGCAATTAATGCAACGGTTGGTAGCAACTCTATAAATACTAGGAGGTAAAAGGCTAATTTTATTTTTTCTCCCTAATTTTTAAATATTTTGCTTCTCTATATCCTGTGCTTTGAAGTGTAGAATAATTTTCGAGATCTCGAAGTAGGGAATTGCAGAAGAGTCATCGCTTTTTGTTTATCAAAATGGACAGAAATAGTAAAGAACCAGCAGAGGTGTAGGAGGCCACAAAAGCAAAACCCTCTAAGAAAAGAGAAAGAAGTTCAAGGGCCAAGAAAGCCTAGAAAAATGATTATGTTGGCCTGGATTCTTACAAAGATAATATGGCTGAAATTGGTGATTTTTTGATCATGCATAAAGGAGTTGACCAATTGAGGGAAGAGGTCAAATTCACAGTGATTCAGGGAGTTTCCTACAATAGTTGGCTCACAACATCTCATAATTAGTAGCTTTCATGGTATATTTGTTTGCCTATGCATCCATACCCCGAGCTTATTTAGTTAACTACACAATTTTATGACTCCTCTACTAGGGCCATCCGAAATGCCAGACAAGAGATTCTACATCGAATGAGATCTAAGAGGCTTTTTCCTATGGGGTAGGCACACCAAATTATGCAATAAAAAAAAAGATCCATACGGATGAACAAGAGGATAAGTATGTCTCCACAGTTACAATGAGACAATTCATGGAAACTCAGCTTGTCAAAGATCCACAAATGGGACAGCTGCTGAGTTTGCCTAAACTTCTTTCAAAATTAAAGTGCTAGGACATCTATTCCATAATTTATTGGATTGCTGGGTTGCCCTTAGATGAAATGATGCATAAATTGTAGGCAACTATGGCTCAATGTATTTCCAAGGTGGAGTTTTATTCACCCGTTGCTATGAGGCAGGGTGGAAATATGATTTATTTTGATTGGGCCAAATTTATTTCACGAAGAATCAATTTGCAATTATAGATATTGTAGGAAGGGAAATCTAGATCATTTTGGTAGACATTGTTGCTAGTATGGTTCTTATTTTTTAGATGCAACGACATTTTTATTTTATCGTTGTTATGCAGATGGATGATGAGCCTCTATTAGTTTATAAGTGGACTCAGGTGTTAACGGAGAAAGAGTCCATCTACAACTTTAATAGCTAGTTTTTGGACCCCACCATTGAATTGCATTGTGGCAGTTGCGACTGAGGGCCTCCCAACTTGAGAGGGCCTCAGACGATCTTGTCTGATCTTAGATGATTCTGTCGAATTCCAGACGATCCTGACTGCTTCAAACATCAGAATCTCCATCAGACATCTGGATCAGGTATTCTTCCTTCATTTCTCTGTTTTTCTGTCTTAATTTTGTTTTCTATATTCATTAAATCTACACTCTCATATAGATTAATTTAGATTCATTTGGCCAAACCTAGGATATGAATGCTTAAGGCTAAAACGAACATATTTAAACAAACCTAGGCGTGGAAACTGCCATTAAATATTTCCTGGTGAACCCACCATCCATCGAAAAATCACCAATATACACCTCCCTTGAGAGGCGGGACCTTCGCAAGTCCTCTTAGTCCGAGGTACCACGACATCCTTTTCCCATCCTCCTCCCGGGCACGGATCCTATAGCCTGAAGGTAAGGATGCGAAAAATTTGGAGCGATACATTTTGGTGAACCTGACGTGAATGCATCATAACCTTTTGAAAACAAAAACAAAAACAAAAACAAAAAAAAATAGAACAACTAAAACATAGATGCATTTTAAATCATTTAAGTTTAATATCATGTTTAGATGGTAGCTCCTAAGAAAATATTAGTAGTTACTATAAATGTAGAAAACCAATTGGCAGCCATAGAAGTCAATTCTGTACTTAGTGTGCCTGAAACAGATAGAAATCAACTCTTGTGGAATGAAATTGATAGGAGACTTAGTGTCATTTCATCTAGGTCAACAGAATTTAAACAAATCAAGAGGCTAGTCCTAGACAGAATCCTGGATCCTCATCAACTTGTCTTTTATCATGAACTTCAGAGAGCTTGCCATAGATGGTTAGCTTATAGGAGAGCTCTTGTATCTTCAGAATTGTTCACCTTCGAGGAATACCTCGAGAACGCAGCCATTGTGCACCAATTCTTAGGTTGTGTAGAAGACCAAGAGGTTGTTATTACAGATAGGGAAATATGGAATAGAGTTCCTCGAGCTGTATTATATCGAGAGTATTGCCACAAGCTTTACTTCTATCAACCAACAACTGAGACAGATAATATCACTATAGATCTTTTCATTAAATTCTTAAAAGAAAACTTTCAATTTGAAGAACACTTCATGACTCCTGAAGAACTCGAGCCTATTAATGATATTTATAAATTGTTTATAGAAAACTAGATTATTACTTTTAGTCTTATTATTTCTTGCATTTATTGTGTTGATTGTCTTTACAATATTATTTCAAAAACAAAAACTAAAAAAACTAAAAACATAGCAAAAACTTAAACATTTCATTTCAAATATTGTAGTAGGTATATAATTAATATATACCTCTTAAACTTGTTGCATATATATATATATATATATATATATATTTGCTGAAATCAAAATTTAGCACCATGCCTAAACTTAGGAATGGTAAAGAAACTTTAGGAGAAGAAGAAGATTGGTTACAAGATACAACTAGAGACCCAAATGTCCTTCCTGAAGATCCAAATTCGAAAGGAAAAACTCTAGCTCAACCAGAAGGTGACCTAGGTGAAGATAAGGAATAATAAGGAAGTGTTAAAGAGGATGGATCCTCATCCCCTAGAGTAGCTCCAGATGGAACTATTGCTTTTGACAACATAGATCATTTCAAGAAATTTCTCAATGATAACATTGATGACCTTAATGTGGCAGTTCGTATTGATAAAGGGCAAATTAGTAACACTCAAGCAACCATGGAATATATGTATGATGTGCGCACTAATCCCTTGTCATTCATTGATCAAGAAAGTGATAAGGCTGGGCCATCCAATATAGATATGGTCACTATGATTCAAAACATGTCAAAACAATAGGTTACCCAACCTCCTAAGGAACCTGTTACTCAACCTAAAATCATTTCCACACAAAAGAAACCTTCCTTCACTACTTTATTTTGCCAAACTATTGAGCAATATGCTTCAAGTAAACAAAAACCTAAAACGAAACCAAATACCAATTTTCAACAATTTGGAATACATCATAATACAACTTCAAAATTCCTTCATAACACTTTTCCTACCAACAATTTACACAATAGTAACATGGCATCTAATCTTCATGTTCCTCCATCATATGCTCACAAAACCCATGTCAATGCCCTACCGAACCAATATGGTGGGCAAACTAGTAATCTGGAAGCCATGGTGAAACAGTTAGCTTCACGTATGGACCAGATAGATCCCTACCATCCCTCGTATAATTATCGAGAGATATGTAGTCAACCTTTGGATCCCATAGTTGTAGCTCAACCATACCCTAAGCATTTTCCCAAGCCCATCTTGCCTATATATAAAGGAACCGAAGATCCCATAGAGCATCTTTGCATGTTTAAGATAGCATGTCATGACATATCACATGATGACTTGCTATTACTAAAAATGTTCCCGAAAAGTTTAGGTGGAATGGCATTAGAGTGGTACTATCAATTGCCCACTCATTCTTTGAGAAACTTTGAAGGAACAGCTGAATCTTTTGTCCATAAATTTAGTGCCTACATCGAGAGGCATGTAACCATTAAAGATATATACAATTTAAAACAAGACAAGGATGAATGTTTTGCCAATTTCTTAGCTAGATGGAGGCAATTGACAGGAAAACTGCACTTTGTGCTACCTTATAGGGAAATGTTGGACATTTTTATCAATAATTTACAAGAACAAATATCTTATGAGCTATCAACCGCTACTTTAACTACCTTCGATCAAGCTATAGATTTAGCTCGAAGAGTAGAAGATGCCCTCATTAGGAGAGGCCAACTTAGGAAGAAGGATGATGAGAAAACATCCAGAAATCAATATAAAAACAAACAAGTTGTCGGTGATGGAGTCACTGACAACAGAAATGTTGCTAATGTCAATGCAATGAAGACAACAAAAAAATTTATATTGAAACCTCCTGACAAGCCTCCTCGAGAATTTACTAGATTAAATCAACCATTATCAACTATTTTACCTCAATTACTCGAAAGAGGTTTGATCCAATTACCAGCTATCCGGGAACCTGATCCAACTATACCTGGATACAGAGTTGACTTACACTATGATTTCCATAGAGGACCTGGACACTCTACCAATGCTTGTAAAAGGTTGTAACATAAAATAAAAGATTTGATTGATAATAATGAAATGGAAGTGCAAGCCTTCCAACCTAAACAAAACCCTCCTAATAATACTCAAAAGCCCGTTCCCCAAAATCAAAATCAAAATACTAATCAAACATTAGACATATTTCAAGACCCTTTACCAAGACATGGTAAACAGGTAGCCAATCAAATTGAACATCATAATGTTCCCCCTCCTACCTGATATGTAGGAACCATTAGCAGATAATTACCTGTTTAGGATCCTCAAATATTTGACACAACTTTATCCCTGGTTACGACCAGACCCTTACATAATTTCCAAAATTCTAATTCTAGTGATATAGAATCAGATACTGAAAGTGAAGTGGACATCACTTCAAACCAATCGAATAGTTCTAAAAATGAATCAGATCCTATTCAACCCGTTACAGATGCTATGGTTCCAGAAGAACCATTTCCTAGAAGAGTTACTACTCGACCTTCTTCTAATATATTCCTTTCTAATGAACAAGCCATAAATGCTAGACCGAGACCAGTTCAACGTCCCCAATATAACATTGTAGGTACCATTGGAGTCGTCACCCGACAACAAGCTCAAAATTCCCAACAAGAATCAAATCAGAACGATGGATCGGCTCCATTCGTTTTGAAAAATCCCAATAAAGGGAATCATGCTCCTAATGTTCAACCTAAACCCCCTTACAATATTAATGATTAATTGTCCAAAACTACAACTAGAATTTCCCTTTTGGATTTATTAAGATCTTCTCCCACCCATAGGGATGAGTTGATGCTTACATTGAGCCAAATGATGGTACCTCAAAACATCCAACCTGAAGCTATGGCCAGTACTATCATCACTAGAGAGGTTGATTGTATTGATTTTCGAGATAAAGATATCCCACAACACAGTTTACATAAGGATAATCCCTTATATATTACTGCTCTAATTGGGGATGTAGCTGTGAAACGAGTTTTGATTGATAATGGCTCATCTCTAAACATTTGCACTTTTGACTTCTACCAAAGATTTGGCTTTAGAAGTGATGAAATGAAGAAAACTGATATGATTATCAAAGCTTTTAATGACGAAACACAAGAAACGTGTGGAGTTATTACCCTCCCATTGCAAGTTGGTCCTAGAACCCTAGAAACAACCATGTTTATTGTACATTGCCCAACATCGTACAATATACTTTTGGGTCACCCTTGGATCAATGCCATGCGGGCTGTCCCATAAACTTTACACCAATGTGTTAAATTTGAGTTTAAAAATCAGTTGGTCACTATCCATGGTGACCCTAGACTTTTGATATGTGTGCTTTGGTAGAACCTGTTGGAGTGAAATTTTGCCCTGCTCTGTCATCCATACATCCTAGTTCTTATTTTTCATCTAAAACTATGAAACACACACCCATAACTTCACCTATTTCCCCTCCATTAATTTCATCCTCCTATATAGACCAACAATCCACTCTAGAACCTCAAAAAGATCTTAAATCTACAACCAATACTTCAAGTTCAATCCCTATAATTTTGAAACCAGAAACAACTATCATACCTTCCACATCTCAAGATATAGGGAATAAGCCTTCTACATCTTATGCCCTTTTCGATGAACTTTTACCAGATTTATCCACAACCTTAATATCAGAAAAGACAAATGCTTTCATGCAAGATTCAATTCTTTTAAATAACTTGCCGCCATCTCCTCGTACTTTGGGCCTCCCACAACCTATGGGAAGTACTTACCAAGTTGGGAGTTGCGCCTTCATTTATAAAGGATATGACTGGGGAAGAATCCCTCGGAATATCAAAACTCATCATGAGGGATATGCTCGGTGTTAGTTTACCAATGATTATATTAAAGCTAAACCCATGATGCTTAAAATGGGATATAAAGGGAAAGGCTTGGGACCTTTCCAAAATGGCATGAATGAACCTTTCGAGGTAGAACCGTGGCCTGCCCACTGTGGTGTGGGCCTATTTCCTAGTAAGGTTCAACCCTTTCCTTTTGAAGATGATGATCATCTCATATGTTATCAAGATTATTTGGATAGGCGTGATGATTTGCATCTTAGAAATCAGTCATTTTCATGTAACATGCTATCCATAGCTTACCCTGAAATGATTGCTAACTTTGATGAAGAGTTGGAAGGAGATATCTTCCATGATGTCTTCGTTGAAGAGATGTTACACAATGGATTTTATTTTGATGGTTCTATACCAACTATAGCCCAACTTGAGGCCACTAATCCTCAAGATGAATTATCTAAATTAACCTTACAATAATTACAAGAATTGGGTGTTTCACCCGCCCCACCTAATTTTGAAAGAGATCTACACATGGAGGTCGAAAACGTCAATAAAATTAACATTGGAACTGAGGACAATCCTCACATAATCAATATTGGATCAAAATTAAGTCAAGAAAAACAAGAACAATACATTGCATTCCTTAAAGAGTATGAAGATGTCTTCACTTGGACATACAAAGATATGCCAGGTCTAGATCCTTCTGTAGTCATGCATCATCTAGTAGTCCATCCGGATGCTAAACCTGTTAAACAAAAACTTAGAAAAATGCATCCCAAAGTGGCTCTGCTAGTCAAAGGGGAGTTAGAAAAACTCCTGAATGTTGTCTTTATACAAGCTATTGATTATGGTGAATGGATCTCAAACATAGTTCCAGTAACCAAGAAAGAAGCTACCAAAGTTAGGGTTTGCACAAATTTTAGAGATATTAACGTTGCATGCCCTAAAGATGACTTTCCTCTTCCAAACATGGATCAAATCATCGACTTTACTACTGGGAGTGGGATGATGTCCTTAATGGATGGATTCTTCGGTTATAATCAGATTAGGATAGCTCCTAAAGATCAGGCTAAAACAACCTTTATTACCCCCTGGGGTACCTTTTGTTGGAAAGTGATGCCATTTGGCTTAAAGAACGTAGGTGCAACTTATCAATGAGCTATGACCTATATTTTTCATGATATGATGCATGATATCCTACATGATTATGTAGATGATATTATAGCTCACTCTATTATTGAAGATCATCATTTAGATGATTTGAGAAAAGTTTTTAATCGATTACGAGAATATCTCATTCGATTAAATCCAACAAAATGCATATTCGGAGTTAAGTCCGACAAACTATTAGGGGTTTTAGTTTCTTTATGTGGTATTGAAATCAACCCTCTCAAGATTGCAACCATCACTGATATGCCCGCACCTACTAATATATCTGAATTACGAAGTTTACAAGGTAAGCTTCAAGCCATCCATCGCTTCATCGATAAGCTGGCGGACAAAAATGGTCCCTTTCTTAAACTCCTTAAGAAGGATGTCCCTTTTAATTGGGACACCAAATGTAGAGAAGCTTTTGAACTTCTCAAACAATACCTCCTTAATCCACCTGTGCTTTCTCCGCCTATACCTGATCGCCCATTTCTCTTGTATATTTCAGCTTCAGATTCTACCTTAGGAGCTATGTTAGCTCAGCTTGATGATGAAAAGAGAGAACGTGCTAATTATTATATTAGCCGAACCTTCATCAGTTATGAAACCCGCTATATAGTGTTAGAGAAACTATGTCTAGCAGTCATGTTTGCTACGCAAAAATTATGACATTATATGCTTAGTCAAAAAACTTATGTCATTGCTAAATACGATCCCTTGAGGTATCTCATGAGTCGACCTTATTTATCGGGTCGCACAGCCAAGTGGGTTCTTTCTCTAAGCGAGTTTGATCTCACATTCATAGGATAGAAGTCTGTTAAGGGTCAAATCATAGCAGATCAATTAGCTGCTGCACCCTTAGAGTCTACCCATCCCCTCGTCATCAAGTTTCGTAATGAATGCATTCAATTAGAGGCAGACCACACTGAACAATGGTCCTTATACTTTTATGGAGCCCGATGCATGAGTGGGGCTGGTGCAGGTATTATTTTAATATCCCCGCAAAAACATCTTATTCCTCTATCCTTCAAATTGAAATTTGCTTGCACCAACAATACTGTTGAGTATGAAGCTCTAATCCTTGGATTACGAGCTGCTTTAGCACTCAAAATTAAACACATTTTAGTTTTTGGTGATTCTCAACTGGTTATAAACCAAATTAATGAAGTTTATTAGACCAGAGATGATAAACTATGCCCATATAAGGCCTATGTTTTACAATTAATGTCTCTATTTGATCAAGTTACCTTGGAAGCTATTCCTAGAACTTACAACCGTGCAGCTGATGCTATGGCCGCAACTGCATCTCTCCTACCATTGGAGTTAGATGACGAATATGCCACTATCATTATTTGTCGACTCTAGGAACCCACTTCAAATAAGTCATGCTTAGAGCCTTTGGATGTGTTTCTAATCAATGAAACTACTCCTGAACCTTGGTATATGGAAATATTTGATTTTCTCCAAAATGGGACTTTCCCTGCCAATTCTAATAGAAACCAGCGTCGATTATTACATAGACGAGCAAGTTGATTTGTAATAATTGGCAATACTTTATATAGGAGATCTTTTGAAGGTATCTTATTAAGATGTTTAAACTTAGAAGAGTCTAAATTAGCCTTGAGTGAAGCCCACGATGGATCTTGTGGAGGACACTTTAGTGGTAGTGTCATTGCTAAAAAGCTCCTTCGGATAGGATACTTTTGGCCTACCATGGAAACGGATGCACATGAGTATGTGCGCCATTGCGACAAGTGCCAAAAACATGCTGACCTTGTCCATGCACCTGCACAAGAGCTGCAGGCTATTTCATCTCCTTGGCCCTTTTCAAAATGGGGCTTAGATATTATTGGCAAAATCAATCATGTGTCATCTGATGGACACAAGTTCATCATAACCGCCACTGAGTATTTCACGAAGTGGGTCGAAGCTATGCCTTTAGCTTCCTGCACTGGCACACAAGTATCTAAATTTATTTTTAATCAAATCATTTGTAGGTTCGGAATTCATGCAAATCTCATCTCTGACAATGGAACTTGTTTCAAAAATAAAGATGTTAAAAAATTATGCCAAAAATATAAGATTCAACATCGCTAGTCCACTCCCTATTATCCTCAGGGTAATGGTCAAGCAAAAGCATCTAAAAAAACCTTAATCAAAATCCTCAAAATATTGGTCAATAAAACTGGTCATAACTGGCACATTCAATTATATCCAGCCTTGTGGGCCTATCGAACTAGTGTTCTAACCCCCACGGGAACTTCACCATTTGTTTTGGTTTATGGTGTTGAAGCAGTTTTTCCCTTTGAATTAGAAGTTCCTTCTTTGGCTCTACTACTTCAAGATACTAAAGTAGGAGATGAATATCGAGCTGGTAGACTCAGTCAGCTGGAACTCTTAGATGAAAAATGCATCAATGCTTTGGAGCATCTCCATGCCTACCAAAACAAGCTTAAAAGATCATATGCTAAAAAAGTTTGTCATCGATCCTTTGAGATCAGCGACCTTGTTTTAAAAGAAAACCAAAAAAATACAAATGCAACTAAGGACCTTAAAGGTAAATTTGAGCCCAACTGGCTTGGACCATACATTATTACTGCTAAATTTGAATCAGGAGCATACAAATTATCTACCTTAGATGGAAAAGAACTTAAATAACCCATGAATATTTTGCATCTTAAACGTTACTATGTATAAATTTGGTCACTTCATCCATGTTTAAAATAATTCAAAATCACTATCTTGTATTTCTTTCAAATTTATAAATTCCAAAAACACCAAAAACATTCATAATCATCAAAATCTTCAAAACTATTTGTTGCATTTATGGCACTTAAATTTTTTGTTCAAAAAACAAAAAAAAAACCAAAAAAAAAAAAAAAACAAAATAATGATAAAAATATAAAAATAGCAATATGCTTGACTCTTTCGAAACCAAAACAATATAAAGAAGAAAGAGAGAGTCAATATTCTCAAAACTTCTCAAAAAGTATTTATATATATTTTCTTACAAATGTTGCAGTTATATGTTTCACATTATTTTGGATAAATTAGCATTTATTTGGAATCCCTCACTTGCACACTCACAAAAATAAATATCTTGATTTTTATCTAGCATGATTACTAATCTCTCTTATATCAAAGTCCACAAAATTCAATTAAATAAAGTTTGAGCATAGAGAATTGATCTTGTTATTTACTTAAACCAAGCACATCTTTTCATAATAAAATGATTATATTTGTAATTTCCATGTTTTGCTACATAGTAGACGTGATTTCTTGAGCGAAAAGTTTCCCCTGCTATCCTATCATGCACATGGTCTAGAATCTTTGAGAATTGGCAAAAGGACAAGCTCACCCCTACCCAGAATAAAAATCCCTTGCTCTACAGCTAATCCGAGCAAGTATCCCTAGCAAAGAAAAAGAAAAAGAAAAGAAAAGTTCAAGAAAAAAAGAGAAAAGAGAAATGTTATTTTATATCATTACAGCAATATTTCAAGCTCTATCTCAAAAATCAAGCAAAAGAAAAAAAAATACAAAAAGAAAAAGAAGCAAAGTTCAAAAGAAAAGCAAAAGAAAGCAAAAGCAAAAGCAATAAAATCCCTTTCCCTACCCTTTGAAAATAAAATAAGGGTTGATGAGTTTGAATCCCTGGAATTCTCAATTATTCGAAAACTGTGAGGTAAGCCCCATAACAGGTGGTTTGTGCCCAACCCGCTTGGCCTTGGGTAACTCCTAGCGTGGTGATATGTCTGTCACATTAGCGACCTTCTTTTGTATAGACCTATGTCTGCTTATGGATTAGCTAGCTCTTGATAATCCAACCTACATAGTAGTCTAGTATGGTTATATGCATCTACATCATGGTTAATGAACACTTATTTGGTTTTTTCAAATCACTTGTATCATATTATCTTGCTCAAAACTGGTAAATGCACAAAGCAATTGCACACACATTTGTATTTGAGAGATTTTGTGTATCATTATGATAAATCAAGATCGGAAATGAATTCACATATGCACATGGGATTCCTTATAAATCTAACTTTTGTCTTCAAAATACTTTGAAATATTCTTTTTGCAACTTTTTTGGAATAATTCAAGTACAGTTGTTTACCATAAAGACAACTATATAATAGAGAAATCAAAATTTCTTTCAAAACTATACAATCAAAACATATATATATATATATATATATATATATATATATATATATATATATATATATATATATAACTTTTTGTCGACTTTCGCGATGATGGTATAGTTCCAAAACCAAAATTGGAATTTTATGCCTAGCGCAAGTCCTCATCTTCATATTTTTTGTTTATTACAAAATCAACCATGCAATAAAACTCTATTTTTTATTTTCGCGATGATGGTATAAGTCTATACCTACATATTCTATGCCTAGCACAAATCATTGTAACAATTTTATTCCCCATTTATTTAAAAATCATGAAAACCATATGACTTAATTCATTATGTTACACAAATTATGCTTTTAAGCATGCATATTTTCACTATTTCATGTCATTATGTCAACCTTCAATTTTGCAATGATGGTATAATTCCTAAGGAATTATCCAAAAAATTTATCACACTTAGGAATTTATACCTAGCAAAAATCATTATTTCATGCATACTATTCTTTTTATGAAAATATGAAAAACAAACCATCATCATCATCATTTTCACCATTGCACCAAAGTCTTAAGACAGTCTCTTAAGCACTCTTTTACTTTTAACAATATTTCTATACTAGGATTAGCTTGACGACCGAGTGAGCAGCGACTCCATGAAATGGTCTATAATAGCGACAATGTCCTTTGAAATTATTGTTAGAAGTCTTTTCTTATTTTTTATTACATCACATTACAAACAACCCATTTGTTACATTAGATTATTTCATTTAAAATATTACAACATGACATCAAAATTCTAAATTTTCAAAACGACATAATTTCATGAATCCTCAATCCAATTATCAAATCAATCAATCAAACATAAAAGCATCATAAACATACACATAACACAAGTCATATGATCAAAACTATCTCATCTCATATATCAACAGTATATATACATCATATCAAAACCTAGATTTGTATGCCATAATATATATCTTGGCATACTCAATCCCCTCAGTCAAATGTCGTCCGAGTAGTGTCTCGAGAGCCCCTCGAGCTCTCAGCCTCATCTCCTCCCTTGCCCTGAGGTGGATGAGGTGGCCCCATCGCAGTATGAGTAGTACTGTGAGTCCTAGTCCACGATCGAGACGAGGTCATCGACGACCAGGTCCTGATCGAATCTGTAATGGCAGCCGACAGCTATACCCTCTGGCCCTCTGGAACCATCTAGAAATAGATACCCTGGTAGAATGCGGTCTGAGCAACCGACCACATCAGCTCCTGAGTGCTCGCCCCTCCGCCCTGTGCTCTGAGGCGTGCAACCTCATCTCTGAGCTGCATAGACTCAGCTCGATGGCATGCAGCCTCATCCTGTAGAGTCTGCACCTATGCCTGAAGACGAATATTCTCTACCTAGAGAGTAGCCATCTCGCTACTCTCTCTTGTGTCAACACCCTTGCCATTGTCGGGCGATGGTGGCCTCTCTCTCTATGGAGAAGGGGGTCTCTCTGCCCTCCTCTCCCTCTACTGCGACCTCTTCTGTGCCTGTGGCCTCCTCAGCTCTCTCCCGCCATGACCCTGGGCCGCCTCCATAGCCGCTTGGTGCCACCTCCATATTCGATGCATGACTGTGTGTATCAGACCCTGAGCCCTCATCATCCGAGGAGGGCGGATGCCTGCATACCAAGCATCATAGCCATCGGCTACACCTGCGTCGTCCCCATCCACTGGCTGGATGGGGGCATCGTCTGAGTCTTAACTCCAAAAGCGTTGCATGTCTAGAGCCCTGCTAACTGTGGTGTTATCCTAGAAAGTCCGAGAAAACTCATAATCTCTGAGAGATAGGATCCCCTACTATAGATCGAACTAACACAAAACTCGGTCATAGTTGTGGAGCTCCACCTCTCCCCTCTCCATCCGAAGCCAGCAAACTTGCCTAATGCGAGATAGCTCCTGTCTATCCTCGGCCCACCCTGGATGCTCCCTCCATGGACTTCAGGTAATCTGGTTTGGGACTAGGTCATCTAGTAGTCTCCGAGACATCAGAAGGTCGATCTACCACTGTGACCCTCTCTGGAGCCACTAGTAGAAGATTCGGGGCCTCTCCCCATCAATCCCTGTCAGAGGAAGCCCTATCGGCCTCCGTATTGCAATGTGCTCCTAGCACCAAACCTATAGGAGCGATGTCATCACTAGACATCAACCGCCCTTGTACACGACCCCATGTAGGATCCTATACAACCGACATAGCACAAAACTGCCCCAAGAGAACCTGTACTCGTGGTACCGCATGTTGCAGATCACATCTACCAACATCCACGGCACCCTGCACCCGCTCTGGTGGCACAGAAGAAGCCCACCAACTACTCCAGCTAGAACTTGTGTGAGTCTAGATGCCCCAGGCATCTGACGCAGTGCCTCGCTATTAACTTTGCCCTTCTCCAGGGTGAAGCTTGGGTCACCACACAATCGTCCCATAACATGGCCCTGATTGGCCGTAGGAGTGATCAATCATCCTTGTATGGGGATTCTTAGAATCCTCCATACATCCTCCAAAGTGGGAGTCATCTCCCCTATAGGTAGCCAAAAACATGAAGAACTCGAATACCATCTCTCTGCTAGGGCTGTCAGTAGCCCCATATCTGTAGACACTTGTGGCATCTCTGCCACATGCTGTAAGTCGGCCTGTGCCAGCTGATCCCGCTCTGCCTGTGTAAGAGTGGATAAGTCATCTCTCAACCCTCCATACTTCCATTCCCTACTTTTTAGCAAACCTCTCTGCAACATAAACAATAAAACAACAAACAATCATTAATAAACAATTCAAGTATTTCAAAAATTTAAATAAAATAAGTTCAATTTTATGCAATTGATGATATCGCCCACTATTGGACAATATCGTCCCCAAGTTGAGTAGAATCGTCTCCGATTTTGCAAGCCGAAATCATCCCTAATTTGATGAAATCATCCCCCTTTCGCCGATTTCGTCCTTAGATGAAATTGAGACGATTTCGTCCCGACGACGTCGACGGCCCAAAAACGGCCGCGATGCTCAAAATTTAATCAAAATTCATCTAAAAAGCATCTAAAATCAAATTAAAGCATTCTAGTTAAGTCTAGACTCTTACCCGTAGACCGCGTCGGACCTCTGTTGATCTATGCGTCGTCTCCACCATTTTTGCTCCCAGAGCTCTAAAAACTAGAAAATGAACAGTAAAAATGAATTAGGGTTTTACCCTATTTTTCTTAATTTTATTCAAAAATAATTTTGTTTTTTTGCGTTTTTACCTCAAACGTTCGATTTGGGTAAAAACACGGAGGGGGCACCATAGTAAGCTGTCGTACGATTCGACCAAGAATCGTTGCCTAAAAATGGGAATAATTTTTTGCTTTCTCGTAGATCGAGAAGAACTCATCTTTAACGCATTTTCTTCAAAAAATTTGCTAAAGAGGGGGAAAAATGTAGCACCCTAAAATTGGCGCAGTGAAATCATAATAATTACATTCATCCTAGTAAATAATTTAAATTCAGATTTTAACCTCCCAAACCGCCCATTAACCATCGAGTAATCCATTTCCCCCTTTTTTGTCCCATTTTTAGAGGTTGTTTTGACCGTTTGACGATATCATCGTCGATCAGACGATATCGCCCTAGATCTAACGATTTCATCTAGGCTAGGACGTCCAGACGATCTTGTCACAAAACTAATTTTGCACAATTAGCTTCTGTTCCAACGGGTCTCTAATCCGGGCAGAAGCGTGTCTGCGCCATTAGGGACCCTCTCCCGTTGGAGATCTCCCAAATAGGGATGATCTCCAACCTCCTAACTACTCCCCTAAGCCTATTTAATCCTTAGGACCTTCCCTTCCCAACCCCTGGCTAAAATTCTCTATAACTTAACTTCATACACGATTAAATCATCCGAAATTCACACTTGCAGTAGTCCTATACCAATTTTGTTGCAGGTACCTTAGTGTTTTTCAGTCGGAGTAATATTTCATCATCATTGACGAACCTGTTCAGATCGGAGGTGATCCTGTCGAATCAGAGATGATTTCGTACCAATGTGGGATGATTTCGACTGCAGTCAACATTGAGGCAATCAGTGCCTAAAGTTTGCATTTCTTCTCCCTTTTTTTTGTTGTTTTATGTTGTAATTAGCAATTTTATTCAGTATTTTATGTTATTTGGCATTTGGAGTTCACCCATATAGCTTAAGTTGCATGATAAGATCATAAGTTCTCATTCAAATACCATAATTTGTTTGAATTTCTATTCATAACTATTGCTTAGTATTCATACTATTATTTTGTGTTGTTTCCCTCTGTTATCATAGTTGCATTCTCTGTATTTTGTATCTATTTTTTTGTTTGTAGGTCTCTGATGAATTCGTCTGACGAATTCGTCAGATCTCAGATGATCTTATCTGATCTTAGATGATTCTGTCGAATTCCAGACGATCCTGACTACTTCAAACATCAGAATCTCCATTAGACATCCGGATCAAGTATTATTCCTTCATTTCTATGTTTTTCTGTCTTAATTTCATTTTTTGTATTCATTAAATCTGCACTCTCATATAGATTAATTTAGATTCATTTGGCCAAACCTAGGATATGAATGCTTAAGGCTAAAACAAACATATTTAAACACATTCCAAACCTAGGCGTGGAAACTGCCATTAAATGTTTCCTGGTGAACCCACCATCCATCGAAAAATCACCAATATACACCTCCCTTGAGAGGCGGGACCTTCGCAAGTCCTCTCAGTCCGAGGTACCGCGACATCCTTTTCCCATCCTCCTTCCTGGCACGGATCCTATAGCCTAAAGGTAAGGATGCGAAAAATTTGGAGCGATACAAGTTGTTTTGAAGCAAGAGGGTGACATGTTTTTGCTCACTCAGGGCGTGGTAGTTCAAACTTTTGGATATACATCTAAACCATTTTTGTTGCCTTATTTTGCTATTGTGCACGTTTTTGCAATGGAAGTTGTGTGCCATATGGATTATATCAATGATATATATGGATCTGGATGAGGATAAAAGATAAATTGTACTATGCCTTTCAATTTTAGAAGTATAGAAGTGAATCAGGTTGGGAAAAATTGCATGCTAACAATGGCACTTCAAGACCTGGATTTAATTGAGTTACCGCAACATTGGCGCTATGACCCACTCAAAAAGTTTTTGGAGTTTATTAATGCGAAGTCCTTTCATTGTTGCCCGCACCCAGCTATTTAGAGGTGGCAAAATAATTTTGATGGGCCATACATGAACTGGCATATAGAGAAGATGTCCTCCCTTCCTCCATGGCATGATTACTATGAGCAGGAAGTGGAGTATAATCCAAAAAATACTGCAACACATATTCCTTCTCCGAGTTTGTTAACAATTGTCTAAGAAGCGAATCCTGATTGGATGAAGGAGAAAATTATGAATTGGTGGATGATGCACGTTCATAGGATGAAGCCTATAATGCTTATGGGATGAAGCTTGATACCCAATTTTTTGAAGTTTATGATAATTTTATGAAATCTTATCAGCCCGTTGCTTTTGCCACTATTTTACTGCAAAGTTTTTAGTAGTCTGAAAGTGGTGAAAGTGAACTTGAAGAGGAAAATCCTATAGTTGAGGATGACACCGAGGATGAAGAAGAAGAACAAAAATATGTCTTCCAAAGGCAATCACAAAGGATGAAGTGCCCTCGGGAGGAGATTCTCATGCCCAAATAGTAGAAAAAACCAATGGCACCTCCATTTCCTAAAGTAGCTAAATGGCCTCGCATTGGCACAACTACTATCACTATTATAGCACCCATGTCTTTGGATACTATGATTTCCACCATACCAAGTTATACAGTTGCCTCTGTTTCGGTAGCAAAGCCTTCACCCAATATTGAACTTCCTACTTTTGTAGCATAAATATTTCCAGTGGTGTAGCAAGAAGAGGAAGAGCAGCTTTTAAAAGATTCTCATATTGAGATTATGAATGAGGGTACAAACCTAAATGTTGGTGAACCAGAGATAAATCAAGAAGAGGAGGCAGTTGTGCAACCTCCCCCATATACAAAAAAAGTGGTGCCTGCACCCCAAGGTATGTCATCTTCTCCCTCTTCTTCTCTCTCTCTCTCATAGAGCACACAATGATTTCTTCTTCGGTTCCATCTGTTACATTTTTGTCTCCTCAACTTTCTATCTCTCCACCTTTTGGTAGTCCTCCCATTTTATTTTCTATGGTTTTTTCTTCTGCTTCGATTTCTTCCATTTCTAAAATTGTTGTTTCTCCTTCTTTCATTCTCGCTCCTTCGTCTTTCGTTTCTTTTAGTTTGTATTTGTCAGGGAAAAATTATTTTTTCCATCCCTTTCCCTCAATCATCAATTCCTCCACTATTATGATTGTTAGTACCCAAGTTCCATATAAAATTAGTATAACTATAACCACACCTATGTCTTCCACTCCCTCCACCCTTTCTCTTTCTTCTACCATTTCCGTGTCCATTCCTTCACTGCAATATGTGTCATACGTGTCCACTGGACCTAGTCACTTAGAAGTTTTTGTTCTATTTACACCATTCTTGGATCTACAGACTGTCCCAGATATGTAGGTAACCCGCAAGCATCCAGACATTGAAAAATTAAATCGAGCACATCTAAGCTCTTCCCAATGGTTGAAGAGTATGCAACGAAAATAATCTTTGGTTTTGGTACATCCGATCAAGAAGGTGGCTTTAGATCCAATTTCTAAGTAGGATCATATGACAACATTCACTCCACTGGTTCAGAAACCTCAAGGCGAGTTGCAGCCTAAAGATTATATTTTTAAGACTATCACTAAAGATCTGATGTGGATTAATCCCATTGAAAAATGGGTAATATGCAAGTTGATATGAGTTCATTGTATTTGCATGGGGAGCATTATAAAGAGAAATATTTTGAAGTGCAAAATAATGTGTTGGAGCTTGAAAGTGCTTTGGCCAAGAGCAGGGCAACAGAAGAAAATATAGCCACTAAAAATGAATATTTACGCAATCAAGTCTAGGTGCACTTGAAGGAGCGTGATGCCGCTCGAATTGAAATGCATAATCTTCAGCAGTAGGTTGAAGAACTCAAGAAGAAGCTGGAAGCCAAGGTCACACCTATTGTAGGATTTTTGCATAATAGTGTAAGAATTATTCACCTCCGCTCCATCCGAAATTCTACCAATTTGGATGTACAAGCCGTCAAGGTGTTGCAATAATTATGAGAAGCAAGAATACAAATCCATCTAGGGAAATAAATGATTGATTTAGTGGAGGAGTTGATTTCACCCTATATGGAGACAACTATGAAGATACAAGCATTGTTGAATACGTATCTGAACATTCACCCTCTTAAAGAGATGGATTATGCCTGGTCCCAAGTGCGTGTAACCCTAAAGAGCTATTTTTAGTGCATGAATCTTGTAAATGAAGGGTGGGCTATCCTCAATACTATTGAGCGAGAGTATACTATTTTGATGTCTCATTTTGAGACTATCGATTGACTGGGTTTCACTACCTTCATAGACAAATGGGGCGAACCTCTTTTCATGGAGCAATTGCAAGAGCTATGGAGTGCATTTATTGAAGATACTATGGATATTAATGCCTTGAATGATCCCCTTACTAAAGCACAAGTGTTGCCTCTGATTGAAATGTATACACATTTGGAGTCTTCTCTTTATGAATTAGCCCAACGTTCGAAGTGCCTCAGCTTGATGGATGTGCAAAATCTTCGCTTCATTTATGAATCTCTTAGCGTTCCCTACTTATTTAATACTGAAGCTTGGCATGAGGTTGTTCGCACCTATGAGGCCCTTTTAGAGGTTATCATAGAGCAAGAAGAGAAAGTAGTGGTGGATCATGAAGCAACAACAAAGGTGGTAGAAGAGGCAGAACGTGTGGAAGTACTTCACGTTGCAACCACAACAAAATAGGAAGAAGCAGAACACGCGCAATAGGCATCCAAGAAGAAAGCTTCCATAGCGAAGAAGGCAATAGCAGTTGGTAAAAAAAACTTTGCATCCAATGGATAAATGCCTAGGATCACTTGCATCCATGCGAGTTGGATACCTCGTGAGTCACCAAGAAATGTTGGCCATTTTGTATTCATTGGAAATTTTGTATAAAGCGATAATATATTTGTCTCCTTTATTTTTTTGGATAGTTGTAATAAGTTGTAATAATTTTTAGAAATCCAATGCATTTGAATGTATCAATGGAGAGATGTCCTTCAAGGTCCAAAAAATAAAGAGAATGAGTTTCATAAAAAAGCTCGAGCGAAATCACCAAAAAATCTTGTGCATTGACGTTCGCCCTTCCTTAGGGAAGAATGTCCCTTTCACCCTTTCTAAGGGCGAATCATTTTTGAAAGCAGAATGGCGAGAATTTAAAAAGTGACAAATTGCATTTGCCCTTCCTTAGGGGAAAACATGTCGTTCGCCCTTTCTAGGGGTGAATGTGCATTTACATTTCTTTAAGGAGTCATGACCGAATGAAATTACGTTCACCCTAGTCGAGAGGCGAACACACCATTCACCTTCCCTATGGGTGAACCACCTAGTGTGCACACCCAAATGAAATTATGTTCACCCTAGTCAAGGGGTGAAAACACCATTCACCTCTCCTATGGGTGAACCACCTAGCTACGATGAAAAATCATGTTCACCTTCCCTTAGGGGTGAACGTGTCGTTCACCCTTGAATTCGGTGAACTTGTTTGTATCAATATCGTGCACCTCTGAAGGGGCGAAACTAATATTGGGCAAAGATAAATCGAATGAATGGGACTTTGGTCAAGATTTTGAATTTGGCATTAAATGAAGGGCACTCTCAGTTACTCCATTTTGTGGATCACAAAGAGGAAGGTGAAGGGAAATGAGCCTTTATGATTTTCAATGTATCAGAGGTGATCTAAAGAATTTAATATTCTCTCCTAACAGGTGCACCTCCGTTTGAAGTTTGGATTTTTAGGAATTTTTTCCCCTGGCGAATGGATTTTCTAGGAATTCAAGGAGGATTTTGCTGACTTTTTCTTTGATTCCCAAACATTCTTCCCCCATATGTATTAAATAAAGGAGGCAAAAACCTCTATAAATACTAGGTAAATTTCATTGTAAATGGATGTTAGAAATTTTGTGAGAGATCTCTCCAAGCTCTTTGCATTAATACAAGGCATTCAGGCTTCTGAATTTGTGAGCCATTTTGTGTATGATATCTTTCTGTGTGTTGTGCTTCTATCTTACATCTACCTTTCTCTTTTGTTGTTAAGTTTAAATTCTATACTCAGATTTAAGTATTGCTATTGAGAGAGAGAATGCTGGAGTAACATTTTAGACATTATTAGTGCAAGATCACAAGTAAATTCTGCTACTCTTCCTTCTGTTAGATGTTATTTCTTGCTTGGGCGTATTTCTTGCTATTTAGTCAACTTCAAATCCTGCACTTTGGCCTATGGCCATATTTCCCATATCTTTCTGCATTTTCCCAATTTATTTCCTACATCCTTAGTCTTTCACCAGTTTAGAATTTAGCTTGGGAACCAGCCCTCTCTGGAGATTAGCACGGAGGACATCTCTTTCCTTCGACATTTCAAAATTGGTCATATCTAGGGTGCATAAACGTAGTGTTTATCAATTAGGCAGATATTTGACCAACAATAAGATTTAGAGGAAATAACCTATATCTTACAAGAATTTATATGAAAAAGAGTGAGCCATTAAGCTCAAACCAGAGTAGAAAAGAGCGAGAGCAATTTAGTTGATATCAAATCAAGTGAACACAAAGAAATTGACACTGAATGTAAAGCCACCTAACATATGTAAAGAAATTATAATAAGACGTAGAGCCACTTGTAGAATGTATAACTAGTACAAAGATAAGTGTTGAGTTCATAGAACAAAAAATGAGAAACCAACATATTAGGAAAAATAATAAAAAAATTGGAACAACAAGAGCTAAACTATAAAATTGGAACCAATGCAGCATTGGAAGCAACAAGGCAAAATACAATGCAATGTAGGAATAACCACTTTGTAACTTAGTGCAATGTTGGAATAACCACATCAAAATATAGTGCAACACTAGAAGAGAAGTCAAAATGAAGCTAATAAAGGTGAGCAGTCAAAGTGTTTCATTGGAAAAAAATCAAGCACTTCATTGAAAGGAGGTGAAAGAACAAGTGTCAAGCATTGGAAAGAAGAAACTAGCAATCAGTGTTGAGTGTTTGAATAGCAATCAAGTATTGAGAATTTTAAAAGCAATGAATTATTGACCATTGGAAAGGAGAAATATCTATCAAGTTTTGAGAATTGAAAAGGATAAACAACTATCAAGTTTCAAGTGCTATACTACAAGTAAGAAAATAATCGAGCACCAAGTGTTTTGGAAAGAAAGCAGTTAAGTGCTAAGTGGTTTGATATTGCAATAACTAAGAATTACTGTAGAAGTAATAACACAAGTGAATAATGTTAGTGAGTAACATCTAAATACCTAAAAAAATTCCAAACAACAATAAAAAAATGCAACTAAAATCATCTACAAGTGTCACCCGAGAAGAAGAATAAGTCATGCATTAAAACAAACATGATGTGGTTTGTGTGAGAGAAATATTAGGAGCAAATAGAAAATATAATATATTGAACCACAGGAAACTGTGATTACATTGGTATTTATAATGGTAACTCCAAATGACTTTAGGGAATATAGGGAAGTTAGAGAAATAGAAGAAATAGAGAGGAAAAGAGAAAGGGAAATAGGAATGGTTCGTCTTGCCACCCTTGCCATCCAATCCGCCCAATCAGCTGCTATCCAAGTCAACCTACCTGCCTAGTTAGCTGTCGTCCAAGGAGGTAAAAAGGGTAAGATCCAAAGCTTACAATTGAAACAATTTTTTACATATTTTTACTCTTTTTACTAGCTTTATTTCCAACATTCTCCCCCTTAAAGTTGAGAGGACTGTCTATACAGTCTCTCAGATTTATATATTGAGCTTTAGCTATACCTTTGGTGAACATGTCTGCAATATTATCCAAAGTGTTACAATATTGAAGCTCAACTATCTACTGTTCCACCATATCTTGAATGAAGTGATACTTCATATCGAAATTCTTTGATCTGCTATGGTGGACTGGATTGTATGCCAACTGAATGACACTTATATTATCACAATACAGTTGAGTTGGACCACTCTGAATTTCTACAATATATTCAAGAACTTTTCTTAACAATAGGGCCTGAGTACTAGCATGAGTGATGGCTATATACTCAACCTTAGTTGATGACAATGCTATAACAGTTTGTTTCTTGGAACTCCATGTAATTAGTCTTGATCCTAGACTAAAACAATTCCTTGATGTAGATTTCCTGTCATCTATGTTACTGTCCCAATCACTGTCATTGAAGCCAACTAATTTCATAGAATTACACTTTTGGTAATGGATTCCAAAATCCAATGTACCTTTTACATATCTTAAAATTCTTTTATTTGCTTGTAAATCTAGCTCAGATGGACTAGCCATAAACCTTGAAACTAGAGAAAGCTGTGATCAAGTGAGTGAGCGGAAAAACAATGATCAATTAATCAACTAACAATTACAATAGAAAGTCTATGATTAAATAAATAGACTAACTAACAACATTAGGAAATAGTGCTAACTACCCTCTAACAATAGAGTAGGGAGTTGCGTGATGCTAACCACTAACCTAGGTAGAGAAGTCTAACCAAACCACTAACCTAGGATATTTAGAGATTAACCTAGGATAGAAGAATAAATATCTACATAGTAAAATATAAATGTAAATACTCTTTTACCCAGTGGAGTAAATGGTAAGTATCCCATGTTAATGGAATATTACTCTAACATACCCCCTTATTACATTATTTGGGTAATACATACATATCCCTCTAATACAACAATATTTGGGAAAAGTATATAACTGCCCCAATACAATGAAGAAGATGTTGATCTGCTGGTTATTTGCTCTGTCACAGTGCTTTGGCTGCTCCTAAGCAAAAAGTGGGTCATTCCTCACTATGTCTTCACGCCAACGAATGTCCTTATGGTAATCACATCATCCAACCGATTTGCATGGGTAACCAACCGTTGCAATCGCTAGGTGTAGTAGAATAGATCACTTCATACAAGGTTCATTAATTTACAATATGAATTTGCAAAAGATAAGGTAGCTAAGGTGTCGGACGTTGCCCAAAATGCACCCTTATAAGTTCCCCCCTTCTTGTTGCAAAACATAGTGTAAGTAATTTCTGAAGGAAGTGTAGCTAAGGTGTCGGTCGAAGCCGAAAATGCACCCTTATAAGCATTCTTCCCTTTTTACAAAAAATTGTGAAGAAAAGAAATTTATGTCCCCCCTTAATTGCAAAAAATATGCAACTCAAGAGTGTTGTGAAGGATTTTACAAATATTGCCTCCTAGACAATTTTACATCACAAAAATTCGCTCCTCTTGTTACAAGTACTTCAAACACCTAGAATTTGCTATTTATGAAGCCTAAAAGAGGTACAAGTACCCCTTATTGCAAGGTCTTCAAACAAAAAACTTATGCTATTTATGAAGCCTAAAAGAAGAGTGAGAGAAAATGGTGCTTTTGCCCAAGGGACTTGTGTTTTCCCTCTACAAAACTATTTTAGCAATTTAGCACTCCTTGTGCTATCTTTGAACCAGAAAAATAATTAGTATGAGACACTTCACAAGAAAGATGGCTTCTGTGTTGTGCCTTTGCCATTTTAGTTTTGCTTGTTTTGAAACCAACACTAAATGGTGTCATGGTTTTCATTTTTACAATTTGTGCAAAACTATGCTTTCTAGGCAATTTGATCAAAAAAGTTCACCAATTTGTCCTTTCTTATTGTAAGTACTTCAAGCATGATTGCTATTATGAAGTCTAAAAGAAAAGTTTTAATGTTGATGACTTGGAATTTTCTGATTGCCTTTACAAGTTTTATGTCCCTCTTATCAAAATCAATGTTTTGAAGGAAGAAAGGAATTATCCCCCCTTAGTGCAAAGGATTGCAACTTTTAAGGTTCCTTATTTAAAAAAAAAAAACTTGTTTTTTCTTTGGATTACCCTAAAAGAGTACCAAAATATAATTTAATCAAACAGATATTTAATGGCACCTACCTTAACTCCCTTCAAGAAGGATGAAAAGTTTGAGGAAATTAAGCCAAACAAATAAGAGTGAATTAGGGGTTTGGTTGATTTAGGATAAAATATCAAGTAATTTTGGCTTTAAATCTGTGCAAGGATTTACACAAATTTGTGAAATTTTGGGGTTTAGTGTTTTCTTGATTATATGACTTATAGTTGCAAAAAGAATGATGCAACAATCAAACAAGACATGCCCTCAAAATTCTTATCACCTAGGTGTCGAATGCAACCGAAAATGCACATAATTTGCCAATGAAGGTGTCGAGTAAAATCAAAAATGCACCTTTTAATTTTTGCAACAAAATGTGGGTTTTGTGTTGTGCAAAAAATGATATTTTTAGGTCTCCTACTTTGTTTTCCAATTTTGCAAAAGAAGTACAATGTTGTCTTCTCCCCTAAATTTTGCAAAATTAACAATTTTGAGCACTCCTTCCAAGACAAGTCGACACACGACCCGCATTTGGAAGGCTTCCAGAACTAGTCGACACACGACTTAGTTTTTTATGGACCAAAGGTTAAAATTACTTCTCAAATTTTTGCAAAAAAAATGTGCAATTTTATGTCTTATATCCCCCCTTGGAGAAAACAAATGCACACTTTGCCTTTGAATTTTACAAAAAAAATTTGGTCTCCTTGTGTTACAATTTGGCAAAAAAGAATTCATGTTTGAACCTTTATTGTATGCTAAATTAACAAGGTTGAGAAGAGTTTAGGGTTGTCTTATTTGCAAAAAAAATGCTCTTCTATGTCTTATATCCCCTCGTGGAGAAAACAAAATCTCTTTTTGATTTGTTTGCAAAAAAAATCATTAATTCTCTATTTTAATGCAAAATTTTAATAAATCTAATCATTATTTAATTAATAATAAATTTAGTTTTGTAAAAAATCAATGTAATTTAAAAAAAAATTGATTTTAGACAAAAGATATTAAATTTTTAAAAAAATGATTAAAAATAAAAAAATTTACAAAAAAAATATATTTTTTTTACCTTTAATTCTTGCCGCGGGCTCCTCGTGGCAAAAAATAATTTTGCCCCCAACGGGAGTCAAACTCACGACCTTCCATCGGGCAGCGACTTAGCGCTGGCCCCTCCACTGATCAGGCTAGCTGGCCCGACATGAAGGGAAGGGAAGGATGTTCCATTTCCCTTCACTCCTCGCGTAGGCAGGGAAAACTGTGGGATTTATCCCACATCGCCCGCACGGGCGATATTATGTTGCTTAAAAGAAACAGAGCATAGAGTACTCTTTGATTGCCTATGGGCAATCAAGGTCTGTCGGACCCCCTTTGCTACCGCCCATGTGGTGCGATCGGAGGGGTCCACGTGTCAGGTGGCACACGTGGATGTCCGCCATGTATCCACCACATGTCCAGTCCAGTCTGTCATCCGGTGGTTGTCCACCATGTGTCCAGTCCTGTCCGTCGTCTGGTGGCTGTCTGCCATGTGTCCAGTATGGTCTAGGTCAAGTTTGGTGGTAGTGCCATGTTAGCACCTCAAGATCTATGCCCGAGGTCATGTCCAGTGGCAGTGCCATGTCAACACCTCGAGATCTGTGCTCGAGGTCATGTCGCTAGATGATGGGTCCATGTCAATGCCTTGGGATCTATGCTAGGGTGCACGTGGGTCCATCTCGTCTATGTGGTATGTTAGGTGTGTGTGCCACATGTCACCTATTTTGAGCTATGACACTCCTGCCCTAGCTCTAGTCGATGGTCGCCTTGTCGATCGCCAAAAATCGGAGGGTCGCCTGCCCTCTCGAATTTTGGTCACCAAATGATGGGTCGGTTTGGTCTTCACCTAGGGGAGGTCACACCTACCCTCCTTAGGTGGCCGGTCATGACTTGTTGGTCTGGTCACTAGATAAGGAGGGCACACCTGCCCTCTCTTTCTGGTCGTCGATAGTAGGACGAAGTCCTGATAGGGTTGTCCCCCTATCAGTGGGCTCGACCGGGAGTGTGAGGGCGCTCCTGCCCTCTAGGCACTCCCGGTTGGGTTTGCCATGTGGCCTCCCATGGAGGGTGCTCCTACCCTCTCATGGAGGTCAGCTTTAGTTAGTCGTCGGCCCTCCCATGTCAGCCTTTCAGGCCTGACAGCAGAATGCTGTCATATCTATCTAGGCCTATGGGCTGTCTCCTATGGCGGTCTGGTGATGTGGTCCTGTGGGCCCTCTCTCATGGCCACTTGGTGATGTGGGCCTACAGGCCCACATAGGTATCCATGCAAGTCTTGAGGGCCAACAGGGCCCTTGAAGACCGTGTCAGGTCTAGGTCAGGTGGAACAAGCGAAGCTCGTATTAGGCCACTCGACTACTCTGATACCAGTGTGATCAAGTGAGTGAGCGAAAAAACAATGATCAATTAGTCAACTAACAATTACAATATAAAGTCTATGATTAAATAAATAGACTAACTAAAAACATTAGGAAATAGCGCTAACTACCCTCTAACAATAGAATAGGGAGTTACGTGATGCTAACCACTAACCTAGGTAGAGAAGTCTAACCAAAACACTAACCTAGGATATTTAGAGATTAACCTAGGATAGAAGAATAAATATCTAGATAGTAAAAGATAAATGTAAATACTTTTTTACCTAGTGGAGTAAATGGTAAGTATCCCAAGTTAATGGAATATTACTCTAACAGAAACAACATATTGAATATCAGGCCTGGTATTGGTGAGAAACATCAGAATCATGACCATGCTTCTGTAAGTGGTCATGTCAACATTTTATTCTCCATCATCCTTGCTTAATTGGATACCATGTCCAGTTGGAGTTGCAAATGATTTGCACTGCTCCATGGCAAATTTCTTGATCATGTCTCGAGCATACTTGTGTTGACATATTAAGATCCCTTTATTTGATTGATGCACTTCCATGCCTAGGAAGTATCACATTAAACCAAGATCTTTCATCTCGAACTGTTTCATCATGGAGTTTTTGAACTCCAAATTCATTTTATTATTAATACCCATAAATATTAGATCATCTACATACAAACAAACTATGAGAATGTCTACTCCATGCTTTAGGTAGTACAAAGTTGGTTCACTTTTTCTTCTAGTGAATCCATAATTGCTGAAATAGCCATCAATGCGTGAGTACCAGGCTCTTGGTGCTTGCTTGAGGCCATAAAGTGCTTTCTTCAATTTGTAAACAAGGTTCTCTTTTCCCTATTATTTAAAACCTTGAGGTTGTTGAACATAAACCTCTTCTATCAAGTATCCATTTAGAAAAGCACTCTTTACATCCATGTGTTGTACATTCCATCCTTTATGAGCTGCTAAGGAAAGAATTGATCTGATTGTCTCTTGTCGTGCAACAGGAGAAAAGGTTTCCTCATAGTCATTGCTAAATTTTTTAGTAAAACCCTTTGCTACTAGTCTCGCCTTATGCCTCTCAATGCTTCCATCAGCATTTTACTTGGTCTTGTAGACCCATTTACACCCAAAATTTGTTTTTCCTTTGGGTAGCTTTACTAGCTCCCATGTAACATTATTTTTTATAAAGGTTATTTCCTCTTTCATGGCTTATTGCCATACATTTTGAGTATATGCCTTCTCATACCTAGCTGGTTCTAGCTGTGTACTAGCCAATAAAGCATAATTGACTACATCTCCCATAGGATCATGGGAGTCATCATCTCCATACAATTACAAATTTTCAAGTTGTTGCAAAACTGTATTCATATCACTAGCTTGACTTCTAGTGAATCTTCTTTGGAAATTTTGATCCAACATTTGAAAGGATGGATGATGTTGTAATATTCTTCTGCCTCTCAATGGAGAATCTCTATCGATGTCCATCGATGAAGAACTTACTGATCTCTATGGAGAAGGACTTGGAGTGTTTGTTGAAGTACTTGATGTAGTACTCTTGTATGGGCTTGGAGGGGGTAGTGTGCCTTTGCTTTTATTTGGAGACACCTGCTGTACCTGTGAAGAACTTACATCTTGGGACTCATCATCAACAAAAATTATTTGATGACCCTATTCTCCCCCTTCATAAAAAACTACATTCCTAGAGATTACAACTTTATGAGTCTTGGGATTGTAGTCTATATCCTTTTGTAGACTCACAATACCCTATAAATATACAAGCTTGACTTTTTGGATCAAGATTCTTCCTTTTCTCGTCAAGAATGTGTACATATGCTAAAGAACCAAACACTTTGAAATGCTTTACATTAGGTTTCTTTCCGTACCATGCCTCATAAGGAGTGACACCATATAAACTAGAAGTTGTATTTCTATTTAGATATATATACTGGTTCTTACAGCCTCTACCCAATATATATGAGTTAGATGCTTAGTCTGTAGCATCGATCTCGTCATCTCAACTATGGTGTAGTTTTCCCTTTCTGCCACACCGTTCTGTTGTGGGGTATAGGCAATGGTAAATTGTCTTTTGATCCCACTTTCTTTACAATATTTCAAAAAACCTTTTGAGGAGTATTCACCTCCTTGATCTATCCTAAGACATTTTACATAATTCCAAATTTGATTCTCTACATTGTTTCTAAAATCTATGAAGAAATCAAAAGCTTCATCTTTGTGTTTTAGAAAGTAAATCCAACACATTCTAGAGAAGTCATCTATGAAAGTGAGAAAATAAGAACTATTTCTGAGACTCTGTGTTTGCATTGGACCATAGATGTTCAAATGTACTAACTATAGTGGATAGTTGGCTCTCCATGCTTGTCCTGTCGGAAACTTCAACCTTGAGTGCTTTCCCAAAGCACATCCTTCACAGACCTCCTTTTGTTCATTAATTTTGGGAAGTCCTATCACCATAGCTTGAGAAGTTAGAAGTTTCAAGCTAGCGGAATTAAGGTGACCATATTGCAAGTGCCAAAGGAAACTTAGATTTTTTATAGCTACATTTCCAATTTGAGCTCCCCCTGGCTCATCAAACTTGAGAAAGAATAACCTATTATTGGTTATGGAGACCTGTGTGATGACACAATTACAATTATTCTTATAAAAAATAATACATTATCCTTCATCAAATACAAGCTTGTAATTGTTCTCCATCATTTGTCCAATGCTTAGCAGATTGTGTTGGAGCTTTGGAGTGTAATAGATGTCATGCATTTTCTTTAGTCCTTCTTTGGTTGGAACCTCCATGGATCCAATACCCTCTACTTGCAATGTCTTATCATCCCCTAATTTAATTTGGGATTTATAAGTGGAATCGAGGGTAGAAAATAAATGTTCTTTACCATTCACATAGTTGGAAAAACCAGTAACCAGAATCCATGTGTCATCTAGATTCTGTTCTGATTGGCCATATGATAGAAAAATATTAGAAGTATCATATTATTCTCCATAATTACCATATTGACTGCTGCTGCCTTGTGAAGATTTCAACCAACAGTCGTGAGTGAAGTGTCCTGGCTTGCCATAATTGAAACATGCTGATTTGGACTTGTCACTTTCTCACCCTTGATTACCACTTTGTCCTTGATTTCCACCTCGATTCTGATTTCCACCTCTTTGTTGGTTGCCTCCTCTGTATGAGTTGCCTCCTCTATTGGAATTTCCTCCTCTATTCTGGTTGCCTCCTTTTTTGGAATTGCCTCCTCTGTAGTTGCCTTTGCCTCTACCTCTTTTATTACCTCTACCTTGACCTCTTCCCCATACTCTTCCATTATTTTCATTGAAAGTGAAGGCCTTATCATCGCCTATGTAGCTAGTTGAAGGAGTTTCAGGAAACCTCTCTTCATGTGACATTAATGATCTAATCAATGCATCAAATGTTAAAAGGAAAATATCTTTGGATTCTTCTATTATTATGGTAATATGGTTCCATTTCTGTGTAAGTGTTTTGAACACTTTTGTTACAATTATCTAAGGCTTGATTTCTTTTCCTAGTGTAACCATTTTATCTATAATTGCTTTTAATAACACAATAATCACCGACTTTTTCATCATCTTTCATTTGAATATTTTCAAAATCTTGCTTCAATGTTTAAAGCCTTACCTACTTCACTTGATTACTACCCTGGAATCCATCACTCAATGCTTTCCATGTAGCTTGTGCAGTCGTACAAGCATCGATTCTAGGAAATATGTTTTTCTCCAATGCAGCTTGGAGATGAGAAAGAGTAGATGAGTTGCTTTTTTTCTCTTATTTTTGTGTTTTCTTGTCTGCAGCACTAAGTGTTGTCTAGTCTAAGGATTCTATGTAGCCCTCTTCTATTATGTCCCACAAACCTCTACCTATGAGCAAGGTCTTCATATTTATAGACCAATACTCATAGTCATAACCATTAAATTTTGGTATAGGTAAGTTATTGTGTGAGGCCATAGTTACCAAAAAACTCTCTTTATTTCACGATTACAATAAAGTACTTTTGCTGGAAGAAGGAAAGAAGAAGAAGGAAGAAGGAAGAAGGAAGAAGGAAGAAGGAAGAAATTACAAATTTAAGTCAAATCTGACTTGTTCTACTCTATCATTGACTGCTTGTTCCTCTTGATGTGGGGATGCTATCTCTTGATTTACAAAGTTATCTACCACTTCTTTGTTGTCACTTATCTGTATGATTTTTGGTGATTCTGGTTCTAGGATTTCCACTGAAATACTGCAGTGTGTGTACTCTGGTTCTTGTGGTGCATCTTGTATGGATTCTGATTGTTCAAATTGACTCTTGAATGAGTTATTTTCAAAATCCACTTCGTACCCTAAGTCAGGATGACTTTGATGTGCGATTAATGCGTTTTAGAGTTGACTAAACACAATGTTGAGTCCTTAACCTCTTACCTTTTCATCAAATATTTTTGCACCTTCTCTTGCTAGAATTGCACATAAGGCATGATAACTGCCATTTGGTCTTATCATCAATGCCCTCTTACAAAAAAAACTAAGCCTCTTAGGCTTATTACACACTCTTTCCTCTTAGGAAAGTTTTAACCTCTTTTACAATCTCTGAATTTTCAAAAAATATGAAATTTACAAGGCTCCAATAATTGACAATATCAAGCCTCTAGGGCTTTTACAATAAAAAATTTAAAATTTAAATTTAATAAAAAATTTAAAATTTAAATTTAATAAAAAAATTAAATATTCATATTTAATAAAAAATAACTTTATAACTATTAAAAACCTAAGTTTTATAATAATTAAAAATTAATTTTAATTTGGGTGGTTGTAGAAGGGGAGATGGAGAGGGAAGAAAGTAGAGAGGGGAGGGCTCTGGTCCCTCCCCTGCTCCCCCTCCCATGGCTCCTGGTTCTTGCCCAGTCCCTGGCTCAACCCAGGTCATCCCTCCCGGGGAGTGGTTGTTTGCAGATGATCTCCTGGGGGGAGATCCTTCTCCACTATCTGCGCCCCTCCCGACCGGCTAGGGTTTTCTTGGTTGTTTTTTCGGACTGGTGCTTCCCAGGGATCCCTGTTTGGTTGGGGATCCCTTCCCTTTTTCCCTCAGGCTTCCCCCTGGGGTTTTTTTGCAGGTTATTCGCGTGGATCTGGTCCCCTGCGTTTCTCGGTGCGGTGGAGGTGACGATTTAGGGTTTGGACAGCTTCCCCCTTTTTCTTGTGAATCCTCGGTGGGCTCTGTGCTTGGACGGGATTCTTGGTCCCTCGACGGGCTCTGTGCTTGGACGGGATTCTTGGTCCCTGCTGCTGGGATCCTCTTTTGTTTTCCCGAGGCGGGTTCCTTGTGGTGCAACTCTCTGGTCACTTCTTGATGGGCTGGATCCTCTCTGTGCTGGCTGTCGGCTTCCTACAGGATGGCTCTCGCTGAACTGAATGTTTTACCGATGGGCGGGATGGTTTCTCCACAAGGCGGGATCCGCCAAATCCGCCGGTTTTCTCGTGAGGCGGGATCCTTTCTTTTCTGCTGGTTTCCCGGATGGCGGGATTTCCCTGTTGCTTCCCGCTAGGCGGGACTGTTTGTGGTGGTTTTGACTGCTTCCCGCGAGGCGGGATTTTATTGTAACGATTTTTCTGTGCTTCCTGCTGGGTGGGATCTTCTCGATGGTGGTTTTTGGCTACTCCCCGCTGGGCGGGATCTCCAAAACTACTTTATTTCTTATTTGTTTGTTTCTCGCTAAGAGGGATTGTTTCATGCTTACTGTTACCGTTGGGCAGGATTTCTGTTTTGGTGTTCAGTTTCAAGGGATTGATGCCCTAGGCCCATTGTTTATGTAATCAGGTTTTGGGATCCTTGTTAAAACCCGCTATAAATACAAACACTTATAACTATCAAAAAAAAAAAATTAATTTTATTAAATTAATATTTAATAATTTTAAATGTTTTAAAGTTTAAATAATAATTTTTTTTTTTAATAAAATTATCCTGTAGCCCATTCAAACTTGTGACATCTTGACTGTCACAAAATCTTTTGCCAATGCACCACGATGTCTATTTTAGAACATAAAGGATCCACAATCCTTTTCTTGCTTGCGCTTTCAGGAGATTAAAAAATAAATAAACTAAAAAATGTGTTTGGTGGGATTCGAACCCGAGACACCCTAATCATAAGCGCTCCACCTTAACTGCTCAAGCTATGCCCATGGTTGGGTATGGAGGAGGGATATTTTCTATTTAAAATGTTGTTGACGATGATTTTAATAAAAAAAATAAAATTCTTTTGTCCCACATTGAGCAGGATGGGGGCAAAAATAGGGTTTATAACCCTGGGCGGGTGGATAATGAAGCGATTACCTTCGGGCAATCAATGATCACCCATTTTACCTCCTTTCGACCAACCGATCCTCACCACATTGTTCCCTTTGATGCCATGTTGTTCCTTCTCCTCGTGCCACGTACTCGGTCCTACTCCTTGTCTTCGCATGCTTGTTGTGCAGGCCTGGCCTTGATCCACATGCTATGAGCTTCTCTCACCTCGAGCTACATGTTGTGGGCCCTACTTTGACCTCGCTTTGGTCTACGTGCTATGGGCTTATCTCACCTTGGTCCTCAAGCCTCCCTTGTCTCGATCCTTGTGCCCTCTTGGCTTCAGCTCTGATACTAGATGTGGTTTGTGTGAGAGAAATATTATGAACGAATAGAAAATATAATATATTTAACCATAGGAAATTGCGATTACATTGGTATTTATAATGGTAACTCCAAACGACTTTAGGGGATATAGGGAAGTTAGGGAAATAGAATAAATAGGGAGGAAAAGAGAAAGGGAAATAGGAATGGTTCACTTTGCCGCCCTTGCCATCCAATCCACCGAGTCAACTATCGTCCAAGTCAACCTACCTGCCCAGTCAGCTACCGTCCAAGGAGGTAAAAGGAGTAAGATCCAAAACTTACCGTTGAAACAAATTTTTACACCTTTTTACTCCTTTTTACTCCTTTTACTAGCTTTATTTCCAACACATGAGAAGTGTTGAAGGGAGAAATCAGAATTGTAGTAGAGAATGCACACTTGGAGAAATTCAGTTGGAAAGGTTGGTGGAATTTAGGATTTTATAAAGGTAGTTTAATAAAGTTATATTAAGAGTGATAAGTTAATATTCCTTAAAGCATTTGCAAGTATTTAAGATTTGTGAAGTTAAAAGTTGTTTAAAGTTTTTTGGAGTGATAAGATTTTTACTGATTTAAAAGTTTTTATTAAAGCTTTATTAAGTTTTTAGGAGTAATAAGGTTTTTTGAAGTTATTGTTATTTAATTTAGGAGTAATAAGGTTTTATAAAATATTTGGAGTGATAAGTTAATTTTATGAGTTTGATTTTTTTAAGCTTGAAGCTTTCTAGTTTGATTTGGTTTTATATTTTTGAAAAATGATTTTGGTTTTTTGAAATTAAAAGTTTTTGAATATTTGCAAATTTATTTATTTGGGAGACAAAAGGATTTCAACATCAAATATTAGGAAAACATAAATTTGTAAAACTCATTCTTTAGTTTCTAAATATTAGGGAGACATAAGGTTTACTACTTCATAGTTTTTAAACTTTGAATTATTTAAAAAACCTAGGAGTTATAAGGTTGTCTACTTCAAAAGGTACAAAAATGGACTAGTTATCAAGAGGAACTTTTCAACATATAAGGCATTATCAAAATAAAAAACCATATTTCATAAAAATAAAAGTTAAAAAACAAAGTCTATTTAATGAGCAACATCGTGCTCTTCAAACCTCTTTCCAAAGATGGAAAACAGTTTCATGTGAATTTAATAAAACTGTTTAAACATAAAAAGATATTTGGTATATAGATTTAGGAGCTAGTCATCATATGACTGGTAGTTTGCAATATTTGAGTGTCTAGAAATCAAGAATATTTCTATTTAAATATTGTAGATGATAAGAGGTATCTAGTTCATGGAAGTGGTAATATAACACCTAGCATACAATTTTCATATTTTGTACTAGAAGACGTTAGTATGTTCTAGGACTATCAACAAATCTCATTTCAGTTAATAAATTAGTTGAATGTGGTAGATCAATTGAATTCAAATACATAAATGAACACAATAAATACATTATCAAGAATCAAAATAAAATAGAGGCTACAAGATCAATCAAAAGTATAATATATGCTTTAGACTCAATTGATTTTTCTCAAGAACTTACTTTATTTCAAGATAAATTTGTTGAATGTTCTGAAAGACAAAATACAGGAAATTGGATTCAACAACCTTTCTACCATCACAAGCATTTTGTGAATCCAAAGTTCAAGATGATGAAATAAATACAAGAAAATTAAAAAATTATATGTATTGCAAGATCACTCGAAGATTGAAGATCAAGATGAAGACCATGATTGAAAACTAAAGTCTTCAATAACCAAATAATGTAATATAGGGGGGTGTTGGAGTATATTACATTATTTGGTACATGCTAATGTATCCCCATGGTACCTTCATGGTACAATTGTAAATAATAGATTAGATTTGAGTCATAGTTTAGAGTGTGATTTATATTTCCCTTTATGTAAGTGTGAATGTGTAGGAAATTCACAAGTGTCATGTGAGTTAGTGTGCAAGTGTAAGTTAAATCTATGTGTAACAGTCCCAATATAGCCATGTTGGATAATCATTTCTATCTTAGGCCTTTGATTTAGTTAGTTGACCCTTTAGAATTAAGGTTAGGTTATTATTGATTTCATTTATAAATAGGAAGAATTTATTAGTTTGGTTCATTGAAGAATTAGAATTTAATTTGCGTATGCTATGCATAAGAGACTTCGCCCTCTCAAAGTGGTTATGAGACTTTTCCCTCTTCGAGTGGCTGTGGATTGTTGTGGCATTGATTTGATAAGATTTACTATTTGTTTGTTGTATGGATTGGAATTGATAATTGCATATTGTTCACGGTATTAGAATTAGAATTATTATTGTTGCATGCTGTTAATAATAATTTAATATTATTAAAAAAAATTAATATTGAAATGTTGTTATGAATATTAAATTAATTATGCGCAACAAGTGTTATCAAATCATGAATTTGGAATACCCTAAAAAATAAAGCTTTCAATTATTTGCAAAATAAAAGGTACATTTCATTTTCTAGAATTAATAAGTTTTTATTTTTATTTTTTTATTATTGGACTCAATATCCCTCTCTATTTATATTAATAATTAAATTAAATTAGCACCTGGGGATGCAACACAATGGTTTGGGCTTTGGTTGTTCTTTAGGAGGTCCAAGGTTCAAACCACAACGTGGGCGAGTGTGTGAGGGGGTGGGTGTGTGGTGGCTTTGTGCTAAATTCTCTATTGATAAGTATAGCTCTCGGATTTATGAGGGGTCATGGTGCGTTGGTCATAGAGGTTTCTCACAATAACTAAATAAAAAATTAAATTAAATTAAATTATTAATAGAGAGAGCAAGTACTGATTTTAATTTATCTTTTTGTTCAACATATTTTGAGAATTAATTAGTTTTTTTTTTTAATTATTCGACACAACTCTCTACTTTATATTAGTGATTAAATTAAATTATTAATAGAGAGATCAGGCACCCATTTTCATTTATTTTTTGTTCTTCTTCATATTTCTAGAATTAATTAAGTTTTTTTAATTATTCAACATAACTCTACCTTATATTTAATAAAAAAAAATTATTAATAGAGAGCATCTCCATTGTCTTTCTATTACATCTTCTTCCACTATATATCTCCATTTTTGTTGCATCTTCTTCTTCTCTACATCTCCAATGTCTCACATTTCATTATTTTGAATTTTTTTTTTTAATAAGCTATGCATGGCTTCTATTGGTGGCTACTCCCATTACAAAAAAAATTATTACATTGCTCTCATTACATTTCTAACTGTTGGCCTTTCTGCCACCTTTTGTAAAATCTTAAGTTGTATGCAGTTTTGAGAGTCAATCATTGTAAAACTTCTCTTTTTTCCATACAAAATTGGTAAGATGTTATGTTTGCTGTGTTTTCATCAGCTGCCTCCTTTTACTCAAAGTTTTTTTCTTTCAAGTCCTATGGTTTCTCTGGTTTTTCTACACTTTTCATGTCATTTCACATTCAAAATTGTAAACGTTTTAGCATGGAGCGATGTCGTGGATAAACTTTTTGCTTAAAATATGATTTTGTAAGTTCGTTCCACTTTGCATATATGGTGATAGTTTCAGAGACTTATATAAATTTCAAAGCACACTTCCATTTCAAATGCAAGGAATGGGTACTTTTGCTCCACTGGTGGAGCGAAAGTGTTTTTATTCCCAATTGTGGAGTAAAAGTTCCTATTAAAGGAGGGGGGAGTAGTTGACTAAGTCTTGGATAAAAAATAAAGTGCTTTTTCTGCATGTGGAGCGAAAGCCCTCCATAGAATTAAGTGTGCACACTAACAAAATAATTTCTCTCCACTTAGGGAGTGAAAGCTCCTTCTTGAGAACTGTAAAAGTCAAAGTGCAAAGGAAGTCAAAGTCATGGTCAAAGGTGGTGTCACTTCAACAGTGGAGCAAAAATCCATGTCGCTCCACCAATGGAGTGAAACTCAAGTAAAAGCACATGATATTAAAGTGTAAGGCCAACGGTGCTTTCACTCCACTTGTGGAGCAAAAGCATCTCCGCTCCACTTGAGCGAAAACTAGCTATAAAGTAAAGATGAAGGCTATATGCAAGGCAAAGGTATGCTTTCGCTCCACCTCTGGAGCGAAAGTACTTTCACTCCACTTATGGAGAGAAACTCTAGGTAGGCCCCAAACACAATGAAAGCTTCCTAGAACTATCATTAACTTCCCAAACGACCTTGAAGCTATGCTTTGAGCCGTTCAATCATGGTAATCAAGGGAACCTTATGCATTCAATGCTAAGTTATCTACAAAATCAAATTTATGTTGTTAAGTTAGTCCTCTATATCGTAGAAGTGGTTCAACATTAATGTTTTGAGATGTGAAATCCTCTATAAAAGCTAGATTTTTCTTTGTAACTAAGGATGGACAATATCTACTAGAAAAATAACTATATATCTTGAAATCTGCTTCTGAAACACGAACTTCTAGTTCTGGTCTTGAATCTTGTATCTTTGTGTATGCCTTCTATCATGTTATTTCTATTAAGTTAGTAACTTTTTCATATGACTTGAATTCTATTTCTATATTTAGCTATCAGTGAAGGATTAATGTTGGAGTACCCCTGGAGGTTATGTAGGTGAGAGGATTTAGTGTTAGTTTTTGTTAAAAGTTTATTGTTTTGATTATTGTTGGTTCAATTGAAGGCTGTGTATTGTGCTTCCTGTCCATCACCTCGTATTTTAGGTGTTGGCCTCTTTTCCCATTCCTTTTAGTATTTTCCTTCTCTTTTTGCATCTTCCCTAACCCTTATCTCAAAAACCAATTTAATTTTATTTTTGAAACCAACCCTACTAGAGATTGGCACAAAGGACATTTCTTTCCTTCGACCATTCAATGCTTGGCAATGGGTCTAGGGTGATGTAGACTTAGAAAATCTATATCTAGGCCAATTTAATTGCAAACACTAAAAGTTAATTAAAACATATCCAATTTTATCTTTCTATTAGAGATATTATTCATTTACCCTTCTATAAAAAATATTCTTCATCTTCCTCAAACTACTAACTTTCCACAATCAACTCCTTTTATATTAAATGCCTTCAAAAATTTAAATTTTGTCAAGATGAAATTCAACACCACAAATGGATAAAATATTTATTGCCCAACTTCTATATCCAAAAATATCTTGTCTATAACAACCTCACAATTTCTTAATATATTTTTTTAGGGTTCTTATTCATTCCCCTAATATTCCAAGATTTTATTTTCATTATTATTTGTAGGTTTAGCCCCACTTCTTTTTAACACTTGTGATATTTGCTTTTGTTTTCCCATGTCAATATCCCTTTATGTTTATTTTTCTCTTTGTTTTTACTTCTTGGGTCTTCCTATTTTTTTTCATTATCAGCAATACTTTCATCTTCATCAATCTCTTCAATCTTCTCATAGTTCTCATAGTGAGACTTATCATCTTTAGGTTTACCTTGTTCTGAAGGCTCTGAAGTGCAAGGAATAACCTCAAAAGCACACTCTTATCTATATTTCCCTGGAGATCCTAAAGTGCAAGGATACTATTCTGTAGCAATTATATTATTATTCTTCCCTAAAAACCCTAAATTGTTATGAGTTTCCTCCAACCTCACTTCTATATTATTATGCTCTTGAAACCTTAAAGCAAGGGATAACATCTTCTCCACTTTCACTTTTATTACTTGAAGAGGATTCTATACTACTTTTGGAAAATGAAGATGATTTACCTTAAATAAACTTGACCTTTTTTGTTGTCTTTGTTTTGGGATTTATATCCACATCTTCTTTTGCACCTTTAGTTCCTTCTAAAATTGCCAATTGATATTGTCGATAAGATTTCTATATCTCTTCTTTTGGAATGGAATATCCTTGATTTGATATTTCTTCTATTATTGAATGATTTCTTTGCTTCATATTGAAGTTTATCTCATGGCTAGAATTTTTTATCTCTTTCTTTATAGTTTTTACTTTGAAAAATCTTGCCATGTGTCCAATCTCAAAATAATTGTGGCAACAAAATACAATATTTTCATAATCTACTTCTTGACCCCATTCTCTTGATTCAGATTTAATATTAATGGATTGTGGCAAAGGTTTTGAAATATCCATAGCAACACATATTCGAGTATATATAGCATGCTTTCACTCCTTAGTTTTTGGTCATTCCTTGATGAATTCCCCTAGGGTATTTCCAATATTTTTCAAAACATCCTTATTCATAACCTGATATGGAAGTCCAAAAAGCCTAACCCACACTGGAAAATTCTTAATAATTTTTGTCACAACTAAAGAATTTTCATTCCATGATATCAAATTAAGTGCATCTCTTCCCATAAACCATGGGCCACCAACCATTATTTTATCCCTAATTTCTAAAATTGAAAAGATGATGAGGATAATACCTATAGGAAGAAAAGTCACAAAATAATTTGAATTCAATCCCCACTTCCACTTGATCCAATTTTGAATCTCCAAAAACCCTGGCCATGATATATAGAACTTACATATTAGCCCTATAATTTTAAGAACCGTTATATCATGATCAATGATCTTATCCTTGATACTTACTTCGGGTGTACCATATGCTACCTAGATCAAACTTACCATGTATTCGCTCTTTTGCTTATCTCCAGCTTGGGCATTCATACTTCCAACAAGGGCATATTTATTTTTATCTAGGGCATTCTGAATTCCCATTAGGGATTTCAAAAATGAATTTTCTTCCACAATAGCTAATGGGGTTTTCTATTGGCTTGAACTCCCTCTTGGTTCACACTCCCTCTATGCTTGCACTCGCTCTTGTTCCTAGCTTGCATTATTTCTTGTCTCACACTTATTCCTAATTTGCACTTCCTCCTAGCTCACAATTGCACGTGCCTCGTATTTTTCTTGGTCTTTCTTCACTTCAAAAATATTTTGGAAATAATGTTTTATGCATTTATGGTAAGGGTTTGAAGCATTGATGCACTTTGAATGAACCTGCCGCTCTTTCACCATGATTGAATCTTGGCTTGCACTCCTTCTTAGTTTACACTCCCTTTTAGTTCACACTCTCTCATACCTCAAAATATCTCGTGCCTTGCACTCACTCCCAACTTGCACTCCCCATTGGCTCACAATTGCCCTTGTATCTTTCTTTTCTTGACGTTCCTTGGCTTCAATAATTTTTTTGGAAATAATGTTCCACACATTCATGGTAAGGGTTTGAAGCATTGATGTACTCTGGATGAACCTACTACTCTTCTTCCATGATTGAATCTCTACTCACACTACCTCTTGGTTCACACTCCCTCTCTAATCTCATTGGCTTTGGGCTTGCACACTCACTGCTACACTTACTCCTAGCTTACACTTTCCCTCACTTTTGGCTACACTTACTCCTAGATCACACTTGCACTTGCTGCTACACTTTCTCTCGGATCATGCTCACAATCGTTGTTACCCTTACTATCGGCTCGCATTTGCACTTGTTGTTGCCCTTCATTATTTTGAATTATTAAACACCCACATTTTTTTTTTCTTTTTTAAATTAATAAACACTGCTTTCACTTCACATTTTTTTGAATTATTAAACACCCCCCAAACCTTCATATTTTTTGCTTTTACATCTCATTTTTTTTATTTATTAAAGATCTCTCACCATTTGTCTTTTTGTTCTTCTTCCCAATATCCATGGTTTCACATTTTTTTAAAAATTATTAAAACCCCCACTTTAACATTTCATTTATTTTAATTATTATACACCCCCATAAATTTTAATATTATTATAATATTTTTCCCAACCCCACTTTCTCCCGCTCTTTCTCATTTTTGTTTTTTGAATTTAGCAAAAATCCTCTTGTAGGGCCGTCTTGGTCTAAGAAACCTCTTTCTCATATTGACCTTAATAATTAAAAATTTGTTCACAATATCATTTAAAAAAAAAATCTCCTTAACTAATAAAATTATTTAGATAAGATTTTTTTAAAATATATATAAAGAGAAAAAAGTATCAAGTATTGTTAGTTTTTGTGAAAGTTCTATCATTTGGTGTTCATCTCTTCAAGTTGATCAAAGTGCATGAGTGAACCTACTACCACTACTAGTTGGACATGAGTGAACAATCGATTACAACGTATTGCCTTCTTAGAAGATGTGTGTATGAGTAGAAAGAAGTGCCAACCCAAAAATATTGGTAAGCATCATAACACTCCCATTAATATTAATAGTTTTGACCAACATCTTCTTTCATCCTTGAGTATTTCATCTCCACTCAACACCTCAAGTCCTTCATCTCCTACTCCTAACCCTTCCATGGGTATTCCTACCACTACCACTCCAACTAGTAATCCTCTTCTTGATACTATTGACCCTAACCTATGTGCATATCTTGGGAATCAAGAAAAAATGATTACTTCAATCTTAACCATGCAAAATTCCATTGTCCAATCTCTAACTAACATTAAAAAAGCTAAACATATCCTCTATTATAAATCCTCCACTCATGGGATCACAAAAAACTATTAATTCCCAAAATGTAACAATTCATCAAGCACCAAATAATATTCTTCCACAACTACCTAGTCATAATACTCTAGATAGTGGCTCTTATGATCTAGGATTTGCCTTTGATCTAGAATCCTTGATAGGTGGTGCTTCTAATTCCTTGAATGGCCTCATGATGTTTTTGTTCCTCACATTGACATGCCCACCTTTGAAGGTGATGATCCTCGAGGATGGTTGGCCATAATGGAAGGCCTTATCCATTTGCACCATGTTCTTGAAATAGGTCATGTCACATTAGCAATTTCTAATTTTGGTGCCCAAGCATATAATGGTTGTTATGGTAGCTTTGCCAAAAGGGATGTCCTCTTTTGTGGCCTAAATTCAAGGAATGATTTCTAATATTTTGCAAAGGATCTTCCACATCATATATGGTACTTCTAATGTAACTAAGCAAATAGGAACAATATATGAGTATTTCTTAGATTTCACAAGTCTTCTCACCTATACCCAACAATTAAACCCAATAGTGGTGGTATTTACCTTTCACTATGGTCTTAAGGATAAAATTTTAAAGGAATTTGACATGCATGAAACTTATACTCTTGATGATGCAAACCATATTGCTTAGGCAACTGAACAAAATCTCCAAGATTATGGTATCCTATATAGGCATGACTTCAACTCTCGTCATCCTTATCACGATTTTGAGCATTCCACAATATTTTCTTTGTTTCAAATACCATTCACACCATCCTCAAGATCAAGCCTATGAATAATATCATAAATTTATCTTGTAATATGGATATGCATTAGTTTTTGAGGAGGAAGATTCATTATAGTAATATCAATCAACATAACTAGTACAAAAACCAATATAAGTTGATAAAGCAAAACAAGAGGATGATACCATATCTCTCTTTGCTCATGCACTTATGGGTCTTCAAGCGCATCACACTATCAAGGTACAAGGATTCATTAAATGACATGTTAATGTGTTGATTTATTCAAGTAGTACACACAAATTTATATATTGTAAGACAAAAATATCCTTGGGCTTGTATATCAATACTTCAAATCAAGATAAATTTCAAGTATTAATTGTAAATGGGGCTACTTCTCAATGTATGGATCAAACAACTAAAGTTACAATCCAAATGGGGAATTATACTTGAAGGGGTAATCTCTTTGTGATGAACCTAGGAAGTTTAGATACCATTTTGGATACACAATGGCTATCTCATCTTGACAATGTCACTATTAATATACAAAAATTATATGTCAAGTTGACATAGAATGGAAGGATTATTTATATTTAAGAAATTTAACCTCCTTCCTCCAAGGTGGTGACTTCACATAGCATGGAGAAGATATTGAAGAAATGTGGTTATGAATTCCTTTCTTAAGTGAATTACATAGAGGTTCAATCCTTGAATTCATCTCTTCCAGATCTTCAAATGGATCTCTAGAATATTATGGATAGTTATGAGGTATTTAGTGAGCTAAGGGGTATACCTCATAAGCACACACATGATCATGCCATCCATATGATTCTTGGTAGTCAACCTCCTAATATGCACCCTTATCATGATCCATAGTCCCAAAAGTCAGAGATTGAGAAGTTGATCCAAGAAATGTTAGAATATGGAATTATCCATCCAATCATCACATGTATGCTGATTTTTTTCCTCTAAATAAGATCACTATCAAAGATAAGTTTCCTATCATTGTTATAAATGATTTGTTGGATAAATTACATGGTGCTAGATATTTCACTAAACTAGACTTGTGCTTTGGTTTTCATCAAATTAGGGTTAGAGAAGATAATATCCCTAAACTTATTTTTCATAAACATGAGGGTCATTATGAGTTCCTAGTCATACCTTTTGGTATCACTAATGCCCCTTCACTTTTCAAAATCTCATGAACCGTATTTTTTGGCCTTTTCTTTACAATTTTGTTCTAATCTTCTTTGATGATATTTTAATATAAATCAAATCTTGGGAGGATCACCTAGTTCATATTGATGAAATCCATATGTTATAGAAGGAAAAAATCTTTGTTAAAAGATCCAAATGTGCCTTTGGGGTCCAAAAGGTAGAATATTTGGGACATATAGTATCTCATGAAGGATTCAAGATAGATTCTAATAAAATAAAATCTATTCAATATTGGCCCTTATCCAAATTACTTAAAAATATTCATGGATTTCTAAGACTCACATGTTATTATAGAAACTTTATTTGCAACTATGGTAATATTACCGCACCTCTAACTGTTATTACTAAAAAGGATGTTTTTTTTGGACTGAAGCTAATTCCTAGACCTTCCAAACCCTCAAAGAAGCTATGTGCTCCACTCTAGTTTGGCCATTGATTTTAGCAAGCCTTTTGTCATTGAGTGTGATTCTTCTGGCATAGGTATTGGAGCTATTTTAATGCAAGATGGTCACCATTGACCTTTGAAAGTAAGCAAATTTTAGGTAAGAATTTGGGACAATCCACTTATGAGAAGGAAATGCTAGCTAATTTACATGCCATATATTAATGAAGGAATTATTTATTGAGTAGCTATTTCATCATTAAGACTGACCATATAACCTAAAATATTTATTAGAACAATATATCTCATGCCCTAAACAAAATAAATGGATGTCCAAACTTTTGGGTTATGATTTTGTCATTGAGTATAAGAAAGATAAGGAAAATATGGTGGTTGATGCTTTATCTCGTAAATATGAGGATGATGTGGTTATCAATGCCATATCTGGTCCTTGTCCATAATAGCTTTCTCAACTTCAAGAAGAATGACTTGCTGATTTAGATACTACTCAAATCATTCAAGATATGAAAATAGAATCATCATTGCATTCTTACTTTTCATATTTAGATGGAATGCTTTATAAAAAATATCACATTTATCTTCCTCAATATTTGACTATTAAGTCAATGGTTCTCCAAGAATTGCATGCATATCCTCCAACAAGACACTCAATATTCTTGAAAACATACCAGTGGGTGAAGCAATAATTTTCTTGGAAAGGCTTAAAAGCAGATGCCAAGATATTTATGGCTGAGTATGAGGTATGTCAATGTAACAAAGGGAAAATAATTAAATCTCTTGGATTGTTGCAACCCTTACCTATCCCTAACCACCAATGGGATCATATATCCATGGATTTAATTGAGGGTCTTCCTAAATCAAAGGGTAAAACAATGATCTTTGTGGTAGTAGATCATCTTTCCAAGCATGCTCATTTTTATGCACTACAACATCCCTATTTAACAAGTAAGGTGGCTAAGGTATTTAATGATTCTATTTTAATGTTACATGGTATACCCAAAACCATTATGAGTGACCATGACCCTATATTCACTAGAAAATTTTGGCAGTGGTACCAAGTTCATTATGTCTTCCTCATATCATCCTAGTCTAATGGTCAAACAAATATTGTTAATAAAATTTTGGGTACTTACCTTCATTGTTTTACTCAAGATAAGAAATATCACTAGGTTCAATGTCTTTCATTAGAAAAATTGTGGTTTAATACTTCTTACCATTTTCCCCTTAATATGTCTCAATTTGAAGCTTTGTATGGTCAAAAGACTCCATCAATTATAGACTATGTTCCAGGATCTTCCATGTGGCCCAGGTAGATTTGTTACAACAACATCAAATTGTGCTTCAACTTCTTAAAGATAATTTGACTTGGGCCTAGAATCATATTAAGCAACAACAATATTCACACCATTCTAAATGACAATTCAATGTAGGAGATATGGTCTTTTTACACCTACAACCTTATAAGCAATTGTCCTTCAAGATCAAGTCTAATAAAAAATTGGCTCCTTGATTTTATGGGCCCTATAAGGTGGTTCATTGCATTGGTGAAGTAGCATATCAATTGGATATTCCACTCTCTTCTTGCATCCATTCAATTTTTTATGTATCTTGTCTCAAATAGGTTATTGTATAAAATGTGCAGTACCAAACAAAGCTTCCATTACTTGATGAAGAAGGTCAAATAACTCTTCATCCTAAAGCAATATTGTAGTCTAGAGTATGTTATTTTTTATCTCGACAAATTCAAGAGTTTCTCATAAAGTGGTAGGACCTTCCATAATAAGATGCCACATGGGATCCTAACAGTATTTTCCAATCTTTTCTAGCTTTGAGGATAAAGTTTTCTAAAGGAGGGAGCCATGTAACAGTCCTAGTATAGCCGTGCTAGTTAATTATTTTTATCTCAGGCCTTTGATTTAGTTATTCATTCCTTGAGAATTAAGGTTAGGTTATTATTGATTTCATTTATAAATAGGAAGAATATTTTATTAGCTTGCTTCATATAAGAATTCAAATTTAATTTGCGTATGTTATGCATAAGAGACTTTGCCCTATCAAAGTGGTTATGAGACTTTTCCCTCTTTGAGTGGCTATGGATTTGTTGTGGTATTGATTTTATCATATTTTCTATTTACTTGTTGTATGGATGGGAATTGATAATTGCACATTGTTTGTGGTATTTGTATCAAAATTATCATTGTTGCATGTTGTTAATAATAATTCATATTAAAGTGTTGCTGCAAATATTAAATTAATTGTGTGGTTTCACAACACTATATGTACAAGTGTCTTATATGTAACAGTACAAATATGTAATGTAATATGTGCACAAGTGTCTTACATTAGAGTGTACAAAGTGAAGGTCAAGAGTCGTGTATGCAAGTGTCAAGTAGAGAAGCCAAGAGTCATGAGACTTGGCATATGGAAAGGAATAGTCAAGTATCCAAAGAGTCATTCTACTATGGATATATAATCCATAAGGATGCATCATATTAAGATATGTGAGATTACATAAGAGCAATTTATTATCATATTTGTAAGATAAAATGAGTAATAAATATTGCATACATTTTGAGCAATTAATATTATAAGTTGTACATGCTTAGGACATGTATGATTCAAGCTATTTACATTCATATTGTTGTTTATTATTGAATGTTATTTGATATATTATTAGCCTTGATATACATATTAATTTTCTCATATTAATCTACTCATATCATTTTATTGACCTCATTATATTGTGACTACATTATATTCAATCTTGTGATATTTAAACTATGCCATTTATGGTAGTATTAAGGCTTAAAAAGCTATCATTAACCAACTTGGGTGCTATAAAAGCCAAATTATCATGTGTTTATGTGCTATCTCAACATCAATAATAGTGTAGACACCAAATCCTAGCCATTCACCTTCCATATTTGCCTTCCCACCATTTCCACCACCTAATCCTAGCCAATTTGCCCACTATTCCTATTTTCCCACCATTTTCGATCATTATTCACATTTATTTATATATATTTATTTTATATATATTTAAATATAATATTTTATATTATATTTTAATATGTATTTAATAAATATGTACTTGTTTAAGTGAATTAATCCTAGCCATCCAATTTCATTTAATCTCGACCATCCATTTACATCAATCCATGCCACACCCTAGATTTATTATTTACCCTTAGATGTGCTTTAATATCAGCCACACGATTAGTGTCGTTGAAACCCTAGCATGCCCTAGGTTAGATTATAAATAGGACCAATTTTGATGGCTCAGTCCCTAGGTTCCAAATTTTTTGAGTACCCTAAGTTCTCGAGTCTTTTTCGAACCTTGAGTGCCCTAACCTTGATTCCATTTGTCGCATTTCACCTCCTTTGCTCACCATATCCACCATTGTAACCTGTGCCCTCACATGATTTGCTTCTATAGAATTCTCCATCAATTTCTAGGCACCCACAGGCACCTCCTCATCAGCCCTAGGTATCCACAGGTATTTCTTGTAGTTGTCAGGTTCCTGCAGGTATTTTACGCACCCATTACTGAAGTCCTCCTAGCCTCTGGGTGATGCTAGGGCATCCTTGCACCAACCACCTACATCAAACATCACATGTAAAAAGACAACAAAGAGGTAAAATGGATCAACCCTAAATTTATTTATTTCATTACATGTGTTTTTGTTTCTATCCATTTTATTTATATCACTTAGTATTTTTATTATTGCTTACAGAGGGCCTCACGCTGTGGAGCCCTCTCATATACTACTAACTACTTTTTATGTCATTGTGTGTAGATCAAGAGCATTACATCAACATCTAGAGTGACCCAACCTTGGATATCCAAAAATCCCACTCAAGCTTATTGGGATCAAGACGCGATTGAAGACACCACACCCTTGCTTCTTAGGGTTTCAAAGAACCCTGATTTGTTGTAATATTGTATCAAAAGGATTCAAGGATCCAAGCTTGTAACAATGGAGTTTCTAGGCTCCTCCCATTAATAAACAATTTATTCTATTGTGCAAACTTGTGTTATCTTGCATTTTATTTTTTCAAAGCATTGTCTGTGTGTTACGTTTTGCATCTTTCAAATGGCGATCACGGTGGGACTCCCTAAGGATATTTATTTATGATTTTTTTTACTAATTCGTTTTCTATTTTCTATCATCTTGTAGGTTTTTTAGAAGCACAAATTTTGTAGTTTGTTGGATCTAGGGTTTTTGAAGTCTGTAGAAGTTTGCAAAAGGTGCATGAAGTGCCCAACGACATACAAATACAATTCAAAAATACCCAGAGGCATTTCAAGCCATCCAAACACACTCGTGGGCATGTCAGTAGCATTCAAAAGCATCCAAAGGCATTTACAAAGAGTTAGGAGCAAAAATGTAGGCTTTTCAGTAAGTCGATTTCTTAAAACCCTAGATTTTTATCTTACATATTTTGGGTATATTATGTATTTTTTAGATTTAAAGCATTAAAATGAATCATCATTAAGAAATCTATAAAATGAACGCATATTAGTTTTGCAATTTTATATCTGCATTCATTTACACATTAAAATTAGGATTTTTGTTTTCTAGGTGTAAATTGTTGCATTTTACCTGCATTTGAATTGAAATTGCATAATTTAGTGTTGAATATTAGGGTTAAAAATATTTTCTTTTGTATATCTAAGTTGGAACAATATTGGATTTGCCAAAAGTATCCCTGCCAGTTGGGTGATTCCAGGAAAAGGGGTGGATGAACTCTCCAGTTTCTATTTAGGAAGGGGGTCTTAAGTAGTGCACTTCACACCCTTTGGAGAACTTGGCAACATTTTATTGGATTTTGATTTAGGTTTATGAAATTAATTATTTTTGAAATTATTTTTAGACAATAGAAAACATAAACATTAAAAATAATTCACACACATCACATGCAAAATAGTAGTGGTTAGACTTCATCACCAACCATTTCTTGATATTTGGTGATGGTGGCATTCATCTCCATCCACCAATCTCTGACATTAGACACCCTAGGAATACCCCCAAGCAAATTTGTTGGATTTCATCACCAATAGGAATCTTGTTTCCCTATCCTCACCATAGTTTTTCACCTTTTTTGCATTAATAAATATTAGAAAATCAAAACACATTAAAAGGAGATAATTAATGAACGAGGTAAGCCACATTGGTTGAGCCTTAGCATTGTTTTTTTATTTCCTTAAGCATTCCAGTTCTTGTGTTACATTGGTATTCTAAATTGCATCTTGATTTACTTTGCTTATGGTATTAAATCAAAATCAAAATATAAGTCAAGAAAAATTAATGGAACCTTCATCCACCTTCCCCACCACTTCAGTGGTAGATACCCTGAATATGATATGGGTAGATTTATCTACAGGTTCCTCATATTCTACATACTATTATATGGCCATGCCCCAAGAGGAGTCAAATTCCCCTACCATCAGACACCACATCACCCATATAGACATGTAAAAATTAGAAGCCTTCATGAAGTCTTCTAACTATGTCTTAGAGTTTATCCCCAACTCACCTATACATGATTCCTCTTTACAAAAAGAGCCTGTCTATTCCCAACCCCCACCTACATTTACCCAGGTGTATACTAACCCTCTCTTTGAGGCATCAGTTTCACCTTCCCAGGAATCCATTCCCCAACCTTCCTATGCTCCTAGCACATCATATAATTCCACTTACACCAATCCCTTATATGAAGCACAAGTCAATGCTGCTTCACAAGTTCCAGCCTCACAAGTTGCCATACCTAGTGTAACTTGTATCCCAGCCACATATTCCATACCATCTACCTCCATACCCCTAGCCTTTGATAGAGATATTAGTGAAACATGGGAACACATAAACAAATTGCTTAGACAATATAAAAATATTCAACAAGTATAGGTTAACCCTACGCCTTTACATAACTCTATCCAAACTCCCCTTGTCAACCAGGGTCCATCATGGGTACCTTAGTCTTCGATGGTCTCTATCTCGATTCCGCCATCAACTCATAACATTACCCATCCTATTCCCATTGGCCAACCTATCCATAACCCTCATCCATCAACATCAGTCCATAATTATTGATGTTTTCATCAACAATCCCCATTCATCATATTTCATCCAATTCACCTCATCATCAATACCAATATCCTCATAATTTAGTCACTCCACAACATATTTCCATGCCACAACAGACCCATTAGGTAATTCAAGGTTTTCACATTCCTAAGGAAGACCCTCAAATTGAGGCTATGCAAAAATAAATATATCAATTGACGCAATTCACTCCTATATTTTCAAATCAAAAGTCAACTTTATGTCAATTGATCAAAAAACCAATTCATCCTTCAAAACCAACCCCACCGTATCCGGTAAAATTTATAGTACCCAAGTTTGACAAATTCAAGGGAACTGAGGATCCCAAAGAACATGTGAGCACCTTTGTTCATGCACGCTTTAAAATTCAATATGATAATGCTCTCATGCTTCAAACTTTTCCTCAAACATTAGGATGGGATGCCATAAAATGGTACAACCAATTGCCAAGCCATAGTATCTATAATTTTGACCAATTGATTAAGCAATTATTTGACCGCTTCATCCTAAATATCAAAAAGAAGATCTCATTATTTGATGTCTATGCATTAAGACAATAGGATGATGAATCTATCTATGATTTTGGAAACCGTTAAAGGATTATCATCATAAAATTGCCATTCACCCTACCAATGGATGAGCTAATTAAGCTATTCACCAAGAGTTGTTTAAAACCCATCTCTTGGATGCTCCAATTAAGAATTTATCGAACTTTTGAAGAAGCTTTAGCTTAGGCTAGTGTCATTGAGGATATCAAAATCCAAAAAGGCATCATTAAGCCCAAGAAGAAAGAATGGTAAAACAAGGGTAAAAAAAATCAATACAGGCTACCCCAACCACCCAATCCAATCAAGTCAATCAAGTGGTCATGAGCCAGTTGGTAATGGCTCAACAACAACAATTTGTGCAACAAGTACTGCAATAAATTTCCTATCACACGGTCCCTTCAACAACACAATATCCAACAGTTCAAAACATAGTGCCACCTATAGAAAACCATCCCTGGTGATAATTTATCCAAAAAAATCACCAATAAACCCCACTAGATGAATCATATGCCTCTTTGTTTAGAAGGTTATATGATATAAACAAACTTGCTTTGCCTGAAATTAGACCAGATGATCCCACCAAGCATGGTAAAAATTATTGAGAATACTTATTTTACCCCTATCATAGGAAAAATGAGCATGATATCAACAATTGCAATATATTTAAAAATGTAGTCAAAGACCTCATTGACTTGGGGACAATTAAATTTAATAGTCCTCTTGCTCAACAAAACCAAGACCTTGGTATATTTGAGACACCACTTCCTCACCACGAGGAGGTGCAATCAAACATAGAGGGAGCAAACACTAAAACTCCCCCTAACCAAGTCAACCATATTCAACAATACTAAGGGTTTGTAGGGGCCATTCATGTGGTCACTAGAGGTTAGTGGAATAATAAACAAAGGCAACAACCTCAATCAAGTATCTCACAACATTATACATTGCCACCCATCCAAGTGTCCCCTAATCCATCATCACCCATCCATATACCTAGTCAATCAAATCCATCAAATCCACCCATAAATCGTCCACACCGACCAATCATCTCATTGAGTATTCAGTTAACCACAAGTTTGAAAATGACATCCACAAAATTTTCAATATATGAGCTAATCCAAAAATCTCCCCCACATCGGGAGGCATTAATAAAAATTTTGAAGAACACAAGCTTATACTGAGAGGGGAGGTGAACAGTATAAGACCACTTTTTACTTTTCTTTCCCAATAAATATTATGCAATGTATAGATAGCAATATTAATAGCAGTAATAAAAGAAATATATAAATCACCTCACACAATAGAGACACAAAATTTATGTGGTTCATCCAATGTGGGCTACTCCACGAAGAAAATATTTTACTAAAACTTTCTTAATCAATCTCTTCGGAATCCTTTCCTTATTAAAATGTTTATGGACCTCTATCAAAAGGAGACATCAATCCCCTAATAAAGTTTGTGGATCTCTATATATAGGAGAACTCCTTTCTCCTCTTGCTATGGTTGGTGATCTTCTAGAAGAACTATTGCCCCCATTGCTTTGGCTAATGGATATCTATCCACTGAATACACCTGTCCTCACTACCCTAGCTTAATGGATCTCTATACATTGGAGACTATCGTCCTATGTACTCTGTCACCTCCAAAGATCTATCTCAAATTTGTACTAAACTCAGTCCTTGAGTCTAACACAAATTTGCTCAATATATGTCTTTGGTCTGGCACAAAGCTATCCTCAAATTTGCACCAAACTCTATCCTCGAATCTATACTAAATACAATCCTTCGGTCTAGCATATATCTGCTCAATATATTTCCTCAAGCCTTAACTCAAAGCTTGAATAAATCTCAAATAAAATTTGTTGGATCTGTCTCAAACCTTAAATCAATTTTTGAACATATAAATCAATCAACTCTTCTCACAAGCCTTCTCAAAGACTTATCTCAAATCTACCTTATAAACTTCCATAAAAGCTCACACTAGACTGTCCACAAGTCCTCTCTAGACCTTGTCCAAATCTACTCAATAATTTCTCACAAGAACTTATCCAAATCTACTCTCAATATGTATTGTAAGCTTCCACAAAATCTTACCCAAATTTGTCCACAAGTCTTCTCAAAGACTTACCTCAAATCTGCTCAACAAGTCCACACTAGAACTTGTCCAATCTCATAGAAACATAAAGAGAATTTTTAGAGACTCAATATGCTCTATACTCATCATAATGCTCAACCACTTTCAATCACTATTTCAAAAACATACAAAGAATTTTTAGAGACTCAATACGATTTACATTCACCTCAATGCTTAATCACTTTCAATCACTATTTTAGAAACATACAGAGAATTGTTAGACTCAATATGCTTCACATTCACCTAAATGCTCAATCATTTTTTCAAATCAATTTAGAATATAGAATAGTTTGTTTTATAGAACTTGAACAATCACTTCACACATCCACTTGACTAGGCTCAACCAAATCTACTCAACCAATCACTAAATGAAACAATCCTTGCTTACAAAACCTATTCCAAGCATATAAACACTCACTCAAAATATTTCCAACAATGCTTATAAATAAATCTCACATAACAATGATACTCATATTCTTTTCAAACCCTAGTTCAAATTCTTCACTTAACCAATGGCTTCAACAACAATACTTATTAAACAATCTCATATAACAATGATACTCATGTTCTTTTCAAACCCTAGTTCAAGTTATTCAATTAGCCAATGGCTTCAACAAAAATTCTTATCAAACAAGGTTTTAACATCAACTCTTTATTCCGAAAAATCTTGAAGCATTTATTCAACACACTCAATAAGGAAATCTAATTAAGTCTTTTTCACTCCAAACTTGTTTTTCCAAAAAAACAACCAATCAAATAAACTATGGAAGAATATGCCCATACCTTTTTCTTGATGATGACGGAATCTAAAAAATCTACCACAACCACAAACACTTCTTTTCCAATCTCAAGGAAATTATAAGATAATAAACTCTCTCTAAAATACAATGTTAGTATCAAAACATACATACACCTTATCACTCCATCTTTAAGAAAACATCCATCAACATATACAAAAATATTTGACCAAATACACCTTATAATATCCCAATTAAAATAATATCCACTACCAGAAATAATGTCAATAAAATCACCTTCTCAAAATAACTCAATGGCAAGAAGTCCTCTCAAAATTTATTCAACACTTTAATCTCCAATAAATCAATATGTCATTAATACTTTATTTAAAAATAAAGATAACTCCTTATTCCTCCAATTAACCAAAATAATTATTAATTAAAATACTTTTTATCTACCCCTTTTAACTCCCTAGGACCTCATGTCAAAACCCTAGGCAATACAAAAATATATTAAAAAATTTATTACCTTTGCCTTGGTGAGTTTTGAACTCACGACACCACCACTACCAGCACCCTAGCCGCAGCTCCAACCACCACGTGAGCTATGCACTCACATTGGGAGGGAAGAGTACCACATGCTTTATCTTCTCCCTCTTGGCATCTCCCACAAAAATATTATGTGTCGCTTCCTTTGGCATTTAAAAAAATCCACACAAAACACTACCTATCGTGATTCGAATGTGGGTCCTCATACTCACAAGCACCCTATCAAACTCCAAATTACCACTAGATCACCATACTGGATGGTTACAAGGAATAGGACATCTTTAATCTTATTTCTTTGTTGGCCACCTGAAGACAAAAAATTTTGTCTTCTACCTTGCACGAAATCGCATGAAACACAAATCATAGTCCTTAATCAATCGAGCAAGGGATAACTATTTACCATTTTGGCATATGGTTTTTATACCAATATGCCACCAACCTTTCACACATCGGCGGATTCATTTTTCTCTTAGACGTCGACACTTTTGATATTTATATAATTAATTTATAAATTATTTAAATTCTTTAGAATTTACATATTTTAAATTAAGATTTAAATCCTTTTGGATTTATTAAGAATTAAAGCCTCTTAGGCTTTACCACCTTGTATAAATAATATTTATTTATAAAATTTAAATTCAATTTGAATTTAAACATTTTATAAAATAAATTTTAAACCTTCTTGGGCTTTTTAAAAGCTTCCTTGGGTTTTTAAGAAAAACCTTTTATTTTTTCTCATCCATGGTTTAATAAAAATCCTTCCACATAATATTAAAAATATTATGAATCTCTTTTGCCTTTAACCTTTACATTAATCCTTTTGGCCTTTTGACATTAACTACAACTTATTCCTTGACATCAATGACAACTTCATTCCTTGACATCAATGACAACTTTGACTCAAAATATCCAATTTTTTTGAAATACATCAAATTGCAATTGCAAGATCCTAATGCCTTAAACAACTTTGTGGGGAGCATTCAAACATGCATGGAGCCTTCCATAACATTTTATTACTTTGAGATTAAGTCTATTTCATCGAGATCAGTAGACCCTCCAAAGCACATCATGGGTCTAATTGACAAGAAACATTTCAAGAGAGTCCTCATGATACCAGTTCCTCTATCAAAATTATTACCACATATGCTCTCCATAATTTGAAACTTCCTCTATATCACATCACCAAATTATCCTTCACCCTCAAAGCATTCAATGATGCTTTGTGTTACACAATTGGCACTATTGTTTTACCCATTGAAGTAGGGGCTAAAATGTTGCACACAATGTTCCACATATTGGAAGGATCCATGGCATACAATGTACTCCTTCGAAGACCTTGGATGAGGGAAATGAGATGTGTTCCCTCTATTTTACATCAATCCTTGAAATATATTCATGAAGGACAAGTACATTGCATACCAAAAGATGTCAAGTTGTTTAAGTATTAAAATATCATCTCAAATCCTTATGAGTTCATGCTACCTTCAACTCATCTTTTCCTATCATCGTCATCCAATCCATCCACCACTCTACCAACCTCTTCATAAAAGTATCCCATTATTGAAGAGATATCCATTACCAAGCCTCAATAAACCACCATACCCTCATCATCGTCATCAATGAATACATGCACATGTGGTCATGGTCCATCCACATCAACATCATTTTCATCCACTTCATCATCAACTATCCCACAACCTTCCCAATCCAATCCATCATATTCACCTAATATCTCACAAGTCAAACTGGTGGATTATGAGATACCTCCATTTCCACCCTTTCTCGATCCATCACCTAACCATGATCCTCCCATATCATCCCAAGTCAAAGTCCATCTCACCTATCTTGGTATTGGTGAACACATGGTCGATGACATCAGAATCACACCCCTCACCATCCCTAGTGCTAATAATTTTGGTCACCCACATGACCAAAATTTAGTAATAGGAGCATTTTACAATATGGGTTTAGCTCCAAATAGCATTAAATTTGTATATGGGGAAATCGAATCTTCATCAAGTCCAACACCCATAAAAGACCCCAAAGAACCAAAACTTACCAATATTTTGAACATGTCACGATTCCCATATTTATATTTCCACATTTTCAATTAGCAAAGCCATGGACTAGGATTGCATGAATAAGGCATGCATCAACCTATCGATGTTTCATATAAAGAGATGCATGACCACTCAGGTCTAGGTTTCCACCCACTTCCTACCATCTCTTCTTTTGAACAAGCCTTCCAAAGACTTAACATCAATTCAGGAGAATAAGCCCCCAACCTGATAATTTTTATGAGGAAATCTATGAATAATTTGAACTTATGTCTATTATTTTGGATGAATCTAAAGAATAATCAGAGCCCATCATTCCCCACATCAAACAAGATGAGTTTTATCTCAACATGTTCCCCATCCATGAGCCCATCTTTCACTTACTTCTTCCACAAGAGTGAGCTGCCCATATCTGTGAACCACCACCTCCATTCCATTAAGCCATTCCATAATACAATTTGTAATATATGTACATAATTCAAAATAGTGGTTTTTACCACTACCAAAAATAAAAAAAAATTAAAAATCAAAAACATGTTTGTTTTTTTTAGCATTACACATGTAAATATATAATTTAGTAAAACATATTTTGTGTTGATTGCTTTTGTTCAGGTTAACCAAGCTCTTAGCACTAATTCCATCCATTCCATCCAACCTTTTCCACCTTAACCATAAGTCAACATGAATCCTGTTGATTTATTCACCCCACTCCACAATCCATACAATCTGGCTAATCCAATTCCAATTGACATAAGCCTCATTGATATGGATCATATTTCCTCACTTCCAACCTTTGTTGAGTTTTTATTGTTCAAGTAATTGTTAAGGGATTCTGTTAACTATATTCCTCCATCCCCTCCACCTTCGCCATCCCCTTCACCTTCGGATCCTAAGGTTTTCCAAGCAGATATAGATGAGGATAATTCAAAAGAGTTTGATAATATATTAGATGATATTCATTTGATCCCTACACCCCACCAGATTGAGGAATGTTACCACATGTCTACTGAATATACTATCGATGTGGATCTTAGTTCAAATAAAGACAATCCCCAAATTGTCAAGCTTGGAAAAAATTTATCACTCGACGAACAAGAGCAATTCATTGCTCTCCTAAAGAGGAAGAAGGGTATATTTACATGGTCATACAAGGACATGCCTGGTCTTGATCCTAGTCTAGTGGTCCACAATATCACCTTACAACCTGATGCTAATCCAATCAAACAAAAGCTTAATAAAATGTATCATGGCCCTCTTGGTAAAAATAGAGCTTAAAAAACTCTTAGACATGAAATTCATAGTTTCTATCGATTATCGTGAGTGGCTCAAACATGGTACCCCTTCGCAAGCCTAATAAGGCGATACGTGTATGCACTGACTTTTGAGATCTTAATAAAGCATGTCATAAGGATGACTTTCCTCTCCCAAACGTAGATACTCTTGTTGATACCTACGCTGGCCATGAAATGCTCTCACTCATGGACAGTTTTTTAGGATACAACCAGATTCAAATAAATCTTGATGACCAACACAAAACAACATTCACTACACCTTGGGGAACTTTTTGTTACAAGGTGATGCCATTTGGCCTCAAAAATGTAGGTTCCACTTATCAACATGCTATGACATACATTTTCCACAACTACATGTATAATATTATCGAATACTATGTGGATGATCTCTTGGCTAAATCCAAAACTCGACAAGAACATATTTGTGTATTGGAGAAAGGTTTTGATCAAATCCTAGTGCATAATGTATGGTTGAATCCCAAGAAATGCGTCTTTGGTGTTACCTCAGGAAAACTCTTAGGATTAATTGTATTCAAAAGAGGCATTGAGGTGGATCCTAATAAGGTTAAGGCTATCCTAGAGATGCCTCCCCCAGCTAACTTAAAGGAATTGTATAGTTTACAAGGAAATATCCAGTCAATCCATCATTTTATTGCATAACTTTATGAAAAATGTAGGTCATTCAATCACCTACTATAAATGGGGTACCATTCTCTTGGATAGATGAATGTCAACAAGCCTTCAATGACATTAAGCAATACCTTGCTTCTCTGCCAGTATTAGCTCCTCCTCATCTAGGGGTCCCATTTTATCTTTATATCTTAGTAACGGATTTTGCATTAGGGACAATGCTTTCACAAAAGAATGAGTAAAATTGAGAGCAAGCTGTCTACTACATTAGTCGAACATTGGTAAGCTATGAAACTAAATACGCCTATGTAGAAAAATTATGCTTAGCAGTAGTTTTTACCACTAATAAACTTTGATATTACATGCTTAGCCACATAACTTATGTCATAGCTAGAGAAAATCCTCTGTGTTACATGATGTCTTGCACTTACAATAATACCCAAACCACTAAATGGATAATGCTACTCACTAAATTCAACATGGAATTCATTAGCCAAAAATCCATTAAAGGGTAGATAATAGCCGATCAACTTGCAAAAGCTCCACTACCTAGTGATCATCCCTTGATTATTGAGCTCCTAGATGATTTGGTATTTGCTATCATTAAACAAGAATAAGATGTCATTTCGAGAGGAAGATGTTGATATCACACTATTATTTGATGGCTCTAAGTGCACAAAAGGTCAAGGTGCCAAAGTCGTATTTCACACACCATAGGGGGTACCTATCCCCTTATCATTTAAACTAGAATTCCAATGCACAAACAACATTGTAGAGTATGGAGCCTTAATATTAGGTCTTCAATCAGCTATAGCTATGAGCATTAAGCATATTAGGATATTTGGTGATTCTCAACTTATTGTAAGGAAAATAAACAAAGAATACAAATGCAAAGAACCTACCATTTATCTTTATAAAGAAGTAGCAATGATGTTGCTCTCTAAGTTTGATTGGTATGAAATCAATTGTTTGCCATGTTTGAATAATATATTTTCAGATGTTATGGCTTCTCTTGGATCCTTGATTCCAAAAGACTCCTTTGGAGAGGTACAACCCCTTATCATTTAAACAGTCTCTAAATTTGCAATTTCTCATGCTAAGTCAAAAGATGAAAAGGATGTTTGCTTTATGCATTCGGATTCATTCGAGTCTTGGTCAAGCCAAATAATAGTCTTTCTCAAGTTTGGAACACTCCCATATGATATATCTCAGACTAAAAAATGCACTTTCAAGTAAAAGATAGCCCATTTCATTCTTTGGGATATGTGTTGTATAAATATGGTTATGATGGAGTCCTCCTTCATTGTCTCAAGGCTAGTGAGGCTCAAAGAGCCATAGCTGAAGCCCATGATGGTACTTATGGTGGTCATTTTAGTGGAATGGGCATCACAAAGCATATTCTACACATGGGTTGTTATTGGCCCACAATGGAACGTGATTGTTGCACCTATGTTAAAAATTGTAAAAAGTGTCAAGAACATACTGATCTAACTCATGTACCATCACAAGCTTTACAACCTTTTCAAAGCCTTTGGCCCTTTTCACAATGGGGTCTAGATCTAATTGTTCAAATTTCACCTGCTTCCTCGAGATAACATACTTTCGTCATCATAGCCATTGAATGCATCACAAAGTGGGTTGAGGCAATTCCTCTAACTAGAACGATAGGACCTAGAATTATGGAGTTTATACTCCATCACATAATTTGTTGTTTTGGTATCCCCTCAAAAATTTATTTTAGAAAATGGTAAGTCTTTTAAGAATAAGGATGTTCGAGCACTTTGCAAGAAATATAACATCCAACATAGTTTATCTGTAGACACCAAAACAACACCAATCCGATTATGTGACTGCAAACACTGATTGCTTTGACACACACACAGCCCCCAGGGTAGCCCTCAGAGGTCAAACAGTGGTCCTAACCACTTTTGTAGCAATTTTGTAAGGTCAAAAGGCAATTTGGCACATTCAGGCACTTCGTTCAGTATTCGTCTCACCCAGGGACGAATTCAAACTGGGATCCGTCTCACCCAGGGACGAATTTTGAATTCGTCTTTGGTCAGGACGAATTCTAGGTTTAACGGGAAAAAAGAAGAATGGCACCAAGTGGCAGCCAAAGACAGTCAATTGATGACTCCTGCCTCGCACACGCATGTGGGTGGGCAGATGGGCCGTTAGAGGACTGTCACAAGGGCAGTCATGAAAGCCCAAGTCATGGAGGACTTTCCTCTCTCATGAGAAGACATGACCGCCACATGGCACCTATGACCACCACATGGCGCTTATGCATGCCTCTCCAAAGAGACCCCTTGGGTCTATAAAATGGTGGACTTTTCCCACCCAAAGGAACAAGTAGGAAGCATTTTCAAGCAACGAAGTGCTGTCGATTTGATACCACGCCTTTACCCTTTTGATTTGCATTTTCCACATCCTTAATCTCTTTCGCAAGAGAGGTTATTGGGTGGCTATTGGAAGTGTGAATTTAGACCCAAAAACCCGAAATTTGACCACTTTAATCCACCAATTTGCTGACAACCCCATCCTAAGAGATTTTGGGCCCATCCCAAGTGGATTGGTGCCAAAATCAAGTTCCAACGGTGGGCGGCCCACTTGGGCACCCCACTTTTTAAGTTTCATTCTAATTTGTTCTTTTGTCATTTGTTCATCTTTCATTTCATTTTATGTTGTCTAGATAGTTCATATGTTCGATTTCATAATGTTTTGATCAGATTTCATCATGTTCTCATCGCTTTTGTTGTCCCACTAACTTGCAGGTAGCGATGCCAAATTCCCATTGATGGAGGTCAAATTGGGAGAATCCGACCATCTGGGTCGTCCCAAAATGCCCCCAATTAGCTAACCCCTATGTTTGTAGGTCATTTGGAGATCCCGAGACGTGACATTTGGATGGCATCATTTCAGCTTTTCATCATAGTCGAATTCGTCCTACCCGAGGACGAATTACAGTCGGATTCGTCCTACCCGAGGATGAATTATAGTTGAATTCATCCTGACCAGGGACGAATTGTAGTTTAATGTGAATTGGCCAACTGTTTCGATGGCAGTGGCCCTCTGGTAATGTTTTTTGGTCTCTGTCAAATTTACAGGTCATTTAGAGTCATTTTGTCTATCGATTTGGCTAATCTTTTACATGCATCTTTCATTAATTTTAGAGAACAAACGTTTCTTATTTGCAGCAGGTGCTACTAACATCTTTGTTGTTTCTTTGATCGTAGGAGGAGTAGCAAGAGTTAAGGACTCATCAACGCAAGTGGCGGCAACATTTTGGCCCGCCCATTTCAAATGTGGGCACGCGGAAGGAGGAACATTAAGTCTTGATTGTAACCAAATTCATTTAACGCTCCTAGCCCCTGAAAAGGGAGGAGGCATCTTTGTAACCGAGATCAAGAGAGTTAAATAAAAGGGCTGTGATTTCTCCATTTTCTTGTATCTCCGTTCAATTCATCTCTTTCACTTCATGCATTCTACATTTTAGGACTTAAGCGTGTTTGATTTTGAATACATCGCAATTAGTGTTTCTTTCATCCAAAATCTCGTGCTTTCAGTGGCGATCACGGTGGGACCCTGTCCCCTGGTTTTGAGATCAAGAAACTGATCAAATTTTTGTGTTTTGTGCTTGACAAGTACCATTCTTCAAAAGTAGACTATAATTCGTCTTTGCCTGTGGCGATTACTTTACTGCAATTCGTCTGACCATGAGACGAATTCTAATTTGTCTCAGGCAAGGACGAATTCTATTCTATAATTCATCTCACAGAGGGAGGAATTTATGTCTATGAATTTTCAGAGCCGAGGATCAGAAACAATAGGTTTAGGCAGAGAAAGGTAAGGGTTTTAAAACTGTTCCTGTTATTTTCTATTTTTTTGTTTCGTTTTCTATTAATTTTGCCTTCTTAGGGAAAGTTGTTTCTACCTGTTTCAATTTTTAATAAAAAGAACCACACACACTTCACGCAACATTTTTTTAACCAAGGAGCTGGTCGTAAAACCCCAGCCCTTGATCAAGACCATCGGTGGATTTCATCACCACCTTGGCTTGATTTTGCATCCATTTCCCTGATTGTCACTGTTGTTAGGCGTAAATCCTGACGAAAGATGATCGAGTGTCGCTGGGGTGATTCCCAGCATGCGAGGATAAGTCTTCTATGGTAGGTGTCATTAACAGGACAATCCCCCTTTCGTACCGCCTACGTACCATGTACCATCTGCTCTCACGTACCTATAGTCTCCCTCTCGTAAGGGCGGGTATATAGAGAGGTTGGTATATCGACCTGGTTGGTATATTGAAGGGGCGACCATCTATGGGAGTCATATGAGCCAACATACTACATTTAAACATTCTTCAAAACTTTCAAAAACAAAACAAAATCATCAAAACGCACTAAAACCAGTCTAGGACACACCATTAATCTTTAAAAGAGATAATCACCGTTTGTGTATGTGTGTGTTCATTTATGCTTAGTGTAACAAAAAAAAAATCAAAAATCATAAACGAAAAGATAAAAATCTGCTTAGCTAGTAGAAAGGTACCACAATGGTGTACACCCGTAGCCAAGCCCAATCAAGGGCAGAAGCTCCGAAAGGTGCACAAGAAGCGGGCACAAGTCGCCTTCACTTTAGCCCTGAAGACTTGGTCATACCGCCTTGGCGGTCTGGGCCACAAGAGAATCCACATCATTCCATGTCTAGGTGGAATTATAGGGACACCCCTCTGGGGGATACGCCCATTTAGAATAGCCCCTTCTAGGAAGAACCTTTATGTGTGACACTCAACGCAAATAGAAGACCACCTTTAGAGGCTAGATATGAGTGGCCACCGTGCAACGAAGTGCTAGAGAGGCACAGTGTCCATGAGGAGAGACAACGTGACTATGGCATCTCTCCTTTGCCTCCCATCATTGTTAGAACTGAAAGACAAAACCCAGAGCATAGGGCTCTCCACACAGGGCGAGCTAACTCCGCCCACCCCTTTCACACCCATGAAAGGGAGTACGAGGAAGATCATCGCATTCCTCGAGAGCAATATACAGTGCGGGAGCCTTGCGCTTTCGCACCTGCTAGATATCATGATCACACATTAAGGCCAGAGCCTCAAGTAAATGTCGCCAACCTCGACAAGGGAAGCGACCCATTGAAATCTTGGATCATCATGACCAAGGAAAATACATAGGAGAGGCATACAGGCCTCCTAAGCCCAATATGGCAGATCAAATTGACCTGGTAGTCGCCAGACATGCCACCCACCAAGCCTAGATCACACGGCTTGAGCAAGATCATCAGCAGTTAGAGCGCTTATACCGCCTTAACAAAGAGCGCATTTAGTGCAAAGCAGATGAGCTGCTTTACAAACTACCTGAGAGGGTGCCAACCCCTCGCACTCAAAAAGCAGAACAATATGAGAGGTATAATCCCTTGGTGCAGGATAGGTCTCCGCGACCTCACCAAGCTTTGCCTTCGAGACCCCATAGACCTGAGAGGGAGGCCACTCCCCAAAACAACGATGGGTACCCTCAGCGGGGACTCACTCAGGGTCATAGGTCTCGCCCAGAGACTCCTCAGGAAGTTTATGAGGAGTATGAACCAGAAGAAGAATGGGCCGAAATGCCCTATCAAGGCGGGAGGGCTGCCATTCGGCCACCCCCCCATAGGCCTCCAGTCTCCCACAACTCACAATGGGAGCAAACAAAAGAGGAAGAGATTAAATCTTTCGATGCATACAAAGCGCTATTAGAGCATTTGGAGTCTGTAGAGACAAAAGCTTCTGGGCACCAAAAGCCCATGTTACGACAACTCCATAGTCATCCGGTGCATCCGTCAGTGCCCACACCTCTTTATCCCGAACATTTCAAGTTGCCTCAGTTGGCAGTCTTTAAGGGTGAAGAGGATGCTCAAGAGCACGTGACAAGATTCCTGAGCCAATGCTTTGGCATTCAGGATAATGATGAGCTATTTCTAAGGACATTCATAACCACATTCGTAGGTCCTACCTCGGATTGGTTCACACAGTTGCCGAAGCACAACATAAATAACTTGGATCAATTAGTAGATGCGTTCCTGGAACGCTTTGCCTTCAACACCAAGAAGAAGGCATCATTGAGTGATCCGGCTAGCCTCGAGCAATATGAGGAAGAGACAATGGCGGCTTACGGGAATCGATGGAGGGCTCTGCTTTCTAAGCTACCTTACCTTCCCCCTATGTCCGACCTCACACAAATGTTTTCACGGAGTTGTCTGAGATCGATCTCTAGGCTATTGCAGCTGCAACAATATGCCAACCTAGAAGAAGCTTTGGCGCAAGCCAGAGTTATCGAAGAGATCAAAATACAGGAGGGCAAAATCACCAAGCCCAAAAAGAAAGAGTGGAACAAAAATACAAAGACAGGGACTACGCAACCAAAACCTGCTATGGTTAATCAAGTTGCGATAAATGTTCCCAAGCCTGTGCAAGAAATACAGCCTCAAAAGGCTAATTATCAGGCAGTGCCTCCTAATTATGAAAGAGAAAATAAAAAATAGGAGCAAAATCAGCAGCGTCGCCCTAAGCGACAATTCACCCCTTATACGGAGTCTAGGGACTCCCTATTTGACCGCTTGTCAGCGGCAAATCTAATCACCCTTCCAGAAATCCAAACCATAGATCCTAACGCTCCCAAGCCTAAGGGATATAGAGAGGATTTATATTGTAGGTTCCACAGGCGAAGGGGACATGACCTAAACGCATGTTGGAAATTCAAGGGATTGATACAAGATTTGATTGATAATCAAACATTGGCAGTGGACAACCCCATAGCGCCAAATAATCAGTAGATGGGGGTATTCAAGGACCCTTTTGCCTGCCCATGAGGCACAGGAAAACCTCTTCAGGTCAATGAGGTGCGACAGAATCTCCCCATGCAAGGGTATGTGGGAATGATCAGTATAGTAACCAGGAACAAGAAATACCCAGGAGTTGCCCCTAAGGCAGCTACAAGAGAAGTTCCTTCAACGTCGCAACCTCAACAACACACTGTGTAGTTGCCTCCGCCTAGACCCGAGGTCATGATACGGACCAAACTCACGCAGAGTTTGTGGACTACATCGGCTAGGCTTTCCATCTATGAGCTTATACAGTAGTCAGCGCCCCATCAAGAAGCTCTCATGGAAATTTTGAAAGCCATCGAGTTACAGCCTCACGAAGTGAATTCCTTCAATAACTTCGTGGGACATGTAAAACGATGTACGAAGCCAGTCATTACCTTCAGAGAGGATGAAGTTAAAATAGTATCGAATGACATGGCAGATCCACCCCTACACGTTATCGCGCGGGTCAACGGGATCCCGTACAAGAGAGTGTTGGTAGATACTGGCTCGTCCAGTAACATCATTACCACTACAGCATTAAAACATCTAAAGCTGCCAACCTCTCATATCATGGCTTCCACATACACACTGTGAGCATTCAACGATGCGATATGCTCGATAGTCGGCACAATTGTTCTACCCGTCCAGGTAGGACAAAAGACGATACCCACATTGTGCCATATTTTGGAAGGCGAGATGGCATACAACATATTGCTAGGGCGACCATGGATCAGGGACATGAAGTGTGTCCCTTCGATAGCTCACCAGTGTCTAAAGTATGCATTTGAAGGAGAAATACATGTAGTCTTGATGGACTTAGAACCCTTCAAATATTGCAATGCAGTGCAATTGATGCCGCAATCGACCCTCCCATCGACGCACTTGGATTTCCAGTTAAATCCATCTAGACAGGGTCCGATGCCGTGGGCACCACTGGTGACTAATCCATCAAAACCCTAGCCAGGTGCATCTTCATCATCTGCTCCTTCATTACCAATGCCACCTGTCATGGCTAAACAGAAGGACAAAGGAAAACAGATCCTGGAAGAGGCTCAACCCCTAGAAGAGGTGTTGCCAATGATATCAACTGTCTCAATAGAAGAAATACCTAGCACAATGGAAGCTGAAGCTCCTAATCCACCCAACATGGAATGGACTCAGGAAGGCCTTCCATTTCCTCCCTCTCAATCATCAACAATTATCTGTTGAAATAGCCGATACGGGCACGGGGGAATATCTAGTGCGAGAATGTTGTAGCAACGCCCGCACTAGAATCGGTGCAGGACATGGGGAGACCTCGCCTTCCCATAGGGATAGTTGTTCCTTTAGGTTACCCACCAAACCAGACAAATTTTGTGTATGGGGGCCTTGATCATGGTATCGAACCATGCAAGAAAAAGGACGAGGACGAAGAGCCTTTTGCCAAAAATGTCAATTATCTATCGAACCCGGACTTCGCTCTGAGATATCTCGGCCAATGCAATTGGCACGGATACGGGTTAGGTAGGTATGAGCAAGGGGTGCATGTCCTTTGCCAGCCAAGATATCAAATGCCTTATGATAAGTCGGGAGTAGGGTTCAACCACCCCCTGCCCTTAGACATCTTGGTGGAAAACATGCAAGGCCTAGGAATAGGCAACAAGGGTGGATTGGCATCAGATCCTTATGCCAACCCAAACACAATGTACACATTGGGAGATTATCTCCCATGGTCAACAACCACCCTTGGTAACATCAATAACCCTTCTCCGTTGATAGAGAGAGGTGAAATTTCGGACACTAACTTCCAAGGAGAGCATAAACAGTGTCCAGATATCTTTTTGAAATTGTTCCCTTTAGAGGTTCCAATTGAACCAGTGCAATGTCAAGAGAATCAGGTCCCCCCACCGAGTGTGGAACAACCACAATGGGATCAGATTAATTTGCTCGAACAAGATGAGCATAATATGTCATAGACAGTTGTCGAGGCGAACGAGGGCCTTTGGATCATCGAAAATGATTACAAAGATGAAACTGAGATGGAATATCTTAATCATGCATGACGGCACAATCACCCTGTAACCCATGAAGAACTGATGGCACAACTAGGCATAAGGTTAGGGCATGAATGGTACGTAGACCCAGTAGGGTGGGACCAAGTGTTGGATCCATGGCTCCAAGTTTACGATGAGCACCGTCCACCCCGAGACCCTATAATGACATCAGTGCCGAGGGAAGACCCTGTCTTCCTATCAACACATAGGGCCGATCCGTTCATGCCCGTCCCTACAGAGCCAGATCCAGAGCATAGGGAGCATCCAGAATGTTTGAGTTATCACACCCACGGTAATGGAGACCAAATTCATTTCATCCACATGATCTCCATTGATTTGACCGCACCCATCCACAATCCGGTCGATCCAGCATGGTCATTGCATCTAGACATAGATGCCATCGACTGGGATCGCGTCAATTCACCGCTCTCCCCATCAGAGTATTGGCCTTTCGGTAAAATGCCTCATTTTACCCCAGGGACAACTCAAGATATTTTTCAAGCTGAAGAGGGACCCAAGGTTCCAAACGTAGATTTAAACTCAGCTAATGATATCCATTTGATCCCGACTCCACATCAGTTGGAGGACGGATCCCACATGTCGATCGAGGAGATGACTGACGTAGACATCGGCTTAGATCCAATGAATCCATAGATTATCAAGTTGGGGGTAAGCTTATCCCCTGAAGAGCAAGCCGACTACATTGCCCTTCTCAAAGAGAAGAAGGAGGTTTTTGCATGGTCATACAGAGACATGTCGAGGCTAGATCCATGACTAGTCACGCATAATCTAACGCTTGACCCGACAATCAAGCCGGTTAAGCAAAAACTACGTAAGATGCACCCAACGATGGCCTTGATGGTCAAAGATGAATTGCAAAATCTGTTGGATGCACAGTTTGTCATCTGCATGGATTATCCGCCATGGCTGTCCAACATGGTGCCCGTCAAAAAGCCCGATGGGAGGATTCGCATATGCACTAATTTTTGAGATCTAAACAAAGCGAGTCCTAAGGATGATTTCCCCTTGCCAAGCATCGACGCGTTGGTAGATGCTACAGTAGGTCACGAAATGCTATCCCTCATGGATGGTTTCTCGGGATACAATCAGATTCGTATCAATCCTGAGGATCAACTCAAAACGGCATTCACAATGCCTTGGGGGACATTTTGTTATAAGGTCATGCCTTTTGGCCTTAAAAATGTTGGCGCCACCTACCAACGTGCCATGACGTACATCTTCCATGATTACATGCATAAAACTTTGGAAGATTACATGGATGATTTGTTAGCCAAGTCTCTTTTGCGCTCAAATCATATCGATGACTTAAGCAAGATTCTCGATCGCCTCATGGAGCATAAGGTCAGACTGAATCCCAAGAAGTGCGTATTCGGCGTCACATCTGGAAAACTCTTGGGTTTTATAGTCTCAAAGCGAGGCATCAAGGTGGACCCAAAGAAAGTCAAGGCAATCCTTGAAATGCCTCCCCCAACTACTATTAAGCAACTCAGAAGTTTGCAAGGAAAGGTCACGTCGATTAAGCGCTTCATAGCGTAGCTATCTGACAAGTGCCGACCCATGAACAAATTATTGCACAAGGGGGTTACATTTCATCGGGATGACGAGTGCCAATCAACCTTTGATGACATCAAACAATACTTGGCTTTGCCACTAGTATTGGCACCACCTAGACCAGGAGTGTCATTCTACTTATACATCTCGGCTACTGAGGTGGCACTGGGCGCCATGTTGGCCCAGAAGAATGAACTTCACAAAGAACAGGCTACTTATTATCTTAGCCGCACCCTGGTCGATTATGAACTTAACTATGCATACGTCGAGAAACTATGCTTGGCAGTGGTGTTTGCTACCAAGAAGCTACGCCACTACATGTTGAGCAACACTATGTATGTTGTGTCTAAGGAGAATCCATTGCGATACATGATGAGTCGTACTTATCATAGTAGTCGCACGACAAAATGGATCATGTTGTTGACAGAATTTGACATAGAGTTTATTGGACAAAAATCTATCAAAGGACAGGTCATAGCCGATCAACTAGCAGAGGCTCCTCTTGAAGACGATCAGCCTCTAGTCATAGAACTACCTAGATGATGGGGTCTTCCATGTCTCAGAATCGCCAGATTTTGATGAGCCTGAGTCACGAGCCGACATAACCTTATTTTTTGATGGTTCTAAGTGTGAGCAAGGTGGTGGCATGGGAATAGTATTCTTCACACCGTAGGGTGCTCCAATGCCCCTGTCATTTAAATTAAACTTCCCATGCACCAACAATAATGCAGAGTATGAAACCTTGCTCATAGGTCTTCAGAAAGCAATCGCCATGAACATCAAACGCCTGAACATCTTTGGTGATTCGTTGTTAATTGTCAATCAAGTCAAAGGGGTATACCAATGCAAATGCCGAGTTCTAAGGCTTATAAAGCCCTTGTGGACAAATTCTTGGCAAAACTTGAATGGTACGACATCGAGGCACTCCCTCGATCATCGAATCATTTTGCGGACACAATGGCCTCCTTGGGGTCACTAATCCCGTAAGACATTTCTGGTGATATGACAACCATTCAAGTCAAAACCCTATCGCAATCCATGATGGAGCGTGCAAGCTATGACTTGACATCAGGAATCCACATGATCCAGATTGAACCATCCTCGGATAAGTTCTCTCGAATCCATGATCGTCTGAAACATGCCAACCTGGGGTCCTTGTTCTCCCCTACTCCCATTAATAGCAACACAACGTTGTTCTTACAAGTTCTATCCCGCTCAGCATTTGTTAGGGATGAACTTCAAGAGGGATTGGCTGTTCATACTATCGAGGTTTTCGATCAACAGGACTAGTATTTACCCATTAGAGACTACCTCAAGTTAGGTAATCTCCCGCTTGGATTGACGCATGCCGCAAAATGAACATTCAAGCAGAAAGCGGCTAAGTATGTCTTGATAGGAGACATTTTGTATCATCGCAGCTATGAAGGGATCCTCCTTCGTTGCTTGGACCAGACAAGAGTCCACTTGGGCAGTCGCCCAAGCGCACGATGGTACATGTGGTGGCCACTTTAGTGGTATGGCCATCGCAAAGCGCATTCTTCGCATGGGCTATTATTGGCCATCTTTAGAGCGAGATTGTTGTGCATATGTCAAGAAGTGCGTGAAGTGTCAACATCATGCCAATTTGATGCACGTACCTTCCCAAGCCTTGCGAGACAGTCCAGTCTGCTTGGCCATTTTCGTAGTGGGGCTTTGATCTAATTGGAAAGATCTCCCTTGCATCATCAGGCCATCACACATTTATCATAACGGCCATAGAGTATTTTACCAAGTGGGTGGAAGCAATTCTGCTGACCTCTACGATAGGAACCCGCATTGTGGAGTTCATTTTGCATAACATCATATGTCGTTTTGGTATTCCATCCAAAATAATCTCGGATAATGGGCCACCATTCAAGAACAAAGACGTGCGTGCTTTGACCACAAAGTACAAAATTCAGCACAGTTTTTCGACACCCTATTATCCGCAGGCAAATGGGCAAGCAGAGGCGTCAAACAAAATGCTAGTTGCCATCCTTAAAAATACGATCGTAGACAGTCATAAGGATTGGCACATCCAAATTCCACTTGCCCTTTGGGCTTATCGCACTAGCATTCGGACGCCCACTGGGGCTACTCCATTTTCGCTCGTGTATGGCTCCGAGGCAGTCATGCCTCTAGAGTTGGAAATTCCTTCCCTGCGCATATCAATGCAAGAGTTCATCAATGATGATGTTGCATGGCAGGCCCGGTTAGACCAACTTACGTTGCTTGACGAACGACGCGTTAATGCTCTCGAGCACTTACGTATCTATCAAGAGCGACTTAAGAAAGCTTACAACATGAAAGTTCACCTAAGGGACTTTCGGGTTGGTGATTTGGTTTTGAAGGAAAACCAACAGAACTCTAATTTGCCGTCCCACCTAAGGGACAAGTTCGTGGCAAATTGGTTAGGTCCATATGTCATTGATAGCAAAATAGGACCCGGGACGTACTGGCTAGCCTCTCTTGATGGAATCAAGGAAACAAAACCCTTGAATATCAGTCATTTGCGACCATTCTATATCTAAGAGAGCCATATCCCAAAAAGGCTCCAAGGATTCCTGAAATCGCTTGGTCAATCCCAAAAAGGCTCCAAGGATTCCTGAAATCGCTTGGTCAAATCCCAAAAAGGCTCCAAGGATTCTTGAAATCGCTTGGTCAAATCCCAAAAAGGCTCCAAGGATTCCTGAAATCGCTTGGTCAATCCCAAAAAGGCTCCAAGGATTCCTGAAATCGCTTGGTCAATCCCAAAAAGGCTCCAAGGATTCCTGAAATCGCTTGGTCAATCCCAAAAAGGCTCCAAGGATTCCTGAAATCACTTGGTCAATCCCAAAAATGCTCCAAGGATTCCTGAAATCGCTTGGTCAATCCCAAAAAGCTCCAAGGATTCTCGCAATCGCTTGGTCAACCCAAAAAGCTCCAAGGATTCCCGCAATCGCTTGGTCAACCCAAAAAGCTCCAAGGATTCTCGCAATCGCTTGGTCAACCCAAAAAGCTCCAAGGATTTTCGTAATCACTTGGTCAAACCAAAAAGCTCCAAGGATTCTCGCAATCACTTGGTCAACCCAAAAAGCTCCAAGGATTCCCGCAATCGCTTGGTCAAAAGAAAAATAAAATCATCAAAAATAACAAAGATTTGCATCTCATTTCTAGGCATGCTCAAATTCATCAATACAAAGCTCTTCTCGCATCTCATCTTCATATTCACAAAAAAAAATCAATCCATCAAAAATACAAAAATATGTAGTTGCATTAAGCATCACACCCATACATTGCATATTTGTGGTCGTACAGGTCAAAGGCACCATAGACTATAATTATTCTGCTAGTCCATCTTGTTCCATAATTTTCCATCTTACAAAACAAACAAACAAACGCCATTTACTGTTGTTTACCACAATAGAGTCAGTGGTCTTATAATGTATCAAGAGTTTTCGTCTTTCAGTCATCATTTTGCTTTCTAGCCATGTACTGTACCAAGTCAGAGAGATTTTACGAAGGTAGAGTTCTACTTGAAATACGCCTTGTTACGTAACATCCCATCACAAGCTAAAACACATAAAACAATTCCTAAGTTGTGTGAACGAAAGATGAAACCTGCACAGTAATCTAGGTCACCATAAGAGAAACGGTTATCTTGCTTATCCCCCTGTGTAAATGACCCAAAGAATGTTGAGAGTTGGCAAAAGGACAAGCATCCTCCCTACCCAATTCCCCAAGAATCCCAAAATTCTCTATAGTTGCAAAACATCAAAAATTTGCAAACGTCAAAACTCCAAAATTTGACATCCCACAGTGCACACATCAAAAAGCACATACAATAGTGACTCTTATCACTAAAATCCAAATCCCTTGCTCAAAAGAAAAACAAATAAAACAAAAATAAACAGTGATTTTTATCACTACAAAGGAGCAAGTATCCCAATACAATTGAAGAAAAGAAGGGAGTCGAACTTGAATCCCTGGAACTCTCAGCATTTCGACAGGTCATGAGGTAAGCCTCAGTATCGGTTTGGTTGACAGCCTATTGGTCACTGGCGGTAAACCTCCCGCATGACGATATATCTGTCACATTAACTTGTGTATAGATCAATGTTTGCATGTGGATGAGCTAGCTTATGGTATCCTAGAAAACATCGCAGATTAATCTGACTAAATACAATAAAGGAGTTAGTGGAGCTAATTAGGTGATCCTCAGTACAGGTTCGGTTGAAAGCCCATATGGCACTGGCGGTATCCTGATAAATACCACATAAATGAACTCAATTGCACACACGGGGATGTGAAATAACTTGGTCAAAAACAAGTCCGATTCATACCTTGTTCAAAAGTCTTGTAAGATAAAGCACAATCGTGGCTAGTGAGTTAAAACCGTCGAAGTTTCAGAAAAACTTAGCTACATTTCTAAACCAAACTGCGCTACTTTTCATCCTTACAATACCATCAGAAAATACAAAAAAAAGGAAAACCACATGTATACATACAAAGTCAGTTATTACAGCAATGGCTTAAAAACAAAATAAACAAAGTCCTAAACAGTCTATGGTGCCCTAACCAAACATCACAAATTCCATTCATCCACTTCATTCTTGCATATCACATATAAATAAAAAACACTTGCATTCAACATAACATATGCATCCATCAAAATAAATTAACATGCATACATCCATATTCATCAACCATCATACATAAGATCAAATCATCACATGTGCATAAACAAAATAAAGTCGGTATATATATATATATTAAAAAAAAAAAATGCCCGCAGGCTACAAAACTGGTCCTCTGACCCCGCAATCACATAACAAAACCACCCAGCCTAAGGCGTCGGCCACCATGATCACGCAGGATCGGTGCGACGGGAACTACCCCCCATGGTGTGGGTCCTATGGGACCCCGTAGGGTGGCTACTGCTAGCCCCAACATCACGCCTACTATCGCCTCCCTCATCCAATCGCCTGCGATGAGATGATGATGACTGCTCAGTAACACTATCCCTCGTTCGCCATGAAGATCCACCTCTCGAAGGCTCAGGTACCCGCCCCCCAAGGCGGATGATCTCCCCCTCCAAATCCATCCAATGTCGGCACCACTCTGCCTCCCGCCTACGGTACATCGTGACTACATCATCGTGCTACGCCAGCTGCACTCGTAAGAGATCCCTCTCCCATGTAGCATCAGTATCACCCTCATGCTGGCGAGGCACCACCCGTGCGCTCTCCCGCTCTGCTAGCCGAGCCCGTAGGAGATCCCTCTCCCATAGCGCATCCCCCAGCTCCTCATCTCGCCTCCGCAGTAGCTCTACCAACCATGCATTCTCAGTGCATACCCCGGACTCTGTGTCCTCTGCATACATCGGAGGCATGGGACTCTCTGGAACAATAGCCTACTCTGGCTCCCACTGCTCCGCCATGTCCTGCATCTTTGGCTGATCCGGAGCCCCCAAATCTGCATCAACACCCTCCACCTCCACCATGTCCTCCAAAGGAGCTCCCCAATCATCCCCTGGTGCCTCAACACCCTCCCCACCCATCGCTACCGCCTCTGCGCCTCCCAGTGGCCCCTCTCCCCGCCATCGCCGCAGTACCCACCACTGGTCATACTCTGTAGTAGTCCCGACGTCATCCATGTCCGGGACGTCGATCATCGCATTCGAATCCTCACCCAATGGTGCGATGACTGGTCGGTCTAGAGTCCTCTCATCCCCCCGACGTCGATAGACCATGGGCTCACCAGGAAACCCCTGGCACACCCCAAACTGTTGTGTAACCCGGTTGTACGAGAAGAACTCATGCTCGGTCCCATGTCACCCAATCAACCATCGCTCTCTGCGTACCCGTCGGAGCCACTCTCCAGCCTCCGGCCAGGCTGGACAGTCTCGATAAGGATGCCAAACCACCTCCTCGAGAGTGAGCCGAGAGAAGGTATCGACATAGTGCCCTACGACACCTGCCCAACGTCGACTCTGTCCCTGCTCTCCGGACCGCCACCACAGAACTACATACCCTATCTCCTTATCCTCCATCGCCGCTCGAGTCATCCATGGTAACCCGGTTGGCCTCTCAACTGCTATGTGCTGCCAACCCCAGCACTGCAACAGATAACTGCAGCTGATCCCCTTCCGCCATCGATAGCGGACCTCATACAGCTCCCCATAGAGTTGTGCCAACAATGTTTGTCCCCATCTCAAGATAAGCGGTGCCTCTATCGGGCACTCTACCAACTGCCAAACCAAATCCAACAGGTTCCATGGGAACCTCGCACCTAAAGAGTCAGGTAATAGCATGTTGGAAATGAGGCCCATAAGGAATGCGTGCCTCACTCCCAACACCCCCCTCTCTTGCCACCATCTGACCAAAATACTGCCAATCAGCAGTCGCCCTCTGCCCTCTCCAATGGCTCCTCCACACCTAGCTCCTCCCCATGCCCGAAGCATCTCGTCAGTACAGCCATCCGCTGATCACGCGACGATGTCCTGATGGGCAGTCCATCTATCGAAATCTGCAGAAGCCGATAGATATCCTCCAAAGTAACAGTCATCTCCCCTATCGGGAGATGGAAGGTGTTGGTCCGCGGATCCTAGAGATTGATCAGGGCCATCAAATAGGCCTGATCCGCGACCATTGGCTCTAGTCGAGCCACCTGCTTGAGCCCAAGGGCATCAAGCCACTCCCAGTCAGCCTCAGTCAGCGCCCCATGCACTTTAGAAAAAGCAGTGGATACACGGTACTAGCTCCTAACAACTCTGCAAAAGAAAACAATTCAAAAAAATTAAAATCATGGAAAAGAAGCGTACAACAATAACATGCATATACAACATTGCCTATCAATGTACAACAAAAAAAAAACAAACAAAAATTCAGACAAAAATTAAATTTTCAGTTCTAGGGTTCCTAATCCTAACTGATTAAATTTAAAACAAAAACAAACAAAAATTAAGACAAAAATTAAATTTTTAGTTCTAGGGTTTCTAATCCTAATTGATTAATTTAAAAACAAAAATTCAAAAAATTCAATTAATTTTTCAGTTCTAGGGTTTCTAATCCTAACTGATTAATTTAAAACAAAAGCAAAACACAAAAATTCAACAAAAATTAAATTTTCAAGGTCCAAGCCTAACCATAAGTTCCAAAAAATAAATAAATAAATAAAACGAAAAAAAAAATTTAAATTAATTTTTCAGTCTTAGGGTTTCTAATCCTAACTAATTAATTTAAAAACAAAACAAAAATTCAAAAATACAAACATTGAGTCTTAGGGTTCACGTTCAGTTTATCCTAGGGTTTAGTTGAAGCAATACAAATTCTTTACCTAGATTTTGCGCTAAGTTTAAAAACTAAGTCAAGTTGTCTTAATCTCAGTTTTAGGGTTTAAGTTTTAAAGAATATTGAAAAATAACATCACAAAAACAATTAAACAAAACAATTGCAATTTTAAACAAAAAGTAATAAACTCTAGGGAGCACTTACTGGTCTCGCTTCGGCTCTGTCGCTCGATCCGGTTTGTGCACTCATGATGGCAGGGAAAATCTCGACAGCGCTTCGCTTCGCAGAATTAACTTCCTCCTCCCCAGAGCTCCAAATCGCAAGAAAAATCAAATGCAAATGAGCCCAAACCCTAGTTTTGCACCTTAAATAAGCCTTTTGAGCTGGAATTCATCCTTTACTGGGACGAGCGCTCTGGTTAGCGCTTGTCCCACCCAGGGATGAATTCTAAAGCTGGAATTCGTCCCACCATGGGACGAATTCAGGCCAAAAACTTCAAAAACATCAAAAAATGAACTAAAATGCACTAAAACAGATAATAAACTTGCCCGATAAGAGTGTTGTTGCACTTGACATCTAGGGCATGCAAAACCGACGTTGGGGTCACAAATTGTCATTATCCTACTCCCTAAGAAGGCTACCATAGCCGGACCGCTCCACGGGAAGATGGATTTTCGCCAATTTCAGCCATAAAAAGCATCGCAAAAAGGGTTACCACCCACCAAAAATAGGTCTAAATGTCAAAAAAATTGCACATGCTTAAACGCTAAACCATCTGAAGACACCCTTGCACAAGTCATCTTGGGTCAAGCGACTCGTCGCTTTTCTCATGAAGGTCATTCCCTCATCGATTCGTCGCTTGAGGGGGTAGTCACACTTAGTCACCAATCAACAAGCACACACCCAATCAAGGCAATGGCATGCATTCAAAGAATCATTGACAAAGACAATTACGCTCCTGCTTGGGGCAGTAAACAAGCAATAATCACAAATTGATCAAACACTTGGCATTTCCTGAAGCATGAACACAAGGTTCCCCCGTGGACAAAAGGTTGCGCCCTTTGCCTAATCATGGTGATCAATGTCCAAGCTCAAGTCACACCTCACCAAAACAGGTTAATACTTGAAATCAAATTCCTTAGCTCGTCAGAAGCAAGGATTCAAGAATGCATGCCCTTTCCATACTTGGGGCATCAAAAGTTGGTTAGGTTACCAAGGAACCCTAATCATTAGTGCTTTGGTTATCTATTTTTGCTCGGTGCTGCGCCATGCACAGCGCATCCCAAAAAGGGGCATCTGTAGACACCAAAACAACACCAATCCGATTATGTGACCGCAAACACTGATCACTTTGACACACAAACACAGCCCCCAGGGCAGCCCTCAGAGGTCAAACAGTGGTCCTAACCACTTTTGTAGCAATTTTGTAAGTTCAAAATGCAATTTGGCACATTCAGGCACTTCGCTCAGTATTCGTCTCACCCAAGGACGAATTCAAACTGGGATCCATCTCACCCAGGGATGAATTCTGAATTCGTCTTTGGTCAAGATGAATTCCAGGTTTAACGAGCAAAAAGAAGAATGGCGCCAAGTGGCAGCCAAAGACAGTCAATTGATGACTCCTGCATTGCACGCGCATGTGGGTGGGTAGATGGGCCATTAGAGGACTGCCACAAGAACAGTCATGAAAGCCCAAGTCATGGAGGACTTTCCTCTCTCATGAGAAGACATGACCGCCACATGGCACCTATGACCACCACATGGCACTTATGCATGCCTCTCCAAAGAGACCCCCTGGGTCTATAAAATGGTGGACTTTTCCCACCCAAAGGAACAAGTAGGAAGCATTTTCAAGCAACGAAGTGCTGTCGATTTGATACCATGCCTTTACCCTTTTGATTTGCATTTTCCACATCCTTAATCTCTTTCGCAAGAGAGGTTATTGGGTGGCTATTGGAAGTGTGAATTCGGACCCAAAAACTTGACATTTGACCACTTTAATCCACCAATTTGCTGACAACCCCATCCTAAGAGATTTTGGGCCCATCCCAAGTGGATTGGTGCCAAAATCAAGTTCCAACGGTGGGTGGCCCACTTGGGCGCCCCACACTTTTTAAGTTTCATTCTAATTTGTTCTTTTGTCATTTGTTCATCTTTCATTTCATTTTATGTTGTCTAGATAGTTCATATGTTCGATTTCATAATGTTTTGATCAGATTTCATCATGTTCTCATCGCTTTTGTTGTCCCACTAACTTGTAGGTAGCGACACCAAATTCTCGCTGATGGAGGTCAAATTGGGAGAATCCGACCATCTGGGTCATCCCAAAATGCCCCCAATTAGCTAACCCCTATGTTCACAGGTCATTTGGAGATCCCGAGACGCGACATTTGGATGACATCATTTCGGCTTTTCATCACAGTCGAATTCGTCCTACCCGAGGACGAATTACAGTCGGATTCGTCCTACCCGAGGATGAATTACAGTCGAATTCATCCTGACCAGGGATGAATTGCAGTTTAATGTGAATTGGTCGACTATTTCGATGGCAGTGGCCCTCTGGTAATGTTTTCTGGTCTCTGTCAAATTTACAGGTCATTTAGAGTCATTTTGTCTATCGATTTGGCTAATCTTTTACATGCATCTTTCATTAATTTTAGAGAACAAACGTTTCTTATTTGCAGTAGGTGCTACTAACATCTTTGTTGTTTCTTTGATCGCAGGAGAAGCGGCAAGAACCAAGGATTCATCAACGCAAGCGACGGCAACACTTTGGCCTGCCCATTTCAAATGTGGGCACGCGAAAGGGGGAAGATTAAGTCTTGATTGTAACCAAAATTCATATAACGCTCCTAGCACCTTAAAAGGGAGGAGGCGTCTTTGTAATCGAGATTAAGAGTTAAATAAAAGGGCTGTGATTTATTCAATTTCTTGTATCTCCGTTCCATTCGTCTCTTTCACTTCATGCATTCTATGTTTTAGGACTTAAGCGTGTTTGATTTTGAATACATCGCAATTAGTGTTTCTTTCATCCGAAATCTCATGCTTTCATTATCAACTCCTTGTTACCCACAAGCAAATGGACAAGCCGAAGCTTTCAACAAGACCTTAATTGCTATTCTCAAGAAAATTGTCAAAGAAAATCATAGATATTGGCATACACAAATTTCCTTGGCATTATGGGCTTATCAAATAAGCATCCACATGTCTACAAGGGAAACACCAATTTCATTGGTCTATGGAACTAAAGCAATAATGCCTCTTGAGCTCGAGATCCCTTCCTTGCAAATTTTTTACAGGAATTCATAGATGATGACACTGCTAGACAAGCACATATTGACCAACTCACACTTCTTTATGAGAGGTGAGTCAATGCTTTAGAGCATTTACGAGTTTACCAAGACCGCCTCAAACGTGCTTACAATACCAAAGTTCATCTACGTGAATTCTAAGTAGGAGATCTTGTCCTTAAAGAGAAACAACAAAACACCAATGCATTTCCTCATCTTCATGAGAAATTCATGGCTAATTGGTTAGGTCCATACATAGTCACACAAAGAGTGGGTAATAGTACTTATAGGCTTTCTAGTCTAGAGGGAGAGGAAGAATTTGAACCACTTATTGTTATACACTTGAGAGTATTCTATGCATGATTTGATTACTATATATACATGGCTAATACACAAAAATATTTACATACATGTCATTCATAACATTGCATTTCATTATACATATTGCATGTTACACCTTACATTTCACAATTCATTCATAACATTTGTATTTCACTTGCATTCAACATTCCAAAAACAATGCATTCACCCACATTTCATATTGCATGTCACATTTCATAAAGTTGCATGCCATACATTGCATTCAAATTCCACATTCCATATTTTATATTTAGGGATCATTTATTCAGTTCAAGGTATTAATTTGTCCTACAAAAGTAATGATGCCTTAATTAGGGGCACCTTCACAAAGTCATCCATGACATTCCACAAAAGTCAAATTGTCATCCACATAAGCCACATTCACAAAATTCCTAGGTGTTTTCAATCACTCAGCCACTCCTAGTGTTTTAAGCAACCTCCAAAATACATGTCGAGTTCTTTTAGGACCATAACACATACACACTAAGAAAATCTTGAGTTATGGGACTGATTCCAAACATATTTTTGAACCAAGCACAACTTTCTCATATTAAAAACATCTTATGTCAAAGATGTATAACACCATACTTGGTATGAATATTGAAGCAAAAAGGATCATCCTTGCTAGTTCCATCTTGCAACATAGTCCATAAGAAAAGTGGTTTGCACCACTATCATAGTTTCTTAAAATTAAAAAGATAGAGTAGTAATGATAGGGTAAAATTCTCATCACACTTAGGTTGAGAATACGATTTCCCAAAGCTCTAAATCTTTTACATCACACACCACTGATAATTGGGTTGTAAGGACCGTACTACCTTTCCAGTTAGATGGTTAGGTAGTCATACCTAAAATTCAAGAAATCAAAAATAAAATTATGGATTATGGAGTTAGCCTCCACCAGAGCTATATACGCTTGATTGGTAGTATTAAGGTTTAAAAAACTATTATTAATCAACTTGGGTGCTAGAAAAGCCAAATGATCACATGTTTATGTGCTATCTCAACATCAATTATAGAAATTGTAGAATCTAGCTCATCACCACTCATATCATCATGCAAGACTAAAGCATTATAAACTAATGTTTTCTCATCCTTCCTTACTCCTAGAGAAGATGAAGATACCTGAGATACTACCCATGAAGGGTTAAAATTGATAAGCAAGGAACAACCACTTGAGGAAGAAGAAGAGTATGCTCTAATGGGAATAGGCCAACAAAAATATCAAAAAGACCAATTATATCTAAGAATAGATAAATTATTAGTAGCTAATAGCTTAGGTGGTGGGTGAATTGAGTACCTAGAATAAATTCATCAAAGATGATATCTCTCTTGATAAAATTATCATAATTTTGAGGATAATAGAGCTGATACACCTTTGAGTTATCAAAATACCACACAAAGATACACTTATGAATATTTTGTATCCTTTTGAATATCCTTGTGAATGTGAGACTATGTTAAAGACCCAAAGATACATAATTGTTATACATCTATCTTATTTCCTATCAATATCTCAAGAGGTGTCATACCCTAAATTTCATAGATAGGAACCCTATTGATGATGTATGCTACACAAGTGATAGCCTTACCCAAAAACTTATGATTCAACCCATTGGCATAAATCATACATAGTGTCATCTCCATGATTACCCTATTTTTTCTCTTAGCCACACCATTTTGTTTTGGAGTATAGTGAATATTCCTATGATATGCCATCCCATGAGAATCCAAAAAATCATGAAAAACATAACTAACATATTCACCACCCCTTTCTATATTGAAGCATTTGATTCTTCTACTTAGTTAATTTTAATAAGGGTCTTAAAGTTCTTAAACCTATCAAAAACCTCATCTTTAGTATGGATAGTCTACAACCACACATATCTAAAAAAATCATCAATGAAAAGAAGGAAGTACCTGTTAGTAGTTATTCTCACACCCACCTATTCATACATCCAAGAAATGAAGAAAATCAAAATTCCAAAAATTGGCTAAGTATTGAGCTTGGCAAAAAAATGGGCTAATGTCATACTCTAGGTGAGTCCCAAAATCCCATCACAAAAATATGCAAAACTTGGAAAAAAATAGGAAGCCATTAGACTCCATATGGGTCTCAAAAACCCATCACAGGGGCACTTGGTAGAGAAATGAGCTATTATCAAACTTTGAATGGATCATGGAGATGCTATCTAAAAATCCCATCACAAAGAAGCCCAAAAATATTTGGTAAAAAAATAGGCTGTTGTCAAGCTCTGAACATATCCTAGAAGCCCTTCAAGGAAGGGAAGAATGCAAAAATTAGGGTAAGTGTTGAACTTGGTGGAGAAATGGAAAACCATCAGACTCTAGATAGGTCCTAAAAACTTGTCACTAAGAAAAATGAAGTTTTTGTGCGATAAGCTTGGGTGGTAAAATGGGCAACTATCAGACTTTGAATGAGTCCCAAAAATTTATCACTACCAAAAATTCATCACCACCAAAAATTTTATCCTTCACCAAGACATGTAGTATCCACCATCAAGAGAAGAACAATGATCTTGAACATAAAATGGCCTAAGTAGGAAGCACCTGACCAGTAAATGAAACTTGACATTAATATAACAAAAAATATGTAGTTGTTCAACAGTCCAAGAGTGGTCAATTATAGAATGTTAGGTTATATGAGTAATGCCTCACTACCCCCAAGCGCATGTAGACAGAGATCATGGAATAACATAATTATTAGGTGCATCAGATGGATAGAAGAACTAAGTGTAGCCAATGAATCCCACTCCCACATCACACGAGTATTTAGTTGCAACTATAGAATGCCAAAGGGAGTATACAACCTAGCCACTCCCCTAATATAATCATATTATATGATCAAGCATCGTAAAAAAATTTATTGTAAAAACTATATATATTAGAATGTTGAGCATTCAGAGGGGTCTACTCTTTAGCTTTTACAACTTACATGTAAAATTTTTGTTGTTCAAGAAATACAAGGGGATTACTGTTTGGCCTCCATGTTGTCTCATGTATGTATGTATGAAATTTTATTTGCTTATTTTTTCAAAACTAGATGAATGACTTAGCTATTGATTTTGCATTCTGGATTCTATGCATTTCACTCTCTGGTTTTGGAATTCATTTTTGAACATAAGCGATTAATGTTGATTAAGAATAAACTGGTTGGTCTATTAGGTAATCTTTCTAGCTTCTTATGAGACTTTTAGTTTAATAATGCATGTGTTTTGATGCGACTAAATCTATACCCTCATAATTTCTAGATTCAACTATATTTTCTTCTTTTAGTACCCTTTTCATCCCTGTTGGTCACAAATCTGCCTAGTACAAAATCTACTTTTTGTGCGCCCTAGACCCATGCAACATTGAAAGGCCTAAGAATAGAGAAATATCCTTTGGGCCAATATCCAAAGAGGGTTGGCTCCCTTTCTAATCTACTATGGTTTAAAGATTAGGGTAATAGTAAAGAAATGGGGAAATATGGCTATAAGCCAAAAGTGTAGGATGGGGATAGACTAACAAATGAAATTCAAATAAAGCAATGATTAGCATACAATAGAAATGAAAGAACAGGAAATTCTTATGGTTTTACGAAGATAACCTACAAAGAGCACCTCAAAATTCACTCCCTCACTAGCAAAGATTAAATTTAAATGTAAAATTTAAATGCAGCAAACGATGAAAATGAATGTATTTAGAAATGGCAAATAGAAAATTATCAAATGCAACACCATTCAAAAAACCATAAGCCGAATGTCTTTCTATTGACATAGAAAACTTGAAGTATTTTTTTGCAGAGTGTCCATCCTCCTTTATTACATGAAAATGCATAGTATTTATAGAGGATTGCACCTCTTTCATTTAATGCAAATACAAACAAAATATTGGTAGATCAAAAACTAGCATGAATAATTTCCTCCTCGACATCAGTGATGTTCTAGTCAAAATATTTTTCATGGAAACAACAATCCTACTTTGGTGGGAGAATCATATGGGAAATTGGCATGATTAAATGATGGAAAGTAGTCTCAACGATGGTGCATTGGGACACAATGAAGTTGCCTAAAAATTGGGAGCTTGGTTGTTGAATTTGCTTCACCCTTACACCTTGGAACTCCACCTTCGCTAGGAAAGTCCACTGAGTATTTATTTTATTTTGAAAAGCAATAAATTTGGTGGATGGTGCATTGGAAAGGAACAAGGGCGTCTAATCTTACAAATTTGAAGCAAAAATTTTGGAAATGCAACTTGCATTGCTTCAAAAATTAAATTTTATTATTTCTCGACCCTTTTCAAGAGAATCTGTGAAAATGATGCCTTGGGAAGCAACGCCTCTGAGAGTAAATGAATTTTACCGTAAAATGAGGTGAAAAACCTTTTCAGAGCATTAATGGGCGACAATAGAAATTTGCTCAACATCCTGGTGATTTCGCTCCAAAATGTTCTTTCCTTTTATCATATTTTCATATCTAAAAGAAAACGCCTTTGTTTTCATTTTAAATTTACCTACATTCTTTATTTTATCCATAAATTCTTGCCTTTATCTTTGCTAAAACACCTCCCTCATCCATGTTTACATTAAGAATAGCGCACCCATATTTTAATTCCATCATTAGTAAGGTCAAAAAATACTTTGAACCCGACAAACCATAATTTTCATTAGTTTCATCCCTAGCATTAACAAAAAATTCCAAGACAAGTTGAAAGAGGGACTCGTGCCTTTCAATCGCAATTGGTGCCCCTGTGTTTTTAATATGGTTTCACCCCAAATAGGGGTAGGAATGATTTATGCCTATCCTTTGGGGTGAAAGCTCTATTTAAAACCTGCTTTGATCCATCAATGTCAAGCCCATGACGTACCACCTTTTAAACTCTTCCTCATGCTAAGTTTCACCCCAAGGAGGAGTAAAAGGGAGTTTCACCCCCCACTTGAGGCAAAAGCCCTTTTTGACTTCAACTTGCTAACTCTTCTAGTTGATGTAGCCAATTGCTTTTCAAAACAATGTTTACCCCAAAGAGAGACAAGTATTTTCGCCCCTCCTTTGGGGCGAACGCACCTTAACCCTTTGCTCATATTACCAATGGTGGGCCCAAAATTGCCATTTTAAATTTTCACCTCAAAAAGAGGCAACAAGTATTTTCATCCCTCCTTTGGGGTGAACTTACCTTTGACCCATTCATGCTTTTTCTTGCATGATGTTTCATTGGATCATTTACCCTCGCAACTATCTTATGGATTTCAACATCATAGGATCAAAATATTTCACGTGCTTTTATTTTAAATTGATGTTCACCCCAAGGAGGGACAAAAAAGGAGTTTCGCCCCTCCTTGAGGCAAAACTACCTTTTTTATGCTAATTTTAGGTGAAAGCACATATTTTTCTTTCCTTGGGCATTTTTTAGTGATTTTTATCCTTTTGGGTGCAATCACTTCTGTTACTATTTTTTACCCCCAAGGAGGGCGAAAATGACTTTCGCCCCTCTCAGGGTGAACTCACTTCTCTTTATTTTCTTGTCGGCAATGCTAATGTTCTTTGCTCTCTACAAACATCTAACCTTCCTTCTCTGATCCTTTTATCCATGATATTAATTCTATTTTTAAAAATCCATTATTTCCCTATGCATTGTCAATGAAAATTTAAAGGAGATGATTGAAACACAAATTATTGCAAAAATATGAAGTGCTACAATATTCATTATACTTCATATTTTTACAATGAAAACCATCAACAAAATTTTAAAAAAATTACAATGTGGCAAGGTGACAAAACTACCAATATTTCTAGTGGCTCTTGGGGTATCCAACTCGTATGGATGCAATCATCCCTAGGCCTTCATCAATTGTTATTAGGAGTCAGCTTCACTTGGTTCTTGCTTTGGCATTTGCTCCTCTGCCTCCTTCATTGTAGTATCTTCCTACTCTAAAAGATGCATGATTGTAGCCTCGTACATTACAATGACTTTGGACCAAGCATCACTACTGATCGACTCTCGACTATTAAGTGACTCCACTAGGTACTTGAAAGTCTCAACTTGCTTCATATAAACATAATTCACTCATTGGCTGAGCTCCAACAAGTCAGATTCAATGAGTGTAAGTTTCCTCATCATGGGGAGCACATGGTATTCAGTTAGAGGCTCATCCCAATCGTTTATTTTGGAGGCATCATCAACAAAACTTACCCATACTGCTTCCAGGTCCTCCTTTGATAAAATTTTCCCCTTATCATCAATAAAAACAGGAAAACCTTTATCAACCACTACACTAAAGTAGAGTGTTGAAACTCTTTTCTCCTGCTCAAACATATCAAGTACCTTACAAGCCTATTTAACCTGATCTAGATTGGAGAAATACTGGTGCACTATAACTTTGGTGATTTCCCAAGATCGGGCCATGTCACTCATGGGATGAAATCTAAGATCCGATTTAGCCAGCACTTGCATTTGCATTAATTTTACCAAAATGGGATCTAGGTGCTCTTCGCCATACTCCATTATATGTTGATCATACGAGACGACTGTATGTATCTCCTGAAGGTACATGAGGAACTATGTCACCTTCTCCACCATGGTTTTATAGTCAACAAGAAATTTTTTGTGCACCTCCTTGATCTTTTATTTGGTCAAAACAATTGTCTGTGTTGCTTTCATGGCCAGTTGATCCTACAAACTTTGGAGTTGATCTTTCAAGGCTCGAACCTGCTGTTCTGCTACTTCCTTGGCCTCATGGTTCTTTTGAGCTATCTTCTCCCAATATTTTACCTTCTACTACTAAAGACTCACCTCTAACTTTGTAGATTACAACTGTGCTTGAATTTTAGCGAAAAATTCCTCCAACTCGGCCATTTTCACCTCAACCTCAAAAAAGCTTTGCTTATAATGTTCACCATGCAGGTACAGGGAGCTCATTTCTACTTGCATGTTCCTGATCTTCTCTGTAGTGTTGATCTTTGTAAGGTCCTTGATGAATATCTCATAAGTGTAATCATTTAGAGTCATCTCTCCTTGAGGCTTTTGGACCTAGGGGATCATTTTCACTGTGTGTGTTTGCATAGCATTGGGATCAAAATAAACCTTCTTCAAAGGCTTTTGTGGTTCCTGAGCCTCCTTTATTTTGTGGCTCTTCAACCACTGTGATGAACTTAGGTAATATTCACTGATTTTAGTTGTAATAGATCGTTCTAGTATAGTATCCATATCTAATTTAGGTAATACCTACAACTCCAAAAGCGATATAAAAGGGAAAGGAGCTTGTTGTGGATTCGACTCAACGAAAGTGGAAACTGACATAGTGGGAGCGACTGATAGAATGGAGGTGGTTGTGGAAGCAAGTTATTTAGCTATGGTCACACTCACTCAAGGAGGAGCTTGTGTGCTTACAGTCATAGCGAAAGTTACTGAAATGGAAGGTAAAGGGCGTAAAAATGGGTTCAGGGTAGATGCAAAAGAACTGAAAGAAATGGAAATCAAAGAAATGGAAAAAGAAGAAGTGAAAGTGTTGGTGACTGGTGGATGAGAGATAGGAAGTTAAAATAAGGTGGAGTGTAGGCAAGAAAATCCACATCTTGAAAGGAAGAAGCAATAATAAAGTTGGATTTGCATAATTTTAAATAAAATGTACAATCTAGTGAGATAGTACAATTGGCAAGAAGAATGTACTATCTAGTGAGATAGTACAATTGGAAAGAAGAATGTACTATCTAGTGAGATAGTACAATTGGAAAATAAATTATTAAAATAAAATTAAAGTGCATGTAAAATGAAATGACATGCGGATGAAATGTAATTTGATATAAATTACATTAAACCTTAGTAAATATTACTTTAATTTTTTAATGTATGGGTCGTTGTAAATAATGAACTATCTCACTTTGGAACGGCCTGGACAGCCATTATAAGCCCCACATTCAAATTTTTGGGTTGTTGGTTGTTGGATTGGTTCATGGGGGATTTTAGTTCAGTCATTATGGTTGGTGTTGGATTGAATTGTCATTGTTATCCATGGAATGAGAAGGATTTAATGCTGTAATTTATTTACTATTGTACACTGCCTGTGTACAATGCCAAAATAATATAAATTATCATTTAGACCAGATTTTTGTATGCATGTGTGTGGATCTGAGATCAATCTCAATAAATGTATTGTTGGGGATTTTTTATTGATATTGTAGGTACTGTGGAGTCCAAATATTTTTTGGAGTTGCATACCCATAAAACGTACAACCATCCCAAGGGTTTTATGTGAAATAGATGAATAAAGAGAAATTTAGATTAATGGTTGTTACCCATTATGGGAATTGATATTTTTGGCAATAATAGGCAAATGGGTATTTTTCTAAGATATTTTGCAAAATGAGGGTTTTACTAAACTGTACAACGATGTGACCAAATCGTACAAGGATTTGTAATTTCATACATTTGATGATTTTTTGGCCTAAAATTGTACTTTGAAGCATTTTTAAGGTAACTTGAGTGATTTCCAAGCGAATACTGGCAAAATGAGTAAGATTTGAGTAATTCCAAGATTCTTGGATAAATAGTACAAGTGTTCAGTTATGACCATACGACTGTATTTTTTGGGGCTATTTTGAAGATAGAACAGTGGTAAATAGTACAACTATATGGAATTGGCTAGATTAAGTGCAATTTATTGAAAGTTATACTAAATATCTCTCATCACATGCTTTGGGAAATATTGCACTCCACTCGTGCTGCATGGAGAGCATACCGAATGGAGCTAAAATAGAAGCAAAAATTAAAGGATGGGAAATGACAATCACCAACTACTCAGGAAAAGTAGAAGAGAGAGAAAACGTACATGAGAAACAATGGTGAAATTGTTCCATTGATCAACAATGCATTACATAGTTTTATAGTTCTTGAAAGAACTAAAAATAGACACGGTGGTTGAGAGAAATCCTCTTAAAATTATTATAACAAAATAACTTAAATATAGATCTTATTCTAAAAACATGCTAATCTTGGACTATGGTCAAACATTGATCAACCAAGCCAAAACCTTAACGTATGCTAATCAAATTAACTAGAAATATGTAAATCAAAACATTAAACTAAAACTAAATACTAGGACTTAATACTTAGGACTAAGGAGGCAATGTTGAAAATATTCCAATATTCTTCCCCTTGATGCTAAAGACACTCATGCAAGAGTTATTTAAGCATAACAAAGTTGGAAGAAAATATTTCTCTTACATTTCCTCCAATCTTGAATCAAGAAATCAGAATTTACAAAATACTTATGGTGGCACTCCTTCCACTCTTCATGTGGAATTTCCTACAAATGCTTGAGTGCCTTCTTTTGTTGATTAGCTCCCCCTTCAACAAAAGTATATCCTCTTGTGGTTTTAAGAAACCACTCTCTTACATCTTTATCATTATGGTCTTTAAACCATGCTCTCACATTTTAATCTTCTTTTACATCTTCAACACTAAACAATACTCCATATGAGTATTTACAATTAATCATCTCACATAGATGATTATACCATACAAATATTTCACATATTTCCACACAAAATATCATAATAAATATGGCCATATAACGACCAACTACATATGCAACATAAAGTTGCTCCTCACACAAATATTCTCACAACAATGACTTTACAAGAATCCTTCTCCCAAGGAATTTTGAACACATAATTTTGATCCATGTGACCCAAGTTCTCCATCACTATATTCTCTCCAAGAAGACTCTTCATCAAAGTTGTCTCAATGAGACAATCACCTTTCTTTTCATTCTTGCTCACAAAAAACAAATCATTAATCATAAAAACATTACCTTTAGTATGAGTAGATTTGGTGCTTCCCATAAATCTATTTTGTAGTAGTTCTCCTTTATTGTACGGTGCTTCAAGATCAACCATCAACTCTTCACTAAGAGTTATCCTCCTTTGTTCAATAGATGCTGGTGTGTTGAAAAACCATTCATTCAAGCAATAATACATTTTTGCCTTTTCAAGACAACTATTTTTCTATAATGTAGACACTCCAAGTGAGTGATCATCATCCATGAGTGATGTTTTCTTTACCATTACAACAAGAAAATCAGCAATCACATTTTCATTTTATGTTTCTATCCCATTTGCCCTCTCACTTTCCATATACCAAATGAGAGATTCTTGTGTGTTCTTTTCTTCACACAACACATCCTTCACCCTTGATGAGTGATCTTCAAACAAGAAGCTTATAGCTTCCATTTCCTCTTCATCAAAATTTTCTTGTGGATCAGCATCCCACATTACTTTATTTGTTCTTTCAAGAGAGCACACATCCATTCCAAGTGAATGGTATTCAACAAAAATAAGCCAATAGTCTTCCATGAACATTGCTTTTCCATCATCATATTCTTTATTCTCCTCCATGATAATTGTAGATGCATTCTCCATGAAGTATTCTTCAACAAATAGCTGATTTGGTGTCTTCTCCATAAGACACTCTTCTTCATATGTCTCCTTCATGAGACATTCTTCATCATACATCTCACCTTGATGATCTTCAAGCAAGGAACACTCCAATGTGAGTGTTTCTCTTCCTTTATCTTCAAATTCTTCTTCCTCTTTGCTATCAATGTGAATGCTTTCAAAGCATACCATTCCTGCAAAAAATTCTTTAGTACAATTTTTATTTTCATATTTTTCTCCTCCTAAAAGAAATAATTGACTATTATAATTTTCCATGCCATTACAAGACATGTCTTCAATGATCCGTGTCTCACAATGACTCTCTCCAAGGAGAGCTATACAAGGCTTCTTCGCCTTCTCATCCTCTTCTCCATGAAGGGATTCCTCATCTTCATCTCTCTTATCTTCAAGAAGTTCATCATCACTATTTTATTCAAACATGTCTTCCTCTTCAAGGAAGAATTCACCATCATAAGAATGTATGTCTTCATATGAGTCTTGAAAAAACTCTTCAAAAATAGCTTCAAAAGGATCTAATTCAGAAAATTCTTCAAGGAATAAAGGCTCCTCCTTGATTAAACAATCTTCATGATTGTCACACATGGCTTTATGGGTGTCCTTATAAACCCCATAAGCATCCTTCAACACTTACCATGCCATTGTAGCTGATCTACAATTGGATATGAGAGGAAAAACATTATTTTCCATTTCTCTCCTCAAATCCATAAGAGCTAAGCAATTTGCATATTGTTGCTCCTTCTTCTCTTTTATCTCTTCGCCTTGTAGCTTGCTCCAAGTGGGTTCCTCATAGCCTTCTTGAACTATATCCCATAAGTCTTGAGCCTTCAAGGTACAATACCAACGAAAGCAATCAATTGATAATTGGTGTAAAACTCATCGTAAGTTTTCAAAAATAATCCATCCATCACCAAGACATATGGAGACCCAATTTTTCTTTGATGAGTACTCATAATCCACTAGTTAGTAATATTCTCTTCATACCAATCGGGAAGTTACTCCTTCATCTAACTGAATAATCTTGGAAGAGGAATCTGATGCTTATGCACTATAGGATTGTACTCAGCTTCCATCTCATAAAAGTCATGACATGGTGGGAGTGGCATCATATTTTCCATGTGCCACTCCAAATCATGCAACTCTAAATTATTTTTATGTCACTTAATGTCTGGCTTGAGGTAACAATGAAAACTCTTAACACCTATTTGCATCATGAAGTAACCCAAAGGGTCGTACTTCCACCACTACAGCAACTCCACTATACCAACGTCATAGAGGGCTTCGATAATTAACTGATTCTAGACCACTTGGATCACCTCAACGCCTCCAAAGTGAAAAGGTATGTAATTGATAAATATCGTTGATAAAGTCATGCTGGTGAATGAATTCCAATGCAAAAATATGTTCTGTGGCAAAATATGAAAGAAGAAATGGCTTACTAGTATAGCCAAAAATGCACAAAATGACGCCTTGCGTTAGCAAAAATATATCTCCCTTCTCCTTTGAGATGATTTAATCTCTCATTGCCCTTGGTACCCTTTCACATCTTCCAAAAAGTAGCTCTAGGGAAGGGCCCACAAACATGCGATTAAAATTATAAAATGATTCCTCCTTTGACAAGCTGGAAGTCCACAAATATATTGATAGTCTCCTATTTTCTTTGTCAACTTACCTAACTGTTATGAAGGAAATTTTTTGATACATGTGGAAGAAGAAATACCATATTAAGAATTATGTGTACTTGAATGCCATGGTTTATTCACTCTGTATTTTATTCATCTGGGTGTACATACTTCAGGTAATATATCATCCCAATCAAAGAAAATCGAATTTGTCCTTACTGTCATTGTAGTAAGGGCATATAATTCAACCTATGAAATACACTGCACTAATGCTACCTACCACTTGTGCACTCCCAAATTAGTTAGGAGACACACAAACCAAGCCACCATAGAAAATATAAGTAGACTCTTGAAATATATCAATGGCATAGGTAAATTCGATAGTTCGCCATGTTGGGGCATATTTATCAGTTGGGTCTCCATAAACTGATGCAGCGCTATTATCAACTGATATTTCTTCTTCTTTTTATCATGGTGCAACTTCTTAAAAACAACATTGGAATAGGTTTAATTCCACAAATGAATGCTTCCTAGATATCATCGGATAAAATAGTAAACAACACATCTCCCTTCATGTTCTGGATAGCTTTGGTGACGGGATTACAGAATCTAGAAATTTCCTCCACCAACTTTGGAAAAATATGGATCGGTGTGCACAAATACTAGAAAATCTAAGCATGATAGGCAATGGTGAGAGGGATTTATGATGTCAACCCCTTCCTAACTACCACATCCACATCCTGACACAATTTCTCAATGCCTTTATTTGAAATGATGCAAAATCTCCAACCTGAGCTAGCATGTCAGAATATGGATCCAGGTCAACATTTTTATTTCACCTGGATTTCTTAGACTTCTTGTCTCCTTCAGTTTTTTTCTTCTCCTTATTTGGATTTGTGATATTCTTTGGCCTCACAGCTTTTTTTCCCACCTTCAAAAATTCTTAGACGCTCTATAATTCCTCCAACCAAGCAACTAGATGCGATAATGCTCCAAAAAATATAAAAAATTACCTCCATGCCATGGATGCACCAAATTTATAATTTGTGCTTTCAACCACCAGATTTATTGCATGTGCTGCTTTTTAAAGAAGTTGGGCGAATGTGCATCTTGATTCCCTAGCCAGGCATGATTTTTAATAATTTTTTAACTATTATTAACTTCCTTTTCACCTGAAATCCTCCTCAAACCTTGTTCTTAGCCACATTTTATCTTTAAAATCATAACCTAGATGTCAACGACTAATCTCAGGAATGATAAACAACATGTGTCAATAACAGATGCCCTTCAGGATGAAAATGAATCAATTCCGCCCCCTTAGAACTTCAAAACGTCAATCTAGGGTGAACTAGAAAAACCAAACTTCTTCGAGTGCACTTCTTCCCTGAAAATTTCATTGGGCACTTCAAAATTATTTAATCCTTCAAAAATATTCACTGGGTGAAATACATTTTCTAAAAATTTCACTAGGCAAAAATCATCTCGCAATTTGCCTCTTTGTTTACCCTGCATTCAAAAAATCATCCTTTCTTCTTGCTTGGTGAATTCATAAATATAGCTGCCCTTTTCAAAATAAAATTTCCTCTCCAATTTCACCCCAAAAAGTGCCTTTCTAAAAAAAACAAGCTTTAACTGCCAGAGCTTTAACCGGAAAAGCATTTAAAAAACAATTTCACCCTCCATTATAGAAAATGCTTTTCTTTAATAGTGAGTTTCCTTGAAACACATATTTTTTTTATCCTTTGCTTTTTCTTTTTCGAAGTTTGCTTCGAAACTGCACTTTGCCCCAACAATTGCATGGCAAAATTTAAACTTTGGGTGAAATTTAAAAAAAAATCACTTTCTCTCTCTTATATATATATTCATTTTTTTCCACCTTTCACCCCAAGGAGGGGTGAAGATCATTTTCGCCCTGAGGGACGAAGATCATTTTCTCCCCGAGGGACGAAAATAATTTTCGCCCCTTACTCGGGGTAAAATTAATCTATTTTCTTTTCCTTTTTTTAATATTTTACTCTCAAGAGGGGCGGAAGTAATTTTTTTAATTTTTATATATATATATGATTATTCTCCCCCTTTCACTCCTCAAATAAATCCATTTCATTTTTAATCCAAAATCACATTGTCAAAGAGCCAATTTAATGATTTTCGCCCCAAAATTTAAAATGAGGCCTTGAAAATCATTTTTAGGGCGCAATTGATTTTCACCCAAATGAGGACGTCTTTTGGGGTGAAATCACTTGTTAGGGATAAAATAAAATCACTTATTTTCTTTCTTTTTCTTCTTTTTATAAGCATAAAATACTTGAAAAATAAAAGAAAATATTTGTACATATATACATACTTGATCTTGAAAATGTCAGTGATAATAGGCCTTCAAATGAAGACCATTTACCAGAATCGACAATTCTCGGCCATTCATATCATGAATATAATAGGCATTAACTAAGTTTACTCCTGAAATTTGATGGACCTTCCCATATAGCTTCGAAATTATGATGCTTGCCAGGATTTGCTTTATATGTATTCTATTTTAACACCAAATATTTGACTTTGAATGCCCTTTTTGATGTCTTCTTGCTAAACCATTTTTGTGTCATCCTGGCATGTTCCATGAAAGTATTGTATGCCTTCTCTCTTTTTTCTTCTAGTTATAGGAGCTATGCTAGTCTCACGCTCATAGGGTCAAATTCATCATCTTCATAAACTAGCATTTGCAAGATTCGAAGGAAAGGTAACTCAATGTATATGGGAAAAAATGCCTCCTTACCGTACAACAAAGAATAAGGGGAAGCCTTGATTGATTTCTTGATCAAAATTCAATCTACCCACAAGGCTTGATTCAACAACAAATACCAACTTATTTTGTTATCTCCAAGGATCCTCTTTAAAATTCTCAACAAGTTCTTATTTGTTAATTCAACCAAATCGTTCCCCTGCAGATAGTAATTAGAAGATGCTTTCAAATAGATTCCATACTTACCTATGAATTCACTGATTTTAGCACCAATGAAGGGGGTCTCATTATCTATCATAATTGCATCCGGGATGCCAAAGCAGGTGATTTTCTCCTCCAAAAATGAGATAACAGTTTACTGATCTGCCTTCTTTGTTGGAATCACCTCTACCCATATGGTTAAATAGTTTGTTGTAGTCATAATATACTTGTTTTGGGCAGAAGAATTGGGATCAATAACACTAATAAATTCTAAGCCACATTGTTGATACGGTGCTTCAACTTGTATCGAATGGAGAGGTAAAGATGCCTTCCTTCTTCTATCAACATATCTCTAGAAGTTGTCACAGTTATAACTAAATTTGAATGCATCTAAAAAAATAGTAGGCCAAAAATAGCCTACTCTGATGATCTTAAAATCCATGGGCCTTCCTACATAATGGTCGCCTGATAGACCAGAGTGAAACTCCTCTAGAATCTTCTATTTCTCTATCTCCTTAACACATCTGAGAAGGACTCCATTGATATTTTTGTGGAATAAGCCTCTTGGAAATAATACATACTTGAGGGCTTGCAATATGAATATCCTTCTCTGTGAGGATTTGAGGTGTGATGTATATTTCCTATAGTTAAAATATTTGATAAGGTCCTTTGTCCAATCACGACCGATCAAAGATTTATTAGCAAGATTACTCTCACTTAGTATATTATCAGACTTGAGATTAACTGATTGAGAGGTGGCACTCTTAGCAAGCTCTTGGCAGAGTTCTTGACCATGAACTAGCTTAGTTGGCCAAATATCTACATCAAAATCCTAGATTTTAGAAATCCAACCAACTCTCTTATCACCAAGTTCACCTTGAATAATGAAACTTCTGACATCTGGATGAATGACATAAACAAGTCTTTCTCTATGAAATAAAGTGCCAAAATTGCTTCAGAGGTTTCATAACCACATATATTTGCTTCTCAATAAAATTATACTTCTTCTTGTGCGGCTAGATAACCTAGCTTAGAAAAGCAATCGGTTGCTCATCTCCATCATCTCTCTTTTGTGTGAGCACAGTTGCATAGCTTTCTTGCTCCCCTACAATGTAAAGGATAAAATCCTTTGAATAATCTGGATTGATCAGGATAGGGACTTGGAAAATTATTTCATTGACTTCCTAGAAAACTCGCTTTCTATGCTTCATCCACTTAAAATCTACGTTCTTCTTAAGAAGCTCGATCATCGGCTTCACGACTTGAGCGAAGTCTGCAATTAATTTTCAAATAAAATTAATTTGTTTGCTAAATGACTGTATTTATTTCTTATAGGCTAGTAGTGGCAACTTCAAGAGAGCTTTAGCTCTGGAAGGATCAATGGCTAACCTTTCATTCAAAATCACATGGCCTAGGATTTTTCCCTCTTTAACATAAAAATCAATTTCTTGGGGTTGATAGAAATTCCAAATTCATAGTATTTCTTGAAAACCTATCTCAGGTGAGAAGCATGCTCCTTCCTATCATGTTAAAATATAGTCATGTCATCTAGATATATCACAATAATGTGATTCAACAACTCACCAAAAGCTACATCCATTTCTCTTTGGAATGTTGTGCTAGCATTTGATAGACCAAAAGACATTCATTGGTAGGAAAAAGTGCCCCACTTAGTAGTGAATGTCATTTTGTGTTGGTCTTCATCCTTCATCAAAATTTGGTTGTAGCCAAAGAATCCATCCAGTAATAAAAATCTCTACGCTCTAGTAACTACATGTAGAATCTGTTCAATCTGTGTTAAGGGATAATGGTCTTTCAGCGATGCCTAATTTAAATTATGGAAATCCATGCACAAGCAAATGTCTTCATTCTTCTTTCGTACTAGGACCAGATTTGTCACTCAAGTTGAATTTTTGATAGGATATATAATTTTTACATCCAACATCTTCAGTAACTCTACCTTCATTAGCACATCAATATTTGGATTAATAGGCTATTATTTTTGTCTAAAGGGTTTTACCCCTTCCTGCAACTTGATGGTATGCTGGATCACATCCTTGTAGCATTTAAGATCATGATAGCTCTAGGAAACAATATCTAGGAACTCATAACATAACTCCTTAATTTGTTCGAGCTCCTATAGAGAGTGATTTATCCCAACTTTGATTATCTTATTAGGTTTCAACTTCAGCTCAATATATTCTTTCTCATCCACTTTGATCCTATGCTTTTCTTCTCTATCATTCTGATCAAAGAGGTTCTCAAGAGTAATCAATCCTTTTGGGATGTGATTATTTTTTATTTGGATTAAACCTTTAGCTTCATCTTCATACAATGTCCTTCCCTCCATACAAATGGCTTCTTTAATAAAAAATTCACAATTTGCTCATCATTGTCAAAAACTTGCCAGTAGATATTTTTGTCAGGGAATAAAGGTCTATAAATTAACCTTACAATCTTGGGCTTTCTTACCACATGCTCAACCGAAGAGATGTTCACACCAAGGGATGCTAGAATATCTACATGTTTATTTCATTCTCGCAAAATCTCTTGAACATTCAATACGATAAATGAAGCAAACAGATCTCATATCTTGTTGTGGTACACCTTCAGGTAGTGCTACTTTAAAATGCACTTGCTAGTCACTTGGTTGATAATTAACTCAAAATATTTTAAAATCTAAAGTTGTTTGATCTTGAGTTTTTATGCTTTATTCAGGCCTAAGCACAGTGCTTCATACTTAGTGGTATTGTTCGTACAACTCTAGGTCAATCGATATGAATATATCTTCTAAATTCTAAAAGGAGAGATAAATACTATTCCAACTTCGACACCATTCTTGCATCTAGCACCATCAAAGTACATTTTCCACAACTGGTCAGGGATGGAATCTAGATCATCATACATATTTACTTCAACCTTCTAAGGCTTAGTAATGGTGTAACAGTCGATTTCTATCTCCATCATTGCGTTGAAGTCAAACATTAAAAATTCATCCTCTAAATGAAGCTCATTTAGAGTTTCCTCCATCAGATCCATCTCCTCTAGCTCTTTAGTCACCATATTAACCGAATCTACAAATTTTTCCTCTTCTTCAATCTTTTCAATATGATATATGGAAGGCTTCTCATTGTAAATCCATATTCTCCTTCCTTTGAATGGAATATCCAGGTGAGAATAGTCTAGAGATATAGAGCCTCCTAACTTGGATATGAAATCCCTTGATAAGCACATGCTAAAGTATGGCTCCAAATCTACCACAATAACTTCCTGAATAACTGTTATTTGGGGCATGTTGTGTAAGATAATCAGGATACCCTTAATCATCCCCATAATTTTTACAAGAGTGCAATACAACTAAAAAATGTTTGGGTTGCTTCTTATGTATTCCATACCCATTATCTCATAAACCACCTTTGGCATGACAACTATCATTGCATTAGAGTCAATCATACAATTGTGCACAATCCAACCCTTCATCCTGAGAGACATATAGAATGGGGGAGTTCTATTTTTTTCTATGATAGAAGTGGGCAGTGTTTGAGCTATCACTGTCTGCATAGGATTTTTCCTCTTATCCTTCACAAATTTTAATAATTATTGCAACAGGTCCACTTGTCCAGGTAGTTGTAGCACATCATAGAGGCTCACCTTGGTGGGAATCCTCTTCAGTTATTTGATAATATTGTATGACTACATGATAAGCTCCCTTCCTTCACTAGTAACTTTATATTTACTTCAAAACTACTGCATAGCTTCTACCCTCTAACGCTTGGTCAAGGATGGGTATTTGAGCCTCTCCTTCACCTGCTCTTTCATTTTTGTTTGAGTTTGTGCAACCAAATACTATAAAGTTGATGGTTTTGCTTGCAATATGTCCTTCGTTGGAGTAGGTAAAATATCTTTCAACAAGATGGGTTCATCTACTTTAGGTGCCGACACAAGAAGTTTCGCTTGAGATTGTATTTTTTTTTTATATCTTCAGCTTAGTAGGTACCTTTAATGGCTCCATTTTAGCTGGATCTATAGTGACAAGATTTTTTCTAGATCTTGTGAGAATTGAAACTTGTTCAACATATGGGACCATGAAGTTATGATCAACTTCAGTGATCATGTTGACTTAACCACCAGAATGTTCTCTTTGATGGATCAAATTTCTTATTTGCAAGCACAATAGTACCCCTTTTAAGAGCTTTGCTGGGAGAAGTTGCTTGTTCTCTGGTGATTTTTGGTGGTTGGAACCTCTTTCGATGGAAATATTTTTTAGTCTGCTTTCTTTGATTATAATAATTTCATTACCCATCGTTCTTATGGCTGAATTCATGGACTACAACTCCTTCAACACCTTATCTTATGGATCAGGGTTTGAGGGTGTTGGGGGAGCTAGTAATGGTAATGGAACAGGTGGATATGGTAGTGTTAGGAATTAAAATAGGGTTGGTAACTATGAAATGGTTGGAGTTGAGAGTTGAGGGATATAAATTGTTGCTATGGTTTTGGATGTACTCAGATTCCATGAAGGAATTGGATACATAGGTGACATAAGAAAAGGTTGAGAAGGTGCATTTGCATACAAATACTATAGAAGGTCAAGTAAAATAGGCATGGCCAGTTTTAGTGGAAGCTTACCAATAGCAATCAAATCAGCTTTAGCCTTTTGTGCTATATAATATAGGTTAGGGAATGTATTGGCAATGGACTGTTGGATGGCCATACTGATATCAGAGTTGAAAGCTTGGAGGTAGTAAAAATTTTCTTATTTGGGAGTCAACCAGAGACCATCAAGAACCCTATGCCAAGTTTGGGTGAACCTAACATTGAAGTCCATGATTTACTCCTGTAGATACCTCTGAATAGTGGTGAACTGATGCATCAGAGAGAAAGGATCCACTTATTTATTGAATAATTTGATTAGCAGTTCAACCAAATGGTCCTAGGTGGTGATGGTTGTAGGTTGTAATGACCGGTACCAGTAAATAAATTTTCCTTGAAGAGAAAGAACAAGCAATATTACCATTATATCCTCATATGTGATGCCATGAATGTTGAGCAAGGTGTAGCGATAGTATTGTCATTGTTGTCAACACAGTCAGATAGATCGGTTGATGCAGTGGACAGGAGTTTAGAGGTTATTCAAAGTATGTACAATGATGTTAAATGCTTATGAGGATGTTTTTGATGTTTGGGTGAAGTTGTTACATGTTGTTTGTGCAAATTTGCAAAAGTTGAAAAAATCGTCAAAAAGTTGTCAAAGCAGCAAAATAGCCAAAAAGTTGCAAAAGTTGCCACGGGCACAGTTGGACAGGATGGATCAGTTTGTAACATGCCAACATATCAGGAAATAGTCCATAACAGCATTTGAGATGTCATTATAGTGTTTGGAGTGATCGGTGATGTTTTCGGTATCTTGGAGGATGATTTGGCAAGTGGTTGTACAGGCTGAAAAAGTGCAGGTTTTGTCAGAAGCAATGCAAAAAAACCGTAAGGTTTTATGTAGCAAAATTTGAACTGGAGGTAGTAGTTATCTTCAAAAACATGTTTTCCAAATTTCAATGAAAACTGAGAAACGAGGTGAATTTTATAAGTGTTGCAAGACTATCACAAAAATGCTCTTTTTTGAAAAAGTGTGTCAGTAGCAGTTTTTGTGGAAGTGGTACAGGAAAACCATAAGGATTTAGGTAGTGAGTTTTGGTTTGGACATATTCAGTGTTGCAAATATTCTATGTTTCAAATTTCAGATAAAACCAAGTTATGAGGTGAGAGTTATGATTTTTGCAAAAACGTTACAGGTCTCTTTTATGTCAATTTGTGCCACTTGGGAAAAATCCTTTAGTTGGCCATTTCGACCTTGAAGAGTCACTAAAGATTCAGTTTCAGTGTTGTTACACCTTCAAGGCATCAAATATATCATATTTTTTTTTTGGTTTTAGTTGTCACATGGCTCCGAAGTATGAGAACGAGTAAGGTGTCAATTCTTTGCATGTGACGTGTTTGACGAAATGCCTTCTCAATATAAAAAAAGGGAGTTATATTATTTTAAGCAGTTTTCATTAAATAAATATCTTTGGAGAAAGTGAAAAGTGAAAATGAATGCAAGTGTGTGCATTTAAGTTAGAAGTGTTTTATTGAAGAGTGTGATTTTATTTTGTGCGGAGAGAAGAGTGTGTGGAGAAAAATAAAGAGTGAAAATCCGTGTTTTTGGAAAAAAGGTGAAAAACATCACTTTAGTATTTTGGACATAACTTTCTCATAAAATATTATTTTTGGCTGAAATTTTGATATGAGGTCATAGATAGAGTTCTACACAATACCCAGAAAGTGTTTAGCAATTGACAGAACGAGCTAAGAGAACAGATAATTTTTCTATGAGAAGAGAAGATTCATATGTCATTTTATTATCAATATCAAAATCAAGTGGGTGCTTGGTAGAGGGGTTGGTGCTTCTTTATATTGGTGCAAATAAATCAGGGGTTGGTGCTCCTTTATGTTGGTGCAGATAAATCAGGGGTTGGTGCTTGTTGCGGGCCAAACAAGGTGAATGGTTTCCTATTTTTGTCACATGCCCGTGCATTTAATTATCAACCCAAGGAGCTTCGTAAACTTGCAAAGAGTCGGAACTAGGTTACTACAATACCACTGGAGGTGAATCTGCTAATCCTATGTTTGGGGGGTGTTCTTGAGATGGTTGTCAATTATTCCCGCACTCCTCAATAAATTACGTAAGAAGAATAGAAATAAATCTACAGAAATAAATAATGTATACATTCCTGGAAATAAACCTACTGCAAAATACTGGAACTAGTAAATTAATGAACGTTTCTATGAAAGCAATAAACTGATAAATAAATAGAAAATAAATGGGGAAGAAATACTGGCTTGGAGTGGGCCCAGGCTCCAGCAGATTCCTCCCGATCGAACATGCGCTTAGAACTTCTAGAAATGTAATATATTTATCAACGTATTACAATCTATCTTCTGTAATTCAAAATGGATCTTTATTAATTATTTCTATATATTCTCAGAATGATCTACATGTGTTTATATAACACACCCACAAAACTTCTATTACAGAATTGGTTACAACAGTCGATTCTTCCTAGACTAAATTAGAACAATCTGGCAAATGCAATCGACGTTTGGCATTCTGTTCTGAAGGCAATGTGTTCATTTCGGTTCGTGCTTTGCCTGGCATCGGTAAGACATTTGGGTACATTAGGTGCTATCTCCAATTTAGCTCTGCATGATGTAGAGCTGGAATTGCACCAGCCGCTGCCATCCACATCGTTCAACTCTGGTCAACAGGCAAAGAATCAGTGGCGCCTTCCGGTTGTAGGGAGGCGCTTGCCTCCTATTAGCTCCTTTCGATTGTAGGGATGCGCTTACCTTTTATTAGAATCTTCCAGTTGTAGGGAGGCACCTACCCTCTATTAGCGCCTTTTGGCTATGGAGAGGCACTTGCCTTTGGTTGGCACCTTTCGATTGCAGGGAGGCGCTTGTCTTTGGTTGGCGCCTTCCAGTTGCAGGGAGGCGCTTGCATTCAGACGATGCCTTCAAATTGTAGGGAGGCGCTTGTATTCAGATGGCACCTTCCAACTGCAGGGAGGTGCTTGTATTCAATTGATGTCTTTTGACTGCAGGGAGGCGCTTGTATTCAATCGGTGCCTTTCGACTATAGGGAGGCGCTTGTATTCAATCGGTGCCTTTCGACTGCAGGGAGGCACTTGTATTCAATTAACGCCTTTCGACTGCAGGGAGGTGCTTGTTCCCTTGGCACCTTTCGGTTGTAGGGAGGTGCCTATGTTCTTTACATTGACTCCCAATGAAATAAAGTGCCAGGTCCATCAAAAGGACCTCGACCATTCCAAATCTAACTAAATCAACTGCAATTCCACAAAACATACTAAAAGCACACAAATTAGATAACATGCATAATTATATCAAATATCTATATAATCATTCATAAAAGTACGCAATCCTTATTATACATCCGCATATTGATCCAAGAAGTATGTACAAAATATGAGTATTTCTGGTGCTCATCATCCCACCATGCCTAACATATGCCATGCCCTTGTGGCATCCAAACTGCAAGTAGCCCTCTGACTTTTCATCGTCGCCATCTCTTGGAGGATTTTGCTGCCCTTGCGGCTCGATTTTATCTTTTCATGTTGGCATGTGAAGGTGTGGTTCACATTTGCCTATGGGAAACTGTGGCTATTAATTATCCCCTTCTTATTTTGGCCGCTACTGGTGGTGGTCTAGCTAGTGTTGTTCCTGCCAATTGAAATGCAGCTTCGACAGCTTGCCAGAGGTCGGTGTCTGGATGTTTGGCCTCTGCCAGAGGGATATCTGAGTTATCCCCTCTATAAGGCACTACTTGGGCCTTGTATAATGTGGCCACTTTAGGGGTAAGCCCTGCATTCTCCTTTGCAATTGCAACAGCATCCAATTGTGGGCCATATACTCCCCACCGTTCCAAGTACCTCATCCTCATGGAAGGCCGCTCTCAGGATGAACCATAGATGTCCCAAAACTAGTTGTCTTATGTCGGATTGACACAGATGTCAGAATCTCCTTTTATCCTCGAGGATGTCTTCCTGGCTGCCTTGGCTGCTTTCATTTTGTTGCACAACTTCTCAAAATATTTTTGCCTTTCGACGAATGGTTGCATGTCCCATTCGTCCTCCTCTGACTCGACGAAGGTCACTTTCACCTTCTGTCGAGCTGTCCTGGGCCTCTTTGCCTTGGCCTCTATAGAAAATGTGGCAGCTCAGACCGGGGTCTCTTCTTTCTCCTTTGGGGACTTCTCTTGACTCTGAAGGATCGGCTATGCTACTATCTCCGGGGGTGATTCTTCATTCTCCTATATTCCTGGTATCGACCTCTCAGGCTCTTCTCCCTCTTCAGGCCTGGGGAGGTCCTCCATATCCTCTGGTCTTATCTACTGCTGGAGGCCTTCGTCCTGCTCTGTGTCACTTAGGACAATGACAAGGGAATCATAGGGCTTCTTTCATTTTCACCCCTGAAAATAGAGGAATCCTCCCCTACCTCTAGGCTGCTCTGTCGAGTGTCCGATCGAATCTCCCCTGAAGAGAATACCTGTTCGGCGGATGTGGGAGAGTTCGTTGGCACTGCTTTTGCCCAATCAATCTATGTGGACGCCTCCTGTCTTGTTGTTCCTTTGTCTTGAAGTATTTGATTTTCTTCCTAAAACTATCAGACCAGTTGCTCGAGCTGAGCGATTTGTCTATCCTTTTCCTCCAATTCCCTTTGATGCTGGTTCTGGTAATATTCCAGAATTTGTTGTGCCATCCAGCAATCGGTTTTCCAGTCGAGCGCTTCCTCCATGGCCGCATCGATCTGGTCATTGCTCTTGAAAGTTCTTTCATTTCGTGGGCTCTGGTTTGTTAATTCTCAAAGGGTTTGGGTGGCAACGTCTATCTCTGTGTCACTCTGTTCTTCCTCTATCGATAGGAATCGTCGCAAACGTTTCCTTTTGGGAATTGGTTCATATTCACCACCCGCGAGTGGCGCTCCTTCCTCCTCATACTCGGGCACTGGGGAATGCCCTCTATCCTCTATGTCTTTAGGCACCAATGACAACTCTACTCCTCCTAGAAAATAGGGCAACGCAAATTGCTCGATGTTTGCTATCTCCTCTATAGGGGATGCTTCGCCTTGCCCTAATTTGGCAACCACATTGTGTTGCTCTATTTGGCCACCATCTCCCTCTGCGTCGTGGTTTTGTCCTTGTGCTTCTGCATGGTGGACCAATGTCGATATCAGCTCATGGTGGGCTAAGGAAGATGGTGCCCCTTTCTGGTACCGAGCTGCTTCATCTTTCATAGCACTCGCCAGGTAGAAAGGTATATTCAATTTCCTCCCATGCACTAGGTGATTGAGGAAGTGCACATGATTAAGGTGCAGATGGGTATACTTCCCTGTGCATGTGAAGAATCGAGCAATCTTCTCGAAAATATTTTGCATATTCATGGGGAGACTATTTTTGAGTAACCCCTCCCTGTCTACCTGCACATTTCCTCCTGATAGTAGTATTTCAACATATACTTTTAACACTCCGCCCTTGTATATACATTCTCTTGTGAGAGGCAATCCAATCGCCTGTGAGATGAACTCAGGGGTGACTGGAATTTCCATCCCTCGTACTTGGGCCGCATCACCCCTCAAATAGGTGGTGAATTCTCTAGCTGTCTCCATGTCCTGGCCCTGACTGACCAGGGTGCAGTATTCAAGCCACCCCTCGGCTTCGAATTGGGTCTTTACTGCCCCTCTGATCCCATCTGTGTCACTGGGTTCATTCTTCTTGATTGCGTGGTTCTTAGACCTTCCTCCCATGGTGCCTTCTGCTGTATTTTTTTTTGTCCTTCCTTCTTTAGGAAGGCACCTTCTTATAGAAAAGACGCCTAACCCTAGTAGTTATGGAAGGTGCCCTATTATTGGCACGCGTTTTCAGCTATGGGGGGTACAATCTCTATGATAGCTGTATTTTTTGGTACTACATATTTATAAATAATTATATAAAAGATTTGATTTAATATGCGTGTACCTGATTCGGCATTCCATTTGTCGTGGTAGTCGCTGATTTGCTGACTTGTGACATGAGGGAGAGGTATTTGATGTTGCTTATTCGTGCGATGCTTCGTTCTACTCGAGGCATCCGATAGATGTAAATTTTGCATGCGAGAGGCATTTTTTGGTACCTTCCCCATGTGGATGGTGCCCTTGTAGCACCTTTCCAACATTGTCGATGCTCGAATGCGCCTTCTGGTGCTACGAGGTGCCTCTAATTGGTGGGAGGCACTTTTTCCTGCATGCATCTTCCCAATGTGGGGGGCGCCTCCTTCTGGTTCATGCCTTCTCGATGTTGGAAGGCGTTCATCTTTATGAATGCGCCTTATTGATGTTGGAAGGCGTATTCAACTGGATGAATGTGCCTTCCTGATGTTGGAAAGCGTATTCGATAGAATAAATGCACCTTCCTGATGTTGGAAGGCGTATTCAGCTGGATGAATGCACCTTACTGATGTTGGAAGGCGTATTTGACTGGCATTTTTTTTTTTATGCCTTCTTCTGAATGGGTGCCTTTCAGATGCAGTAAGGCGCCTTCTTGTGTACTTGATGCCTTCTGGATGCAGTAAGGCACCTTCTTCTAGATGGGCACCTTTCAAGTGTAGTAAGGCACCTTCTTCTGGGCTTGGCTCCTTTTGGCTGTAGTAAGGTGCCTTCTTTTGGTCTTGGCACCTTCTGGGTGTAGTAAGGCACCTTCTTCTGGACTCGGTGCCTTTTGACTGCAGTAAGGTACCTTCTTCTTGTCTTGGTGCCTTCTTCTTGATGCAGTAAGGTGCCTTCTTCTGGTCTTGGTGCCTTTTGACTACAATAAGGCGCCTTCTTTTGGTTGGTGAATTGACTGGAAAAAGGGTGATCAAACCTTCCCAGCTTTTCATGCTGCCCAGATTCTATCTACGAGTCGGTGTTGAAATGCTGAGTCGAATCAGGCCTGGTTTTCTAGATACCTATCCTTTGTGCTGTCAAGTTCCCCACCTACAAAAAGCAACCAAAATAAGAAAAATAAAATAAAGGTAGTTAGACGCGTTCCGTGCCTGTTAGGCCCTGGATTAGGATTCTTGCAGCTTGCATGCGGGCATCGTCCCTGCAAAAAACACACATTAAAAAAAACTATAACTAACTAACCAAATTGGGTGAGCACTTTCATGCCCACCATTTCACCTGTGACAGTTTGGTCTAGATCTAGCAAGATGGGGTCTCCCCCAAGCCTACTCTGGATTCCACCTGTAACATTTCGGATGTATTATAGGGGCGTAGTCGGTGGCCATTGACTATGAACATGGTGTTGCTATCGTCAATTGTCTTAATGTGCACAACCCCATTCCTAATGAGCTCTGCCACCTCATACGACCCCATCCACCTCTGCATAAGTTTGATCTTCCTTTCCTGGAATCAAGAATCGTACAACAGTACCCATTCCCCTACCTAGAACTTCTTCAGCTTGATGTGGTTATCATGCCACTTCTTTCTCTGCTTCTGTATAATCTTTGTCCTCTGCAAAGCATTCAGTTGGATTTCATCCAGCTGATCTAGCTGGCGAATCCTCTATTTTTGAGCTTCGTCCAAGCTCAAATTTAATTCTAAAGCCGTCCTTAGAGTTTTGATTTCGAACTCGATGGGCATCATCACATATTTTCCATAGACCAGTTGGAAAGGTGTGCATCCTGTGGTGGATTTCCACGTGGTGTTGTATGCCCAAACTGCCTCTGACAACCATGTGGCCCAATCCTTCTTGTGTTGCTACACGGTTTTGGTCAGGATGTTTTCTATCTCCCTGTTTGTCACTCCTACTTGCCCGTTCACCTGCGGATGGTAGGGCGTGGTTTTATTGTGCCGAAATCTATACTGCTCCATCAGCTCCTCAATCAATTTGGAGGTGAATTGGGGCCCTTGGTCTATTGTTATCTCTTGAGGAACCCCAAATTGTGTGAAAATATGGGCAAATAAAAAATCAGCGACCGTTCTTTCCTTTGAGTCCCTTAATGCCTGCACTTCCACCCATTTGGTGACGTAATCCATGCAGACCAGAATAAACCTCCTTCCCATTGAAGGTGGATTAAATGGTCCCATGAAGTCCATGCCCCATTTATCAAAAGGTTTCAAATGTACCTAGGGCTACAGGGGCATTTCATCTCGGTGGGTTGGTCTACCCATCCTTTGGCACTCGTCACACTTGCTGGTATATGTTGTCGTGTCCTTGAACAGAGTGGGCCAAAAATACCCGACTTGCAGGATTTTGTAGGCAGTTTGTTTCCCTACAAAGTGTCCTCTGCATGGCTCATCGTGACATGCCTTGAGCACTTCTGAAAACTCCTGTTATGCTACGCATCTTCTTATAATTTGGTCCCGTCCTATTTTAAATAGGAGACCATCCATCCATAGGAATGATGCGCTCTTCACTATGACCGCCTGCTTTTCTCTGTAGGAGAGAGTAGGTGAGGTCCTTCCGATGGCCAAGTAATTGGCTATGTCTGCATACCACAAAGTTTGTTCACTAATAGCGAATAGATGTTCGTCTGAAAACTGATCTTCCACTGCTTAATGATCTGTTGGTATCAATCTAGACAAAAAATCTACCATGATGTTGTCCTTGCCCGGTTTATCGACTATAGTGATGTCAAATTCTTGCAATAGCAATAGCCATCTGATAATTTTTCCACCAATGGCCAGCTTGCTCATCAGATACCTGATAGCCGCGTGGTCCATATGGACAAAGACCTTGTATCCCGTTATATAGTGATGGAATTTGTTTATTGCATGGACAACTGTGAGGAATTATTTTTCTGTCACTGTATAGTTGAGATCTGCTCCTACCAAGTTTTTACTGACATAATATATGGCATAGAATTCTTCGTTGTCTTTCTGCCCGAGGACTACTCCAATCACACCATTAGATGCATCGCAGTAAATATGGAATGGTATGGCCCAATTCGGTCCTCTTAAGACCGATGCAGATATCAATTTTTCTTTCAGCAATTGGAATGCTTCCTCGCAATCTCCCGTCCAATTGAACTCTATGTCCTTAGAAATTAGGGTGTGCAGTGGTTTGGCAATCTTACTAAATTCGGCGATAAATCGCCGATAGTACCCGGTTGATCCAAGGAAACTTCTTACCTCCTTCTGTGTTCTGGGGCTAGGTAGGTCTCTGATGACCTCTATCTTCCTCTTGTCTACTTTTATTCCTTCCGCAAAGAGGTGGTGTCCCAACACGATGCCTTCCTGCATCATCATAAAATATTTTTCATTACTTAGGGACAAATGATTTTCCTTGCTCCTGTCAAGCACTCTTTCCAAAATTTTCATTGCCTCCTCAAAGGTTTCTTCATAGGCGGTGAAGTCATCCATGTATACTTCCACCCCGTCTCCTATCATATCAAAGAATATGCTAAGCACCGCCCTTTGAAAGGCGGTCGGTGCGTTGCACAGTCCAAAAGGCAATACCTTATATGCAAACGTTCACCATGGACAGGTGAACGTTGTTTTATCTTGATATTCTTCCCCTATCTAGATCTGGTTGTAACCATTGAAACCATCCAGAAAGGAGAAGTATTTTCTTCCTGAGAGTGTGTCCAAGACCTGATCGATGAACGGGAACGAGAAGTGGTCTTTCTTAGTCGCCTTGTTCAACACCCATTAGTCTACACAGATCCACAATTTCCTATTCTTTTTGGGGACCACCACTAATGGTGATACCCATTCACTATCAAAAATTGGATATATGAATTCGGCAGCCAAAAGTTTGTGCAGTTCTTCTCTGACAATGTCTTTCATTGCTGGGTTCATCCTTCTTTGTGGCTTTCGACTAGGAGTTGCTTGGTCATCTAAGTAAATCCGATGGGTACATATTTTCGGGCTAATGTTGTGCATATCTACGTAGTCCCATGCAAATGCTTGCTGGTGTCTTACCAGAAGCTCTTCCAATTTTTATAGCTGTGTGGGCGTCAACCTGCTATTGATGTTTAATGTCCTTCTTGGCCCAACGTGTATTTGTCGAATGTGCTGATCTTGGGTGCCAGTCAATGACAATCCAGGTGCGGGGGTGGATGATTATCCATGGAGAAAATCCATGATAGCACCATCCTCATCCTCTTCTGCCACCTCCTCCAAGGTCATCATCAACTGGATTATGGACAACTCCGTAGTTCCATGCTTGGTGATCCTAGGTTCTTCTATCGGGTTCATAAACTGAGCTGGCGGTGAAATGGTCAGCTTTTTGACGTTTTGCCCATTGGAGATGGTCATTAGCCCATCTTGGTAGCTGATGTAAGTGTCAACTATTGCCAGCCATGGCCTCCCCAAAATGAGCAGGTAACTACCTAGCCTGGTCTTGGTTTACAAACTAAAAAATCGACTGGATATTCCCATGCACTGACTGTTACGATCACATCTTCCAGCATCCCTTCCAGCGATACGGTTGATCGATCGGCTAACTATAGCACTATCGTGGTTGGCTTCAGGTTCATGAGTCGTAGCCTCTGCATGGTCTCTTGAGGCATCACGTTGATAGCTGCCCCAAGGTCAACCAATGTGTTGGACATGGAATGTCCTCCAATTTTTACGGTCAGCACTGGGTTGCTTGGATCTGCATACTTTGGATGACGTGTTCTACCCATCATTAGATCTGCCAGTTTACCCACGATGTTGATAGTTTGGGTAGCTTTTTGTCCCGGTCTCCTTAGACACATTTCTCTAATTGCCTTGGTGTAAATGGGGACATCTTGAATTGCTTGAAATAATGGGATTGTCACCGTGAGATTCTTCAAGCTCGATAAGATGTCAAATTTTGGCTGTGTTATTTTTCTTTGTTCCTACAACCGGCTAGGAAATGGAGCCTCTGCTCTCTCAAGTGCTTTTCCCTCTTCTACCAAAGGTGTTTCCTCTATTTTTGCCTCCTCTTCTACTAGTGGAGGTATCTCTACCATTTCTTCCTCCTCTTCTACCAGAGGCGGTGTCTCTATTCCTAGCTGCCTACCTGATCTAAGCTAAATATTGTACATATGATACATCTCACCTTCTACGTTGTATGTCGATTGATTTACTTTGTTGTTTGGGTTTGTTGTCGGTTGTGCTAGTAGTTGCGCAGGTCTCGTTGTTGGCAATGCTGGTAAGTTCTATTGGATATGAGCAGGAGCTGCATTCTGTGGAGTCTGATTCCATGCATTGTGGCCTCTCCACTGCTACCCAGGATATGGATATGGCATCCATGGCTGCTGATTCGAGAATGCTGCTGGGGGTGCGTTCGTCCAGGGTGACGGTCCCCACCACCCCATATTAGGTGGTTGAGGGTCCTTGGTGCATGTATGACCCTCCCCCATATGATGGCATTCCGGTTGGTATATTCCCTGTGGGGGGCTGTGGACAACTTTTCCTATTGCCTATGAAATAGGCCTCCGTGCTCTCAGCCGCTTCCTGGTTACTGGGAAGTTGTGGGCATAATCAAGTTTTATGATTTAGCCTACAAACTGCGCATACTCTGACCTTGTTTTCTAGGCATGCATTCTTTGCATGCCTTCCTCTGCATTTTGGGTAGAAATAGGCTAATGCTACGTCATTTTCTTGTTTCTTATTTTCTAACAGTAGCGTATCCATCTACAGTGCTAGAGATGAGAGCATTTCGCTATTCAAATCCTCTAGCATGTTGCCTATTTTTGTTTTGGTGACTAAAGTAGTCGCCTTCATGGTCCTGGCGGTGATTTTGCCTCACCTTCTCGAGTAGTTCCGGCATAATTGTCGGATGTCATCCATAGCATGCTGATAGACATCACCTCCAGCGATCATGTTGAGATCCTCCAGTGACTCATTGGTAAGTCCCCTCAAGAAGATGCTTTTGAGGGACTTATCAGATAGCTTCGAGTGAGAGGACCATTGAAGATTAAAGGTGAATCTCTCCCAATACTCCTTGAGAGACTCATCTTCTCTTTATGTCATGCTCAGGACCTCCTCCTTGGAGTCTCTTGCTCTCCCAAAATCTTGATATTGCTCTAAAAAGAGCGTCTTCATCTGGTCCCAAGTGGTGATGTGTTTGTCTCCCAGACCGATGAACCATCGTAGAGCTGTATCGTCTAATGTAGAAGGAAATAATTTCAACTTTTGTGCGTTTGATTTGTAATCCACAGACCTGCACAAAACATCAAACTTGAATAAAAATAGGTCAGGGTCCTCAGTCGGGTGTCCTCTAAAGGATGGGAGGTGAGCAGGGGATATGTTTTTCATTTTGGTATCTCCTACTCCCTCCTCTATTGGGAAACTAAATCTAGATGAGACTTCATCATTATCCATTTTTTTAGGAAATGTGGTTTCTAATGCAGCATATATGGCCTTTCGATCATTTAAAACTTTCTGAGTCAATGCTGTAAGGTTGTCTGGCAAGATCGTCTGATCCTCCAAAGCCTTCCACAATAGGGATTCCTCTAGAGGATTCCTATTAAACAAGGGATTTATGATGATTCATTCTTCCCCTTGTTGATGGGATGAGGTGGCACTTTGCACAAATTGCGGTTCCTCACTCCAATGGACTGTTGGTAGGTCGCGCGATTCTAACTCAAATTCAAAATGCTCGGCTGACTCAAGTCCTGATGGATTAGTTCTTATAAAGCGATCGTCAGGTCCTCTTCTTCTCAAAGAACTCATGCAAGGTCAGATGAAGGTTTTATGGTATTGTAAGTAATCTAATTAAGATGCTTCCCTAACAACGGTGCCAAAATTTTGCGATCCAAACAAGGTGAATGGTTTCCTATTTTTGTCACATGCCCGTGCATTTAATTATCAACCCAGGGAGCTTCGTAAACTTGCGAAGAGTCAGAACTAGGTTACTACAATACCATTGGAGGTGAATCTGCTAATCCTACGGGGGGTGTTCTTGAGATGGTTGTCAATCATTCCCGCACTCCTCAATAAATTATGTAAGAAGAACAAAAATAAATCTATAGAAATAAATCATGTATACATTCCTGGAAATAAACCTACTACAAAATACTGGAACTAGTAAATTAATGAACGTTTCTATGAAAGCAATAAACTGATAAATAAACAGAAAATAAATGGGGAAGAAATACTGGATTGGAGTGGGCCCAGGCTCCAGCAGATTCCTCTCGATCGAACATGCGCTTAGAACTTCTGGAAATGTAATATATTTATCAACGTATTACAATCTATCTTTTGTAATTTGAAATGGATCTTTATTAATTATTTTTATATATTCTCAGAACGATCTGCATGTGTTTATATAACACACCCATAGAACTTCTATTACAGAAGTGGTTACAACAGCCGATTCTTCCCAGACTAAATTAGAACAGTCTGACGAATGCAATCGACGTTTGGCATTCTGTTCTGAAGGTGGCATGTTCATTTCAGTTCATGCTTTGCCTGGCATCGGTAAGACATTTGGGTACGTTAGGTGCTATCTCCAATTTAGCTCTGCATGACGTAGAGTTGGAACTGCACCAGCCGTTGTCGTCCATGTTGTTCAACTCTGGTCAATGGGCAAAGAATCAGTGGTGCCTTTCAATTGTAGGGAGGCGCTTGCCTCCTATTAGTGCCTTCTGGTTGTAGGGAGGTGCTTACCTTTTATTAGCACCTTTCGTTAGTAGGGAGGCACTTACCCTCTATTAGCACCTTTTGACTATGGAGAGGCACTTGCCTTTGGTTGGCACCTTTTGGTTGCAGGGAGGCACTTGTATTTGGTTGGCGCCTTTCAGTTGCATGGAGGCGCTTGCATTCAGATGGTGCCTTCCGACTGCAAGGAGGTGCTTGTATTCAGATGATGCCTTTCGACTATAGGGAGGCGCTTGTATTCAATCGATGCCTTTCGACTGCAGGGAGGCGCTTGTATTCAATTGGTGCCTTTCGACTGTAGGGAGGTGCTTGTATTCAATCGTCGCCTTCTGACTGCAGGGAGGCACTTGTATTCAATCGATGCCTTTTGACTATAGGGAGGCGCTTGTTCCCTTGGTGCCTTCTGGTTGCAGGGAGGCGCCTATGTTCTCTACATTGACTCCCGATGAAATAAAGTGTCAGGTCCATCAAAGGACCTCGATCATTCCAAATCTAACTAAATCAATTGCAATTCCACAAAACATACTAAAAGCACACAAATTAGATAACACGCATAATTATATCAAATATCTATATAATCATTCATAAAAGTATGCAATCCTTATTATATAGCTGCATATTGATCCAAGAAGTATGTACAAAATATAAGCATTTCTAGTGCTCATCAGTGCTCCTTTTTGTTGGTGCAGATAAATCAGGGGTTGGTGCTCCTTTATGTTGGTGTAGATAAATCAGGGGTTGGTGCTCCTTTCTGTTGGTGTAGATAAATCAGGGGTTGGTGCTCCTTCCAGTGGGTACTGGTAAATTTATTGTAAAGTTGGTGTTTTGCAAAGGCTAGATTTGGATGGGAGTCCAAACAGTCATTTTGAGGATGTAGCCAAATCGGTGAACCTCGGTACATCTTGTGTTGTGTGATGTTCTCTTGTTATACTTGCTTTATTTGATTTCAAGTTTTCATTGTTTTGGCTTTAAGAGTTGAAGATTTAAGTTTTAAAAGAGCTACAATGATTCACCCCCCCTATTAGTGTCATTGTGAGACTAACAATTGGTATCAGAGCGAGGTTCCTGAACAAGCTTAATCGGCTAGGGTGATCTTGGAAGTGACACAATGGCAGGTGGTGAAGGCTTCTCATCAAACAAAGCACCATTGTTTGACAAAACTAATTATGCATTTTGGAGACTCAGGATGTAGACATATCTTTGTGCTTTGGGATACAATATTTGGGATTCAGTAGATAGTGGATACACAATACCCACCACTTCTCCAACCGATGCTATCAGTAAGAAACTGTTTGAGAATGACTCAAAAGCAAACAATGCTATCATGTGCAGATTAGTGGATAGTGAACTGGTAAATATTATGAGTTGTAAAATGACAAAATAAATATGGGACAAACTGAGGATCATTCATGAAGGAGACGTTAAGATCAAGGAGGCCAAGTTACAAACACATTGAGCTCAGTTCAAAGTATTAAATATGAATGACGATGAGAACATAGAGGCATATATGCTGAGAGTTAATGAATTCATTAATGCGATTAGAGGACTCAACGAGGAAATCAAATATTTTGTCATCATGAAAAAGGTATTAAGATCTCTTCCCCAAAGATTTGATTCTAAAGTTTCAGCTATAGAAGAAGCTAAAGATCTAAATTCTTTTAGTATGGATGAGATGCATGGTTCTTTGACTGCATATGAGATGAGAATAGGAAAATCTAAACCCACGGACAGAGAAGTCGCTTTTAAAGCCCATAAAAATATGAAAGCAAAACAAGAATCCGAGGAAGAAGAGACATCAGATGAAATGGAAGCAAACTTTGTTCGAAAACTAAAAAGGGGAAAAGGAAAATACAGAGGAAAGTTATCGTTTAAATGTTTCAATTGTGGAGGTGTTGGGAATTTTGCAGATAAATGTCCACTTAATGAGAAGAACAAAAGTGATGAAGGATCGCACCAAGAAAGAAGTGATTGGAAGAAAAAAACAAATTTCAGAAAATGCAACTTCAAAAAAAAAAGTTTCATCTCCAAGAATGTCAGTTCATCAGAAGACAGATCTGGTGAGGATTCTGAAAAGGAAACAGGTGAAGCTCTTTTCATGGAACTCAAAGAAGAATAAACAAAAAAAGAACAGGAATGTGATGAAGAAGAAATTGATGCAGAAGTAAATTTGGAAGAGGAACTAATTGTAGCTTTGGATGAATTGAAGATAGAAAGAAAAAATAATAAGAAAATTGTAAGAAATCTTGAGGATGCAAATGAAATCATAACCATTTTGAAAGTATAGATAGAAGAATCCAAGAAAATATTTGAAGATCTCGAAGTGCAAATAACCATGAAAATAGATTATTGCAGCAAGCTAGAAGAAGAGACTATTGGTTTAAGGATGCAGATAGAAGATATGAATCGTAAAATTAGTTGTTATCACAAATGTGAAGAAATTTCTATGAAGCTGGATAAGATCATAAATAACCAAAAGACTACAGGCATCAAATTTTGTTTGGGATTTGACGAAGGAGAATCATCAAATGGATCAAAGGCCATAAATGAAGAATCCATAAATAATGAAGATAAGAAACAGGTTGATCAAGAAAAAATGACTCATGCAAAAGAAATCAATAATGCAAGGCATGAAAGGAGAATTGACAATGATGGATTCACCAATGTCACACATCAAAGAAGAAGAATATTTATGGTTCCTACGACAACATGGCAAATACCATCACCCAGGTTCAATCATCTCTTTTCTGGTTACTGTTTTAAATGTAATGGTTATGGACATAAGATTTCAAATTGCAAGTATAATGTAGGACCAAGGAATTTTACCAGTAGAAATGTTTTTTCACCTTTGATGGATTATGCAGTAGAATGTTATAATTGTCATAATTTTGGGCACATTGCAAGAAATTATCGAAGTACATTTTCATCAAATCAATTTCAGGGAAGAAAATTTCAATCAAATGGAATGAGACAAAATAGAAAATTTCTCGAAAAACATGCACAAGCTACTGAAAAAGAAAATTCAAAACAAGAGCCTAAAACTGTAATCAAACCAGAGTGGAAAGAAAAAGAGTGATCTAAGGAAGAAAAGGAATCCCCGATCGTACAAACAACATTTAAAGCACGGAATAAATCTGCACCATGGATACTTTATAGTGGATGCTCCAGTCATATGACAGGTGACAAACAAAAATTTGAGAAGTTACAACAATATGAAGGTGGTTCGGTAAAATTTGGAAATAATGATGGAGCTAAGATAGTTAGCAAAGGTTCAGTTAAGATCAGTGATGAAAAAATCAAGTCAAAAGAAGTCTTTTTTGTGGTTGGTCTGAAGCATAACTTGTTGAGCATAAGTCAGATTTGTGATAGAGGTCATGAAGTGATTTTTAAGAAGTAGGGTTGTGAAGTCAAAAAAGCAAATAGTGGAAAGTTGATAGCAACTGGATCGAGGACATCTAGAAACCTGTACACTCTCTCAAAGACTTTAGAAGGAGCTTGCTTGATTGGACAGGAAGAAGAAAATTGATTGTGGCACAATAGGCTCGGTCATATAAGTTTTGACAATCTAGTAAAAATCAGCTCAAAAAATGCAGTGAGAGATATTCCCACCATTGGAAAACCATCAAATAGCATTTGTGCTTCATGCCAAAATGGGAAGCAAACTAGAGTCTCATTTAAAACAAAAGAGTACTACACAAGCAAACCTTTGGAACTAATACATACTGATTTATGTGGACCCATGAGAATGCAAAGCATAAATGGTGACAAATATTTTATGTTGTGTATAGATGACTATTTCAAGATGACATGGGTACTATTTTTGAAGCATAAATCATAAGCTTTTGAGATGTTCAAGGTTTTTTCAAAAACTAAGTTGAGAATCAAACAGGAAAAATGATTAAATTTTTAATATCAGATAGAGGAGGAGAGTTCATTTCAGAGGATTTTACAGAGTACTGTGAAAAATATGGTATTAGGAGACAGTTTTCAGCAGCTAGGACACCTCAGTAGAATGGTGTGGTAGAAAGAAAGAACATGATAGTGCAGGAAATAGCATGGACTATGTTGACTGAGAGCAAAGTAGCAGACATATTTTGGAAAGATGCAGTCCATACTGCGGTATACATTCAAAATAGGTGCATGTTGAGGATGCATGAAAGCAAAACTCCTTATGAGTTGTGGTTCGATAAAAAGGCAATAGCAAGATACTTTAAAGTTTTTGGCAGCAAGTGTTACATCAAAAGAACTGAAGAAAACCTTGGTAAGTTTGAAGATAGAGCAGATGAAGGTATTTTTCTTGGCTATTCGTCAAAAAGCAAAGCTTACAAATGCTACAACAAGAGGCTAAAGAAAATTGTGGATAGTGTCGATGTTAAAGTTGATGAAGGTAGGGAACGAGTAATTAGCTATGAAGAGAACTACCCAATTTATGAAGAGGTTATTGAAGGAAATGAGGAAAAGAAAATGAAAAAGAAACAAAAAATTGACTCAAATGATTCAAATAGTGATTCAAAAGTGGAAGAAAATAAGAAATTCAAAACAGGTAGCTGGTAGAAAGATCATCCTAGAGAGCAAATAATTGGAGACCCCACAGTTGGTGTTTAGACAAAAAGAATATTAGTAAGTAACTACTCTCTATTATCGAGCATTGAGCCCAAAAATGTTTCTTACGCAAGCAAAGATGAAATTTGTATGAAGGCAATAAATGAAGAATTAGATCAGATCAAGAAAAACAAAACTTGGGAGTTAGTGCCAAGACCTGCAAATAAAAATATAATTGGTACTAAATGGGTCTTTCAAAACAAATTGAATGAAGACAGACAGGTAGTCAGGAATAAAGCAATATTGGTATGTAAAGGCCATGCACAAGTTGAAGGTATTGACTTTGAGGAAACCTTTGCACCTGTGGCTAGACTAGAGGCAATTAGAATGTTTCTGGATTTAGCAGTTTACAAGAATTTCAAAGTTTATCAAATGGATGTGAAATCAGCATTTTTGAATGGGAAACTTGAAGAAGAGGTTTATATTGAGCAGCCAGATGGTTTCCAACTTGGTGATGATCCCAACTTGGTTTGCAAGTTTAAAAAAGCATTATCTGGCTTAAAATAGGCACCTTGAGCATGGTATGCAAGGCTAGACAACTATCTTACTCAACAAGGGTTTAAGAAAGGTATGGTGGATAGTAATTTGTATGTCAAAATAGAAAATGGCCATCTTATTGTTCTTGTTGTATACGTAGATGATATCATATTTGGCAGCAACAAAGATGAGTCGTGTAAAGATTTAGCAAATAAGATACAAAAAGAATTTGAAATGTCAATGATTGGTGAACTTTCATATTTCCTCGGGTTGCAAGTTAATCAAAATGAGAAGGGCATATTTATTTCTCAAATTAAATATGTGAAAGAGATGCTAAAAAAGTTCACAATGGAGGATTTTAAGCCAGTTAGCACTCCCATGACGACAGGTTGCAAGTTGAGCAAGGATGACAAATCTCCATATGTTGATCAAACCATGTACAGATCTATGATTGGTAGCTTACTGTACTTGAAATCTACTAGACCAGATATTTTTCAGGCAGTATGCATGGTAGCACGATTTTAGGCTAGTCCCAAGGAGACTCATGTGACAGCAGTGAAGAAAATTCTTCGATACCTCAATGGTACTATGGAGTATGGGTTATGGTATTCGAAAGGTAAGGACTTCACCCTTATTGTGTATTTAGATGAAGATTGGGAAAGATGTGTAGATGACAGAAATATTATTAGTGGAGGTGCATTCTATCTTGGATACAGGTTGGTCGCGTGGCAAAGTAAGAAACAAGAGTCAGTATCCTTATCCACAATAGAGATAGAATATATTACAGTGACAATGTGTTGTACGTAGGTATTATGGATGAAAAAAACCTTGAAATATCTTGGCATCAACTTCAGTGAGCCAATTTTAGTTAAGTGTGATAACACCAATGCCATTAACATCTCAAAGAATTCAGTTATGCATTCTCGCACAAAACATATTGCTATTCGGTATCACTTTTTGAAGGAGAAAGTTGCGGAAGGTGAGGTTAAGTTGGATTTTGTTCCAACAATAGAGCAAGTAGTAGATATATTCACAAAACTATTTCCCAAGGAAGTATTTGAGTACCTTCACAATAAATTGGGAGTGGTCATGCTTCCCAATAATTGACTAGCTATTGGGACCACATTCTCAGGGGGAGCATTTGTGTATTTTTTTATCTTTTTGCTCATGTTTGTTATTTTTGCTAAGTGTAATAATTTTTGCCTGAGAATGTTGTGCATCGACTCAGGGGGAGTTTGCAACAACCCTTTGGTATTGTTTTCAAATGGGGAGAAGAGTTACGGGAAATTGCACGTGTGTTGCCAACAATTCCAAAGGGGGAGATTGTTGAGCAAGGTGCAATGATGATGATTGTCATTGTTGTCAACACGATCAGATAGATCGGTTGATGTAGTGGATAGGAGTTCAGAGGTTATTCAGAGTATGTACAATGATGTTAAATTCTTATGAGGATATTTTTGATGTTTGGGTGAAGTTGTTACAGGTTGTTTGTGCAAATTTGCAAAAGTTGAAAAAATCATCAGAAAGTTGTCAAAGCAGCAAAATAGTCAAAAAGTTGCAAAAGTCACCACGGGCATAGTTGGATAGGATGGATCAGTTTGGAACATGCCAGCATGTCATTAAATAGTCCAGAACAACATTGGAGATGTCAGCACAATGTTTGGAGTGATCGGTGATGTTTCCGGTATCTTGGCGGATGATTTGGCAAGTGGTTGTACAGGCTGAAAAAGTGCAAGTTTTGTCAGAAGCAATGTGAACAAACCATAAGGATTTATGCAGAAAAATTTTAACTGGAGGTGGTTGTTATCTTAAAGAACATGTTTTCCAAATTTCAATGAAAATAGAGAAATTAGGCGAATTGTACAAGCGTTGCAAGACTATCACAAAAACGCTATTTTTTGAAAAAGTGTGTTAGTAGCAGTTTTTGTGGAAGTGGTATAGGCGAACCGTAAGGATTTAGGTAGTGAGTTTTGGTTTGGACATAGTTAGTGTTGCAAAGATTCTACCTTTCAAATTTTAGAGAAAATCGAGTTACGAGGTGAGAGTTATATTTTTTGCAAAAACGTTACAGGTCTCTTTTATGTCAATTTGTGCCACTTGGGCAAAATCCTTTAGTTGGCCGTTTCGACCTTGAAGAGTCGCCAGAGTTTTAGTTTCAGTGTTGTTACACCTTCAAGGCATCAAATAGATCATATTTTGTTTTTGGTTTTAGTTGTCACGTGGCTTCGAAGTATGAGAACGAGTAAGGTGTCAATTCTTTGCATGTGACGTGTTTGACGAAATGCCTTCTCAATATAAAAAAAGGGAGTTATATTATTTTAAGCAGTTTCATTAAATAAAGATCTTTTGAGAAAGTGAAAAGTGAAAAGGAATGCAAGTGTGTGCATTTAAGTTAGAAGTGTTTTATTGAAGAGTGTGATTTTATTTTGTGCGGAGAGAAGAGTGTGTGGAGAAAAATAAAGAGTGAAAATCCGTGTTTTTGAGAAAAAGGTGAAAAACGTCACTTTAGTATTTTGGGAATAACTTTCTATACGATATCATTTTTGGCTGAAATTTTGAGAGGAGTTCATAGATAGGGCTCTGCATAATACCCAAAAAGCATTTAGTAATTGACCAAACGAGCTAAGAGAACGGTCAATTTTTATGTGAGAAGAGAAGATTCATATATGTCATTTTATTATCAATATCAAAATCAAGTGGGTGCTTGGTAGATGGGTTGGTGCTCCTTTCTATTGGTGCAGATAAATCAGGGGTTGGTGCTCCTTTCTGTTGGTGTATATAAATCAAGGGTTGGTGCTCATTTTTGTTGGTGCAGATAAATCAGGGGTTGGTGCTCCTTTCTATTGGTGCAGATAAATCATGGGTTGGTGCTCCTTCCAGTGGGTGCTGGTAAATTTATTGTAAAGTTGGTACTTTGCAAAGGTTGGATTTGGATGGGAGTCCAAACAGTCATTTTGAGGATGTAGCCAAATCGATGAACCTCGGTACATCTTGTGTTGTGTGATGTTCTCTTGTTATACTTGCTTTATTTGGTTTCAATTTTTCATTGTTTCGGCTTTAAGAGTTGAAGATTTAAGTTTTAAAAGAGCTACACTGATTCACCCCCCCTCTCAGTGTCATTGTGAGACTAAAAATGAATTGTTTCCAAGGCAACTACATCTTGAACATGCTCATAAGACATATTTCTCATACCATCGTAAGTTTGTAAAGCCTTCATCACCATTTGTGAGATCAGATTTTGAGCTTGCAGATTTAGAGATCTAGAGTGATTCCATGCTGGAAACTACCTTGGTGGTTGTGGTGGTGGATTTTAAGCCATGTGAATTGGTGTGTGTGGTTGGGGAGATGGAAAAATAGTGGTTTTACTAGCAGGACTCGAAGGAATAGAAAACACACCAGCTAACTGTGAAGATGTTACACTTGATGGGATAGCTGGAGTAACTTACCTAGGGTGTTCTCCTAGCACTTGGGTATCAAGTTCATAAAACTAATGATATCTTCTATATTTTTGGCCTTCAATCTTATGATCATGAAGAAATATTTTGCTCACTTCACGTTCAGAGGCTTCTGGGTAGAGCTGAGTTTCCAGATGTTCTAATCATACAGTACAAAGGTGAACACCAAACCTTAATACTGTTAAAGGTGGAACCTTTTGAGGGTCCCATTGGGCGTGCCAAAAACTATTGTTCATGAATCTGCCTAGTACAAAATCTACATTTTGTGAACCCTAGGCCCATGTAACATTGAAAGGCCAAAGAATAGATAAATATCCTTTGGGCCAATCTCTAGAGAGGGATGGCTCCCTTTCTAATATTGTTATGGAAAAATTGAAGCTACTTATTCTATTTTAACATAAATCTTAAATATGCAGATATACAACAGAAACAATACCAAATCATGTTGGCATACTGCCATATCATGTTGGTATAGCTTATCTGCAAGGAGCGTCGACAAAATTGTCAGCAAATACAACATTTAGGAAATAAAAATAATCCTAAAGTCTAAGTTTGAAAAATTAAGCCTCATCATTCATCCCAACAAAAGAAGAATTGGAATCCAATACTTTTAACAAAGAGGGGAAATATTGAGACATATGGTGAGTAGAGATCCAGCGAGCCTGATGCAAAAATTGGACACGATGGGACACCAAATAAGAAGTAGAAGTACCTTGGCGTGTCTTTCGAGTCTTCGTATCAAAAATTGTATCAACATAGAGTGGAAGCTATGCATCTGGAACCACATCAATAGGATGACTGATAGCTAGAGAATATTCCAAGGTATAATCATAATATGTCTTCAGGAGATCCACATTAACGATGCCATGAATGCCAATATGAGCCAAAATATCTAGGTGAAAGGCATTCTCAGAAATCTATTGAACAATGGTGTATGTCCCATAATGAAGAGGTTTGATCTTGCTATGAGTCTTATCCGCAAAACACCATTTATCCATATAAAAACAAACTTTATCACCAATCTGAAAATGATGAGGAGTGTGATGTTTTTCCATATGTTGTCTCTATTTTTTTTCAGTCTTATGAAGAATATGAACCACCTTGGTCTGAAGGTTCTACAAATACTGTAAAAAAGAGTTGGCCTTATCTTGCTCCTTCTGAATGTGCAAGGTAGTAGGAGAGGGCAAAGACAAGGGTAACTCATATGGAGCCAATGGCTGAAATACAAAATATACCTCAAAGGGATAATGTCCTGTTAAACTATGAAAAACTCTGTTGTAGGTGTGCTCGATGTGAGTAAGGCTCAAATGCCACCTGGCAAGAGTGGAGTGATGGTAAATTATTTAAATCTGAACAAGAGTATGATTAACTACCTCGGTCTACCCATTGGACTGTGGATGATAAGCAGTAGAGAAGTTAAGGGATACTCCCAAGATCTTCCAAATAGGTCTCCAAAAGTGACCCACAAAATGCGAGTCACGATCAGAAACAATGCTATTTGGAAGACTAAATGAGCACCACATTGTCTCAAAGAAGAGCTAGGACAAATCCTGTGTAGAACTTGTCTTGCGATATGGAATTACTTTGGCCATATTACTTAATCTATCTACAATCACAAATACACAATCGTGTTGTCTAACTATCATCAGGAAACCGCTCAAGAGGTCCATGGAAATAATATCCCAAGGACAATAAGGAATGGGTAAAGGTATGTTCATTCCCAATTTCCTATTGGTGGATTTATAATGGTTACATACAACACATTGTCATAGGAATTGAAGAACATCTCGTTGCATGTGAGGCCAGAAGAAGAATCACTTAAGGTGATGAAGAGTCTTTTGCTTGCCAAAATGACCTCCATAGAGATTAGAATGATAATCTTTCAAAAGAGACTCCTTATGCTCATGAGGTACACAAATTTTATCCAATTTATACGACATGCCATCCTTGAGGTAAAAGTCTTGAAGAGTTGTCAAATTGGAAGTAGAAGGATGTGAAAGCTACTGAAAAACTGTGCCAAAATCAGGATCAGAAGGATACTGTGTGGGTCAATTTTATAATCCAATATGGGATGTGGTCACAATAGTCAAAGCAAGATCTGAAGGTGGATGACTCAAATAATCTGCTACTACATTATTCTCTCCTTTATTGTACTTGATTACCAAATAGAATTTTTGCAAGTACGATGCCCATTTCATGTGTCGAGCCTCTTCAATTTTTGTTTGTGAAGAAACTTGAGTGGCATATGATCTATGTGAACTACTATTTTCTTTCCCAAAAGATAGTGCCTCCAATACTTGATGGCCTAAACCAAAGCATACAACTCTTTATCATATGTAGAATAATTCTTTTTTGCCTCTGAAAATATTTTAGAATGATAGGCCACTGGATGGTCATTCTATTTGAGCATGACTCCAAGTGCAAACTCTGATGCATCTGTTTCAATATCGAAGGGATGAATAAGATATGGCAGAAAATAATAGGTGCGGTGCACAATTTATGTTTCAATGTGTCAAAGGCCTTTTTTTGATCCTTTGTCTAATGAAACTCAGTTTTAATCTTTGTCATATGATGTAAAGAAGCGGCAATCATGGAATATCATGCAATGAACTTGTGATAGAAATTATAAAGCCCAAGAAAAATCCTTAACTTTTTGATAGAAGTAGGAGTTGACCATTTGATCATGACTTAAATTTTAGCAGGATCCACTTGAACCCTTTTGTCACTATTGATTTTCTATACATTGAAACATTAGGAAGAGGGGCAGCAAGAACAATCCCAATGCTATGATTAATCTATCATTCAAATGGAAGGCTAGAAGATTCTTTGAAAATACTAGAATATTATTGAAGCAATGAATTCACTGAATAATACCTATCATTTGAATGCTTAGGTGTTGGATTTCCTTCATTAAATGGTATTATTAATATGAGTGCTAGTTCCTTTGCTTGATTAACAACTTTCCTTTCTTTTCTACAACTTAACATCAAATTGTGTGGTGTTTATCGTGTACTTATGATTATGTAAGCCTTATCATCTTTGTGCAAAGTTAATGTGTTCTTGTATCCATCATGAATAGACCTTCTATCATACTGATAAGGTCTCCAAGCAATAAACCACAACAGTCCATTGGAGTTACATCACACACCACAGTATCCAAAAAAGTATGACTGAAAGAAAAATTCACAGTGCATGTGTGTGTGATGTCGAATGAAATCCCATTATCCTTCCATCCTAAAGGATAAGGATGAGGATGGGGATTCATCGACAGTTTTAGTTTATCAAAAATGGATCTCGTAATCAAATTCTTCTGTGAACCGTTGTCGATAATACAATCAATAACAAAGGTGTCATTCAAGTGCACTGTGGTCACAAATAAGTTCTCATAATCACTTTAAGAAGTATTCATAAGGGTAAATTTGTTTAACCCTACTAATTCCTTGTATGCTTTTCGTTCTCCTGTAGCCTCAATAGGACCCTCTTGGGATTCCTCATTGGAAGGCTTTACAATGAGGGACTTTTTCTTCAAATTTTTCAATTTAAAACATTGATGCTTTTGATGACCCTTATTTTTAAAATAGCTACATTCCAAAGAATTTTTAGAAGAATATTTTTGAGAAGAAGAAGAAGATGAATATGGATATGGGGTAGAAGAAGAGGAATAAGACTTAGGTGCCTTGGATTTATAATGAGAAACCTTTGGATTTCCTCCCAACGCTGAAGAGCGAGACCCTCGTGACGACTCTCACAATTCCTCCTCTGCAAGAGTGTCTTGATTGAAAGCCATATCAATGCTTACAATGACTTTGTATTTTAATTTCCTAAAATGGGTTCTTGCAACCCACTTTTGAATTTGATCACAAGTTGAGTAGCGGAATCCTGCACTGAATTCAAACTTCTCAATTTGTTAAATTGCAACACATAATCATGAACACTCGTATTAAAAGTTTAAAGAAGATGAAGCCATCGTATCTCAAGGTCTTTGGTATAGTTTGAAGGGTAAAAACTACTCTTCAAAACATGTTGCAATTCATCCCATGAGTCTATAGGATTTTGTGTCCATTGGTGATCAGTGATGAGAATCTTAGCAATGCCAGTCAATTTGAGCTTTGCAAAAGCAACTTGTTGATCCTTCACCAATTTGGTGTAGTCAAACCAACTACTCATGTCAAGAATCCAACTGTTAAGCACTTCAGGATCCCGGGAGCCATTGTAAAGTGAAACATCACATTGTGGCTAAATATCTTGGTATGTGACTTTGTTAGCCAAAGTACTCACTAGTTGTGTGAGTTGGGCCATTTTATTGGTCAATTCGGTAGCCATTTGACCATGAGTACGCATCATAAAGGATATTACAAAGGTGTAAATGGGTGGAAATGCAACCGAATATGGGTGGAAATGCAATTTTACAACTTTATAAACCAAAGAAGGAAATAAAGTTTTCGTCAAAATTAAAATTGAAAACCCCTTTGATAAAAAATGGCCAAAATTAATTTTGAAAACTTTGTTTGATAAAAAGTTCCCTAAATATCTTCTTTGATAATAACAAATTAAACCCCCCCTTTGTTTTTGTGGATGTAATAACATAAACAATAAATGGATGCAGCTAAATTGCTTACCCTCCCTGCCAAGTAGGAACGCTCGTCAACAACAAGCGAATGGAACATGGAGGGGTACGGTCAATAGTACATGTGGCCCGAGCAACGATGGTGTGGCACGAGAAAAAAATATGAGGTAGCAATGTGGGATGCTATTAACAGCACATGGTAGAGGAAACAAACCGCATGGTGAGAATAACTTTGTTAAAAATATGTTCGAACCATGTATCAATGAAAATTCTAGCACTCTATCAACGAATTCAACTAGCTATATGATACACGACCACCACGATATGTCATAAAAAAGGAGATATTACCACACATGGCACCAATCAAAAGTCACTAAAAGGAGGTATTACCACACATGGCACCAATAAAATCATCAATCAAGAGTGTTAGAGTGAGCAAAGTTCTAATCGGTGCTCATGCATAAATAATGAATGCAACACAGAATGATGAGTCACAGTAAGGCATAACTTGAAACAAAGCTCTTCAATAGCAAGGTCAGGTGATCGTAATCTATATGGATGGATGGTAATCATAAAGTCACTCCTATGGAGTCGATCATGTCAAATGGTTCTAGCAATATGGTTTTAGGTGACATGCAAAATAGAAATCCCTTCTGGATGTATATTCGAGCCTTCTATTCAATCGTAGAAAGAGATATGTGGATGTATTCCCTACACACACCGATAGGAGTGTTGGATAATACACACCCAATGATGAGGATCTTCGGCGTAGCACGTAGAATGGACGTATGAGGATCTTCACTTTGCATAGCTTAGCTTCAAGAAAGAACACGTGTATGTACAATGGAACATGCTTTGGCAGAAATCATCTTCGATTGGATAGTACTGCACTCAATGGTAGCAAGCTTCTTTTAGGTGTGTTGGATTTATGTAGGTAGGAGTTATCTATGTCGAGGGCGCATGTGATCAAAACATGTGATCTTTGATAAGCCTTCCTCACGCTGGAAGCTAGGTTATGGCTTCCCTGATGTCAGGGACAGACAACCACAAAACCATTCGGTGCCATGTAGGAAAGTGGGGATCTAATGGTGAAAAGAAAATTTGGCTCTCCTAATGAATAAAAAAAAACCCTTATGCAGATTTGAAAGCAAGAAAAATATTGATCGGATAACCCAAATAAACCCGTCTAAGGTTGAAATAAACCCAAAACCTCGATAATTTCCATGGCTCTAATACCAATCTGTTATGGAAAAACCAAAGCTACTTATTCAGTATTAACATAAACCTTAAATATGTAGATATACAATAGAAACAATACCAAATCATGTCGACATACTACCAGATCATGTCGACATAGCTTGTCGAAAACAAGCATCGACAAGCTTGTCGACAATATGTTAGTAAATACAACATTTAGGAAATAAAAATAATCCTAAAGTCTAAGTTTGAAAAATTAAACCTCATAAAATCTACTTTTTTTTAAAGCTTAGGGTAACAAGAAAGAAATGGGGAAATATGACTATAAGTTGAAAGTGTAGGATGGGGAAAATTAACAATTGAAATTCAAATCAAGTAATGATTAACATAAAAAAAAAATGAAAGCATAGAAACTTCTTACTATTTTGTGAAGATAGCCTCTAAAGAGCACCTCAACATTCAATCCCTCACCAACAAATATTAAATTTAGATGCATAATTTAAATGCATCAAATGATGGAAATAAACGTATTTAGAAATAGTAAACAAAAAATTATCAAATGCAACACCATTCAAAGAACTAAAATCTGAATGTCTTTCTATTGATGTAGAAAACTTGAAGTGTTTTCTACAGAGTGTCCATCCTCATTTATTACATGAAAATGCATAGTATTTATAGAGGACTGCACCTCTTTCATTTAATGAAAATACAAAAAAAATGCTGGTAGATCAAGAACTAGTGTGAATAATTTTCTCCTCGACATCAGTGATGTTCTAGTCAAAATATTCTTCATGGAAACAATGATCCTACTTTGGTTGGAGAATAACATGGGAAATTGGCATGATTAAATGATGGAAAGTAGTCTCAACATCGATGCATTGGGATGTAGTGAAGTTATCTAAAAATTGGGAGCCTGGTCATTGAATTTGCTTCACCCTTGTGCCTTGGAACTCCACATTCACTAGGAAAGTCCATTGAGTATTAATTTTATTTTGAAAAGTAGCAAATTTGGTGGACTGTGCATTGGAAAGGAATAAGGAGGGCATCTGATCTTGCAAATTTGAAGCAAAAATTTTAGAAATGCAACTTGCATTGCTTCAAAAATTAAATTTTATCATTTCTCAACCCTTCCCAAGAGAATCTATGAAAATGGTGCCTTGGGAAGCAATGCCTCTAAGAGTAAATGAATTTCACCCTAAAATGAGGCAAAAAGCCTCTTTAGAGTATTAATGGGTGACAATGGAATTTTTCTCAACATCCTAGTGATTTCGCTCCAAAATGTTCTTTTCTTTTATCTTATTTCCATATCTAAAAGAAAACACCTTTGTTTTCCTTTGAAAATTTCATGTATTCTTTCTTTCATCGATAACTTCCTGCATTTCTCTTTACTGAAACACCTCCCTCATCTATGTTTGCATTCAAAATAGTGCACCCATATTTTAATTCCATTATTAGTAAGGCAAAAAATTACTTTGAACCCGAAAAGCCACGACGTTCATTAGTTTCACCCCTAGCATGAACAAAAAAATCCAAGACAAGTTGAAATAGGGACTCACGCCTTTCAATTGCAATTGGTGCCCCTGTGTTTTAATATGGTTTCACCCCAAAGATGTTCAAGATGGATTTTTGCCCCTCCTTTGGGGTGAAAGCCCTCTTTAAAACCTGTTTTAATCCATCAACATCAGGCCCACAATGTTCCACCCTTTAAAATATTCCTCATGCTAAGTTTTGCCCCAAGGAGGGGCAAAAGGGATTTTCACCCTCCACTTGAGACGAAAGCCCTTTTTAACTTCAACTTGCTAGATATTCTAGCTGATGTAGCCACTTGATTTTCAAAACAATATTTGCTCCAAAGAGGGGCAAAAAAGATTTTTTTCCCCTCCTTTGGGGTGAACGATCCTTAACCCTTTGCTTGTCTTACCAATGTTGGGGCCACAATCGCTTAGCCATTTTAAATTAAGTTTTTCCTCAAAAATACACGAAAAGGGTTTTCACTCCTCCTTTAGGGTAAACTTACCTTTGACCCATTTGTCCCTTTTCTTGCATGACATTTCATTGGCTCATTTACCCTCACAACTATTCAATGCCTTTCAACTTCATGGGATCAGAATATTTCACCCACTTTTATTTTAAATTAAATTTTTCCCCAAGGAGAGATGAAAAAGGAGTTTCACCCCTCCTTGAGGCAAAACTACCTTTTTATGCTAATTTCAGGTGAAAGCACATATTTTTCTTTCCTTGGGTATTTTTTGAGTGATTTTGATCCTTTTGGGTGCAATCACTTCTGTTACTATTTTTCACCCCCAAGGAGAGCAAAAATAACTTTCACCCCTCTCTCGGGGTGAACTCACTTCTCTTTCTTTTCTTGTCAGTGCTGCTAATGCTCTTTGCTCTCTACAAAAATCTAACCTTGCTTCTCTAATCCTTTTATCCATGACATTAATTCTATTTTTAAAACTCCATTATTTCCTGGTGTATTGTCAATGAAAATTTAAAGGAGATGATTGAAACAAAAATTATTGCAAAAATTTAAAGTGCTACAATATTCATTATACTTTGCATTTTTACAATGAAAACCATCAATAGAATTTTAACAAAAAATTTAATGTGATAAGGTGACAAAACTACCAACAACCCCCCATTAATTTTTTAGCAGTTAGCTAGGACTCCTAAGGAATCGACCTCCTCCAAAGATTGACCCATAAGCCTCATAGCCATAGGGTCACTCAATGTTGATCAAGGTCTATGGACACACATACCTTTTCTTAGATAGATTTTTTACCAACATTTTTTGACATGCCTGGTGGGATGCATTCCCACATCTTAGATGAATTAGAGTTTTGGCAATACTCTATTTTACTTGTACTCAGTTTAAATCACCTGGTGACTTTGCAAGTAGTAGAAACCTAGATAACCATGTAAATGCTACCCTATCTTATTTTCATGATCATGAGATAAGAAGCCAGAAGATTAGAGGAACCTATAGAATTTATAGAGTTGCATCTTGGTAGTTTTAGAATATACTCTATTTCATCCTTTGTATCAATCCCATCTTCATCTCTCATAAAAGATCTGAATAATATCAACCTCATACCTAAAGTGCCTAGTATTTCCCAAGAAACAATGGCTCAAAATCAAAAGCAAAATTTTCCTCATTAGAATAATATAGATCCCCTCAATCTCATAAATCAAAATCTCATTCCTCAAGCTGCTCTAACGCTTTACCTACATATGATGGTGTTGGGAAAACAATGTATGATCACTACGAGGATGTTGTCTCGTTAGTTGTTGTTCATAATATTTAGGAGGAAGACATGATAATAAGATTGTTAGTTATATTCCTAAAAGGAAAAATGTTGTATTGGTATAGAACTCTACCCGATAGACGATTTCTACTTGGTCTAACTTAGCTGGCAAGCTGATAGAAGAATTCAATGAGTAGACGGATCCTTTTTCTTTGCTCACCCAGTTCACAGTAATACAAAGACATCCATAAGAAAAAATATTGGATTTCAACATCAGATTCAACCACACTTGGAAGAGAGTTCCTGATGGCCTTTGACCAACCAATGAGCAAGACATATTATTACTTGAGAGCTTTTAGCTCATATTTGGGTTTATCAATAAGACAATCAAATATTTGGTCCTTCCCCCAATTATTATAGGAGGCTATAAAGGTAGAAAGGGATCTTATTGCTATAGGTAGACTACCTCCCAAGCCTATAATACCTATATTTCTTGATTTTTTTCCAAAATAAGCCATAGTCATCTACTGCCAATACTATTTATCCTATCGTCATACCTCTTGTAAATTTTCATCCTTGGCCTAATTTTCCTGTAGTTCCTACATTGCTAGCTTTGCTAGTAATTCTAGCATTAAATACATCACCTGTAATACTTACATCATAAAAATTGATCCACAATTTATGATCCTTCAAGACATACAAACAACTATGAAAAATCGAACCAATTAAATCACTTCAATGAAGAGGAGGAAAACTGAAATAAACTTCTATCAAAGAATATTGCCACATGTAACAAAGGATCAGGTTACCTCCACTAGAAAATATCCTAATAAGTCTAATACATTTTATGCAAATCAAGAATGATAGCCTTCAACATCTACATCTAAATAATATTACTGATATCCTACATACAATGATCCTCATGGATAGAGTTCTCATATGATGCATTGATATTATATATAGAAAATAGAAATTGAGAGAGCTAAAAGAACCCAGAAGGGATATGTCAATATGATTAAATAAGTGGGTCATAACTTCATGATACCATTTATTGAATAGGTCTCAATCTTGACAAGATCAAGAAATAAGCCTCTACAAGTAAACCTTGAGGAGCTAAACTCTTTGAAAGTGCCCACTGAAGATAAAAATAAAGGTGAGATTGAAAATGAGAATCCTTAGAGAGCCCCTATCCAAAAGTAAGTCCAATAGCAAAAAAAAAAAACTAAATAGTTTGAAACTCATTTGAAGGGAGTAGAGATGCAAGAAGAGGCTCAAGATAAACTAAGATACCCTTCATTGACCAAGCATAAAATAAATGAAGCCACTCATGAATACAAGATCAAGTTTTAATGGCCTCCAAGGGATAAGGAAAGACATTCTGATATGCCTATATTTAATATTGTTGAAGAACTAAAGAAAACACCATCAAATGCTAGTATGTATGATGCAATTCTTATCCTCAAACATATTGACCTGCTTCAAGCTTCCCTTAAGTCAATAAATATTCAAGGAAAAACCTATCTTGATCTAACTTGGCTCGAGGAAGCCCTGCACTTGCGATAGGCAAGAACATACCATCTTCATTCTATATATCCTTACAAATAGAAGGATGGGAGATCTACAACTGTATGATCAATTTGGGGGTGACCACTATAATTATGCCTAAAGTGATAGAACCTTGAATGTTCTAGCTAATATTTAATAAATGAATAAATAAAATAACATTAAAAATAATTGCTTTTAGATACGAATCACCTTTTGCATTGGTTTGGGAAATCCCTCCAATGGGTTTAAACAAATATATATTCTTATTCTTGGATGATTTGTGTGAATTGCCAACCTAATATATATGTACCCTAAAGCTACATTGGTGAAGATACGTTATGGTTCACGTTATGAAGAGACATGATGGTTCATGTTATGAAGAGACGTGATGGTTCATGTTATGAAGAGACGTGATGGTTCACTTTATGAGTTAATAATATAATAATTAAATGATTAATAATACTAACTAATAATTAGGTCCAAGAGGTCCGAGGTGTAGACCAATTGGTTCATCCAAACCCCATAAGGGGGCAGGAGGTCCAAGGTTCAAATCTCGAGCCTTGTCGGACTGAATGCTTGTCCCTTTCCTGGTGCTTTCAACAGCATAAAAGGTTTTAAATGATTGTGGAATGGTGGTTATAGGGGCAGACTACACGAAGATCTGTGTGGCGGCTTCTAGGGTGAATAGCATAGAATACTATGGCGGCCATAAAAGCTGGACAACCTACCCGGATTCGTGGCGGCTATCGATTCCACCATGTAAATTCAAAAAAATAATAATAATAATTATTATTATTATTAGGTCCGAGGTATAGACCAATTGGTTCATACAAACCCCATAATGGGGGCAGATGTCCAAGGTTCAAATCTTAGGTCTCGCTGGACTGAACGCTTGTCCCTTTCCTAGTGCTTTCAGCGGCGTAAAATGTTTAAAATGATTGTGGCATGGTGGTTATAGGATCGGACTGTGTGAATATTTGTGTGGTGGCTTCTAGGATGGACAACGTAGAATACTATGGCGGCCATAAAAATCTAGATAGCTTGCTCGGATTCATGGCGGCTATCGATTCCACCATGTAAATTCAAAAAAAAAAACAAAAAACAAAAAACAAAAAAAAAATACTAACTAATAATGTTAGGATGGAGGATCCTAACATGCCACCCTCCTTAAAAATATCTTTGTACTCAAAGCTCAAAGTGATGAGCTTTGTCCTTTGTTTTCCAAGAATGATTTGCATAAGTTCTTGGACTCTTTTAATGTCATCCTTCCGTAGGCAGGGATATCGATAAGGATGAAGTGTTAGCGTGGGGTTTCTAGAAAAATTAGTAAATGTGTGATGATGAGGGAAGGGCAACCCTTGGGGTTCTTCAAATGCCTTAAAATGATGCATAAAAAGAGGTGGTAAAACTTCTACATTCTCTTGTTGTTCCCTAGGAGAGGCAATGGAGGAGTGTGCAGTCACCTTTCTGCCTTGTTTTTTAATAGGTTTGATCATGTGGTGATAACTCACTATTGGAGAGGAAATTGAGTGTAGTTCTTATAGAGTGCATGTTTTGCCATAATGAGTCACTTCAAGAATTTCTACCTCATCCTTACCTGATGCATCGATCACTTCTAGCATATCGACCTCATTATCTTTATTTTTGTGAGTAGGTGCGCTAGGCACTTTGGACACAACTACCTCATCTTCACCTTTTAGGGATTGACAAGGATCAAATTCCTTCAATAAATACAACGTTAGTGTAACACATTTCTGATGGGATCCAAATTTCTCATCACAATTATCGTAGAGGTCTTTTTCTCATCATTCCTTCACTTCCTTTGGGTTGAGGTACTCAACCTGCAAGGATCGGTTAGGTTTTGGGGTATCGTAAGTGGTTTGTGCTTTTCCAATAGGTGTTTTTCCTAATTGATGTTGAGTATTGAATTTGTCTTTGACTAATTTGGCCAATCCATAGGTCTGCATCATGGTAGAGGGATTTAACCTTGTCACCTCCATTCTAATTTCCTCTTTCAATCCATTAATAAAGCTATTGATAAGAATTGATTCATCTGACCCTATCTTATGTTTGGTGATATCCTCAAACCAAGTTTGATAGTCATGCACGAAAGTGATTTGATGAAGATATTTGAGCAATTTCCACATGACTGGGTCCCACATGGCTCTGATACCAAATGATAGAACCCTAAAGGTTCTAGCTAATATTTAATAAATGAATAAATAAAATAACATTAAAAATAATCACTTTTAGATACAAATCGCCTTTTGCATTGGTTTGGGAAATCCCTCCAATGGGTTTAAAAAAATATATATTCTTATTCTTGGATGATTTGTGTGAATGGCCAACATATATATATATATACCCTAAAGCTACGTTGGTGAAGATATGTGATGGTTCATATTATGAAGAGACGTGATGGTTCACGTACAAAGAGATGTGATGGTTCACTTTATGAGTTAATATAGGGGACTCCCTCCTTGCCAATTATATGGGGCTCCCTCTTTAGAATGTATGCTTCTTATTCTTCTTCTTGGATGATTTGTGTGAATGGCCAACCTCATATATATATCTACCCTAAAGCTATTTTGGTGAAGAGACATGATGGTTCACGTTATGAAGAGATGTGATGGTTCACTTTATGATTTAATAATATAATAATTAAATTATTAATAATACTAACTAATACTAACTAATAATGTTAGGATGAAGGATCCTAACACAAAGTTGTATGTGATATTATGGATATGGAGTATAAAAGGAGTTACCCAGGCATCTTGTAGTTTGATGGTAAACTAGTAAAAATAGTTGGGGTGATCAAATATGTCCCTATAGTGTTACATAGGTTACTTTAGGTAACTTTCATCCAAGAGATTATGATAGTAGACTTGGAGCCCTTTTTTGATATGTGTCTATCAAGAGAAATTATTGCCAAGTTAGGTGGATACCTCTCCCTTGACTATTCCCACATGGATATTTTGATCAAGGGCAAAAGAGTCAAGATATATTCAAAAAAACCCTCATCATTTCATATAGAGAAATTAGAAGGAATCCAACAGGCTAATATAGTTAGCTTGATAACTGAGAAAAGTAGAATTGATGGAAGAGGTGTTGAAGGAACTTCAAATTGAGGACCTGTTCTTGCTAAAGGGTTTCAATACTATGATGGATACAATAATTGGTACATACACCATTATGAATCCATAGGTGAAGAAGCCAGTAGTTCAGGATGAACAAGTCTCCATGAGACATCAGATTTGGAAGCCCTATTTTGATGGAGCAAGATGCAAAAATGGAGCTAGAGCCAATGTAGTCCTAATATCACCCATAAGAGTTGAAAAGAACTTCTCATATATATTAACATGTAGCTACACAAATAATACAATATAATACAAAGCATTGTGCTTAGGTTTGAGAAAGGCTGAGAAACTTAAAATCAAGCAATTGTAGATATTTGGATATTTAGAATTGGTGGTAAATCAGGTCATTGAGAAATGCATCAGTAAACAACATTATCTCAATGCTTACCAGAATAGATTTTGGGACCTATTGGAAATATTTTAAGCCTTAAACATCAAGGCAATCCCAAGGGAATAGAATACCCATGCTAATATGTTAGCATCAATTGGGGCTAATTATTTTTTGGTATCAAACATTATACATAAATCAAAGATAATAAGGTTGGTGCATAGAATTTCTATCCTAACCAAAGATGTTTTCTAGAAAGTATTTGAGAGTGATTAATAGGTAGTGGATTTCTTAATCCATGAAATGAATTTCTCAATCGATAGATCATTGGAAGATGAAGAAGAAGGAGAACTTATTCAGCTAAAAAATAATCACATAGCAAAATGGTTGATAACTATTGAAATTTTGTTTGATAACAGTGATCGACCAATTGACCATTCAATGAAAATTAACATAAAGGGCTTTAGGGAAGTTCAAATAGCGCTTGAAAAAGTCTCAAGGTGGGGGTACAATGTTTAGAGAAAGAAGTTAGTCAGATATAGGAATTGTGCAGAGAGTTTAGTGATATAATAGCTTGGACCTATGATGATCTCAAAGTGTACAACAAAGATACTATACAACATACCATTGATCTAGAGTTGGATGCAAAACCTTTTCAAAAAAAATTAGAGGCATTTCAACCTAAAAATAGAAGCCTTAATAAAACAAGAGCTATTAAAGTCACTGAATGCTAAGATAATTATTGGTAGTTTTGTACTTTGCCACATTGGGATTTTTGTTTTATTTTAATGGAGCATTTTGATTGTAATGTGACGACATTAATCCTAAAATATTATTTTGGGTTGATTTTATATGTTACAGTTATTTTATCTTTCTATTTTTATTTGTATATGTACCCTTTTAGCTTGGAAGTGATGAATGTTTAAAGGGAAAAAAAATTGAGAACTGCATTATAAATTCAAGTTTGCATCATTCAAAAGCACACTACAAATTGAAGACGCGTTTGGCCCTGCATGCTCTACCAAAAGGAAAAGAAGGAAACATTAAAATAAAAATGGCAAAGGATTGAAAGGCTTGAAAGCGCCCAAAGAATGAGATGTGAAAAATGCGTTCACCCCAAAGATGGGGTGAAAGCTACATTCGCCCAAGGTTGGGGCGAACGTCTTTCTAAAAAGTTTGAAAAATGCATGCCCACCCGTCTTTAAAAAAATATTTTGGTGATAGGATGCGTTCGCCCCAAAGATGGGGCGAAAGCTCCATTCGCCCCACCTTGGGGTGAACGTAATATAAAGCGCGATGGAAGAAGGGAAGTCAACGACGCATGCGTGACTAAATAATCAACATCGCGTTCACCCAGGTTGAGGGGCGAACATCCTGTTCGCCCCTCCCATGGGTGAACGTCCTCCCAAAAGTAGGATCGCACGAATGCACTGGCGAATGAAGGTTGGGTGAATGCATCGAGATGGTTGAGGCGCATTGAATATTCAGCGTCGCGTTCACCCCAAAGGGAGGGTGACTATCTTTGGCACCCCTTTTGGGGGTGAACGTGATTGTAAAAGCAAGTGGTGCATCTCTTGAGAATTTTTACCAAAATTAAAGGGAATTGTTGTCGCCTTGGTCGAAGAAGAAAGGTAGCTAATGAAAGGTGTATTCGCCACTAGAATCTAGATTTTTAAAGGCACCCAGAGCAGATCATAGATAACATTAAATAATGGAGGCAAGGAGTAATTCAAATTGTGAATCCCAAGTGAAGAAGAAAGTCGTGTTAAAAATACAGGAGGATTTTCATGATTTCCAAAGTGGGAGCGCATTTTCAAGACATCAAATATCTCTTAATTTTCTATGCATCGATGCCCAGAGATGTTGATTTCTTGGAAATGTTTCCTTGAAATATGGATCATTGTTCCAAGAGAATGAATTTTCAATATTTTTGAGGAGGAATTTCCTCACTATGGTTCTTGATCTGCGATCATTTTGTCTCCATGTGCATTTAATGAAAGAGGTGAAATCCTCTATAAATACTACTGAATTCTCATTGTAAAGAGGAGGTTAGACACTTTGTGAGAAAACTCTCCAAGTTCTCTGCATCAATAGAAGACACAAGGCTTCTGAATTTGCAAGTGATATTGTGTGCAATTTCCTTCTTATTTTACAAACTTCTATTTTACATTCATGTGCCTTATTTGTTGTTAGATTTGAATTTTGCATCTGAATTTAAATGTTGCTAATGAGGGAGTGAGTGTTGGAGTGTTATTTTGAAGGTTGTTCCTGCAAGTTTATAAGTAAATTCTACTGCTTTTCTTTTGTTATATGTTATTTCATGCTTGGGTGAATTTCCTGTTGTTAGTCTACCTCGAATCCTACACCTTCGACCTATGGCCATATTTCCCATTTCTTTTCGCAATTTCTAATTTCTTTCCTGCAACTCTAGTCTTCAACCAGTGTAGGATTTAGTTTGGGAGCCAGCCCTCTCTAGAGATTGACATGGAGGACATTTCTTTCCTCTAGTCATTCAATGTTGGCCATATCTAGGGTGCACAAACGTAGTTTTGTTGATTAGGCAGATATTTGACCAACAATTTTTGGCACACCCGGTGGGACCCCGAAAGTTCCACTTTCAACAGTATTAAGGTTTGATGTTCACCTTCATGTTGTATAGTTAGAACATCTAGCGACTCGATTATACCCAAAAACCTCCAAACATGAGAGCAACGAAAGTTGTGTCTCATGAATACAAGATCGAAGGCCAAAAATCCTGAAAATCCCATTGAGTTCTACGAGCTTGATATCCAAAGGTTAGGGGAGCATCCTCAATTAGCCACTTTACATCGTACATCCTCATTACCTCATACATCCCATATATCATCCACCACATCCTCATGACTAGTTGGTGTATTTTTTGCTCCCACAAGTCCAGTTAGTACTGCCACTAGCATTCCTCAAGCTCCACCCCACACACCAGTTCACATGGCCTAGAACCCACCACCACAACAGCCACAACCACCAAGGTAGTTCCTAGCATGGAATAGCTTAGGGACCTTGAACTTACAAGCACAAAATCTAGTGCCTCAAGCAACTTTGAAGGCTTTGTCGACCTATGATGGTACTAGTAAAATGACCTATGAACATATTCAGGATGTAGCTTCTTTGGCTACGATCCATGGAATAACGGATGAAGACGTAATGGTAAAGTTGCTAGTATTGTCGTTGAGAGGAAAGTTGTTGTATTGGTACCGATCGTTGCAACCAGGTACTATTACCTCATGGGATCAATTGGCGGAGTTGTTGATAAAAAATTTCCATGAACAAGCTGACCCATACTCCTTGTTGCATCAGTTTACAATGATCCAAAGACATTCGTAAGAGGAGATAGTTGATTTCAACATCAAGTTTGCCCAAAGCTGGCAAAGAGTTCCTGATGGCTTGCAGCCCATGCATGAACAAGTTGCATTCTATTACCTTAGGGTATTCAACACTAACATTGGCATGGTTGTTCAACAAACCAATGTGAACACCTTCCCTGATCTGTATACGCAAGCCCAAAAAGCTAAATCCAACTTGATTGCCATAGGCAAGCTTCCTCCAAAAATGATGATGCCTATTCTGCCTGACCTACCATAACATTTGTATTCAAGTGCATTTTCATAACCCATGCCTTCCATGTACCCAGTACCCTCATGGAGCTCAGGCCCACCTCAAATCACTTCGATCCCTATCCCACAACACCTAGCTCCAAGATTTTTGTAGTTACCCGCTCAGTCAGTACCATAATTGCCATCATTCATTCCTTTTCCAGCATTATCAATGCCACCGGTCCCATTGCCATTGCCCACACTGCCAGTACCTCTACCTTTTCTAGCACCCCTCACACCTTCTAATCCTGATCCTTTCACGACATTGTTGCAAGAGGTGAAATCTAATAATTCAACCTTAAGGACGATATCAAACGAGCTTACAATAGTAAGGAAGAAGCAAGCAGAGGCTGAATTTTGGTCAAGGAGATTTCAAACTCCATCGATTACTCGAGAGCAAGCATCTGCTAGTAGAGGCCCTAAGAGGAACACAACTATGTTAGCAAATGAAGAACCTAGCACGACAGAAAAGGTGTATTGGTGTTCAACATGCAATGATCCTCATGGAGAAGAAACCTGCATGGTGCATATGAACTATGTGCAGACACTTGCAAAAAGTTCAACTGGAGAACAAGTCAACATGATCAGGGAGGCTGATCATAATTTTATGATGCCATCCTTGGAGCAAGTTTTGGTTCTTACAAAAGAAACTAGTAACTGTAGATCCAGATGAGCTTGAACCCTTGAAGGTACCTACAGAACCAAAGGTGCAAAATGAAAAGGGGTAACCTCCAGAAAAAATCCATTGGTGCAATGGCTAAGCAGCAAGATTCTATCATGTTGAAATATTTACTGCCTAAGCAAGCTCAAGAAAAGATACAAACAAAGGCATCGACTTCACAACCTGCAGCAGCTGCTCAAACGCAAAATGAAACGAAAGAGTAGGCCAAAGAGCACCTCAAATACCCATCATTGACCAAGCGACAAAGGGTAGAAGCTACTCAATAGTACTAGGATAAGTATGAGCGAGTCATAGAAGAAAAAGCTTCGACCATCTCAAATTATAACATTGTGGAAGAAATGAAGAAGATACCTACGAAAGTGAGCCTATATGATGCACTATAGTTGCTTGGACAGGTTGACCTATTGCAAGAATCTCTTAAGACTGCTAAAGACCAAAAGAAAAGTCCTTCTCAAATAGTGTTGGTGCAAGCACTACCGACTTCGGCCACCGAAAAGAATAGGCCACCCTCGTTCTATTTGTCACTCAGAATGGAGGGGTGGATTGTGCACAATTGTATGATTGATTTCGGTGCTGCGACTACTATCATGCCAAAGGTAGTATGTGAAGTGATGGGGATGGAATACACAAGAAGTAGCCCAACAGTCTTGCAGCTGGATGGGACTTCGGTCAAAATAGTGGGAGTAATCAAAGATATTCCCATCATTCTACATAGCATGCCATAAATCATTGTCATCCAGGAAGTAGTGGTGGTTGACCTGGAGCCATACTTTAGCATGTGCCTCTCAAGGGAGTTCATAGCAAAGCTGGGAGGATACCTTTCCTTAGACTACTCGCATTTGGAAATACCATTCAAAGGAAAGAGGATTCACATTTATAATGAAAATCCATCAAATTTTCACATTGAGAAGTTGGAGGAAGAAGAAAATCCCCAGTGCAGTTAACATGATGACTGAAGAATTAGGAGAGGTTGAATTGATGGAAGAAGTGCTTGGTGAACTTCACCTTGAAGATGAATTCTCACTCATGGATTTTAATGCAATGATTGGAACAGATATTGGTTGTTATACGATAACCAAGCTCGAGAAGATTGAAGAAAAAGTCCCTGATTCCCTGGATCCTATCATAGATCAATTATGGAAGCTTTATTTTGATGGTGCTAGATGTAAGAATGGTGCAGGAGTTGGTATTGTTTTGATCTCTCCCACAGGGTTACAAAAGACTTATTCTTACAGACTGACTTGGAGTTGCACAAATAATGCAGTCGAATATGAAGCATTGTGCCTCGGATTGAAGAAGGCTAAAAAGTTGGGCATTAAACAGTTGCAAATTTTTGGTGACTCCGAACTCATTGTCAATCAAACCACAAATAAATGTGTGTCTAAGAAACATTACCTAAAAGCCTATCACAACAAAGTGTGGGATTTTTTTGAGTCCTTCACAACCTTGAACATTTAGGTGATTTCCTACGAGCAAAACAAACATACAGATATTCTAGCCTCTCTTGGCATGAATTATTCTCCCATGGAGCAAATAGTTAGAAAGCCCAAGACTATCAGGGTGATCTATAGACCCTCAATCCCTGACAAGAACATCTATTGGCAAGTATTCGATAATGACGAGCAAATAGTCAATTTTCTCATCAAGGAAGTTGCAAGCGTAGATGATAGAAAGCTCGTCGAAGAAGAGATGGAGGGGATGATACAATTAAAGAATAATCACATTCCTAGGGGACTGATTTCATTGGAAAGTTTATTTGATCAAAATGATAGGGCCAAAAAGCACAAGATCAAGGTGGATGCCAAGGAGTATAAGGAATTACAGCTAGAACCTGAGAAGATCATCAAAATCAGAATTGATTGTGTGCCGAAAGAGTTGGAAGACATTAAGAACTTGTGCTATGAGTACCCCGACATCATTGCATGGAGCTATCAAGATTTGAAGGGATATGACAAGAACGTGATCCAACATACCATTGAGCTACAAGAGGGAGTAAAACCTTTTCGAAAAAAATAATGGCCCATCAATCCTAAGATAGAAGTACTCATGAAGGTGGAATTGTTGAAGATGCTAGAGGCAAAGATAATTTACCCAATTAAGCACTCGACATGGGTGGCGAATCTGGTGCCGATACGAAAGAAGAATGGAGACATTCGATTGTGTGTCGATTTTTGGAACTTGAACCAGGCATCATTAAAATATCATTACCCTCTATCGCAGATTGATCAGATCCTTCATGTGGTTGCTGGAGCACAAATATTTTCATTATTAGATGGCTTCTCTGGTTATAATCAGATATGGGTGAAGGATGAAGACCAACATAAAATAACATTCACTACAAAGTGGGGCACATTTGCCTACCAAAGGATGCCATTTGGACTCTCAAATGCTGGCGCTACTTTTCAAAGGGCCATGGACATCACTTTCGATGAGTTATTGAATAGGATTATTGTAATCTATCTTGATGACATGACTATGTTTTCACATTGTAGAGAAGACCACGTCTCTCATTTGAGGTAGGTGTTCGAGAAGTGTCGTGAGTTCAGGATTTCTATTAATCTGAAGAAGTCAATATTTGTTATTAAAGAAGGAAAATTATTGGGTCATGTGATTTCACAAGAAGGATTGGCAATTGATCCTACAAGAGCTGAAGCACTCTTAAAGCTACCATTGCCTGCTAACAAAAAAGACCTGCAATCTTTCTTTGACCAAATAAATTTCATTCGCAAGTTCATTACTGACTTTGCTCAGGTTGTGAAACCCATGACTGAGCTTTTAAAGAAGAATACCAAGTTTAAATGGATAAAATCTAGAAGATGAGTTTTTCAGGAGATCAAGGAAAGAATCACCCAAGCTCCAGTGTTGATTAATCCTGATTATTCAAAGGACTTCATTCTCTATGCAGTAGGTGAGCAAGAGAGCTATGCTGCAGTTTTGACACAGAAGCAAGAAGATGGAGATGAGAAGCCAATTGCCTTCTTGAGCCAAGTCATTGTGCCTCACCAAGAGAAGTACAATTTCATTGAGAAATAGGTGTACATGATGATGAAATCATTGAAGAAGTTTCGACACTTTGTTTCCCAGAGCAAAACTGTCATCTATGTTATACATCCTGATGTTCGAAACTTCATACTCCAAGGAGAACTAGGCGACAAAAGGGCAGGTTGGGTCTCAAAAATTCAAGAATATGACGTGGATATCCGATCGACAAAGTTAGTTCATGGATGAGCTCTTTGTCAAGAATTGGCTAAAAGTGCAACATCAGAATCATTGATTGTAATGCAAGAAGAAGAAGTTGGTGAAAGTATTTGCGCAAACCATACTCCAAGAAATCATGACTGGACAGAGGAGCTTATTGATTTCTTTACTTCTGGGAAGTGTCCACCACACCTTGATGCTTCACAGCATCGAAGGTTTAGGTTGCAAGCCCTCAAATATGTTCTGTTGCCTAATGGGCTATTTCACAAGAATATTGATGGAGTTCTCCTTAGATGTGTGAAGGAGTCTGAAAAGGAGAAAATACTGGAAGAGTTTCATTCTGGACTTTCTGGTGGCCATTACGTAGGAAGACCTATGGCCTTAAAAATCATCCGAGCTAGTTACTTTTGGCCTACTCTATTCATCGATGCTCATAAAGTAAGTCAGCACTATGATAGTTGTCAATGATACATTGGCAGAATTAGGAAAGGAGCATTGCCTCTACACCCAATTCAAGTGGAAGCACCTTTTCAGCAGTGGGGTCTTGACTTCATTGGAGTCATCGATCCACATTCTTCCATAGAACACAAATACATCTTAATGACGACCGATTATTTCACCAGATGGGCAGAGGCTATTCCTACCAAGAAGGTTGATCAAGCGACCGTCATCTCTTTTCTGGAAGGAATCATTACTCATTTTGGCATCCCAGATTCAATTGTAACTGATAATGGAACTCCATTCATTGGGGCCAAGATTATAGAATTTGCTAGAAAATATGGAATTTATCTTAAAACATCATCCAATTATTACCCGCAAGGGAATGGTTTGGCCGAATCTACCAATAAAAATTTGCTACGAATTCTAAAAAGGACACTGGGAAATAATAAAAGGAGTTGGCACTTGTTATTGAACCAAGCTCTTTGGGCGGACCGCATCTCCATGAAAAATTCCATTAAAGCCTCCCCTTATTCCCTGGTGTATGGAAAAGAAGTTGTCTTGCCTACCCACATTGAGCTTCCAGTCCTTCAAACATTGTAGTTATTTCAAGATGAAGATGAGGAGTACGATCCTATGAGTGCAAGATTGGCACAATTATTGCAGTTGGAAGAAGATAGGGAAAAATTGTATCAAACATTCACCAAGCACACTAAAATGATGCAGAAGTGGTTCGGGAAAAAGACAACAGAGCGCAATTTTCAGGTGGGAGACTTAGTTCTTAAATGGAATGAGAAGAAGGCTAAGTCGGGGAAACACCATAAGTTTGATGCTATCTGGGAAGGCCCTTTTCAGATTTTTATAGTAAATTTGGCAAATTCCTATCATCTTCATGACATGGAGGGTTGTGATCTTCCTATCCCGGTGAATGGTCTTCATTTGAAGGCCTATACTCAATGATTGGATTTTAAGAGGTACCATCTTGTAAATATGTACATATCATCTCGTTAGTATTTTATTTGCTTTATATGGTGATGATATATATAAAAAAAAAAAAAGAAAAAAAATAGAAAAAAAGGGGGTGTTTTCGCCCCTTCTAAGAAGTGTGTTCGTCATTGAAATATCTATGGGGCATCTTCGCCCAAGGGAGGAGCGCAAAGCTTTGGGCACCCTTTGAAAATGGATATGTAAAGCAAGTGAGTAAAAATACCCGATCGACTTGCTATTGAAACAACAAAGTCACGTTCGCCCTAGTTTGGGTGAACGTGTTGGTAAAAGCATCACCAAATTCAAAAGTCGCAAGGAGATTAAAAGCTATTTCAAAAATACAAGCATCGAAGAAAAGGTTGAAATCATGTTCACCCCAAATATGGGGTGACATGTTCATTCGCCCAAGGTTGGGGTGAACGTGTTGGTGGCATGCAAAGCCTTAGGCGCCCCTTCGAGTGCAAACAAGCACATAAAATATATGCAAGCACTTGGTCAATGCGACATTGAAGGTCAAAATCATGTTCACCTCAGAAAAGGGGTGAAATGACCTTTTGCCCCTAGTTTGGGTAAACACATTGATTAAATGCACGTGTGTATGTAAAAAAGATTTTTTTTTGGGAATTTTTTTATAAAAAAAGGGGGGGTTTTTTTTTTTTTTTTTATAAATATTTTTTTTTTTATTAATAAAAAAAAAAAAAAAAAAAAAAAAAAAAAAAAGAGGAAGGTTTATATTTTAAAAATTGCTCTTATTTTTGAAGGTGTAGTAAAAAATGGGATTATTGGGTGCCCACAAAATGACTTCACTGAAGGAAAAGGGGAAGCACATGATTTCAGAAGCATGTTGCGGAAGGATTGCGCCCTTGAACATGTGGAAAATATTGGAGAGCAGGAATGCAGGTAGAAGAATGTTTTAAAAGCAATTAATTCAAATGTGCACCCTACGAAAGATTTGTGTTCTCGAGGAGCAAAGAATACATACCATTGGTTTTCAAGTGGTTGATTTATTTTTCCAAGCAAGCTTCGACAACCAGGGCATGATTTACAATGAATTTACACACCAAGGGAGGGCACTCTTTCCTAGGATGATTTGGTAGTGAATCAAAGGTGATACCATTAAAGCATCGAGAGTGGTTCCAGGCGAGTGAATCAATGCTCACGTTCTCTTAAAAGCACCCAGGGTAACTCAAAATTTATTATGGTAGTTGGGAGAGCACTCTATATAAAGGACAAGGTAAAAGCCTACAATTCATTTTTCAAATTTTTATTATCATCATGTATTTCAAACTGTCATTGCAGAAGTTCCCAGAGAGCATTCAGAATATTTGTCAGGGAAAAGAAACAATGGGAAAGTGAAGTAAAGAGACTAAAGAAATTACAGAGGCTGTAGAGCCCAAAAATTCAAAGAAAAGAAGGAGGGTCTAGAGCTAAGAAGGCCCAAAGGAATGACTATGTTGACTTAGATCCATATGATGACACAATGGCAGAAATCGGTGACTATACTATTACCCACAAAGGTGTGGAGAAATTATGGCAGGATGTTGAGTTCATAGTGAACCAGGGGTTGACGTCAGGAAGCTGGCTGACAGTGCCCTATCATTCATAGTTGTTTTGGTACCTGTGCCCACCAGTTCATCCTTATCCTAAGTTAGTGTTGTTTATCGCTCAATTTTATGACCCATTTACTAGAGCTATGAGAAATGCAAAGAGGGAAATACTCTTCACCATCACCCTAGATGAGGTTCGGGAGGCATTCACTTGTGGTTTAAAGCCTCCTTCCTATGGGGTTCATAAAAAACTGCATACCGATGAACAGGAGGATAGATATGTCTCCACGGTAACAATGCATCAGTTTATGGAGACCCAACTGATTAAGGAGCCATCGATGGGGTAGCTTCCTAGCTTGCCAAAGCCGCTTACAGATTTTAAAAGCTTGGATATTTATTCAATGTTGGTGTGGGTCGTAGGTTTACCTTCAGATGATACCATTCATAAGTGGCAAGAGGCCTTAGCACAATGTATTTTCTAGGTGGAATTCTATTCTCCTTCAGCTATGAGACAGGGCACCAATCCAATTTTCTTTGATTGGGCTGATTTTATTTCTCGGAGGTTGAATTTTTAGCTGGAGAAGTTACAAATTAAGGAGGAAAAATCATTCAAGCACACTTATTTTCTGGTATGGTATTTATTTTTCCAACTCCAATGATGTTTTCCTTTCATTGCAGTAATGCAGACAGATGAGAAAAATGAACCTTTGCTAGTTTATATGTGGACTTCCATCTTGTCAAGAAGGGAGTCATTCTACAGTTTTAACAGTTGGTTTTTGGGGCCTGCAATAGAGTTACTTTGTGGTACATGCGAGAGGGTGCCATAAGAATTAAGAGAAGCAGTGGTTGCCCAAGAGAAAGGAGATATTTTTCTACTCACTCAGGGCATAGTTGTGAGGATTTTTGGTTTTACGGGTAAGCCATTCTTGTTGCCCTATTTTGCCATCGAGCATGTTTTTGCTATGGAAGTAGTGCACCAGTCAGATTATGTGAATGATGTGTATGGAGATGGGCGTGGAAAGAAAATGACATGTAATATGCCATTTAAATTTGATAGCATAGAAGTAAGCCAAGTGGGACAGAATCGGCTCCTTACAATAACGTTGCAAGATTTGGGACTCATAGAGCTACCACAACATTGGAGGTATGACCCGTTGGGCAAGTTTTTAGAAATTATAAAATCCAAATCATTTCATTGTTGCCCTTGACCTGATATTGAGAGGAATCAAAATAATTTTGATGGGCCCGATATGAATTGGCATATTGAAAAGATGATGACACTTCCACCTTGGCATGATTGCTATGAGCAAGAGGCGGAGTATAATCCGGCTAGGTATAAATCTCAAATCCCTCCATCAAGTTTGTTTAGCCAAGTTAAAGAAAGTGAACCTGAATGGACTGAGGAGAAAATTATGAATTGGTGGATAATGCGGGTTCACCGAGGGAAGCCAAAAACTCCTTACGGGCTGAAGTTGGATGAGTCATTTTTAGAGATTTATGATGAGTATGTTGATTCATATCAACCCATTGTTTTTACCAATATTCTACCTCAAATTTTTCAACACTCCAATAGTGGTGAAGGTGAGACAGAGGAAAACATCCGTTAGTTGAGGAGGAGACTCCAGAGGAAGAAGAACAACAGTATGTGTTTAGACGAAGATCACAGTGGATGAGATAGAAAGTTGAGGAGGCACCTACATCGGAGAAGCAAAATATGCCAAAGGTGCCACCATTTCCCAAAGTGGTGAAAAGACCAAGGAATGGTGTCATTACTACTTCTACTACTGAGGTTTTAGTTGTTGCAGTTCCTACAATTCCTATTGTTTTGATGGTAGTTATCAATCCTTCACCAACAACAGAGGCTCCAACCATGGTTGCACAAATATTTCCAATGGTTCCAGAACAAGAGGAGGACCATCAATCAAAGAGTTCTCAGGTGGAAGTTGTGGATGTCATGGACAATGTGAATATTGAGGAGAGAGTGAAAGTGCAATAGGAAGAAGTTATTTCACAGCCGCTCCCATCATCGCATCACATGGTGCCCACACCCGAAGGTATATCTTCTATTCCCCCTTCTTCTTTGGAGCATGTAGTGACTTATGATTCACTCCCATAAGTTTTCATCTCCATTTATCCACCCTTTGGTATGCCCTCCGTATCTCTTTCACTTCCTTCATCTTCCCCTCTCAAAGTCACTGCTGCTCCTTCTTCTCTTCCCTTTTCTTTAACCTCCCTTTATTTTAGTTCGTATGCATCCAGGCTGAACCCATTTTTGTACCCTTCTCCTTCCATTGCCACCACCACTACCATTGAGGTTGTAAGTATGCAAGCTCCTCCTAGAGTAAGCATAACTACAGCCAAACCTGGTTCCTCTATCCAATCCACCATTTCTATTCCCCCTCTTCTAGCCATCTCATCTACTTCCTTTGAGCCTAGCCACTCAAAATTTTTGATTCCATTCACTCCATTTTTGGAAATACAAGCATTGCCCGATGTTCAGGTGGCACAAAAATAACTTGACATGGAGAAAATCAATTGGGCGCACCTGAGTTCCTCATAATGGGTGAAGAGCAAGAGGTGAAAGGAGGCCTTGGCTCCAGCTCAGCCTGATCAAGAAGGTTGCTTTCGACCTAGTCACCATGGAGTCTCACACGACTAGAATCACTCCCTTAGTCCAAAAGCCACAAGGAGAAATGTTGTCGAGTGATTATGTCTGTGAGACTATAACTGAAGATCTCACCAGGATAGATCCGACCAAAAAAATGGGTAATATACAGGCTGATATGAGCTCGGTATACTTGCATGGCGAGCATTACAAGGAGAAATATTTTGAGAATGAAAATAAAATTATTGAGCTCGAAGCCGCCTTGGAGAAAAGTAGAGCGCAAGAAGAAAAGACTGCCATAGAAAATGAACACTTGTGCGACAGGTTGGAGTGCACTTAAAAGAAAGAGATGCGGCCAAGATAGAGATGCATTCACTCCGAAAGTAGTTAGAGGCTATCCAGAATCAACTGGTCAAGAAGGCTACACAAGTTGTAGGATTTTCTCCGAAGAATATTAAAGAAGTGCACCTTCACTCAGCCCAAAACTGTGAGAAGCTGGCTGAACAAGCAGTTCAGGTATTGCACTATTTATGGATGGCTAGCATACAGATTCAGCTGGGCCAGCAATTGATTGATAACACGGAGGAAAGGCTAGAACCATATATGGATATGGTAGTAAAGATTCAAGCTCTAGCCAATTCCAGCATTCACATTCACCCCTTGAGCGAAATGGATCACGCTTGGTCCACTGCCAAAGTCACTCTGCGTAGTTATTTTTAGAGAATGGACCTGGTGAGAGAGGGCCAAAAAATTCTTAATACCATCGAGCGAGAGCATACTATTTCCATGACTCATTTTGATACTCTTGCTGGTTTGGGATTCTTAGACTTCACTGATGAATGGGGTGAACCTCTGCCTAAGGAACAATTGGAGGTAGTCTGGAGGAAGTTCATAGAGGATACCTCGGAGATCGATGCATGGGAGGAGCCCATCACAGAAGCACAGGTATTGCCTCTAATGCAGAAATATACCCGCTTGGAGTTGTCATTGTATGAGTTGGCTCAGAGAGCAAAGCACCTCAGCTTGGAGGATGTTCAGAACCTGCGCTTTGTCTATGAATCCTTGAGTACACCCAGCCTATTCACCACCCATGCTTGGGAAGAAGTAGTTATAGTTTATGAGGTTACCTCTAAGAGCCTCAAAGAGCAGGTGGAGTAGGCAGTAGTAGAGTGCGCGATGGCAGAGAAGGCATCAAAGGAAGTAGAGCAAGCTGAAGTCCTCAAAGTGGCGGTCGAAGCTGAAGCCAAGGAGAAAGCCGAAGAGGAGGCGCATCGAAAGGCATCTGCAATGAAAGGTGCCAGCCAAGGCAGCTAGCAAAAAGACTCCATAGCAGCCCAATGGATAAAGGCCTGGGATCGCTTGCATCCATGCGAGCTGGATACCCCGTGAGTCACCAGAAATATTGGTAGTTTTGCACTTTGCCACATTGGGATTTTTGTTTTATTTTAATGGAGCATTTTGATTGTAATGCGACATACATTAATCCTAATATAATATTTTGGGCCGATTTTATATGTTACAGTTATTTTATATTTCTGTTTTTATTTACATGTATTCTCTTTTAGCTTGGAAGTGATGAATGTTTGAAGGGAGAAATAAATTGAGAACTGCACTAGAAATTCAAATTTGCATCATTCAAAAGCACACTGCAAATTGAAGCACGTGTTCGACCCTGCACGCTACGCCAAAAGAAAAAGAAGGAAACATTAAAATAAAAATGGCAAAGGATTGAAAGGCTTGAAAGCGCCCAAAGAATGAAATGTGAAAATGCGTTCACCCCAAATATGGGGTGAAAGCTACGTTCACCCAAGGTTGGGGTGAACGTCTTTCTAAAAAGTTTGAAAAATGCGTGCCTAATCGTCTTTAAAAAATTATTTCGATGATAGGATGCGTTTTCCCCAAAGGTGGGGTGAAAGCTCCATTCGCCCCACCTTGGGGTGAATGTAATATAAAGCGCGATGGAAGAAGGGAAGTCAACGACATACGCATGACTAAATAATCAACATCGCATTCACCTAGGTTGAGGGATGAACGTCCTGTTTGCCCCTCCCATGGGTGAATGTCCTCCCAAAAGTAGGATCACGTGAATGCACTAGCGAATGAAGGTTGGGTGAATGCGTCGAGATGGTTGAGGCGCATTGAATATTCAGCGTCACGTTCACCCCAAAGGGAGGGTGACTGTCTTTGGCACCCCTTTTGGGGGTGAACGCGATTGTAAAAGCAAGTGGTGCGTCTCTTGAGAATTTTCGCCAAAAGTAAAGGGAATTGTTGTCGCCTTGGTCGGAGAAGAAAGGTAGCTAATGAAAGGCGTATTCGCCACTAGAATCCAGATTTTTAAGGGCGCCTAGAGTAGATCATGGATAACATTAAATAATGGAGGCAAGGAGTAATTCAAATTGTGAATCCCAAGCGAAGAAGAAAGTCATGTTAAAAATACAGGAGGATTTTCATGATTTCCAAAGCGGGAGCGCATTTTCAAGACATCAAATGTCTCTTAATTTTCTGTGCACCGACGCCCAGAGATGCTGATTTCCTGGAAATGTTTCCTTGAAATATGGATCATTGTTCCAAGGGAATGAATTTTCAATATTTTTGAGGAGGAATTTCCTCACTATGGTTCCTGATCTGCGATCATTTTGTCTCCATGTGCATTTAATGAAAGAGGTGAAATCCTCTATAAATACTACTAAATTCTCATTGTAAAGAGGAGGTTAGACACTTTGCGAGAAAACTCTCCAAGTTCTCTGCATCAATAGAAGACACAAGGCTTTTGAATTTGCAAGTGATCTTGTGTGCAATTTCCTTCTGTATTCGTGCACTTCTATTTTACATTCATGTGCCTTATTTGTTGTTAGATTTGAATTCTGCATCTGAATTTAAATGTTGCTAATGAGGGAGTGAGTGCTGGAGTGTTATTTTGAAGGTTGTTCTTGCAAGTTTATAAGTAAATTCTGCTGCTTTTATTTTGCTATATGCTATTTCATGCTTGGGTGAATTTCCTGCTGTTAGTCTACCTCGAATCCTACACCTTCGGCCTGTGGCCATATTTCCCATTTCTTTTTGCAATTTCTAATTTCTTTCCTACAACTCTAGTCTTCAACCAGTGTAGGATTTAGTTTGGGAGCCAACCCTCTCTGGAGATTGACACGGAGGACATTTCTTTCCTCTGGTCATTCAATGTTGGCCATATCTAGGGTGCACAAACATATTTTTGTATGATTAGGCAAATATTTGACCAACAATAATTTATCTTATCAAACACTCTACTTGGGTGGCCAACCTGGTTCTAGTAATAAAGAAGAATGGGGACATTTGACTCTGTGTTCATCTCTAAAATCTGAATAAGGTCTCGTTAAAGGATCACTATCCTTTTCCCTATATTGATTAGATATTACATACAGTGGCTAGAGCAAAGATATTTTCATTTCTATGTGGATTCTCTAGGTTCAATATGAAGATCAACATAAAATAGCATTCACTACCAAGTGAGGCACCTTTTCTTACTAATGAATGCCATTTGGGTTATCAAATGGTGGGGTCATCTTACAAACAGAAATGGATTTGGCTTTTGGGGAACTTGTAAATAAGGTAATTATCATCTATTTGGATGATATGAATATTTTCTCTCATAAAAAAGAGGACCATGTAGAACATCTTAGGTTAGTTTTTGAAAAATGTAGGAAGTTCAAATTCTTTTGAACTAAAGAAATCTATCTTTGCTATACAATAAGGGAAACTCTTGGGACATGTTTAATCTAAAGCAATACTAGCTATCAATCCAGATAGGGTAGAAGCTATTCTCACCCTTTGCCATTGAACAAGAAAGGACTACAATAATTCTTTGAGTAGATAAAATTTGTGTGGAAGTTTGTGTTAGACTTCGCTCAAGTAGTTAAGCTTATGACTGAGATGCTAAAAAATGATGTGAAATTCAAATAGACAAATCTCCAAAAAAGTGCTTTAAAAAACATTAAGGAAGAAATTGCACAATCCCTGATGCTCATCAACTTGGACTAATCCAAAGAATTCATTTTGTATGTCTTTCAAGTGGAAGAAAGCTATGTGACAATCCTCACTCAAAAGGGAAAAGATAATTATGAGCAACCCATTGCCTTTATCAGTCAAGCATTGCATTATCATGAAGAGAGATACAATTTCATCAAAAGAAAAGTATATACCATTATAAAATAATTAAATAAATTTAGGTATTTTATGTCTCAAAGTGAGACACTTGTGTACGTAGTCCATCGAGATGTTAGAAACTTCATGATTCAAGAATAATTGGGTGACAAGATTAGGATGGGCAATGAAAATTCAAGAATATGATGTAGAAATTAGGCCAACAAAATCGGTAAGGGGTAAAGTATTTTTTCAACAATTGGCACAAGCTACAACACTAGATATCAACTTGTCTATAGAGGAAATAGGCTCAATACAGTCAAAATAAGGGAAGTTACCACCTGATACATGGATTACCTAGTTGATGCATTATTTCAAATCTAAAAAATATCTAAAAGGGTTAACAACATCCCAAAGGTGAAGGTATAGACAGTAGTCTAGAAATTTTGCATTGATCAATGATATTCTCTACTGGAGAAATTTTGATGGAGTGTTGTTGAGGTGCATACCTCCAAAAAAGACTAAGAAGATCCTTAAGTAATTCCATACCATATTCTCAAGAGGACATTACTCTGGGTAAACCACATTGACCAAAGTTTTGAGAGTAGGATTCTATTGGTTGTCAATCTTCTTGGATGCATTCAATATGGTTAGAGCATGTAACAAATGTTATAGATTTATTGGAAAGACCAAGAATATCACTATGCCACTCTGGCTAGTAAATGTAGAAGATCCATTTTAGCAATGGAGGCTAGGATTTATTGGTGTGATTAATCCAAATTCTTTGACCAAACACAAATACATCTTGATGATGATGGATTATTTCACAGTGTATGGAAGTCGAATCTACCAAGCATGTTGATCAGTAGACTATCATTACATTTCTAGAGAGATTGATCACCAAGTTTAGAATCCCCACCATCATCATCTTTGATAATAGCACATCCTTCATAGGTACCAAAATAATATATTTTTCCAAAAAGTATGGTATCTACTGGAATTCTTCCTCAAATTAGTACCCACAAGGAAACGGTCTAGCTGAATCCAAAAATAAGAATTTATTAAAGATAATAAAGTGGAGCATCAAGAAAAATCCTAGGATCTGGCACCTCTTTCTTGATCAAACACTATGGGTAGATAGGACAACTCTAAGAAATTCTTGAAGACGTCACCGTATGCTCTAGTGTATAGAAATGAAGCTATTATCTTGATCAACCTGAAGCTTCTAGCACTTAGATTTATGAGTGAAATGGAGATGGAGACTTTTTTTCTAATGGAGAGAAGATGCATGAAATTGGTGCAACTAGAGGAAAACCATGATTAGGCATACAAAAAACTATGCCAACACTAGAACACTATGAAATGTTGGTTTGATAAAAGGGTGACATCGAAGATATTCAATGAAGGTGACCTTGTCCTAAAATATGATGTAGATCGAGCAAAGTTGGGTGCACATGAAAAATTTGATCCCATATGGTCTGGGCCATATCTCATTGAATATTTCAAGGACAAGAATGCATATCACCTACATGATCTTGGAAACCGATTGTTCCCAATTCTGGTGAATGGTCAATACCTTAAATATTAAGCCTAATTCCACTAATTTTGAAAGTGTATATATGTATATATTTGACATGTATATATATTTTCCCCTTATTTTTAGTCTCATTTTGTAAATATTTAAGACTATGAGTAGCAGAGCTAGCCTTTGGTACAATGATACCCATATCAAATTACCACATATATGCTAAGGCTTTCTAGATAGGAAAAATGACTAAGTGTTGATCCTGGTGGAGTAACAAGCAACTATCAAACCCCAGATAGGTCCTAAAAATCCACTATGGAGATACTTAATGAAAATACACTATTATGATGCTTGGTAGACAATCAGGTCAGTATTGGAGTTTGAATAGGTCCAAAAAACCTATCACAAAAAATCCTAGCAAAAGCCTCCCATCACCAGAAGTTCATTCAATTGGGCAAGGTCAATGACATGCAAGATCCTCTTGGTGGCAACATCTAATTTCATTTAGAATTTGTGCTCCACCTCAATGATGATAAGGTGCACCATAATTGAGACATTAGGTGAAGGGCCAACTCGCAACTAGATAGTGCCCATGCTAGCTAGCCACACTCACTCTAGAGTACACACATATCAAGAATACCATTAAAAGGGATCATGAAGGGCATGTAGCAGTCCAATTGGTAGCTTCTACATGAGTGTGTTAATCATCTCCATAATTAGTAGCAACACAAGCACAATTTTCAAGATAGTGTAAAGAGGGAATCATAAATAATAAGTTGGATGAAATCTTGAATATGATCTATCTAGGATCAATTACAACCTAACATGTAGTGAGTCCATGATTTCCAAAAGAGGTTAAGGTAAAAAAGTATTTTTTTAATTGGGTTGCCCAAATAACACCAACCGTCAACATGGAATATCAATATCATTGGTTGATGGTATGCACCCTAAAGGATGGCTATCAAAATCACCTGTTAGAGCAAATTATGATCGAGAAGATCTCTCTTGTTTAGAGAAAATTATCTATAATGGTCCTATAATCCATAACCTCTTTATTTTATGTTAAGCACTATAAATTAGGAGAAGTATTACATTCATTTAATTTTTACCTTCTCTATATGCTTGTGGTGTAGAAAAACTAAAGAAATTTTACAAGCTAAGTGAGAGACTTGAGTCATTAGAATATACAAGTATACTTCTTCAAACAAAGCACTGCAAGGTGCCATATAGAAGTGCTACAAGATCACTAAGAGGTTTATCCCATAATAAAAATATAATGACAAATCCAAAGACCCCTAAGGAGCTCATGGATAGATTCATAAGGATTTTTGACACCATCATCACAATAAAATTTAGACTAAAAGGTTTTCATGAAGCCTCAAAAATTAAAGGAAAACATTTCTTACAATAACTTAGGGGGTGTAACATGGGATACTCAACTTAGTTGTTTCATGCCAATTTCGGTGCATCCTTACCTAGAGTTAATCAATGTGATCTTCCAGTTTTATGAAACTAGTATAGGCACAGTTAAAAACAAAAATTTACAGTGTTTATTTCATATAGATGCAAAGATGATTAGGACAACATTTGTTATTGAATATATCCCTACATATGAGTTGCTGCGAGGGCATATCAAAACCATCATTCTAAAATAACAGAGAGTACTCTCAAATGAATCAGGCCCTAAGAAATGGTTGACTGAGGTACTGGGTAAATTGATGGGTGACTATGTAAAGGCCACAAAAATTGGTAGAATTTAGGGAATATGTCCAAACGTCCTTTCTATGGTGGCAATTTTGCTTGGTTTGCCAATAGATACCATAGTTTATCCACATAAAATGGTTATGGCCCATGCAGTGATAAAGGAATGTAATTGTGTTAGATTGGACTAGGCTAATTCTTAGCTAGAAGTATTAGAGAAAAATCATGAATTTCATAAGGAGGCTAAGCAATGAGTTGTAATATTCTTCCTACCTTGCATGGTTGTTTCTCTACTACATGCCCCACACAAAGCACTATGTGCAGATCCAATAAAAGGATGAACATGGATAAATACATCTAATGGTTGATTGGATACATACGCTCAAGAGGAGCAATTGCTATCTAGAATTCAACAAAATATTTTTAGGGCTCGTTTTTGCACACATATATGAAATTTTCCCATTCTTGTCCTATGAAGTACAAGATTTCTTGAGAGGTCCTCAGTGAGAAATCAAATACTGGTATTATCTAGATGAGGGGACCGTCATACGACTATACAGATTCTTTGGTTTTTATTACCTACTCCTCTTCTATATTACAGATTGAATATTTTATATAGAAGTGTGCAGACAAATCTATGCCATTGAAAAAAAGTCTCAGCATCGAAGCAAAGAAGACAATAATTTTTAAACTGTCAATAAAATTTGGACCTATTAACATATCCAAAAGAGATAAGATAACATACCAGAGGTTGGAAGGAAAATTATCTATCTTGAATCTCCTAGTGGTACCTCATAGGTGGAATTATGACCAAGAGAATATCCTCAAGGATAAGCTTACTATGAACAACAATAGGGTAGCACCTTTCCAACATAAAAAATATGAAAAATTTCTATAGTATAGAAACCTATCGCAGGATCAAGTGGTACCATTCAGGCACCTTGACATGCATAAAAAACTATTGTGGAGGACATGCTACCCATACAAGAAGGTATTTGATACAAAAATAAATCTAGAACATTTATTAAGTCCCAAGCTCATCAATTATATCGAGGAGAAGAAAGGGTGGTACCTATACAAAATCAAATAATGGTGGATATCATGATGTGAGCGAAATAAAATAAATAAGGTCTTTCTAGGTAAGGCAAACAAAGAATTCAAAGCAAAGTTTGATGTCGAGTTTGATGTTTGGAGGTAGAGAACCAAGAATGATTTTTTCCTAGAGGTATTGAGAGTGTTAAAAAATGAAGACCAAGGAGGAGAAATGAAATAATAAAATGAAGTAGAAGAAGAGGATGATGATGAGGAAGAAGAATTGCAAAGTGAGTATTGACCACAATAAAGTCCAATCCAAAGATAAAATATTGAGCAAGCCGTGCATACCAAAGGTACTGGAGCTACTAAGACTTTTGGAGCATAGTTAGAGAAGCAACATAGTCCCTAGTCGTAGAAGCTAGAGTCAAGCATAAGGAGAAAGGGGTACCCTAACTATGATAACTCTCAAGTTCATGAGGCTAAATACAATAGGTAACAATTGCAGCAGGAGGTGCAAAAGGCTAAAGTAGCAGCAACAACTATCCAAATTAAAAAGACAAAGTAGGTAGTTGAAGATCCAAAAACAAATAAGCAAACACAAGGTATGATTTCTAAACTTCTTTCTTCTCTTGTTAAACCTTAGTCCCATTATACCCAATGGTCCTCTTCTATGGAAATCCTTGAGGAATCATCTTTCCATTATGCTCGGTATTCTAGGATGATCCCTATTATTTTTGACTTGATCAAACAAAAACACCCTAAGTCTCCTCTTATATCTTCTCTTTACTTCACTTAATCACCCATTCCATTGTAGGGTTCACCACAATTATCATAGCTACCACCCTCATCTAATCCAATAGTCACCCCACCCCTTCCCCTATGACCATCCTCTCCATCTACCTCATCCTTTATTATACCATCACCAAAGAAGTCTCCACCTCGGACACCTCCTTTGCCATTACTACCACTAGCCTAGAGGTACTAATATAGGTAGTATTGTGCTACCTTAGTTCAAGTAGTAGCATCATACCCACTCACTATGCTACTAGCCTTCTTGAATTCTCCTCTCATACCTTAGGCTACAAACAAGGACCTACTGAAGGTTTATGACATATTGAATACATTACAGAATAATCAAAATAAATGGGTTGAGGAGAAGTTGTAACAACTATATGATGATAAGGAAGAAGCATTCGTCATGACCCATGATGAACTTGATCCAATTCAAGATAAAATAATCAAGGTGACTACTCAACCTAAAGTAAAAAAAGCTATCACAGAGATGAGTCCCGAATACTGGTAGTTAGATGTATAGATCAAGGATATCTCCAAGATTTCTAAGGCTGAAATCTTCTGGGTATTACACACAAAAGTTGATACACTCTTTTTGAAAGGAAGAGCTAACAACAATAATTTGAAAGCTACAAAAAAGGATTCAAAACTTGGAGTTCCAAGTTAGTAGGGAGAAGCTAGACCAAAATGCCTTAAAGAATGAGGTGAAAAAATTGAAATATGCCCTTAATAGGGTTCCCTCTAAGAAAGAGCTACAATAGAAAGATGAAAATATTTTCAGCCTAGAAGATGAGCTATTAGTAGTGCAAAGTGCACTAAAGAAACATGATGTAGAGTTCAAGGTCAAGCTGCAACAACAAGAGGAATATCTAATTGCTACATTAGTTGAACTACATAAGGAGAAGAAAATCCCCATGGACTTGTGATCTCAAAATATTGGATCAAGCATATCAAGTACCACTATTGGGGGAAGATAAAAGAAGAAACTATGCAAACTACCCTTTCCTTCTAGCAAATGTTAAAAGAAACCATGGAAATATCCAAAGAGGCAAAAATAGAACTGGAGAATAAAAAGAAGAGTGTTCTGAGCAAGGTCCCACAAGCAATAACAATGAGAAAAATGATTAGATAAAGGGATACTTGGTTGGAAAAGCAATAGGTGAGGAATATCAAAGAAGGTAGGTCCCTCATGCAATAAATATTCTATGCCCTCAAGGAGTTATAAAAAATGAGAAAAATCAATGGGGAGCTCAAAGCCCTCAACTCCCCAGGATTTTGGGACAATAATAAGCACATATACACAAAGAAGGAACTCAAAGAACTACTTGAATCCTTGGAAAAGGATTATAGCAATATTGCAACACTGAAAGAACCTATAATTATGGATCAAGTGTTCACAATATTTCATAAACTATTCCATATTCTAGCCAAATTAGACGAAGTGGCTAAGAAATATAGTGACCCTCCCTATAAGGATACTTATAGGTTTAAATCCATCACTATTCAACTTAAAGGTATACTTGTCTTCTTGAAAAAAAATATAATCAAATATGCCAAAGGTTGTAGGTTTTGGTTGCCCAAATAGCTACTCACCAAGATGAGTCCTCAAAAATTGGGTCAAGAGTACAAGTGCAGCAACAAAATAAATTAGAAGGGGTAATATGAATCCCAGAGGGTAGCAAAAACTATAAATAGTGTTGTATAGTATACATCATTAGAACCATTTTTTATATGACTTTGTGGCCCAATGGACAATGCCTAAGAGCGAATTTTGTTCTCATTTTAGTGCATGATGCTATCCCTCTATTTTTTGTCTAGGTTCTCCACTTTTTAGTGAGTGAAAATCCCCATAATAACCAAGAATATGGGTAGTTTTTCTCACACCCATCTATTCATACATCCAAGCAATGAAGAAATTTACAATTCTAAAAATTGACTAAGTTTTGAGCCTGGCAAAAAAATGGGCTAATGTTGGACTCTGGGTGAGTCCCAAAAATCCATCAAAAAAATATGTAAAACTTGGAAAAAAATGGGAAGCCATTTGAATCTAGATGGGTCCCAAAAATCCACCATGGAGATGCTTAGAAAAAGCCCACCCTAAAGATTCTTGACAAAAAATTGGGTCACCATCAAACTCCAAACAGGTCTCAAAAAACCATCACAGAGACATTTTGAAGAGAAATGGGCTACTATTGGACTTTGGACAAATCCCAAAAACCTATTGTGGATATGCTTTCCAAAAATCCCATAACCCAAAAAGGTTTAGCAAAAATACAAGTTGTTGTTAGGCTTTGAATAGATCTCGAAATTCCATCAAGGTAAGAATGCAAAAATTAGGATGTGTTGAACCTGGTAGAGAAATGGGAAACCATAAAAATCTGGACAGGTCCCAAAAACCTGTCACTAAGAAAAGTGAAGGTTTTGTATGACAAGCTTGCGTAAGAAAATGGGTGACTATCAAACTTTGTATGAGTCCTATTGTGGTTGCTCCACAACGTACCCCAAAATTGGGGACCCACATTTTTTGCATGTGTTCCAAGAATACTGAAGTGGCCCATAGGCTAAAGATCAAGGGAAAAAAGCAAAATACCACAAGGAGAAAAAGTGTCACGATATCGCGACATGTTGCAGTTTCGCAGCCAAAGGAGAAAAGGTGTCGCAATATCGCGACATGTTGCATCGTCACGGCAAAAATAGAAAAGGTGTCACAATATCACGACATGTTGCACCGTCGCAGCCAAAATAGAAAAAGTGTCATGATATCATGACATGTTGCACCGTCATGGCCAAAATAGAAAAAGTGTCGCGATATCGCGACATGTTGTAGTTTCGTGGCCAAAGGAGAAAAGGTGTCACGATATCGTGACATGTTGCACCGTCGCGGCAAAAATAGAAAAAGTGTCGCGATATCATGACATGTTGCAGTTTGCAGCCAAAGGAGAAAAAGTGTCGCGATATCGCGACATGTTGCGTTTTCGTGTCCATACAGGAAAAAGTGTCGTGATATCGCGACATGTTGCATTTTCGCGACCAAACAAGAAAAGAAAGAACAAGAAAAGAAAAGTGTCGCGATATCGCGACATGTTGCGTTTTCGTGGTCGTACAGGAAAAAGTGTCGCGATATCGTGACATGTTGCATTTTCATGATTCAAAGCAAAGAGAAAGAGCTAGAAAGAAAAAGTGTCACGATATCGCGACATGTTGCATTTTCGTGACCAAACAAGAAAAGAAAGAACAAGAAAGAAAAAGTTGCTACAGAAAAAGTGTCATGATATCGTGACATGTTGCGTTTTCACGATTCAAAGCAAAGAGAGAGGGAAGAAAGAAAAAGTGTCGCGATATCGCGACATGTTGCATTTTCGCGACCAAATGAGAAAAGAAAGAACTAGAAAGAAAAGTGTCACGATATCGCGACATGTTGCATTTTCGTGGCCGTACAGGAAAAAGTGTCGCGATATCGCGACATGTTGTGTTTTCGCGATTCAAAGCAAAGAGAGAGGGAAGAAAGAAAAAGTGTCGCGATATCGCGACATGTTGCATCATCGCGGCCAAAGGAGAAAAAGTGTCGCGATATCACGACATGTTGCATGGTCGTGGTCCAAAGGGAAAAAGTGTCGCGATATCGCGACATGTTGCATGGTCACGGTCCAAAGAGAAAAAGTGTCACGATATCGCGACATGTTATATTTTCGCAGCGAAGGGCCACAAAATGGAAACCAAAGCACACGCATACAAGGGAAGGTGAAACGAACAGTCAGGGAAGGTGAAACGAACAGCCATCGATAAACAAAATGAACCGTCATGGAAGGAGAAGCAATTTTTTTAGAAGTTTAAATACACCATTCAAAGAGGCCAGAGGGGGGTCGAAAACCGCTACAAGCAGAGTTGCAGAGCTGAAGGCGAGAAGGCCATTCTGGACCTGTTTGAGTTGTTTTTCTTCCATAGACTGGTTTGGAAAAACCAAAAATTCTGCTATTGTAAAATGACATATTTTTAATGCAGAAGTGTTCAGAAATTTGCATCTTGTGGGCAAGAAAGAAGGAGATTTTCTTTGCATGCTATGGATTTAATGTTTATTCTTTCATTTTTCAGATTTTGAATTTATAGATAATGTTAAATGCCATTTTTTTGGGTTACATTAGGCGAATATTTGAAATCTGAAATTTTATTTCATACCCTAGGAACCAACACTTAGTCTATGGGGATTGTGCATGTTTTGCAAGTCCAATAGGTTAGGTTGCATGCATGGAGACCTCACATCTTCGGTTTTTTCGGAACATGATAGCATCATACTGAGTGCATTTTATTTTTAGTTTTCTGCATTTCATTTTCATTTTTTGCATTTTATTTTTTCCAGAAATTTTAACTTATTTTCAGGCATTAAAATAAACATTTAAAAAATTCAAAATCCAAAAAAAAAACAATGAACAATCACTAAAGTTTCATGGTGAAATAAACCAACATTGCCCCTTGTTTACAGTTACTTGCAATCACTAAGGTGTTCCAAGAATTTAAATTGAATATCTTTATTTGAGATCACTAATACACATGCAAATGCTAATACAACGGAGACCTTGGAGAAGTTGTTTGTTTAACTTCTTTGCAAGAGGGGATTTGGAACCCAAATCCTAAAGGAGAGTTGTACTTTCACAATCGGGTGAAAATACCACTCAACAGATTGGCGCTAGAAGGAGGGCCGAATCGGTTTATTTCATTGTCCTAACGCTTTTTGATTGTTCATACAGGAATAAGATGTTTGGAATAAGGTGTTTTGATTGTGCATTGTTTTAGAATATTGCTTTGTCATGGTTCCTTCTTTCATTGACTAACAAATTGGTGTTGAAGTTATTCTTTGAATTTCATTAACTACAGGATTTTCTTTGTGTCGCAGGTTTTCTTTGAGGTACTAAGAGTTTTGTCAGGTTCTTGTAGGGTTATCATCATCGATTTTGAATCAAATGGCCCAACCTCCACCACCTCCTTGGTACGGAGTCCATAACATTCCTTTGAATATTGCAGGGGATATTCACGAGATCCCTAGGAATATAGAGAGATTTTTTCCCAAATACAAACCGGACGGCCCAAGGACCGCAGAAGAACATATTCAAGCCTATAGGGATGTTTTGATAAGACTACACGTTCAACATGAAGATGTGGCTTGTAGACTCTTCCCCATGAGCCTAGACCAAGTGGCTTATGAATGGTATATTTGCTTACCTACTAGTTCCATTACGTCATGGATGCAAATGGAGGATGCTTTTGTCAACCAATTCAGGTCACCATTAGATCCCACAATCATCTATAATCAATTCATTACATGCAAAAGAGGCCAGGGTGAGCCAATCCGAACTTTTAATTAGAGATTTTAGAAGTGCTATAATAGAGCAATTCGGCATTTTTCCATTGATCCCGCAGTAGCTTTGCAAATATATTTTGGGGCATTGGATCCTATGACGGCAATGTTTGCAAGGCAAAATCCTCAAGTTACCACGCTTGCTCTAGCCTACAATGAAGCTATGACCATTGAACAACAAATGACACCATAGAGTTATGGGTTTTCCCAGATGCCTATGGTAGGACAATATGGTCCATATGGTCAAGCTCCTATGATGAATCAGATCATGGCACCACAAATATCAGGCATAAATGCTTTGCCTTATCAACACCCATATTCATCAACACCCGCTTACGCACCCATTCCAATTCAACCAATCACATCCATTCCCCCCATTCCTTCATTTTTGCAAAATAGTTAGCAGACTATGCGAGGAGCCATTCCGATTAATTCTCAGGCTATAGTTCCTTTCCCCAATCCAATTCCGATTCAAAGTGTGAATCCCTACACAAATCAAGTGGCTCAAAATCCAACTCAAATGTTAAGTCAAGATCTCACCAATTACGCAAATCCTATTGGAACTAGCAATAACATAGCTCAACCAAAAGAGATTTATTCAGAGGTTGAAGAACTCAAAAATATGATTCACAAATTGAGTAATGATTTGGTTCAAAAATAGAAGTATGAATCCCATGCCCCTCACCCAAATCAAAATTTCAACAATAGAGGGAGACAGTGGAATACGAAGCCAAACAATGGGGGTGTGCCTTCCCCTATTGCTAATCAGATAGATACTTCTACAGGACCAAGTCACTCTAGTTCCATTCTTAATCTTTCTGATTTTGCGTGGGAAAATGGGTGTAGATTGCATAATACAAAGGCGCATAATGAAAGGAATTGTCCCGAAATGGCTAGGTATACCCATTGTCTCCAAGCTCAAGTGGATGATCTGGAACTTGTGCCAAATAATGGTCCACCCCAACATCAACAAGGAGTGGACAACGTTTTGGTGGTGGAAACTCTATATCGTCAAGAGAGTGAGAATGAGGAAGGTGAAGATGAATGGGATGAGAAACATGTTGATGAATCAGAAGATGAAGAAGAGGATAACTCAATTGCTTCCTCACATGAGGATACTATAAATCCTATACAATTTGAGAAAGTTTTGGAAGAGGAATTTGAATCTCATCAAATTTTGGAACATGATAAGGATTCTACAACCATGAATCAAGAAGGAGAGTCATTTGCTTTAGATTCCTTGGGAGGAAAAGAAATTGAAAATCTTGATCCACTTACTTGTGCTACAATGATTATGCCATTTCAAAATGAGAAAATTACAAAACCTAAATCATTTGGGTTTGATATCATTGATGATCCAATTGAAAATCTCACGTTACCCAAAACAACCCAAGTGATTGATCACAAAAATGTGTTAGTTAACCCACCCCTAGATAGACAAGACTTATGGTTTGAAAGGGATGGACATATTTTCAATTGGGTACCTAAGTTTGGTGCCTTTGATAAACAAATCATGGAGAAAGAACAAGTACTACAGGATGATGAATGTCATGAGAGAAAAGAGGAATTTTCAAATCCTCTTCAAGTAAGGTCAAATGAAAGCGTGCCAAAGGTAAAATCTCACCGTTTTGGTTTCACCATGCAAAATTCAAATGAAGGTTTGCCTAATGAATGGTTTGATTCAAATATTATTAATGTTATGGCTTTATTGAATGAAAATGAAATCTTATTTCTACACCATGAATCAAAGTGCGGAATGGACATCTTAAAGAATAGACATAAAAGAATTGAACATCAATCATTGTCTAAATAATTTGAAAACTTGAAGCTCCACCATAGGATTATTAATGAAACTAAATCAAATTGGTATGGTGAGAGGGGCAAGTGGAGGTTTGTTTCTTTGTTTGGTTTGATCTTGTTTTTGTTGGATTCCTGCAAAACTTGGTATGCGTATCACGTCATATGTCTTTTAAAGAATTCTAATCAGGTTTGGGATCCAAGAAAATGATAATCCAAACTTTTTGTACATTTGTATATACTTTTGGTTTTCATGTTTTGGTTTTGGAATGGATCTCATTTTGGTTTTAAGTTTTGTGTGTTGGTCCTTTGGACATTTTTGGTTTGTCAACTTAGGTCCTTATGAATGTTGACTAAGACTTGGAGAATATGAAACATCGGAATTGTATTGCAGAAAGCTCCATGAATATTGCAAACACATTAAAGAATATCGTTTGGAACTTGTGATGCATGAAGTTGTCAGTTTTTCACATTATGGTAAAGTAGGTGATATATATACTCCATCCGCATTTCAAAAGGAGCAATGCATTCATATCTCATATTACATTCCGCATTGCATATACATTTCATCTCAGTTGCATCTTCGTCTCATGTACAATCATTGAAAAGGTGTCGAATCCTCTTAGGGTTATTACATAACATATATTAAAAGGATCCTAAGGTTGGGAACTGATGCCCGAACTATCTTGAACCAAGCACGCTCTACGCATATTAAAGAGGATCTTGAGTAAAATGGTCAAAACCATACTTGGAAGAAACGGTGAGGCGAAAGGAATATTTCGTGTCTGTCCCATCATGCAACATAATCCTTAAACAGTGGTTTTTACCACTCCCATAATGCTTAAAGCCTAAAATCAGAGTAGTAAGGATAGGGTTAAATCCTCATCGAACTTAGGTTGAGGATCCAATTCCCCAAAGCTCGATTTGACCTTCATGGAGTAGTAAGGATAGGGTCTAATTCTCATCTCGCTTAGGTTGAGAATTCGATTCCCCAAAGCTTCTATTTTGCCCATTCAAGAATTTGAAATTCCAAAGCAAATATTTGTCATTTCTTTATTAATATTGGATTGGAAGGATCGTACTACATGTCCCTTGCAAGGATGGGTAGTCATCCCCAAGGTCCAAGAAATCAAAAGTAGAGCCAAATCATGGATTATGGGGTTAATCTCCACCGGGGCTATAGACGCTTGGCTGGCAATGGAGTATGCTCATGCGTGGCAACATGTCTTGTCTAAAAACAAGACCATTGATTGCTCAAACGGATAGGCTAGCCTGACAGTTTCATCCATAATAAGTTAAATCATTTTGTTCAAGATGAGGTAATAAACTCCAGATCATAGTAGTAAGGATAGGGTTAAATTCCCATCTCGCTTAGGTTGGGAATCCTATTCCCCAAAGCTTCGATTTCACTTACACTTGCACATGGGTTCAAGATGGTAGTGACACATAACCAACTTTGGGATCTAGTAAATTAATTCAGTATACATATATTTATTTGGTCCTAAGAGGGTTTGACAGTTTTAATATGTTTGTTCATGATACTAGAAGTTTTGAGCCTTTGCAAAGCAGGTTGTTATATCTCTAACATAGTTGTCATACGTCAAATCCTGCACAAATCATTCATAGCCTTGCATACGAATCATAAGTGAAACTGACAATGGAATGTTGATCAATTTCAAACGATAGGGAATGAAGAACATTGCACACACCGAGCTGATGCTTAATAATTCTAATGCTTCATGTATTTCTCATCTAGTTTCATTCTTGGGATATTTTCTGACGCTTGTATTTGAGTCTGTGTTTTCAGGTTGAGTTCTCACCGAAATGCTCAGGAGCATTTCCTAGCAGAGTCACCATTTATTGTGGCTGCTCCACAACGTACCCCAAAATTGGGGACCCACCTTTTTTGCATGTGTTCCAAGAAGACTGAAGTGGCCCATAGGCTAAAGATCAAGGGAAAAAAGCAAAATACCACAAGGAGAAAAAGTGTCGCGATATCGCGACATGTTGCAGTTTCGCGGCCAAAGGAGAAAAGGTGTCACGATATCGTGACATGTTGCACCGTCACGGCCAAAATAGAAAAGGTGTCGCGATATCGTGACATGTTGCACCATCGTAGCCAAAATAGAAAAAGTATCGCGATATCGCGACATGTTGCATCATCGCGGTCCAAAGGGAAAAAGTGTCGTGATATCGCGGCATGTTGCATGGTCGTAGTCCAAAGAGAAAAGTGTCGTGATATCGCGACATGTTATATTTTTGTGGCGAAGGGCCACAAAATGGAAACCAAAGCACACACATACAAGGTAAGGTGAAACAAACAGTCAGGGAAGGTGAAATGAACAGTCGTCGATAAACGAAACGAACTGTCATGGAAGGAGAAGCAATTTTTTAGAAGTTTAAATACGCCATTCAAAGAGGCCAGATGCGGGTCAAAAAACATTGCAAGCAGAGTATAGCTACAGGCGAGAAGGCCATTCTGGACCTGTTTGAGTTGTTTTTCTTCCACATACTGGTTTGGAAAAACCAAAAATTTTGCTATTGTAAAATGACATATTTTTAATGCATATGTGTTCAAAAATTTGCATCTTGTGGGCAAGAAAGAAGGAGATTTTATTTGCATGCTATGGATTTAATGTTTATTCTTTCATGTTTCATATTTCGAATTTATAGATAATGTTAAATGCCATTTTTTTGGGGTTGCATTAGGCGAATATTTGAAATTTGAAATTTTATTTCATACCCTAGGAACCAGCACTTAGTCTATGGGGATTGTGCATTTTTTGCAAGTCCAATAGGTTAGGTTGCATGCATGGAGACCTCACATCTTTGGTTTTGTCGGAACAGGATAGCATCATATTGAGTGCATTTTATTTTCAATTTTCTGCATTTCATTTTCATTTCCTGCATTTCATTTTTTCTAGAAATTTTAACTTATTTTCAGGCATTAAAAATAAACATTTAAAAATTTTCAAAATCCAAAAAAAAAAGAATAATGAACAATCACTAAAGTTTCATGGTGAAATAAACCAACATTGCCCCTTGTTTACAGTTACTTGCAATCACTAAGGTGTTCCAAGCATTTAAATTGAATATCTTTATTTGAGATCACTAATACACATATGCAAATGCTAATACAGTGGAGACCTTGGAGAAGTTGTTTGTTTAAATTATTTGCAAGAGGGGATTTGGAACCCAAATCCTAAAGGAGAGTTGTACTTTCACAACTGGGTGAAAATACCACTCAACAAGTCCCAAAAATTCCTCACTATTGGAAATTTTATTCTGTGCCAAGACATGTAATATCCACCAACAAGAGAGGAAGAGTGATCCTAAACATAAAATGGCTTGAGGAGGAAGCACTTGTCAGTACATGAAACCTAACATTCATCTGATAAATAATAGACAATTTTTCAGTAGTCTAAGAGTGGTCAATGACAGAATATCAGGTTGCACAAGTAACACCACACTACCTCTAGGTGCATGCAAGTAGACACCATGGAATAACAAAATTATTAGGTACATTAGATGGATAGAAGAACCAGGTGCAGCTAATGAATCCAACTCCTATGTTGCACAAGTATTTGATTACAACTATAGAATTTTAGAGAGAGTATACAACTTGGTCACTCCCCTAACACAACTCCATTCCATGATCAAGCATCATGATTATTTGTAACAAAATTCACTGTAAAAACTATATATAGTAGAATTTTGAGCATTCAAAGTGGTTGACTCTTTATATTTTAAAACTTACATGTAAAATTTCTACTATTCAATAAATATAAGGGGATTACTATTTGACCTCCATGTTCTCTCATGTATGTATGTATGAAATTTTGTTTGCTTACTTTTGTTAAAATTGGATGATGACTTAGCTATTAATTTTGCATTCTTTATTTTGTGCATTTCATTCTTTGGTTTTAGAATTTTCTTTTGAACATAAGTGATTAATGTTGACTGAGAATAAACTAGTTTTTCTATTAGGTAATATTTGTAGCTTCTTGTGATAGTTTTAGTTTAACAATGCATGTGTTTTGATGTGGCTAAATTTGTACCCTCATAAGTTCTAGCTTCAACTATATTTCCTTCTTTTAGCACCCTTTTCACCCCCATTAATTTTTTAGTAGTTATCTAGGACTCCCAAGGAACTGGCCTCCTCCAAATATCCCAAAAGCCTCATAGCCATAGGGTCACTCAATGTTGGTCAAGGTCTATGGGTGCACAAACCTTTCCTTAGACAGATTTTTGACCAACAATACCTATTTATTAAAAGTAATAATATACCATAGGTCCATAAATATCACTACGTATGATCTCTACAAAATGAGATGCTCACCTAACACTCTTTTAGGAAAGGTATCCCTATGATGTTTTTCAATATATACCTCTCACATGAACCACTTGGAGGAGATATGTATGGAAGTCCAATCACCATCTGATGCTAACTCATGGATCTCAAAGAACCATAAGTGAGGTTTCCAAGCCTATGATGCCGCTTCTAACTATCATTATTAGCATCAACAAAATAAAAATTTGTGTGCTAGAAATAGTGGCATAAGGAGTAGGTGTTTCTCCCAACTTATATATGTGATTAGTCTCATGACAATGGCTAGAAGTAATAGTTTTGAACCCATTGTATATATATTTATTTACCCATCTATCATGACATAATTATACCTTCTTATTTGTATGAGTAATGTAATAAATAGACAAAATTTTAAAGCCAACATTAGGAACATTAAGCATCTCATCAAATATCAAAGATACAATGTTGATATCTCCACTCCCTACAACCTATAATGAAGAGTCATCTCTATTCATAACACATTCCCTTGCATGAGTTTTGGTGTAGCCTTGAAGAAAATATTTATGTTTTGTTTTGTGCTTAGTAGCCCTTGAATATGCTATCTAATTATATGAAGTGGATGTCTAATATGCAAAATGAATTTCAACATGGGCCTATGAGGTTTCTCCATCAAAACCATCCTCACCTTATGCATAGAAGAGAGCAATATTAGCACCCCTTTCTTGCTACTTCCTCAAGTTTTTTAATCTTACAAAAAATTTCCTTGTATGATTCCTTTTTGTAAAATTATAGTGAGGTTTTACTAGATGGTATTAAACCCCATCCAAAAAAAAAAATTGAACAAGATTTCTTCCTAAAGCTAAGAAAAATGAGAGGCCCTAAAGCTCCCTCCACATTTCAAGTGGTTGATTTGAAGAAGATGCTAGCAAGGGAAGGTATGAACCAAATATTGCTAACATGTTTAAAGCTTCCCACACCATGAGGTAAAGTTAACTACCTAGACCAGAACAAAAAGGGATTATATTATTTTTAGTGGTAACTAATCCACAGCCCTCCTCATAAGGATTTTGGAAAATTCAATACTAATGGAGCCTATAGAGGGAACCCTGGAAAATCCAGTGCAGGAAGAATTGGTAGACTTTCATATGGCTCCATGGTTTTTACTTTTGCTAAGAATTTGGGTATTCTTTCCAATAACCTTGCTAAGGGGTATCGTATCCTTAGAGGCCTTCAAGAGGCTACTATGGTTGGATGGTAAAAGGTGTTAGTTGAGTCTGACTCTCAAATCATGATTAATATTTTGAAGACTCCTTCTAAGAATCATAAGGTTGATTGGAGAATAAAAAGAATTATTGAGAAGATTAAATTAATCCATATGGGATTTTTGAAAGTTGATTACAATCATGTGGTCAAAGATCAAAACAAGAGTGTTGATGCTTTAGCTAATTGGGCTTTGAAAAAAGGTGATCTTACTTGTTATGGCCACCCTCCTAGATGGTGGGCTTCACAAATTAGGGAAGCTCTTATTTCTATCATTTCTTTGGATGGCTCCAGTTCTGAAGGTTCTTAGTTTATTCTTGCTTTATTTTTGCTTCTCTTTGGTTTGATCAAGTTATTTTAGTTCCCTAGCTCAAACTATTTTTTCTTTTGTTTCCTCTGTTGATTCTTGCCTTAAAAGTCTTCTAGTCTAGAAAGGTCATTGTTATGTTCATTTTTTTTTTTTTTTTTTTAGTTTTTTAAGGTGTGTGTGTTCTTTTGTTTTGTTTTGTTTTTGTGTTCTTTGTGTTGTTTTTTGTTGTTCTTGTGTTTTTTTTGTTTTGTATTTTTTTTTGTTTTTTGTTATTATTCTTGTGTTTTTATCGTTCTTGTTCTTGTGTTTCTGTTTTTTTGAGTTAATTAGTGTTTTTATGTGTGAGTGTTTTATTTCTTTCTTGTTTTTGTTTATTGTCTATTGTTGGTTGTTTTTTATTTATATTTTTATTTTATTTTTTTAATTTTTTAGGTTTGGGTTGTGTTTATTTTTCATTTTTTTTTGTTGTCTTTGTAGTTGAAGAACACAAGCTTATACTGAGAGGGGGGGGTGAACTGTATAAGACATCTTTTTACTCTTTCCTTTATACTTCAAAACAGTAAAGCAATATACCCAAAGCAATATCAAAACAATACACAATATCATCCACAAAGTGACACCAATTTTAACATGGTTCACCCAGAATGCCTGGGCTACGTCCACAAAAATTTTATCTAAAAGTTATCTCAAAGTTCTTTGAGAAACCTTCCCAATTACAATGTTTATGAGCCTCGGCCCAAATGAGATACCTTCCCCCAATCTGAATTTATGAGCCTCTGCTCAAATGAGATACCTTCCCCTCTGCTCTGGAAATGATCCCTCAGAAGATCAATCGCCTCTACCTCTTGCCGGCCACGTGGAACTCCTTTCCACCAAAGACCTCCTGTCCTTAATGCTTAGCCTAAGAGACCTCTGCCTTTTATGATCACGTCCACAGTAGCTTAGCAACCTATACCAAACACAGTCAGTTGGTCTAGTATAAATCTTCCTTTGTCTGTCAGATCTGTCCAACTCTTGAACAAATCAATCCTCTACACACAAGCCTTCTCAAAGACTTGCCAAATCTGTCCTTAGGTTCTTCTCAAAGAACCAATGCACCTATGTCCTCAAGTTCTCTGATAGAACTATCAAAAACTCAGCTCACAAGTCCTCTGCTAGGACCTGTCCAAATCTGCTCACAAGTCCCCACCGAAACCTGTCCAAAAACCTCAACAAGCTCACCAAGAAAAACTTGCTTAGCATGAACCCACAAAGAGAATTTTTAGAGACCCAATGTGATTCATAAACCTCATAGAAGCATAAATAGAATTGTTAGAGACTCAATATGTTCTATACTTAACTCCCAATCTCAATCTCAAATCTCATAGAAACATAAAGAGAATTGTTAGAGACCCAATATGTTCTATACTTAACTCCCAATCTTAATCTCAAATCTCATAGAAACATAAAGAGAATTGTTAGAGACCCAATATGTTCTATACTTAACTCCCAATATCAATCTCAACTCAATCTCAATCTCAAAAGAATAAGATAGATGTAGTATGCTTTTCTCAAGAATATGAAACACAACCCAACAATTGCCAACCATGCAATATCTCATATAACAATGATACTCATATTCTTTTTACCAACAATTAGGGTTTCAACAACAATGCTCATCAAACAAGGTTTAGTCAACCAACACCATTCAACTCAACATCAACCTTGAAGCATTCAACCAATCATCACAAGAAAAGGAAACAAGTAGAAATCCTTTTCCCTCCAAGGATATTTGAACAAAACAACCACCAACACAATATCACCAAATGCAAAGAATAACTTGCTCAAATCAACTCAATGGAGTAAGCCCAATATCATATATCAAGTAAAGCACTAGCTTGATCAAAACAACCTCTATGGAAGCAACTCAACCATCAATATCAAAACAGCCAACTAAGGGTTTCATCATCTCAATGCAAGTAGCAAGACTTACTAACATAAACCCTAGTGCAAAAAATGCTTCCTCTTCCTCAACCAAAATTATGCATTCACCCAAAAACTCATCAATGATTTTAATGCATAAACAATCTTCAATATCCAAAAAATAGGATTTACACCAAAAATACCTAGTAGACAACCTTTTCACTCCAAACTCAATTTCAGAAAAATATACCATCAACAATATACATGGAAGAAGTTGCCCATACCTTTACTTTGATGAAGAAGGAGAACTCAAAATCTGTCACAACACTAACTCTCAATTTGCCACCAATTAGAGTTAGCAAATATACAACAATATACAATAATAAAGATCCAAATTAACACCTTATTTCTCCAACTTAATAAAAACAACCATAAGTATAATATACATACAAAGTAAAACCTCTTTACACCTTATTACTCCACATAAACATTAAGCATCAATAAAACAATGTCAAAGCAAATATGATAACTTAACCTTATACCTCCAGCAGCATTCCATGACCACTATCCTTTGCACACCGTGACCAAAAGAAAATTACCCATGAAGAGAATCAAACTCGGCACCTCTGCCTTCTAGCACTTTCGCTTAAACGCCACCGTCGTTGGGTCACAAGTGCCCAATGAAGAAATACAGTGTTGCCCTATATTTTATCTTCCTTTGACGCCAAGAATCTGGAAAACGTAAATGTCTTCCACAAGCCACATGCAAACTGGTGAGCGTTGTCCAAAACGTAACTTACTGGGCAACAGAAATAATCATCCACACAGTGCGAACAAAAAACACAATTCGAGTGCAGATCCAACAATCGTAGGTGAAAGCAATCTATCGGATGTCAAAGCGCAAACTGAAAATGTAATTCGAGTGCAGTCCCAACAATTGTAGGTGAAGCGCAATCTGTCGGATGTCAAAGCGCAAACTGAAAACGCAAGAAATTACTTGGGCAACTCAAAATCGATAATCAACTCTCAATGAAATACAACACTTTCTCGAAGATCACAGAGCTATGATTTTCATTACATGGAGTTACAACAACTTTAGAAAATCATCCCCACTTATATAGCCATTTCTCCTTAACTGTTTGACGTCGGCGCTCCTCCAATGATGGCAACACATCGGCGAAAGAATTTTTTTTTTTTCTGTCGCTTAAGGGTTGAAAGACCCTTTAATAATAATTAAAATAATTATTATTATTATTTTATTAATAATAAATTAAACTTATACCTTTGGCAAAGGTTTGAGTTAATTTAATTATTAATAATAAACATGGACCTTCAAGGTTTTTCAAGAAGTAAAAACCTTTGCATTAAGTTAAGCTTGGTTTTAATAAAAACCCTTAATGAGTCCAAATGGTTTTAAGAAAAACCTTTAACCTTGTCACCATGGTTTTAATAAAAACCCTTTAACAAAACGAAGCTTTCTCAAGATATTTTTGACATCACACTCTTTTTGATATCAACACAAAAATGCCTTTTGACATCAATGACAACTTATACACTTGATCAAAGGCAATGTACCCAAAGTACCCAAAATTGCCAAAAATCTCCCCCTTTGTCATTGATGGCAAACCTTTACTGAAAACACTTCTCAAGAGCCAAAACTGAAACCAATTGTGCTAACAACTGACCAACTGTGCTCACAATTGAGAATCTTCCTTTGAAGTTTTGCTCCCCACGACTTGAAGCTTTCCTCTTCACTTTGAAGCTCTCCTCCTTACTCATATCTCTCCCCCTTTGTCATCAATGGCAAAGGGCCACCTTTGGGGCTCGGGACTAAGAATGAGTCTCTTAGCTTAGTCCCTCCCCCACCTCCTGATGAGGTGATTAATTCTGGGGTGGGAGTAAAACTCCCATTAGGCACTAATCATCATCAGCGTCTATAACTTCCTTTCCGGGCCTTCTCTTGAACTCTTTGTCAATATTCTTGTTCTTGTCACTATTCTTGTTCTTGTTCTCATCCCTGTTCTTATCCATGCCTTGATACTTGGACCTGATCATGCCATTGTTCCTATTCTTGTATTCTAGAATTTCAGCTCTACACTGTCTGGCTGTGTGACCTTCATTGTTGCACTTATAATAAGTAAAAATGTTATTTTTTTTAGGCATACCTGTTCTTTGAATCCACCAGTTCTAACCAAACCTGTTCTGACCAAACCTATTCTGACCAAAACTATTCTGGCCAAACCTGTTCTGACCAAACCTGTTCTGACCAAACCTATTTTGACCAAACCTGTTATGATCAAACATGTTCCTGTTATTTGCCTTGCAATAAACTGCCTTGTGCCCAAACTGTTGACAAGAGTAGCAATACCCTTGAAAGTAACTAGCACTTTTGAAACTATCATTTACCTTCTTCACTTGAGCCATGCAATGTGAAGCTATGTGACCAAACTTGTGACAAGAAAAACATCTGCCTTGAAACTTTCCTTTATTTGACCTCTTAGGCTCTGAAAACTTCTTCTTCTCATTCGAATTCTGTTTTCTATTTCTGTGCATCTATCATTCAAGGACTCATGATCTGAAATACTTTTCTCATCAGAACTCTCTTCCTTTTGGAGTCTCTTACTAGACTCTCCAACTTGTTCCTTGTGAGGCTTAACAAAACCAAGGCCTATTTTATCTGTTGTCTTTCTTTGACCTTTGATGAGTGACTTAACCTTTTTGGAGCTATCTTGAAACCTGTGAAGCTTATCCTTGTACTCTTTAGTTTTATCTTTCAAAGAAGTCATTTTCTGTTCTAACTCACTATACTCAAGAACCTTAGATTCTAACTCATCCTTGAGTTCTTGTGTCTAAGCTATAGAGAAGTCAAGACTTTCTATAAGATCATCTCTCTCCATACAACATTCATCTAACTTATCCTTGATTTTAGCATTCTTCTTTCTTTCCTTTTTCAAAGCACTAAGAGCACTAATAAGTTCACCTTTAAGATCTACTTCTCCTTCCTCTATATGTTTGCTTTTTGAATCATCAAAGCCTTTTTCAGATTTCTTATCACTAGAGGTGCTACCCTTTTCAAAAACCATACATGCATCTTCCTTATAGTTTTCTGAAGCATCCTCATACATACTAGAAACCAAATCATTATTTGTGCAATCATCCTCAAGGTGACCAAAATTTCCACATCTAATACATTTCATGATAATGAATCTATGTTTTGGTTCTTCCTCTTTTTCTGATATGAACAACATCTCATTTTCATTATCACTTGAAGAACTTTCACTATCACTACTAGAACACTTACTTGCTTTGTCTAGGTAGAAACTCTTCTTGTGCTTGTGAGAATACCTCTTTCCTTGATTGTTGTGCTCATATTTGTTCTTCCTTTGATGCCTATGCCTTTCAGAATCTTTGCTCTTACAATCCTGTTTATCTTCATCACTTTCATCCTTGGCAATAGTACAGTCAGTAGCATAATGACCAAAATTTCCACAATTGAAACATTTTACATTTTTCATACTTTTGTGCTTTCTAGAGAACTTGCATTTATTGTTGTAATATGCCTCTTCATCGCTAGAAGACTCGTCACTCTCTTGAAGTTGTTTACCATTGGATTTCTTGGTAGCCTTGAAAGCTGCCTCTTTCTTGATATCAACCTTCACTTGAGTTCTCAACTCAAATGCTGCAAGTATACTATGGAGCTCATCCTTTTTCAACTTATCCAAATCTTTATCTTCCTAAATAGTAGAAATCTTTTCACTAAATCTATTAGGAATAGATCTTAAAATCTTATCACAAACATCATTTTCAGCAAGCTCAAGACCTAAGTCTTTCATGGAGTTAACAACCTCATCCATACGAAGCATGTAGTCACTAATCTTTTCATCATCATTCATCTTGAGTTGTTCAAACATACCTTTAAAGTGTCTCAACTTGGCCTTTTTGACATTTGTATCACCTAAATGAACCACATTCAACTGATTCCACATTTCACTAGCTGTCTTGTAGTGAATCACTTTGGTGAGATCTGCTTTTTGTAAGCCTTTCAAGATTGCATTCATTGCTTTTGAATTGATGTGATGTAGGAGCCTTTCTTCTTTAGTATAAGGACCATGTTCAGGAATAGTGTACTCATCTTCAATCACTTCCCAAACCTCATTCCCAAGTGCCATTAGATGAAACTTCATCCTTGCACTCCAAAGACCAAAATCTAACCCATCAAGAATAGGTGCTGCATTGCCACTTGAATGATCCATTGTGTTCTTTACTAGATTTTCCTTCAAGCTGTTAAACTTTCCGAAGGCACCCGCTCTGATACCAATTGAAGAACACAAGCTTATACTAAGGGGGGGGGGTGAATAGTATAAGACCTCTTTTTACTTTTTCCTTTATACTTCAAAATAGTAAAGCAATATACCCAAAGCAATATCAAAACAATGCACAATATCACCATAAAGTGACACCAATTTTAACATGGTTCACCCAGAATTCCTGGGCTACGTCCACAAAAATTTTCTCTAAAATTTATCTCAAAGTTCTTTGGGAAACCTTCCCAATTACAATGTTTATGAGCCTCGGCCCAAAGGAGATACCTTCCCCCAATCTAAATTTATGAGCCTCTGCTCAAAGGAGATACCTTCCCCCACGCTCCGGAAATGATCCCTCGGAAGATCAATCGCCTCTACCTCTTGCCGACATGTGGAACTCCTTTCCATCGAAGACCTCTTGTCATCAATGCTTAGCCTAAGATACCTCCGCCTTCTATGATCACGTCCACAGCATCTCAGCAACCTGTACCAAACACAGTCAGTCGGTCTAGTACAAGTCTTCCTCTATCTGTTAGATCTGTCCAACTCTTGAACAAATCAATCCTCTACACACAAGCCTTCTCAAAGACTTGCCAAATATGTCCTCAGGTTCTTCTCAAAGAACCAATGCACCTATGTCCTCAAGTTCTATGATAGAACTATCAAAAACTCAACTCACAAGTCCTCTGCTAGGACCTGTCCAAATCTACTCACAAGTCCCCACCGAAACCTGTCCAAAAACCTCAGCAAGCTCACCAAGAAAAACTTGCTTAGCATGAACCCACAAAGAGAATTTTTAGAGACCCAATGTGATTCATAAACCTCATAGAAGCATAAAGAGAATTGTTAGAGACTCAATATGTTCTATACTTAACTCCCAATCTCAATCTCAAATCTCATAGAAACATAAAGAGAATTGTTAGAGACCCAATATGTTCTATACTTAACTCCCAATATCAATCTCAAATCTCATAGAAACATAAAGAGAATTGTTAGAGACCCAATATGTTCTATACTTAACTCCCAATCTCAATCTCAAATCTCATAGAAACATAAAGAGAATTTTTAGAGACCCAATATGTTCTATACTTAACTCCCAATATCAATCTCAACTCAATATCAATCTTAAAAGAATAAGATAGATGTAGTATGCTTTTCTCAATAATATGAAACACAACCCAATAATTGCCAACCATGCAATATCTCATATAACAATGATACTCATATTCTTTTTACCAACAATTAGGGTTTCAACAACAATGCTCATCAAACAAGGTTTAGTCAACCAACACCATTCAACTCAACATCAACCTTGAAGCATTCAACCAATCATCACAAGAAAATGAAACAAGTAGAAATCCTTTTCCCTCCAAAGATATTTGAACAAAACAACCACCAACACAATATCACCAAATGCAAATAATAACTTGCTCAAATCAACTCAATAGAGTAATCCCAATATCATATATCAAGTAAAGCACTAGCTTGATCAAAACAACCTCTATGGAAGCAACTCAACCATCAATATCAAAACAGCCAACTAAGGGTTTCATCATCTCATTGCAAGTAGCAAGACTTACTAACATAAACCCTAGTGCAAAAAATGCTTCCTCTTCCTCAACAAGAATTATGCATTCACCCAAAAACTCATCAATGATTTTAATGCATAAACAATCTTCAATATCTAGAAAATAGGATTTACACCAAAAATACCTAGTAGACAACCTTTTCACTCCAAACTCAATTTCAGAAAAATATACCATCAACAATATACATGGAAGAAGTTGCCCATACCTTTACTTTGATGAAGAAGGAGAACTCAAAATCTGTCACAACACTAACTCTCAATTTGCCACCAATTAGAGTTAGCAACTATACAACAATATACAATAATAAAGATCCAAATTAACACCTTATTTCTCCAACTTAATAAAAACCACCGGAAGTATAATATACATACAAAGTAAAACCTCTTTACACCTTATTACTCCACATAAACATTAAGCATCAATAAAATAATGTCAAAGCAAATATGATAACTTAACCTTATACCTCCAGCACATTCACAGCCACTATCCTTTGCACACTGTGACCAAAAGAAAATTACCCACGAAGAGAATCGAACTCGGCATCTCTGCCTTCTAGCACTTTCGCTTAAACGCCACCGTCGTTGGGTCACAAGTGCCCAATGAAGAAATACAGTGTTGGCCTATATTTTATCTTCCTTTGATGCCAAGAATCTGGAAAACGTAAATGTCTTCCACAAGCCACATGCAAACTAGTGAGCGCTGTCCAAAACGTAACTTACTGGGCAACAAAAATAATCATCCACACAGTGCGAACAGAAAACACAATTCGAGTGCAGATCCAACAATCGTAGGTGAAAGCAATCTGTCGGATGTCAAAGCGCAAACTAAAAACGTAATTCGAGTGCAGTCCCAACAATTGTAGGTGAAGCGCAATCTGTCGGATGTCAAAGCGCAAACTAAAAACGCAAGAAATTACTTGGGCAACTCAAAATTGATAATCAACTCTCAATGAAATACAATGCTTTTTGAAGATCACAGAGCTACGATTTTCATTACACGGAGTTACAACAACTTTAGAAAATCATCCCCACTTATATAGCCATTTCTCCTTAACTGTTTGACGTCGGCGCTCCTCCAACGATGGCAACACATCGGCGAAAGAATTCTTTTTTTTTTTCGTCGCTTAAGGGTTGAAATACCCTTTAATAATAATTAAAATAATAATTATTATTATTTTATTAATAATAAATTAAACTTAGACCTTTGGCAAAGGTTTGAGTTAATTTAATTATTAATAATAAACATGGACCTTCAAGGTTTTTCAAGAAGTAAAAACCTTTGCATTAAGTTAAGCTTGGTTTTAATAAAAACCCTTAATGAGTCCAAATGGTTTTAAGAAAAACCTTTAACCTTGTCACCATGGTTTTAATAAAAACCCTTTAACAAAACGAAGCTTTCTCAAGATATTTTTGACATCACACTCTTTTTGATATCAACACAAAAATGCCTTTTGACATCAATGACAACTTATACACTTGATCAAAGGCAATGTACCCAGAGTACCCAAAATTGCCAACAGTAGTGTTCTGTTGTTTTTGTCGTGTTTGTGTTTTGTTATGTTGTTCTTGTATTTTTTCTATGTGGTTCGTGTTGTGGTTTTTTTTTTATCTTATTGTGTGTGTGTTTGGTTGTGCTTTTATTTTTGACACACTCAAGGAGCATGTTTTTTATTTTATTTTATTTTATTATTTTTATTATTATTATTATTTTTTTAATATTTTTGTGTGTTTGTTTGCTCCTTGAGTATGTCAAAGGTGGTAGGCCAGTTTTGAGTCCTAGGCAATTTTGGAGGAATGGATACCCCTGCCTCCTTGGGTCTTACCCTAAAGTGGCATCCCTTTTGGGATGTTTTCCACAAATTAAAAAAAATCCACATCCCACCATCAACAGAAGATCCAAAATCCTTTTGGTGGTAAAAAAAGGTTTTGTTGATGGTAGGACCTCTATCAGCCCAGTGCATCTAGGCCCATTTGCTAACACGAGGGTGGGTCCTAAAACTAATCTAATTTATTTTAGTAATTGGGTTAGAATATGTTATATACCTGGGTGTGCTTTCCCAATGGCATGCACAATGTATCCACTAAGGAAAACCCAAGTATCTTAGAGTAAAATAGAAAATGGTATAATATGAATCAAATAAATATTTAATAGGATTGTTTGATCTTGTTAATCCATAAATGGATCCCTCCAAATAAATCATAGCAAGAGGTGTAAGAAAAACATGAATAAGCCAAATTGGAATTAAAGCATACCCATAAAATGGAGTCCAATAATTCCCACATATAGGTATCTTCAAAACATCAAAAATCAAAAGGAGTATGGTGATATCAAATGTGACATAAACCATGCTAGGGGTAAGCAAGGGACATGAAAATAGGAGTTGAAAAAACAACCAAACCACTAGAAGAAAGGTGCATTATTGCCATAACCCAGTAATCCAATCTAAAGGGGGAAAAGTATACTGAGATAGGGTAAAACTAGAAAGAGGTAAATTTGTAGCAACCATATTGGATGGAAATAATAGGGTTTTTCAACAAGCCAAAAGCTACCACTTGAGCTTGAGTTTCCATGGGAAGAGAGGGTTCATTAGTGACACGTCTACAAAAATACCACTCCACTTGTAAGAACATTTATGATGATTAGACCCATAAAAAAACTCCAGACCTTATAAAAATAAATGTAGAACTATACCCCTAGCTCAACAACCAAGGATGAGATAGGTGTTCCCACCCATAGATTCTTGGGGAAAAATTTTGAATTTTGAATTTTGACATGAATGTTATAAATAGTCAATTTTGGAAGACAAAAAAGAGGAGGAAGAATCATTTTCATGGCTAGTATCTAGCCTTGATTTTTTTTCTCAATTTTCTTCTTACTGTATATTAGTCTAGACTTGAGCCTTAGGTCATTGCATGTATAGGCCATCAATCCTCTCTCTATTTTGTATGATTATAATTTTTTTTTAAATATGAATGCAATAATCTATAACTATTATAAATTTTTAACATGATCTTTGGCATGCATATATATATTTCTGAGGAGAGTTGTGACTAGTATCTATCCTAGTCCTTGTGGTAAGTTAACCATATTGCAATCATGTCAAATGGTGACTGTGTTTTTAGCTATCTTGTTGTTATCCCCATTTTCATTCATCCCACCAATGTCAAGAAAGGAAACCATAATATTTAACACATCATCTATTTAGCATATGATTTAATTTCTAGTTTTTTCTATTTACTATTTCTTTATTTTCCATCCATTTTCCCAAGAAAAAAAACCAATAGTTTAGACTAGAGTAGGAAGTAAGGAAAGAATGGAAGTTTCAAATATTACATCCAAACAATGATCCAACCTTGGTAAAATACCCTAAAGGTCATCCAAATGAGCCATGTCCCATGCTCCCTAGACTTTTCAAACTGGTGCTCCATGTGAGGTGTAAGCATTAGATGCACCTAGTAAAACAACATATAGGTGGTTGCAACACTTGGAGTGTAAGGACTAGATCTAGCCCCTATGGGACCTAAATTGCTATATTAATCCCCTAATTAGAGATCATGTTGAGGCTCTAGTGAAATCCTCATTTCAAAACTTGTTAAGAATATCTAGAAGATTTATCTAACGACTCTACTACAAAATAAGACTTTAAAGAAATCACCTTTAAAAGTATAAACCAATGTTATGATAGGAACCTCCATATTTTATGAAAAACACTCACCACTTGGTGACTCCACTATGCAAAAAAAGAGAAGATGACCTAGATGTCGAGCTAGGATATCTCACATTTAATTTTTCAATCCATGTTAGATTTAAAGAACAAAAATCCCATATTTATTATTCCACAATTCTTAATCTTTGACTTGATTCTATTTTCTTAGTTTTGTTTGCAGTAAATAAATGTTTGCAATAAAGGAAATTGAAATGAAATTGATTATTAATTTAAAAACATAATTTATGACAGTCTATGTATGTGTGTGTGTGGATCCACGTATGATCTAATAATGTATTAATTATTTAGTAGATTTTATAATTGTATTGTATGTAATTTTAATTAATTCTATACTCTAAGACTTATTCTATATTCTAAATAATCCTATTGTAATTTAGGAGGGTGAAAGCAAGGGACTAGGTGTTCATAGTGGGCCCTGCCTCTTACAGGTCAGTGTTATTCTCTTCTCCTTTCTACTCTACTTTATTTTAGCAATTAATATTTCATTAAACTAACTTAACACTATTTAATTCATGTGTACAAGGAAATAAAATGGAAGTTATAGAAACAAATAAATCATGCAAAAATACAAGATACAGTTACCAAATCCATAGAAGAAAATAATGCTATTTTATTGTTTGACTTTAATTCATTCGTACAATGTAAATGATAGACTATGCTCAAATGGAAGATAATAGACAACAGATCGTAGAGTAACAGATAATAGATGGTAGACCTTTTCAAAGGTCTTTACATTGTATTTTATAATGTCACTTTGGATATTTTCAAGTATTTAATCCCTTTCTATTACATATTGAACACTTGAAGATTTGAATGCTAATATAACATAACAAAAATAATATAGATTAAGACATACCGCTAACTACTTTGGACTTATTATAAATAGATTTATCCTGGTATAATTCCAAACACACATAACAAATACCTATAACTGACTTAACAAAATACTAATAAATTCGAATTATATTCAGATTATGTAATCTTGAACAACTAACTTATTAACAAATTACATATTAATAAATTACATAATAATCATCATATGTTTCAAATATTAATGCAACACAACAATGACCATGCTAATAGTGTATGACATGTTTCACTTGCTAAGATATCAACATACGTGGGATTTCTAACACGTCAAATAGATTTACAGTCAACTATTTTTTGTAACACCTTTTCGTAATGCCTTGTCATAGATACTTTTTGTAGGTAGTATTTATAGGAGGTATCTATATATGGTATTGTGACCTATCTTCAACGCACTTCCTCATAAATAAGTTTAGCTATGTTTGGCCTATATTTGGTTGTAATGTCTCCTTGAATACTCCAACATACACTCCCTGAAAAAACAATAATATTGCATAGTTTTGCATAAAATAACAAGCATATATCACTTAATATCTTATGAATCCGATTCATCACAAATGATGTAAATAAGATATAACAGTCATCAAAACACATCCAAATTTGTTAGATTTGTATATAAAAAACCAGAATAAAAACTGCAAAATATGATAACAATTCCACATAATAATCATCATTTTATATTTCAAATATTAATGCAACACAACAATGACCATGCTAATAGTGTATGACACATTTCACTTGCTAAGATATCAACATACGTGGGATTTCTAACACATCAAATAGATTTACATTCAAGTATTTTTTGTAACACATTTTTTGTAATGCCTTTCCGTAGATACTTTTTGTAGGTAGTATTTATAGGAGGTATCTATAGATGGTATTGTGACCTATATTCAACACACTTCCTCATAAATAAGTTTACCTATGTTTGGCTTGTATTTGGTTGTAATGTCTCCTTGAATACTCCAACATACACTCCCTGAAAACATAACAATATTACATAGTTTTGCATAAAATAACAAGCATATATCACTTAATATATTATGAATTAGATTCATCACAAATGATGTAAATAAGACATAACAGTCATCAAAACACATCCATATGTGTTATATTTGTATATAAAAAACCAGAATAAAAACTGCAAAATATGATAATAATTCCACACTCATCATTCCCCCCCAAACTGAAGGGAATGCATGTTCCCATACATAAAAAATTAATACTATAGATTATAACGTAACACCAATAAAATATGCAAGTTTGTGAACAAAAATATGATAATGTTTAAAGTTTATTTTGTTTAGATCTGATCTAAGCTAAAACTCTGGTAGGAATAGAAGGATCTGTTACAACCATCTTCTCATGTTTCACATTTCGCACCTTCACCCTGGATTTATTTGGATTTGATGGCTATTCAACAACCATGGTCTTCAAATATGTGACTTCTTTAGGTTCTCCTTCCATGTCTTTCATTCCAAGTGGTGATACTTACCGTACAATTGGGGATAACTACCCTGTAGATGCAGTGACATTGTTGATCACCTTCTCTACCTCAAGGGGAATCTCTATCTCAATTGATGACTCTATTTTTTGAGTGTTATGTGTAGGGCACTTCTAAAATATAAATTTGGATAAGTTAAGTGAGTTGACCTCAACAAGTATCTTGGACATCTCAAAGTATTTACCAAAGTTCATCGACTTCTTCATTTTCTTCCCTAGTGTGGAACTTTTGTTTGGTTATGTACTAATAATCACTGGTTGAGACACTAGCTCAAGTATTTTGGTCACCCTTTCTATCGCTATCTTGTTTAGGAGGTCAAATTAGGAATTAAAGGCCCTCTTTACCAAGGTTGCATGCTTTGAAAATTCCCTCCTGAGGCCATCCAACTTGATTTATAGTAAAAAATGTTGGGTTTGGATCTGGGCTAAGGTTTCAACATATAGGTTTGAGGTAGGTGGGTTCATTTGAGGGTTGGAAATTTCTCCTTTTTTCTCATTTCCTAGGTTATATTCCTCATATCTAGTTTTTCTTGTAGGTGAAGGGAGCTTGGAGGTTTTAATATATTTTGTGCAGGTAGGCCTTTTATGCATAAGAGACTCCTCTTCCTCTACTTCTTGACTATAAAACTCAAGGTTTCCTTCAAATACAATATTCTCATTGGATTCAGACTAACTCAGTTCAGAATGAATTGATAAGTTTACCTCCTTCACCACTTTTTCCCATGCAATTTTAGTTTTGGATGCTTTGTATAGGACAAGTAGTTTTATGAGTCCATGATGGACAATCAAGTGCAAATTGGGTTCATATTTAGGCTTCCTAGGTTGAACTCTAGCAACTATGACTTTTAAAGATCTATAGAGGAAATAGGGAAGGTTTATGACACAATCCTCCCATTTGGGATATTTTAGGTTAAGCATCATATTCAAATGGTATCCCCCACATATAGATAGTCTTCCTTCCACTGTGAAGAATTTCATTATTATGGTGGCAACCTCCTTCCACTTTAAGGGAAATGAAGATGTTGATACCCCCTTAATACAACCTTCCTAGTCTTTAACAACAACACACTTCTCACCTAATCTATTGACCATTTAATTGAATTTTTCATAGGTGGACTTATAGTATCTCTGGTCAACTTTAAGTAGACTCAAGACCTCAAAAATCAAGCTAGGGGTGACTTCAACTTTTATCCCACCCACATGGGTGACCATGGTTGTGGGGTCACAGTTCAAGATGAACTATTTAGCCATACCCTAATCATGCCCTTGAAATTGTGTCAGGTCTTCCCACCATATCACCTCCTAGAATAATTTCTTGATGAAATCACTCGGGTTCTGGGTATTTATAGAAGATGGCTCACTACATTTGTGGAAAGTGGGTTTCAACATAGTGATAGGTTTAATGGATGGAGAGGTAGAGAAATTTTAGAGAACAAGGGGTTTGACTTTGGTTTTCCATTTCACATAAGACAACGTTGGATAAGGAATCTTATAGAAAAATTTAAATATTCATATATATATATATATATATATATATATATATATATATATATATATATATATATATATATATATATATATATATATATATATATTTAAATATATATTCATTACCATTATATAATTTGCATAGAGATTTATCAACTTATAAACAAAAATATTAAAAACAATAATATCCTACAAAAAAATCAAAATAAATTATCATCTTTGTTATTTTCATCCGCAGGGTTTCATTACGACTACACTTTATTTAAAATTCAAACACTTAAAAATTTTAATTTATGTCATACCCTTTAGCATCATTCAATCTTGCCACTTCTTCTTTTGCGTTCAGTCGTGATTCCTTGTTCTCCTGAATTGAAACCACCATCAACTTTGTCTTTGTCCCCTGTGTAATGTTCTTTGGCTGAGTTTACAACTAGATTACACATGAGATCAACCAATGTATTGCCCTAATTGAATGAATTCTAATTTTAAGGGTTTTTCTATGTTTTTCTCATTGCATTGAGGTTAAATTATCATATCCATCGATTGCCATTTCAATCAATGACCCTTGCATTTGATCTGCATCATTTTCCTTCATTGCTCCATGCTACCAGATGTTGTTGATCAATTTAGCTCTGCAAGGTAGTCATTTTCCTCAAAAATGGTTGTTGCATGCTTAACATAGCATGTTAATGAATCACCACCCTACATGGTAATATACTATCAAAATATCATGCTAACACATCGATGTTCACAGAGGGATAAGACATAGGGTAAAATAATTTTTAATTTTTAATTTTTACTTTTAATTAACTTTGGATGATGATCCAATGTGAGATAGCTTAGAGTCAAGTGATTTTTAAATTTGGTCATCAAACTTAGATTGATAGTTGCTTTTAATTGGGATTTATTAAATTGTGTGATTTATTAAGGTCCTCAAATTATTAAAACAATTTTTATCAAAGCTTCAAAAATCCTAATAACTCATATTGCATTACTCTTTCCATATCTATGCATCATCAACTTCCAATCAGTATTGCTTCCTTCCTTATGTGTGACCAAATCATGTGATGTCATTGTGTCCTACCCAGGCATTCTTCATATCCTTGAAAATCCATACCCGTGATGATATGTCCTTCCGTGACTAACTATCCATGATTTTCATGTTAGCTTTGTAGCCATGAAGGCGAGTGAGTGATCCTTCATGGTTTCACATGTTTGTAAAACTACCTACCAATTTGTTGACTTGTGTCCAGAGATGAATGATGATTGTTTGAATCCACTATGCATTGATTTTGAGGTCAAACTCATTGTTTGAATTTCATAATATGGCTCATGGGATAAAAAAATCCATATGCTTGTGCAATTCTTATATCAAATTTTTGTGTTATGCAAAAAACTTTACTAAATAAAAACCAATGATAATCATCATGTAATATTCTATTACACCATGATAAGTGGATTTAGTCATGTGTGAATTTGCCTACCAAACACTTAGAAAATATTTATGAAATTGCACCTACGAAAACATACTATCAAAACATCTACAAAGAGTATCTACGAAAAATAACTATAGAAAACAAACTACAAAAAGCAACTACAAAAAATAACTACAGAAAACAACTACAGAAAACAACTATGGAAAATAACTACAAAAATTAAATATAGAAAACAACTATATAAAATAACTATGAAAAACAACTATGGAAAATAACTACAGAAAGTTAGTTATAGAAACATAGGAATACTTTACTTGATTTGCTTCCATTTTTTATTTTTCTAGCCCAAACTATATTATCGTATTAATCCTTTGCTTCTCCCCCCAAACTGAATTTTTGGCTATATAGCCAAAATAAGACTAAGGAGAGAAATTTTTATTCATGAGGGTCTTTATAATAAAAATGTATATATATATATATATATATATATATATGAATATGGGGTTTTTTGCTTATTTATTAATTATTTATTTTTAAGATAAGTCATCAAATAAGATTGTAAGCTAATAAATCTTATTTTAGGATGGAATTTTGTGTTCCCAATAGCAAATATGTTATGCAAAATTATTGATGTCCTTGAATTTTTAATAAAATATTCCATGGATTTCATAATAAATCTTTCTAATATTATGGAGAGATCGATTTCTTTGTTCTACTTCCCTTAGAATCCTTGAGGAGTCCTTTTTGAGTGAAAAATCATAATGAGCTTAAACAAATATCAATCAACAATACTTTGGTTTGCAAAAATGGGTCTCATCAATGGTTGGGTATACTTAAACCTAGTTTGGAAGAAGAAAGTAAGATAGTTATGTTGGTATCATTTTGTTTCATCATTTTATTTCCCATTTCTCTTACATACATATAGATATAATTTTAAGTTTTAAGTGGTGCATAGCTTTGGGGAATCCTACTATATAACCATTTGGATGGAAATGTAATCCTATCCTTACTACTTTGTCCCTTTAAGAAAGAAGAGTTAAGGTTTTGGGGAATTAGACTACATAACCATTTGGATGGAAATGTAATTCTATCCTTACTACCCTCTCTTTTATTAGGGAAGAAATTAGAAATTTGGGAATTTAGAATACATAACCATCTATATGAAAATGTAATTATATCCTTCCTATCATTTCCTTTCTTTTATTTCTTGAGGGCTCATATGAAACAAGGTCTTTTACTTCCTTGCTTTATTAATTTTGTGATACCATCATGACTATATAACCTCCTTTATGTGGGGTGAAAATATATCTTCCCACATCGAATTTGACTTGTCTAAATTTAATATTATGACTGAAAGGTGATGAATGATAATATGAATAAAACATTGTATGATACAACTCCATCATGAAATAAAGGAAGCATATTTTAAAGAACATTGAGTGATATTTTCCAATTTATTTTTAAGAAATATTATTAGTCCATAATAACCTTCTTTCATTGGTCAAGTAGTGTAAATATTTTTTCCATCCATATTATTTATTGGTACTTATACAAACAAATAAGAATAATTATTAGACTACATTATTTTTAATGAATGCACTTATTTATTTAATTAGAGCAAGAAATTATTTAGTAGGTAGTGTTTTGTTTCTTAAAATATAAAAGAAAAGTTCTTATTTAATAGAAGTTGATTGCATTTCAAAAATGCATTGTAAATCAACTTATTTCTTAATGTGGTTTACAAACTCTTCTTTAGATATTGGTTTCCTATAGATCTTAAGCCTATGTCCATTAACTAATAATCATCTTGTTGAATCATCAATAGGCTTAAGTTTAATTGTACCATTCCCAAATATTTCTTCAATCTCATAGGGTCCAAACCATCATGTCATTAGTTTACCTTGGAAATATTGGTAACAGGAGTCAAATAGCAAGGCCCAATATTCTGGTTGAAATATTCATGGTACAATACGTTTATCATGCTATTTTTATTTGTACTTGTGTTAATTTAGTCCTAGGTAATACCTCTAGTCTTCTTTCATTTAGAATTTTTAATTGATCCAATATAGCTTTTTGTGCTTGATCCAAATTTATCTTAAGTCGTACTGATGTGCAAAGAGTTTCTATATTAAATTCAATAGGTATGATAGCTTACTTCCCATAGATCATATCATAAGGTGATAGTCTTGTGGTAATTTTCCAAGTTGTATTATATTCCCATGTAGATTCGTCTATTTTTTTGCCCAATCAACCCTATTAAGAACTATATTTTTGGTTATAATATTTTTAAGTTATCTATTTGTAATTTCTACTTATCCATTATCTTGAGGGTGATATGGTGATTTTTTCCTATATTTTAACAAAATTCTAAATCACTTTGGAGAGAAATTGAGATCCATGGTCTGAAACTAATTCTCTAGGTGCTCCAAAGTGTTGCATAATTTTTGTGTAAAGAAAATTAGCTATAGGCTCAGCTTGTGCTCATGGTAAGGCTTTCACTTCAGCCCATTTGGTGACATAATCTATGCACACAAGTATATGCTTATTACCTTTACTTGGAGGATCTATTGGCCCAAAAAAATCAATTCCCCATTTCTCAAAGGGTTCAAACATTATTTGTGGTACCAAAGGCATCTCCATGGTAGGTGTAGGTTTACTAGCCCTTTTATAAGCATCACATCTATCAAAAAATATATGGGCATCCGTACGTATGGTAGATCAAAAATAACCTATTTGAAATATTTTACTAACTATTCTTTGGGTGGCATAATGACCTCCACAATGTTCTTCATGTGTTGCTCGAATGATGTCATATACACCATCTTCTTGCACACATATCCTAATTATATAGTTAGGGCAAGACTTTAAAAAAATCCATTAATCCATGTATAAGGAGCACTTTTATGAACTAACTTTCTACACTCATATAGTGTGAAATTTTATGGTATTTTTCTTGTTAACAAATAGTTTACAATATCAGCATACCAAGGAGAAAAAATAGAAATAGCAAACAAATGTTCATTCAGAAAATTATTAAGAATTAAATCATCATCATCAAATATATGCATACAAGATAAATGATCTACAATGACATTATCTTTACATAATTTATCTATAATTGTGACATTAAATTCTTTAAATAAGCCATATAACCACTCTTCCTCCTATTGTAGCTTTGTTCATTAAATATTTAATGGTAGATTGATCAGTGTGAATGAATACTTCATACCCTATTATATAATGTTTGAACTTATTAAAGGCATGAACTACAACCAAGAATTAATGTTTAGTATCTGTCTAGTTAAGTTCTGCCCCATGCAAATTTTTGCTCACATAATAGATAGTATAAGACATTTTTTTCTGAATTTTCTAAAGTTCTACTCCTTTTGCATAACTTGAATCATCACAATGTATATGAAAGTACAATTGCCAATTTGGTCCCCTTAAAATGGGAGTGGTAGTCAATTTATCCTATATAATTTCAAATATTTTTTTTTTTTGGTAATTATTATAATAGGTTAACAATGGGTTTTTATAAAGGATCCCAAAACCTTATATACAAAATCAGCCTTGCTAAATAGTGCTTCATGCCTCTTGGCTGGAAGAATAAACCTGGAAGAATAAATTTGTATGGAAAAAAAAAACAAAAAGCTGCTAATTGCCCGAGGGCTACAAGTAAGGCATTTTTTCTTGATTATCCTAGAAACCATGGCCATTATAACTGGGAAAACAAAAACTATCTGGAGAAGCTGGACCATCGGAAAGCGAGAAGAAGACGACCAAGAAAACTACAAAAAATTCTCCCATACCGGGAAATAACTTTCCACATTTCGCTTTCCCGGAGGCGGAATTCGAAGCATACATGTTGGATAGGATCCAAGAAAAATGACTGGACTGAAACAAACCGTTGAAAATCCTGCTGGAAAATTTTACCCTGGCCCAAATGGCCACTTCGTTTAGTCTTCTCATATCCAGGATTTCATCCGTACGATTTGAGGTTCTTCTTACTTCCCTTTCCCTGCTGGAAGGGAGGTTTTGGGATTAGCGCGTCACCCATCAGAGAATCGGAGTCATCCTGAAACAGCAACCGTTGGGTTCCATTTGCAACATCAGCTGCAGTTTCTTTGTCTCTCTTTTCCTTTTTGGGGGGACGACCCTGCTTTCTTTCACTACCAAAATCCACCCCTCGCTTTTGACTCCTTGTAATTCGAGGGCTAATATTACCAGGCTGGTAACCTCTTCTTCCCAGCAGGTAGTCTTCCAATATATTTTGTGCCTCGGGAGAGTTTCGATCATAAATTTTGGGTGAATCTGCTTGTGTGGTGATAAGGGGGGGGGCTTGTTCATTTTCCCCCTGTGGTCCTAGTTGGGGGCGCCCACCACACTGCTCGGAGTCCGGATGGGTGGTGATTTCCTCTTCTGGTAAGGAGTATTTGAGATGGTCCTTGGATGGACCTGGAGATTCATGGCCTTTCACAAAAGGGTGCTTCGTCTGACCTTCACCATGCTCTAGAGGGTTGCAAGGATCCCGCTCCTTCTTCCTCGGATTTTGGAGAGGACAATTGGACTGAAGATGCCCTTGAGAACTACATTGAGGGCAGAAAGTTGGCCTGTTCTCATAAACAATAGCTTGCTTGTGTAGAAAAGTACCCCCAGACCGCAGAGTAATGGAGGATGGGAGGTCCGTCTCCAAGTCCGCCAAAACACAGAACCGAGCTTGGACAAATCTAGTTCGAGCTCTGGTGGGAGGGTCTAAAGTGATCAGCTCCCCGATGGACCGAGCAATACCTTTGATTACATTTTCATGCCGGCAGAAAAGGGGAAGACTCGGGAGCCTAACCCATATTGGAGCAATGTTGATATTCTGGGTATCGGGGTTAAATTCCAAACCCCACTTCCTTAGAAAGAGACTCCTACGGCCCAAGAACCAAGGCCCTCCAGCCAGGATTTTACAGTAGTCCTCCTTGTTGCTCAGCCTAATCGCAAAAAAACCTCGGGTTAGGGCAGCCAGCTCTAAGTGACCAGAGGTCCGCCATTTTCCAGACACCCACTTGCGAATGGTCTCCATGTCGGGACGACCACCAATAAACTTACCAATGAGGGTAAATTTTTCGAAATCCACAAAGCTTGAGAGAATTTCTGCTGGGATGTCCAACTCGTCCCCTGACGAAAATAACTCCTTGGAGAAGAGCCCACTTAGGGTTTCAGAGGCTTCTACCAAAGCATATGACTTCTGAGGTCCATCTCCCCGTTTTTCTGGCGGATCCTTGCCGCGACTTGGCAAGGACTCCTCGGCGTCCCCAGACTCTGTTTGCCCTCCCTCCACCCTGCTGACCCCTTGGTTCGACCTACCGATGCTCCCGTGCTCTCCCAGAATAGCCTTCCCACCCACCGTCATCCCCACCCTCCCAAGAAACCCTAATTTCATCGCTCCATGATTACATTCAATTTCAAATATTTTTTGACATCCTTCTGTCCAATTAAATTCACTTTCTTTTGTTAAGAGCTTAATCATAGGAGAGACAAATTTTCTAAAATTCTTAATGAATCTACAGTAATACCCTGCATGTCACAAGAAGCTTCTTAACTCAATTTCTGTCTTTTGAGGCTGAACGGATTGAATAACTTAGATCTTTGTAGGATCTACTTTAACACCTTCCTCAAATATATAATTCCCTAAGATAATTCCTCCTCTCATCATCATGAAACACTTTTCATGACTCAAGGAAATATTTTGCTCTTGCCATCTAACAAGGAAATTTTGTAAGCTCAACTAGGTTTCTTCAAATGTGTTACCATAGACCATGAATTTTTCCATATATACTTCCATATATTCATTAATTAAATCAGCAAAAATTTCTAAAACATTTTGAAAAGTAGTAGGTGCATTGCATAATCCAAAATGTAATATTTTATAAGCATAGTTACCTATAGGACATGTGAAAGTTGTATTCTCTTGATCTTATTCTGCTATTGAGACTTTATTGTACCCACTAAAACCATCCAAAAAGAAAAAATATTTCTTTCTAGCCAAGGTATCAAGAACTTGATCAATAAAGGGTAAAGGAAAATAATCCTTCTTTGTTACCTTGTTTAGTTCCCTATAATCTACACAAATTTTCCATTTTCCATTATTTTTGGAAATTATCACAAATGGTGACACCCATTGGCTATTAAAAATTTGATATATAAATCTTGCATTCAATAGCTTAATAATTTCATCTTGAACTATGTCTTTCATAGCTGGATTTAGTCTTCTTTGAGGTTGTCTTACTCGATGACAACCTTCTTGGATGAATATACGGTGGGTACAAATATTTGGATGTATTCCTTTCATATCCTCATAGTTCCATGCAAATTTTGTTTGATGTTTCTTAAGAACATCTATAAATTGTGATTCTTGTATGCCTATGAGTGCATTATTGATGTTTAGAGTCTTTCCAAGTGTGATATCTATCTACTTGAAATTTTTAGTATTTGCATCTATTCCCATTATTTCATGTTCAAGAACATTTAATTGATAGTTATAAGGTGCCAATTGATGAGATTGATGTATACTTACTTTATCATTAGACATGGAAAATTCAAGTGGACAACTAGTGTTTCGATCTTCGTCTTGATTATGTAATAGAAATGATAGTGGTCCTTCAATCTCTTGTTGTAAATGTTCACTTAATACGTTGATTGATATAGTCTGAATATCATCCAATTCATTAGGAAAATCATACCAAAGTCGCTTTAAAAAATCTTCATCTAATGTTGACTCAGGAAACAAGCTTAGATCTTTAGTGTGCTTACCATTAGAAATAGTCATATTTATAGATCTACAACTAATGTCGACATCAGATGTTGCAATCCATGGGCGTCCTAGAATAAAAGTATGTCACCTAACTTCTTATTTGAATGTAAGACTACAAAGTCTATAGGATACTCCCATGAACTTACAAAAACTATAATATCCTCTAACTTTCCTTATGGTTTAATGGTAGATCTATCTGCAAGTTGAAGTACTATAGAGGTTGGTTGTAACATATGTACCCCTAAAGAATTTGTTGTTTGTTTAGTCATAATATTTATAGTAGCCACTAAATCTACTAAGATATTTTGCAAGGTTGTATTACCAATATGACCTGTGAGTATAGGTATTCCAGGATCTATATATTTTGGCAATACCTTTCCTCCAATCATTATCTCATATAATTTTCCAATAATTTGGGTGGTTTGAGATTCATTATTCTTTTTTATTCCTAAATTTATCGTAAACACACTCTTTATTAATTTAGAATAAATAGTAATATCCTTGATAGCTTGCAAAAGAGGAATTTTAATGGTAACATTTTCTAATTCTTGAAGGAAATTGAAATATGGCTTAGAGGGTTGTTTAGGAATTTCTAGTCTCTCAAAAAATGGGATTTCCATTTCTTTCCTTTGAGTGATTTGGATCTCTTTTTGCTTTTCTATAACATTATCTGGTGAGGTTTCTATCTCATCTTCAAATTTTTCATCTTTTTCTACTTTTACAAAAAAAATTGGGTGGGTTCCTCAATTTTTGTGAAAGTAACTTTACTATTATCCAACACCTTTCCAGACCTTATATGGATCTATTGGCAAGATACCACAAATATTGAACATGTTTCATTAGTTTCATAGACTTTTTGATCTATTTTGTTGTTATTAATATTAGGTACTAGTTGAGTTGATAAAGGTGGTTGCTTAGGAGGGTTTTTCATATTATTCAGGGGTGGGAGAAGTCTATTTTGAGGCTAACTTTGAGGGGCTTGTTCCCTAAATTGATTTTGAAAATTTTTCTATTGGGGTGGTCCTTGAGACTAGCTAGGTCCTACTTGATTATATTAGCTATTCATATTCCAATTAGATATATTTTGACCTAAAATTCCTTGATTCCATGGAGGTAGACTCCCATATGAGTTGGCCATAAATTGGGTCCATGGAGGTATATTCCATTCTTGATCATTTGAGTATGGATTCCAATTTTTCCAATTTGATGCATTTGACCACTTGTTAGGTCTTTGTTGGTTGGAATAACTAGAATTTGATCAATTATATGGACCATTGAATGGACCACTTATTATTTGGGCTTCAAAATAAACATTTTCTATCTCCTCAACTTTAAGTTATTTTATAGCATATTTCACAACTGAAATATACTTATAGTTTTTAGTACTATGATTCTTGTCACATATTTTACAACTAGTAGAAATGTTGGAGATATTTGTCATGTTGAGGGGGAATTCTATTAGATTGTGTTTTTTCCTACATCTATGACAATATATCTCCTCAATATATTGCTCTTTTAGTTTCTTATCCATAAGATCAAGAGATGTAGTTAATTGAATCAATAAAATAGTCTTTAGGCTCTCCAACATGTTACCAATTTTTACCCTTGTCACTCCTCCTACGGATGAGTATTTGTTGTTCCTAAGAGGCTTATTCCTTGAATAGTTTCTACCAAGATTCATAATATATTCAAATAGCATTATATGAATATCTCCCTTATCCATAAGGTTTAGTACATCAAGGACATATTATTTTAATCCTTTTAGAAAAATCTCTTTTAAGATTTCTCCATCTGGATCAATATTCACTCTAAATCCTACAAACTAAAATATTTGAAGATAATCTTCAAGGAATTATTCCTCTCATTGGTTCATACAAAATAGCTCAACTTTCTTGTCCCTAACTCTACATTAATCTTGATATTTTTCAAGTAATATGTCTTTCAATCCATGATCTCCATTCCATTAGTTACAAACACTTTCACCTATACCCATAAACCATCTTAAAGTTGCATCCTTAAGTGTAGAGGGAAAAGTCAGTTTTTGTTCATCAGTGATATAAAAATAGGCTTGGCATACCACTTCAAACTCAAAAAGAAAATAATCAAGGTTTTCATGTGGTTTTCCATGGAATGTAGGCAAAATAGCAACAGAGACCAGTTTTGATTCTCTTGTTAGCCTGCCTACTAGAGAAGAAATTGGAAAAGCAAAAGTTTTTCTTTACCTACTTCTTCTATGGTTTTCTTCTGCTTCTCCATGATCACCATTCCTTTATCTACTTTTTGGTTTCCATATACTTCCCCATGTTCACTAATATGGTCATCCATGACCGATTGAATGAATTCTAAGATTGAACCTAGTATGGGTTCAGAAAAGATAGTTGATGGATCTATATGATTATCAAATTTAGGTTCTAGCAACAAAAATATTTTAGGATTTTGATCTAGTAGAGTCAATGGCAGTCTAGTTTTCTCTTTTGGAGAATACTTGATTACTGAAATCTCATTCTCTTTTAATCTAGAAATATCAAGATTTTCATTAGAGTTTTTCTTTTCTTTGTAGACTTTGTTTTTAATCTCTAGGTCTACTCATAAATTTACAAAGATATTAATTTATGCAACAAAAATCATTCATTCCTCCTTAAAAATTTAGGGATGTCATTAGTTGGTTCGAATTGTTCAAGAGTCATGTAATGTTCCTCCTCAAATTCAAAATATTTTTTCATAAGAAGAATCAGTTGAACAATAAAAACTTATATTTGATTTGAGATAGGACTTTCAAACTGTAACTCGTAACGTAAATCATGACACAACTCTCTGAAGCACACAAATCTTGGTGCTTTATTGTATCTTCTATTATATTTTAGGCTTACTTCTCTATTTTATATTTTAGACTTACTTCTCTATTTTCTATCTTTTCTAATAAATTATGGATTGCAAGGGAATCCTCAAAATAATGACCCCAAGGGTATATAATTGAGTTTACACTTGCTCTTCTATCCTCTAGCCAATGCTCAACTCCTCACAAGATCAAGATAGGATGAATAATAATCTAGACCTAGAGATTTAGTTATATTGATCCTCTTGATTTTTCTCAACTCTTTTGTTCTTTCCCTAATAATATCAAGGTGTTCTCACATATAGTCCCATTGTTTTCTAGATGACCTATCTTTGTTCAAAAAGTAGGTTGATTTCTTGTTCTAGGAATAGTTTTTTGAGGTCTATTAATGCAAATTGAATGTAATCTCTCTCTCTCTCTCTCTCTCTCTCTCTCTCTCTCTCTCTCTCTCTCTCTCTCTCTCTCTCTCTCTCTCTCTCTCTCTCTCTCTCTCTCTCTCTCTCTCTCTCTCTCTCTCTCTCTCTCTCTCTCTCTCTCTCTCTCTCTCTCTCTCTCTCTCTCTCTCTCTCTCTCTCTCTCTCTCTCTCTCTCTCTCTCTCTCTCTCTCTCTCTCTCTCTCTCTCTCTCTCTCTCTCTCTCGCAAATTTAAAAATATTTTTTTTCAAATAGATAATCTTATTGCTATAAGACTAGATCTGAAATACAACAATCAATCTTAACACAACAAGGGAAAGTAAAATTATTATTCTAAAATAGTCTTACTACCACTAAAACCTAGTCTAAATTACAACTAATCTTAACACAAGGAAAATTAAAGTGTTGTTGTTACTATTTTATTTTAAGGAACACTTCGGTTTGATTTTATCGCACCTACTCCCTTGTTTTCACAAGTTAAAGAACCCAGACCTAAGTAGGTAACAACCACATAGTGCTGAAAAGTAAATTTTTTGAAAACAAAAATGTTGAAATAAAGGTTGGATTGTTGTTACTACTTGATTTTAAGGAACAGTTCGATTTGATTTTGTCGCACCTACTCCCTTGTTTTCAAAATTTAAATAACCCAAACCTAAGCAGGTAACAATCAATTCCAATGCTTAAAAGTAAATTTACTGAAAATAGAAATACTGAAATAAAGATTGGATTGTTGTTACTACTTGATTTTAAGTAACACTTTGGTTTTATTTTGTCACACCTACTCTATTGTTTTCACAAGTTCAAGAATCCATACCTAAGTATGTAACAATCAATTCCAATGCTTGAAAATAAATTTATCGAAAATAGAAATATTGAAATAAAATGCTAACTAGAAAATCAATAAATTTGAACCTAACAAAATGAAACCTAGAAGTATTAAGATGAAGACACTTGTTGGAACTCCTTGTGCCAAATCTGACCTGCATGCATATTGTAACTTCTTGTGCCACTCCCACAGGTAAGCCTCCCTCTCGATCCAACAATATCTAATAAAAAATTACAACACTGTTATCCCCAACAATGATGCCAAAATATTGAGCTGTGATATCTCACATTTAATTTGTCAATCCAAGTTACATTTAAATAATAAAAACCCCATATAGATTATTCCACAATTCTTAATCTTGGACTTGATTCTATTTTCTTAGTTTCGTTTAAAGGAAAATAAAGGTTTGCAATAAAGAAAATTGAAATAAAATTGATGCTTAATTTAAATATACAATTTATGACTAAGTCTATGTACGTGTGTGTGTGGATCCACATATGATCTAATAATACATTAATTATTTAGTATATTTATAGTTCTATATTATGCAATTTTAATTAATTCTATGCTCTAATATTTATTCTATATTCTAACTAATCCTACTGTAATTTAGAAGGAAGAGAACAAGGGAATGATTGTTCAGAGTGGGTCCTGCCTCTTATAGGTCAGTGCTATTCTTTTCTCCTTTCTACTCTACTTTATTTTAGCAATTAATATTTCATTAAACTAACTTAATGCTATTTAATTCATGTTTGTAGGGAAATAAAATGGAAGTTACAAATATGAATAAATAATGCAGAAATACAAGATACAATTACCAAATCCATGGAAGAAAATATTGTTATTTTATTGCTTGACTTCAATTCTTCATTCATACAATGTAAATGATAGACTATGCTCAAATGGTAGATAATAGAAAACAAATTGTAGACTAACAAACAATAGACGATAGACCTTTTCAAAGGTCTTTACATTGTATTTTATAATGTCACTTTGGACATTTTCAATAGAAGTCTTTAATACCTTTATGTTACATCTCGAACACTTGAAGATTTGAATGCTAATATAATATAACAAAAATAATATAATATTAAGACATCCCGCTAACTATTTTGGACTTATTATAAATGGATTTGTCCAAGTGGCATAATACCAAATAAACATAACAAATACCTATAACTAACTTAACAAAATACTAATTAAGGTCTAAGGTGTAGACCAATTGGTCCTACCAAACCCCGTAAGGGGGTGGAGGTCCAAGGTTCAAATCTTGGGCCTCGTTGGACTGAATGCTTGTCCCTTTCCTGGTGCTTTTAGTGACGTAAAAGTTTTAAAATGATTGTGGTATGGTGGTTATAGGGGAAAACTATACGAATATCTGTGTGGCGGATTCTAGGGTGGACAATGCATAATATTGTGGTGGCCATAAAATTTGGATAGCCTACCTAGATTCATGGCGGCTACCAATGCCACCATGTAAATTGAAAAAAAACTTAACAAAATACTAACAAATTCAAATTACATTCAGATTATGTAATCTCAAACAACTAACAAATTAACAAATTACATATTAATAAATTACATGATAATCATGAGATTATATTCCAAATATTAATGCAACATGACAACAACCATGTTTATGGTGTATGACACGTTTCACTTGTTGAGTTATTAATATACATGGGATTTCTAACCCATCAAACAAATTTATAGTCAATTGTTTTCATAAACCTTTTTGTAATGCCTTTTTGTACATACTTTTCATAGGTAGTATCTGTAGAAGGTATCCATAGATGGTATTGTAACCTATCTTCAATGTGCTTCCTCATCAACTAGTTTTTCTGTGTTTCACTTGTATTTCAACTGTAATGTCTTCTTGAATACTCCTACAATATACACTCTCTGAAAACACAAAAATATTGTATAGTTTTGCATAAAATAATAGGAATATGTCACTTAATATCTTATGAATCTGATTCATCACAAATAATGTAAATAATACATAACAATCATCAAAACACGTCCATATTTGTAATATTTGCATATAAAAAACTAGAATAAAAACTACATAATATGATAATGATTCCACATTCATCACTAGATAAAGCAACAAATTTCTAAAAGTTAAGCCCCTCATTTCATGAACTTTGGACCTATCACAAGATCCAACATAAGAGAAAATCCTCAATTATTATTGCCCCCCTTTGAATCTTGGTATTAGATGAAGATACCAATGATAAAATATGACTAGCCCTCAAAACCCAAATCAAAGAAAGCTTCTAGCATGGAATGATAGAGCCCCCTACAACCATCGGTCTCTTGGAATAAAATATTTATCGCCCCTGAATTCCTTGTCATATTTAATTGGATAAGATGAGATGATTTCAACTAAGCATATCTAACACATGGTCACCTTGTGTGCTTTTTATAACATTTAGGAGTAAAATATTGTTCTCAAACTTTTTCTAACCTCATTTGAGGGCAAAGCATGAGAGTGTTACATCTCACTTGCTCCTGACTCTCTCATTGATTGGGACCAACTTGCTAACCTATTCATGGATAGATTTGGGTAGAAGTTATACATAGTATCTCTATTGGAGCAATTGATGATCATAAAAAGAGTCCCCATGGAACCTATGGATGATTTCAATGCCAATTTTTACATGTCCTAGTATAGAAATCTAGAGGAAATACAATCCTTACCACTCGCTTCAGACTCTATCATTGATTGGTACCAACTTGCTAACCTATTCATGGATAGTTTTGAGGAGAAGGCATACATAGTATCTTTATTGGGGCAATTGATGACCATCAAAATGGTCCCCATGGAAGCTATGGATGATTTCAATGCTAAATTTTACAAGTCCTAGTATAGAATTCTAGAGGAAATACAACCCTTAGCAGGTATGGATTTTATGTACAATTTGAAGATATTCAATTAAAAAATAACCATGATGATAAAGTCTATAGGAATTTATTGACTACCGATAGCCTATAGGATAGCCATTCAAGCTAAAAGAGACTATTGGAGAATATTACATTATTTGGTACATGCTAATGTACCCCTATGGTACCTTATGGTACAAATATAAATATGTAAATATTAGAATAGGGTTTGAGTCTATATTTTAGGAGTGTGATTTATATTTTCCCTTTATGTAAGTGTCTATGTGCAGGATGTGCACAAGTGTCATGTAATTATGTGTGCAAGTGTGTAGTGTGAGAAAGTGTGCAAGTGTCATGTATTAGAGTGTGCATGTAGAAGTGTGCAAGTGTCAAGTATGCATGTAGGAGTGTGCAAGTGTCATAGAGTTAAGTATGCAAGTAGATAGAGAGTCAAGAGTCATGTATACAAGTGGTAAGATGAGAAGCCAAAGGACATGTGAGGTTTGTCTTATGTATGGAATAGGAAAGGTTGCAACTCCCCGGATATGTGAGAAGTGCAATAGTCAAGTATTGAAGAGTCACATTTATAAGGTTATATAATGGATATAAAGCTCCATGAAATATATACAAAATTGAAAATTATATTAAAAATTTAATACTGAAGCTTATATGCATATTTGAGCAATTCTATTGTATTTTTTCTTCATATTATTGCATGAATAATTTTGGCCATTTATATTCATATTATTGTCATTTTTATAAATTTTATTGTTAATTATTTTGGCCATATAATATATTGATTGCTCTTATATTTGAGACTACTCAAGATCTAGAATATTAGGACCTAAGATAATCTAGCTAAAAAACAAATAGTGGTATTAGAGCTACTTTGAGTAGACTCTAAAGCTAGCATAAGAGGAGGTATTTAGTGTGAATTTAAATTAAGAGTCACATGAAGAAAACATAAACTCATATTTATGCAAATATTGAATTTGTAGATTGATATATGAAATGGAAATATTGTCAAACTTCCAATATTTCAAGACGTCAAGAGATGTTTTATTATTTGCTAGATTTTATCCATTTGGCCCTAAAATTAGTGAATACTAGGACTCTATTCAAATGCAATATTGAAATATAATGTCCTAAAAATTGGATGTGAGAAAACTTATTTAGGTGATAATATAAGTCATCCAAATTTGATAGGATTCTCTAGAAAAGGAGAACTAAAATAATATAATGGTCTAATCCACCATTAAAGGGTGAAAATTCCATAAGAAAAGCATTGAAGGATGTAAACATCCATAAGTATTCATAAGCATTGAAGGATAGAAATATCCATAAGCATTCATAAGCGTTGAAGGATGAAAAGTATATAAGCAAAGAATTATAGGATGAAAATATCCATAAGCATTCATAAACATTAAGGATGAAGAGACCATAAGAAAAGCATTGTATGATGGAAATGTCTATAAGCATTTACAACATTGAGGATGAAAAGTCCACAAGCATTACATTGGAGAACGAAAGGTCATGTAGACACCCAATTTTGACACACTAGTCGCAACTTCCTAAAACTGGTCACAAGCATCCCAAAACATCTCAAAATCAATTCTAAACTTCACAAAAGATAACTTTAATCGTTCCCCATCATCTAGGGCATCAAATTTAACCTTTACCAAATTTACCACTCTAACCAAATTTGCTAGTGGTGAATTTGGCAAAGCTGCAAAATTGACCTTTTTCACTCAAAATCAGATTTTACCAAATTTGCCACCCCCGTGGAAAAGTTCGCTAGTGGTGATTTTGGTAATTTTTCAAATTTCAAACTACTCATAATCTGATTTTATTCCTTACCAAATTTTCTACTCAACACAAAATTCACCACCCTTGTGGCAAATTTGGTCAACAATGGTGAATTTGGCAAAAATGATCGAGAATCTTCCACATGAACCAGTTGGGTACAGATTGAGCCTCCTTTCACCTCTACCATTGACTTTACATGGTTCAAGAAGTATTGAGATTAATTTGTTTGAATTGGTCTTATCCATCCATTCCCTCCAAGTCCCCTCCCAAATCCTATTTAAGGAGGTCATGGGGTAAGCATTCGATAAGCAATTTCAATATAGCAAATCTCTACCAATATTTCTAAGTGCCTCCTCCTTCCATAGCATTCTCTACTTTCAAATATTCTACAAGATTTCAAGCTTCCTTCAAGAACTCAGAGTCACTTTGCAAGCATTTATAGAGGGCAACTAGGCAAGGCAAGGGAGCTTGGTGGCAAGGAGATCTTCATCCTAGGGAAGGGCCATAGCTAGGTGAAATATAGCATAGTTCTCTCCTTCATTTTATTGCTGCATTTTGCATTTTATCTTCCTAATCTTAAGCTTTGCAATTTTACTAACTCCATTTACTTCCTCTTATTTCATTTTCTTTGACATATTCATCATTTTTGGGGTTGTCTTTGTTTTTTAGATTCTAACAAATTTGCTTGTAGGTCTTATTTCAAGGACTTGCAGAATATATTATCATCCCTAACACTCTTTTACAGGATCATCTTGGCTTGCATGCATCTTATCATTTCATTTTATCTTTAATCCTTTGTTTTGTAGGTTTTTTACCATATTTATGTGCATGTTTTATGATAAAATCCTTACTATATCTTTTATCTATAGTCATTCTACATTATCTACAACATACTATATCTTGTATCTACAGTAATTCTACATTATTTACAACATACTAACTCCTTTTATCTTCCTCCATGCTATTTTAATTTTATACATTAAGTATTGTAGCATTGTACTTCTTCTTTTCAAGTATTTAAATAATATTTCCCTTCATTTTACATATTTATGTTTTACTCTATTTTTAAGCAAAATTCTCATCATAAGTTCATCATTTAGATGCTAATTTACTTTTACTAAGGTAACTTAGTTATTTCTTATATTTCCTAATATCTTAGCATCTGATTTTAGGTCACTACACTTTAGTTTAATCATATTTCAGTCATATTTGCATATTGCCCATTCTTTTTAGTTCTAGGGAGCTTTTGGGTACACTTCATTAATTCCTCTAATATACCACTATATCTTGCTAATTTAATCTTGATAAATATTAGATTGGCCTTTACATAAGTATTCCTTATTCATCAGATTGCATCTCAGATCCTTTTACAACTTAGACCTATCTATCAAATTCATAGTCTCTTGAGGGGATTTTATCTTTTCTTTGTCATTCTAATTTCAGTTCTTAAATTCTCTATTTTATAGGATTAATCCTCTAATTTTACCATTCATAAACCCTATAAAATAGAGTGGGACCCTTCCCCTGTAATCTCAGCCAAAACCCTATTGAAATCAACTTAGAATCTACCCCAAAACTCTTAAAACCTCACCTAGGACTAAATTCACCACCCTTGTGGTGAATTATGCAACTAGAATAACATAGCCAAATTTTCCACTCAGACCAAATTCACTAGTGGTGAATTTCAAAGACCTAGTGGAAAATTTAGCAACAGGACAAATTCACTCCAGGAGGTAAGCATACTCATTTTTTATCAAAAATGGTCTGATCAACTATTTATATAAGTTTTTACCCTATCCATCCCTCAAAAAAACCCCTTAAATAAAAAAATCTAGATGTTTTTTTATTTTTGTGCATTTTTTACCAAATTCGCCATCCTTGTGGTGAATTTGACAATAGTGGAGAGTTTGGAACTTTCAGTGGTAAATTTGGTATAAAAGCTTTGAGAGAAGTAATATAGCCACTTGGACCTTCCTTAGCCTTACAATTTCATTTCCTCTATATTTTGTACCTATTTATTTGCTATTTTGAAATATAAATCACGTCTATTTTGGCAAATCAAGGAATTCTAGTTAGGAAACCCAAATCATCTACAAAACCTTACAATTTCTTCACAAAAAGTTTCAATTTCATTACAAAATATTAAAATACTAATCAATTAAGGAATTCTATATTGAAATTTAACCTTTCTATTACTTTCAATTACTTAGGCAAAGAATCAAAAAAGCATATAGTTGCATTAAGCTAGATTGTCTTATTGCATTTCTCCTTGTTTTATCCTAAAATCAAAATCTCCTTAGTCTAGTGCATTCAAAACTTGAAGTGCATATATATTAGCTCTTATTTTATTGCATTTGTGTGATTTAAATTTAAGCCTTGAATTTAGATGATTCTTGACGATTTAGGTTCAAATAATCCTTAAGGCTCAATAAAGAGTCAAGATTAATAGAGATCCAAAAACTCTTAGGTGTTTGTCTTAATCAAACTTATAAATAGTGAAAAAACAAGCATTGCATCAACTATCTTACAACCATAGGAAAAAACATTAAAGTAAGGGTCTAGTTGTATCGAGGATCTTCATATCCTCAAGATATCCTTTGGAAAGAGGTCCTCAAGTGGGGAAGCATAGATTCTAACGAATCTCTCCCTTGCACACTTGACATTAATTAGAATTAAAGGAAAATAACATGAGATTTTCTCATTGTCTACAAGTCCATAAGCATTACAAATTCTATGAGAATATTAATCAAAGCAAAGGTAAACAAAACTTTATAGCAAAAGAAGATAATTAATTGTCAGTGAGCTAGTGACGAGATGAGTCGGTAGAGCATTGAAATTAAGTATAAATATAGATAGAAAAAGAGGAAAAACATTTACATCATTGAAGACTATGGGCTGAGAAAACCTATGGGAGATAAATCATTTTATTTAGAGGATATTTGCATCAACCTATGAGAAGAGCCAAAATGTTACACTTGAGTGTAATGCCCAATCACTTGATGATATTGCTACAGACCTAAGAGAATCAATTGCTAGGGGTGAAACAATGTTATAATTCATGAGTGTTTCTCTAGATACACGGATCAAATGAATTTCATACTTGAAGCATCATGGTCAAAAATAAAATCATGACCTAATTCAACTAGTAGAGAATATAAAGGTTAATAACATTACCTTTGATTTTTAAAAATTTACATTAGATGCCATAATAAATTCCTAAGTTGATTATTTAGATTTAAATTTTGGAGACTTAGGAACTTTAGAATTATTAAAAATGGGAGTTAAAAGGAATTCAACTCCATTGAAATTATAAAATTAAATTTGGGAGTTAAAAGAAACTCAACCCCAATATTTTTGAAAACTGATTGAAAATATGATATTTTTATATTTGCAAGTCATTTTTGCAATTTGATTATTGAAAATTGATAGTTTAATTAAATTTTGGAGAGATAAGGTTTTCTACTCCAAAAAGAAATTTAAAAATTAGATTCGAAAATTTGAAGAGTAAATTAGATTTTGAAGAGATAAGGACTTCTACTCTAAAAAGATTTATGATAATTTGAAATTTGAAGATTTAGAGAACTTTTAATTTTTATAAACTATTAGGGAGACACAAGGTCTTCTATTTCAAAGAATTTGAAAACTTAAATTATTGAATTTACAAATTAAAGAATCTGAAAAGGATTTGATTATTTGATTATTGAATTTGCATAAATAATTAAAATAGCAAATTTGAAGATTAAAATTTGTTTTAAACTTTGGATTAATATGGATATCAACTTTAAAGGAATGAAAGGATTTGATTATTTGAGTTAAATAATTTGATTATTAAATTTAAGGCATTGGAGAATTTGATTCTCATGGAAGAAAACAATATAAAGGCTATAATAATAAAGGAAATATTGGAAGTCTTTAAAATTGGCATACACCAATTGATTGAAATTTTTTATGGAAAACAAGACATAGCAATGAGATTTATCTACAAAGAAGCTATGAATGAAAATTTTGAAATATTTGAATACTATTTGCACTCAAAACTTGTTGAAGCAATTGACAAATCTAAAGATGATATTACAATACCTATTGATATAGGTAGTATAATGTATATGGAATTGCTTTCACTTGAAATTCAAAAAGACAAAATTCAAAAGCAAGAAGATTTACTTGAAACTATAAAAGGAAAATCAATGATAAAAGATGTTTGTCATGGTACAAGTGAGTTATGTCATACAACTTAAGAAGCAGATAATAAGTGTAATGAAATATTGCTACATTGAATATATGATAGTAAAAATGATAACAAAAACCCATCAAATTTAGAAATTTATTATGATACTCTAAGTGAATATTCAGATTTTGTAGGATAACATCAAATTTGAGACTGCAATAAAATAAAGGAAGTACAAGAACCAAAATTTGAATATAAATAAGAATATGTAATAGTCTAAGATAGAGGTAAAGACAGAACTAAAGAAATAATATGAATAAGGATCTCAAATGGAATATCAAGCACAATGCAAGATTACCTTACAGTATCAAAAGAATCATATATTTAAGACTAAAGATTTCAATAACCAAATAATGTAATATAGGGGGTTGTTGGAGAATATTACATTATTTGGTACATGCTAATGTGCCACCATGGTACCTTATAGTACAAATGTGTGATAAAATAACAACATGTCATTTCATTGGTATAAAAGGTGTTACAAATTGAATACTTTACACATACCCCTTGGGCTACAAATGAGGATCTTTCGATAGGGAGACTATTTTTTAACTTTAATTGTGGCACTTTTTGTCTTCTTTGACCACCTCAAAGAGGGGTGGGTTTATGCATACCATCGCTGGTTGAATGAGTTTCCAAGATCTACACACAACCAAAACAAATTGTTAATAGCATCTGTGGATCTATCTTGATTAGACCCAGATTAATGAAAGAGTGCAAACAAAGAAAGTTAAACTATAGCATTAAAACGGAGCTAAACTAAGCTAAAAACACATAAAAACTAATTTACTCACCTTTGTTTCTAGTTTTCTTATCTACAAATGCTTGAAAATGGTCCTTTATGAGAACCATACCCCTCTATATGGTCATGGCTATGAATTGTACTCCCTATATAATTATGGCTATGAATCATACACCATTATACAATTGTTGATGGTTTGGCCTGATTAAAATTTCCTTCAGAGGAAATCTTCTTTTAGCTCCTAAGAAGCTCTAGTCTGAGTTTGAAGGATATATAATTCCATCCTTGCAAGTAGTTTACAAAGCAAGGAGTCACAAAAAGAGATATACAAGGGCATCCATGGGATTAGAACAAAGGAGGGGTTGCATGCAAATGAGGGTTGGAGTGATTTTGATAGAGTTTCTCTAAGCATTTTTCTTCTTCTTGAAAATGAAAGAAAGAGGAGGCTATTTATAGAATTTGATGATGGTTAGGAGGGTGAGGTGGCCTATGGGGTGGCATGGGTGCACCGTGCCTCATAAATTAGTTTGGGTGGAGAAATTCCTCACCCATCCATATGCATTAAATGGGCATGGGTCCACCATGCCTCATAAATGCATAGGGATTGAGAAAGTCTTCATCCTATTTATTGTTGGCTTTTGAATCAATAAACCAAAAATAAATGCATATACAAGTAATGAAATAAGTAAGCTTTGTTATTATTATGATAGTGGCTTACTAAAAAGCAAATAAATAACATGGAAAATTTATGTAATCACTCGTGCAATAGCCATTCAAGTAAACTCATAAAAATTAAAAACTTGATACATGGATAGCTTTCTCTACTAGTGCATGCCATTAGCAATGCATACTATCTATCATTACAATGCTTAGTCACATATATATATACTAGTATGTGACTCTTCATTCTCCTACTTTAAGGACATATACATTCTGCATTATAGACACTTGTATACATGCTCAACTAGCTAAGGACACTTATTCTTCCTATTTTAAGGACTCTTGCACATGTGGACTACATGCACATTTACATCATTACACATTCTAACCCTTGTGCATTTATTCCTTCTTCCTTAAGCAACCATCTAACCTAAGATAAGTTACTAATCTAAAAATGTACCCAAGATGGTACCAAATAATGTAATATACTCTAACATCCCCCTGTATTACATTATTTGGTTTGGCTTTCTCTTGATCTACATAGATATTCTTTGAAGGTTTGGAATTTTTTTGTGCCCAATACTTTTGTAAATATATCTGCTAGTTGTTCCTTTGTAGAAACATATTTTAATCTGATATGATGATTCTAAAAATGATCTCGAATAAAATGATATTGTGCTTCAATATGCTTGGTCTATTCGTGTACAATTGGATTTTTTATTAGATTGAGAACCCCTTGATTGTCATAATGTATTAGATTTGGTGCTCGTTTGACTCCCATGTTAGATAATATGTACTATGATCGTAATGCTTCACACGTTGTCTTTGGTTGCATGCTATTCTTCTTCAATATATGATTGAGCAATTGTATGTTGTTTCTTACTATGCCAAGATATTGGGACTAATCCAACATAGAAGATATAACCTAAAGTAGATTTTCTATCGTCAATAGAATCGACATAATCAAAATCTGAATAACCCTGTAGGCAAAAATCCTTAACATTCTTCATATAGGTTAATCCATAATCTGTAGTCTTCTTAACATATTGTAATATTATTTTTGTAGCATTCCAATGATTCTCTCTTGGCTCTTGCATGAATTTTAAAATATAATTTACAACAAAGACTAGATCTGGTCGAGTATTAGTTAAGTATAGAAGGCTTCCAATTAATTATCGATACCTTGTTGTTGAAACTAAAGGTGATCCATCATTTCTAGATAGTTGGATTCCTTGTTCCATGGGTGTGTCCTTGGGTTTACACTCATTCATTTTATATTTCTCAAGTAAAGCATTTGCATATTTTGATTGTGAGATAGTAATATTATCTCCTTGTTGATGAATTTCTAGACCTAGACAATAATTCATTAATCCTAAATCTGTCATCTCAAATGCTTTTTCTAGATCATTTTTATCTCATCTATTAGTTTTTTTGAACTACCAGTGATCACTATATCATCAACATACACTATAAGGATTAGTATGTCATTTCCAATTTTTCTTGTATATAGGCTTGGATCTACAGTACTTCATTTTAAATTAATTTGGAACAGAAGATTATTATTTTTTATGTTCCATACCCTAGGAGCTTGTTTTAGACCATATAGGGATTTATTCAATTTACAAAATTTAATTTCTTGATATTTAACAACAAATCCTTATGGTTTTGACATGTAGACTTCCTCTTCTAAGTATCCATTAAGAAAAGCATTTTTTACATCCATTTGATGAAGTTTCCAACCTTGATGAGCTACTAGTGGACATACTATTCTGATAATAGTCATTCTGGATGATGGTACAAATGTTTCTTCATATTCAATTCCTTATATCTGATTATATCCTTTTGCTACTAATGTAGCTTTGTATTTATTGAGTGTTCTATTTGCTTTGTAAATCCATTTACAACCCACAACTTTCTTACCTAGAGGTAACTCTACTAAATTCCATGTTTTATTCTTTTGCAAGGATGAATATTCAGATTCCATGGCTACCTTCCAATGAGGTTGACTTAAGTCTTGAGATGTTGATGTTGGATCTTCTGATGTACTTAGTGTTGAGTGATTATTTTACCCAATTGCAAAATCATCATCATGGTAAGTATTTATTAGAAAACCCTCTCTTGCAAAGAAATTCAAATTTCTCAAAGGTTCTTATTTTTTTAATCACTTAAAATATGCTTGATTGCTTGTGAAAATATGAAAGTGTGTGGAATACCTTAGAGGTGCAAGTAACTGTTAACAAGGGGCCTATGTTTTGGTATTAATTTAATTTGCTTTGCTCTTTGTTATTCAAGAAATTTGTAAAGAAAATGTAACATTATTGGTCCTCTATGACCATCCTAGAACGGTGATTTAATCCATTTTATCTTAAATTGTTAACCAATTTTATCTTGAATTTTTAATCAATTTTATCTTGAATTATTAACTAATTTTTATCTTCCTTTGTTAACCAATTTTGTTATATTCCTTTGTTAACATTTGTTTTAGCATAAAAGAAAATGACTAAAATCTAACTTTGCAATTTGAAACTTTAGAATGTCACATTAATTGTTCATTTTAATAAAAATTTGGAATTTATTGAAATTTCCATTTTTACATAAAATGAAATTAATTTGCTTGTTTGAACATGTGTGCAAATTTTGAAATTTAGAATTCCCTTTAAAAATGTAAATTTATGTAGAACTTGAAATTACAAATTTCCTCTAAAATGTGAACTTGTGTGAAACTTGAAATTGCAAAATTCCTTTTTTAAATGTGAACTTATGTGAAATTTGAAATTGCAAAATTCCTTTTAAAAATGTGAACTTATGTGAAATTTGGAATTTGGAATTTCCTTAAAAAAATGTGAACTTATGTGAAATCTGAAATTGCAAAATTCCTTTTAAAAATGTGAAATTATGTGAAATTTAGAATTTAGAATTTCCTTTAAAAAGATGTGAAATTGTGTAAAAATGTGGATTTGAAGCTTAATTTTGGAATTCACGTATCTCTTTTTTGGGTTTTATTTTTTTTGTATTTTTATTTTATTTGATGAAGTTAAAAAAATAGAAAAGGAGAGGGTTAGAAAAAGAAAAGTAACAAGTTTACGTAACCCTTAAAATTTCGCACCGAACCTTCATACCTCAATATCCTACATTAAACCAACATTAATTTGACCCGATTTCACGTAGTACAAAGTTTTCTGAGGTATAATATTCTATGAAAAACACAATATATCAAGAACCATAAATGAGTCTACCATCTACATGCATAAAACTCACTAAGATTCCAATATATTACCAAGAGAAAGATTTTTAATGAAGTACATGTGCAGAATATCAAGTTCCAATAACTTCTAATGGTGAAATTGATGCAAATCTAGAAACTTGGGAGGAGAGTTCTTCAAAAATCAAATTTTGTTTCCAACATGCAAACCTGCCAAAAAATCTCTAACCTCTTTTTCGTTGGCTTCATTTGATATTTAAAATTTCTAAAATTGGCTATTTGTTTCTTTTTCCCTTGAAGGTGATTGGAATTCCTCCTACGATGTGGTATGTGGTAAACAATATCTTCATATTCTCATAACGTTATTACCAAGTGGCACTTACGTTTTTACGTTACACTTTGACTCATCATTTCTATTGGTAACATTTTTCTTTTAGAGTGCTCCGCTTTTTTTTCCTTTTAATTGGCATGATTTGTAACATTTTTTCTTCTTGAGTGTTGTCGCTTTTTTTTTTTTTAATAGTAGCTTGCACTAAAAAAACACATAAAATTAACTTTCCCAAAATAAAAACATTATCCGCTCATGTAGAGGAGTTGGAGAGCAAGTGGGTAGTTAAAACTCTCCAGTTATCGAGAGGCCCAGGTTCAAATCTCTCCCCTCACATGTTGCGGATATGTTGTACATAAAAGGGTTCCTCATCAAAAAAAAAAAAAAACATTAATAAAATTAAATTAAAATAAAACTATAGATAAAATTAAATTAAAATTTCCTAAAACAAAACCATTAATAAAATTAAATTAAACTTTCCCAAAACAAAACCATTAATGAAATTAAATTAAACTTTCCAAAAACACATTGATGGCTTTATTTTGATATATATATATATATATATATATATATATATATATATATATATATATATATATATTATTTTTCTCTTCTTTTTTTTCTTTTCTGTTATATTTTATTTTAATTTAATTATTATTATTTTATTTTTACTTTTTTATTAATGCATGGGTAATGAATAAATTGGATTCAGGAATAATTTAATATAAAATATTAAATTAATCCTAAACAAAATTTAAATCTGCTAGATAAATATTAGGAGAATGCACATTATGGTAAAGCAAGAGTGACACTAATCTTGATAATGAGATCAAGCACAAAAATATCCACTGCTAAGACCATGGTAAACTCCAACAATTATTCAATGTAAATCAAAACTCCAAATAAAAATAAAAAAATTTAAGATGGGTCCCCAAATTTGGGGTATGTTGTGCAATGGCAACAACACTTAGTAGTCCTTTGTTCATTCTAGTTTGACAGTGAGTTTGAGGTCTCATGGTAGTAAGATCAGGCATTTATTCTAAGTTTACTCCTCTTAGAGTATCTCTATACCATATGGGATCCTTCCTTTGGAGAATGGTGGATGACTCTACATGTTCACTTTCTTCATTATTGGATTCTAACTCTGTATCTATATTTTTTTACTCTTCCTCTGGAAATTTTAATATGACTTTTGTAGTCTTATCTTGTTCCTCATTATTGACCTTGAGGTTTTCATCAAAAATCACATCTTTACTTATATATACCTTCTTTGTACTTGGATCCATTATTTTGTACCTTGTGGATTCATCATCATACCCAACAAATATCTCAGCCATAGTTTTATCATCTAGTTTTGTCCTTTTTTATTTTAGGATTTTCATATAAGCTTACATAAAAAAATCTTCAATTTTTTTATGTTTGGTTTCTGTCTAGACCAAGCTTCTTTTGGTGTAACATGTTTGAGTATTCTAGTAGGTAGTCTATTTTGTATATATACTTGCTATTTTGACTACTTCTACCCAATATTGATGATCAATATTTGCTTCTTTTAACATGCATCTTACCATTTCCATTATAGATCTATTCCTTCTTTCTGCAATTCCATTTTGTTGTGGTGAGTATGTTGTAGTGAGTTATCTTTTGATTCCATTTTCTTCTAGAAATAGGTTGAATTATTTTGATACAAATTATCCTCCTCTATATGAACAAAGAGTTTTTATAGTCATTCCCGATTCTTAGACTAGTATCTCAAGAAAGGAATATTATTTAAAGTGACTAAATGCCTTTGATTTGTATTTCATGAAGTATACCCACATTTTCTTGGTGTGATTTATCAACAAATAATTGAAAATACCTATGCCCTCCAATTCTAGTAACACTCACTGGGCCACATAGATCTATATAAATTCTAGTGGTTTTTGAGTTCTTTGTTGATGAAGTTCAAAAGGTACTCTATGTTGTTTTTTTGCTAAGATTTCTGGATAAATAGTAGATTCCAAGGATAGATTTGGTATTCCATATACCATTTTATATTTGCATATTTCACTTATAGATGATATACTAGTATATCCCAGGCATTTGTGCCATATATCTGAGGTTTGAACTGAGACTGCTAAATGTGTAATAGTATCCAAAACAAATAGATCAATTTTATAATAGCCTATAGCAATATTTTTTCTTTATTTGATAATATGACATTATTTTCTACCATTAATCACTTTGAATTCTACTATCATGTTTTGATCCATGAGTTGAGACACTAAAAGAATATTGGTGGTTATTCTAGGGACATATAGTACATCATTAATTATCCCTTTTCCATTCATTATATTGATTAGAATATTTCCAATTCCTCTTACTTCATAAGTTTTGCTATCTGCAATGACAACTGGTTTCTCAAATTTTTCTTGTAAGGAGTCAAACCAGTGTTTATTTCCAGTCATATGTTTGCTTGCTCCTGAGTCAATATACCAATAATCCATATTCTCCAATTCTCAATTTTTATGTTTCTTTTGGATTTGAAATGAAGTTTCAAATAGGATTCTTCAAAAGTTTGTAACTTCTAAGTTTTGGATTCTATGAGGATTCTAAATTTCTATGTTTTTTATTTGGTGTAGGATTCCTTATATCTCCCTAGTTAGAAATTTAGAGAGACTATGTATTTGAAAATTAAATTTTACTAGCCTTATAACTCCTTGGTTTTAAGGATTTGCAAATATTTGAAAACAATGGTAATAAAGACTTTAAATGCTTCTTGTTTCAAATTTCTTCTCAAAGTAATCAAAATTATTTCTAGATATTAACACCTTATTACTCTTATCATTCAATATCTCTAAATTTTAGCTTATTTCAACCTTAATAAACTTGCAATATAACTCTTATCTTTTAATTTAGACTTGCAAGTTCTCTCTAATCAACTTGAACTCCTATGACTTAATGGTGGTTAACTTCTTATCAACTTTGAGGTGCTACGTAAGTCTTTCACTTCTTCATCACTAATTGTGTGCCTTATCTAACGTTCACAAGTAGCCCTATGCTCTTCTCTTCAACCAGAAAGCATGCTTCTCTTTGACGTCTATATGCTAACTTTTGCACTCCAATTCAACTGGCAAGCTTGCCCTTCAATGTTGATATTTTTTCCTATGCACTTCTTCTTCAATAGGTAAACTAAAATGCTTTATAACTCCTTGATATTTGTGTGTTATATACTCTTCAATGTTACCTTAATTTTGCTCTATTATCTTTGAATTGGTGTCCTTTTTATGAGCACTACACAAATGCTTCTTTTAAGGTGTGTTTCTATAGGATTAGAACATGATGTAGGAAGGATGGTTCCAAGTGGCACTTGCTTTATCTAACTCCTTCCAAACACTTCTACTGCATCTTCTTCCATAATCAAATTACAAGTGGCATTAAAAGAGTTGTTCGTTATCTTCAATGCCTCAGACCTATGACTAACACTTCTTCAAGAGTGTTATACAAATAATGTTGCATTTAGGTATTCTTCTATGCCAAGCGCTTGAGGTATCTTTGATGTAGTGGTAAATTTCTATTATTTACATGAGACACCTTCTTCCACATGGTGTAATTCCTTCACCACTTTGCCCTAACCCCCTTAGCTATACAAACACTCTTGCCTTGGTAGCTTAATGCTTGTTAATACAGGTTTTGATAGTAGTCCAATGCTTCAATTAATTGATATTCTCCTAATGCTTCTCTAGTAGAGATTTTTATCCTTCCAATTCCCCTAAGGAGTTCCAACCAGATGTATGTGATGGCTTCAGCGATGGATAACTCCTTGAATATGAGTTATAATTGGAGGATCTACACTAAAATTTGATGTGTCTCCTCCTTATCTAGATGGTGTAAATTGTCTGAGTTTGCTTTACCACCTATAAAGACTTCCATATTGTATATATTACCTAAATGCAATTCTTTTTTTGGTGTAATTTAGTATAATCACATGGGCAAAATAGTGGTAGTGTTCTTTGATTCTTTCACTTTTGAGGTGCGCCTTTGATTGTGCTGCTTGGAGATAGATGTTGTATATTTTTTATGCCTTTACCAATATTTTGAAGAATAGATTGAACCTTAACTGTGAAGACTAATAAAAATTCTTTCTACTCCTAATCACATTGGCTTTAGTTTCAAATTTTGCTGTTTTGATGATGCCTACTTCCTTGGCATGAAGATACTAGATTTGATGATACTACAAATTACCACTTTTGCACACCTTATAACTTCCTTGTATTGGTGAGTCCTTTTTGGTGGAATGGTTCACCAATTTGCTGCCACAACTTTGACAAATTTGTAGCTCTCAATCCTAATTACTTTTCTCTTGTAACTGTGGCTTTTTAGCTATAAATCTCCACTAAAGGTATTTGATAATATTCTTACCAAATCTTCCCCCCTTGGGCTTATTGTCGGATGGTGATAATTATCCCAAGTTCTTCATTGATCTACCATGTGCTCTAATACCATTGTTGGCTTTTGAAGTAATAGACTAAAAATAAATGCGTCCACAAGTAATAAAATAAGTAAGATTTGTTATTACTATGATAATGGCTCACTAAAAAGTAAATAAATAACATGGAAAACTTTTGTAATCACTCATGCAATAGCCATTCAAGTAAACTCATAAAAATTAAAAACTTGATACAACATGGATAGCTTTCTCTACTAGTGCATGCCATGAGCAATGCATACTATCTCTCATTACAATGCTTAGTCACATATATATACTAGTATGTGACTCTTCATTCTCCTACTCTAAGAACACATACATTTTGCATGATAGACACTTGTATACATGCTCAACTAACTAAGGATACTTGTTCTTCCTATTCTAAGGACTTATGCACATGCGGACTATATGCACATTTACATAATTGCATATTCTAACCCTTGTGCATTTATTCCTTCTTACTTAAGCAACCATTTTTATGTGGGAAACACTCTAAAATAGACACAAGGAATTAGCACAAATGAAAATTGTCATTTACATTAATCAAAAACATATTTATAGGCATGTCTACCTTTACAAAAGTGGAATTTAATATGCATGATCTATGTGAGTATTAAATGCAATCCTAATCCCTATCATTCCTCCCCACTGAGGAAGCATTGGGCCCCAATGCATACAGGTGTGGAAGAGAAATATGGGTAGCTGAAGAGTGTCGAGTACAACCGAAAATGCACTCTTGTTACAAAAAACGAAGACCAAAAATAACAAATTTTTACATGTCTTTAGAAAATCAAAATCTGACACTGGATCTGGATCAGGCTCGACAAAATCTCTCCATTGACTATAAATACTACTATGCTAATAGACAGCTGAAAATGGGTCCCTGAATTTGGTAGAAGATAGCAGCAACGGAAGTGTCAAAGAAGATGCATCAAAAGACCTCGAACCATGTGCACAAAATATGCCAAGCAGAAAATTTGAATTTTATCGGCATGAAATCTTTGGTTTTGAATGTTGGACCTCAAGCATTAATGAAAGGCATTGATGATGCAATTATGGCACATAAATAAATGCGATAAAATGGCATTTATGAAATATGGCACATTAATAAATGTGATTGAATAAAATATGGTGCATTAATAAATGTGATTGAATAAAATATGATGCATTAATAAATGCGATTGAATGAAAATATGGTGCATTAATAAAATACGATTTGATTGACTCTAGGACGGATAAATTGTCCACGACATGACTCGACACAGACTTTGACGAATACTGGGGATGGTTATCATTAATTAATTAATGATTGCAATGGCTATCAATGGTCAACAAGCGGATATGTTACGGAATGTGAGGTGGAATGCAATGACTATGAAAATGATAATGATGAAAAAACATAAAAATAATAAATAATAAATTAAATTAAAAATTTATTTAATTTATTGTTTTAATTAAATTAGTTTAAAACAATAATTTAATTTAATTAAAATACTGTGTATTAAATGGCCCTTGCATTAAAAATTGGTGGAATGATGGACTTTGATGGATTTGACCAAGACAACGGAAAGTCATTTGATGATACATCTGATCGGATGGTAGGGGGGCTGACATGGACCACAATATTGTAGAACTTTTTTTCGACATGGAATGAACTTAGCCATCTTACTAAAATGGTCGACTATGACAAAGATAAAATCATGTTGATGGACAGTCATGGGAAAACCACTAACAAAACCAAGGTATGAAATGGATGTTTGGCCAAAGGAGCACTTGTTAAAGCTGGAAAACAACTAGTTCTTTTGAAGTATAGCAAGGACATGCTCTAGATGATGTAAGTGTGCTGGCCATGTTTTGGAAAATATCAAAATATCATCCAAATAAATAATGACATATTCATCTATGCATTCCCTGAACACTTCATTCATGAGCCTCATAAATGTAGCTGGAGCAATGGTGAGTCCAAAGGGCATAACCAACCATTCAAATAACCCCATATTAGTCTTGAAAGTTGTTTTCCAAGTATCCTCAGCCTGTATTCTCACCTGATGGTATCCACTTTTAAGATCAAGTTTGCTGAAGAATTTAACACCTTGTAGTTGATCTAACAGGTCATCAATTCTTGGAACATTTGGAAGAGGTGTTGCTGGAATGATCTCAATTGCATGATTAATTGCTCTTTCAGGTGGTAAAGAAGTGGGTTCCTGAAACACACTTTCATATTTCTACAGTATTCTATTTACTTGGAAATTGTTGACTTGAGAAGTAATGGTGTGCCCTTTGTCTTTTACTTGCTGTTCTTTTGGACGAATGAAAATAAGTGCAAGTGCTTGAGCATTATTACTAGATTTTTTGGCTTGGTGGCAAGTAAGCAAAATATTATTTGATTGCTTTGCAGATATTGGAGTGCTTTTAATGAGAAAATATTTTTGATCTTTTTGTAGTGTGTATGTATTTTTATATGCATCATATGTTTCTCTCCTATCATATTGATATGGTTTACCTAGAATTAACCCACAACAATCCATTGGTGTGACATCACACATTATTGAATCTAGAAATTTAGGGCCAAATGCAAAAGCCAATGTGCATGTATGTATTATTTTGGATGTGTTTGTATTTTCCTTCCACCCAAGAGAGTATGGGTGAGGATGTTTTGAAGTAGGGAGCTTAAGCTTGTCGACAATGGACTGCACAATCAGGTTCTTCTACGAGCCATTATCGATTATACAATCTACTACAAAGTTATGGAGTAAGTGAGCTCTAGTGACAAACAGATGGTCACGATCACCGACTCTGGAATGGTGATTCATGAGTGTTACATTATTGAGTTGCCCTCTCAACTCTTCATAAATTTCTTCTTCACCAAAAGTCTTGATGGGGTTATCACAAGTCCCCTCATCGGACTGTACAAAAAGATTCTTCTTTTGTAATTGGGGGCATTGAGTTTTATCATGGCCTTGCCTCTTACAATAGTTACAGAATTTAGTGGTTGGAGCATGAGAAAATGAAGAAGAAGAAGAAGAATTTTTAGAAGCAAGGGATGCATAAGAAGTGGGATTAACAGAAGAAGAAACATTAGGATATCTCTTTCTATCAACATGATTCTTGTACCCATATTTTGTTGATTCATCTGAGTAGCGAGGCTCTTGATGTTGTACGATGAACTTATCTTTAGCTAAAAGGGTATGTTTGAAACATCATCTAATGTAATGCAAACAATGTATTTGACTTCTCTATAAAAGTGGGTTAGAAGACCATTTTTAAAATTTACAATCAAAACCGCATCAGAATCTGAGATCCCAAGTAATACTCGAAGGCGGTTGAAGTGATGGATAAAATCTTGCATGGATTCCCTTTTTCCTTGATGGAGTCATAGCCATTGATTCAATAAGTCGTCCTCATAATTTTATGGATAAAAATAAGCCTTTAAAATTTGTACCATCTCCTCCCACGTACCAATTTTTTGATTGGTGATTAGGACTTTGGCTATGTTAGAAATTTTGAGCTTTGCAATTTGAACTTTTCTTGTCTTTGGAGTCTGGTTGTACTCGAACCAAGTCTCCATGTCAAGAATCCAGTTGTTGAGTACATCAGGATCCCGAGAGCCTTCATATAATTTCACATCACACTTTGGGTGGGAAGAATTTAAAGAAATTTGTATGTCTTGCAATATGGCAGCCATTTTTACCATTTGTTCTTGTTGTGTTGCTAGTTGTTCCTGCTGAGCTGCCATTTTTTCATTGTGAGAAGTCATGAGTTCTGTCAAATTTTCAACAATGGCCATGTTTGTCACCATCGGTCTACTAGGAGTAGGCAAATGCTTGTTGGGTGCCAATGCATCATTGGATAGCTTCAACGACTAGTAAGACCCCCTATGAAACACGCACAACAATCAATGCCCCAATGGTCAGTGGGTTTACAACACTCCAACAGATGTCGCAAGTGATGCCCCAATGGTTAGGAATATAGACAAACAGTCAACTAAAGGCTAGTAACAGCTAGAACCAAGTATGAAAATTTGGATCAAGAGTCAAGGGTTGAGGTTAAAGGAACCCTGACTAGCTGAAGGTCGGTGACCAAAGGAACCTCCGTAGAGTTTTTCAATGAGAAGTGCTCAAAAGGTGTGCGAAAAATGGAAGAGTGTTCCTCCCAAGCCCAGATCTGCTGGTGGTTTTCTTGTTCCCCTTGTGAATTAGCATGGCCTAGGGGAAGAGGATACTCTCCAATCCAACAGTCGACTCTAATACCATTGATGTGGGAAACACTCTAAAAATCGATACAAGGAATTAGCACAAATGAAAACTGTCATTTACATTAATAAAAAACATATTTATAGGTATTTCTGCCTTTACAAAAGTGAAATTTAATATGCACGATCCATGTGAGTATTAAATGCAATCATAATCCCTATCACATCTAACCTAAGATAAGCTACTAATATAAAAATATGGTACCAAATAATATAATATACTCTAACATTTATAACTTGTGGATGTAAAGTCTTCATGTCATTAATGCACATGGGTGAAGAAAGTCTTCAATCTATTTATGACATTAAATGAGCATGGGGATGTGGAGAGTAGGGGGTAAGGTAGGCTAGGGTGAGGTGGACCTAGGATAGAGTCAAAGGATAGACTAGGGTGAGGTGGCTCTAGGCTAGGTTAAAGGGGTGGTCACATGGTGACCATGGGCTAGGTGTAGGAGGGGAATTAGTGAGAAAAAAGGCTTAAATGGTTAAATAGTATTTTAATGTGAATTTATTAGATTTTTTAAGTTTTGTTTTTACAAATTAATTAACCATTATCACTACACAATAAATAATGTGACATTTTTAGGTATCTACATTTGCTTCTTTTTGTACTACAATGTGTGTAAACATGATGCAATGTAAAAACACGATACTAGATGAGATATTGACAATGACAAGGATGAGTTGATGATGAATGATCATGGTTGATCATAAATTTTGATGTACAATAATGAATTTGAGGGAGGAGACATAAGGCTGTCTTAAATCATGAACAATGTAAGATGCCCCAATTGTGGAAGGAATTCATATCTTTGAAACTTTACCTTTGACAAAATTTTGAGCTCACTTGATTTAGTATGCTAACCAACCATAGGTAGGTATCATTATGATGCTACGAATGGATTGTAAGTTGTCTTAAGGTGTCACCTTGATGAATCAAGTATGTGAGTAACCATACAAATATTGGCATGGAGCATACCAAATTTTATTAGTATAGAGTTTGCATTGAGAAGAGAATAAAAATATAAATTATGTTTTTTCCCTAATAAAGGAGGGCTAATGATAGTCTTAGGAAAATTTCTTGGACAAACACGATTTCAAGATCGACTATTTTGATATTGAACATGTTCAAGGTGACATTGATGGGTAATATTTACCCCCTTAAGTGGTGATTTGATGAGTGAAGAAGAAAAACATAATAATGAAGTGCTTGAACAAAGGTCCCTATGCAATAATGATTGACATAATGATAATTATATGGGTGCCATGCTAGAATGTTATGGATGGATTATGTGATGAGGTGCAAATTTGATAGGATGTTTTGTTTGATGCCTTTGATTTTTTTATTTTTTTTATTTTTGAATGGATATATGATAATTAGGTAGACATGAGATCATAGATTCTATGGATACAATATACTTATGTTATGGATGATGATTTATCTACTTATTTACATGGTTTAGACTCACATGTGTTTGTTTAATCCATTTTTGGATGTGTGTTTGTGAACTTCACAATAAAGAATTATTTAATTAATCAATAATAAGTTAAGGGTCACAATAAATATATTAACACAATATAATACAAGATAATATATAATTAACATGATGAATGCAATGCTAATAATTATCATGGGTAGACTAGTAGGAATAATGAATTAATCATGAACTGAATAACAAGGAACAATGAACATAAGGAACAAAATGAATGAACATTGAAAAAAATGACTTGAGAACATAGATAGTAAGTTGAGGCTGGACTTGATGTAGTTAACCCATGTTTCCAAAGGTTTTTGGATGCTAGAATAATTTCATGAAATTCAAACACCCTAGTTTGAACAATCAAAATCATCTAATGGTTACTCAATATCCCATAGAAATATAGACCATCCTAAAGAATATCAAGCCCATTATGGACTGAAGTGTGTGGAATTATCTTCATTTTCTATTTTGAGTAGGGTTGGACTAACCAATTAAATACTCAAGCCAATATAAGCTAGCTCATTTGCAAGCACACAGAGGATGTACAAAATAAGATCGCTAATGTGATAGACATATCACCACTTGAACGGCATACTCCACTACCATACAGGTATCTATAGCCCCATTGGAGGTTAGCCCCATAATCCTTCGAAATAGCTCCATCACCATCTAGGCATCTATAGCCCCGGTGGAGGCACCTAAAATACCCGAGGGAACTAATCTTTGGATCTCTTTTTTTTTGCTCTTTTTTTTAACTTGCTTTTTGGATCCTCGGGTTTGAATTATGTAAATGATAGGATGAATGAGAATACTGTAACTTTATGGTAAGACTACTCATGTCATTGTCTTTCCTAAATTTAAAATTTGATTAATGTGTGATATGTGATTAGTCCAAGAAAGAACTCAAGTCAGTCAAGGGAAACCTAAAATCATATTAGAACATAATGACTATTGGCAAATATTAATTGGATCAACTAGAAATGGTTGAATAATAGAAACTACTTCTATTACCAAGTAACCTAATAATAGGATTGAATAAGACATAATGATAATTGCAATAACTAGTGCATGCTTATTGATAACTTGTGTAAGACAAAAGGGATGCTTATGTGCAATATGATTGATAAGACAACATGACAAATTATAAAACACTATATTGAGATGCATGAAAATGATACAAAAGTACCACATATATATGGAAATAAAATACATAATGTATATGTCCTTGACAAGAAAGAGGAGGGATGGCCTTCCCACCAAGGTATTTTTAAAATTATTACTTTAAAAATTTCCCAAAGGCAACATCCCTGTGCAAGACAATGCTGAGGAGGATTCCTCTCCTACCCCCAGTCCTAAGGTGACTAATTCTAAAAGGAAAGGCAAATATGAGAAACCCCAGCCTATATTTAATACCAGGAAGAAATTCAAGTTGGAAAAACCCCTACTCGTTGTTCCCAAAGGCTCAAATTTAAGGAAACCCCCACTCCTGAGTATATCAAGAAAGAGTGTAAGTCTGAATCTGATTCTCCTGATGTGGTTGAAAAATACTTGCACAAACTTGCTATCCAGTCTTCTTTTGCCACCATTAACCATATAGAGACTACCTATATTGCTCTTAGGAAAGGCATTGCTCAATTGAAGGATCAGTGAAATGCCCTAAGTTTGCTCTTTTTTTGTGATACTTTTGAAGAGGATGGTCCAACTATCTCTGTTGTAGCTGGAATTTCTGACATCAAAGACAACGCTAAGGAGGATGAAGTTGTTGAGATTGCAAAGGAAGCCTTCAAGGATGTTCCTAAGGATGCACCCAAATATGACATCAAGGATGTTGAACCAGAATTTGTTGTTGCATCTCCTATGCAAACTAATGCTCCTCCTTTTTAGTAATTATTCTGCATGTTTTATTTTGGTGGTTTTTTTGTTGTAGCCCTCTCTTTGGGTCTGTTGTAAGGTTTCCTCTCTTCTTCCTGCCTCGTTTAGGATGCATTTTGTTCATTCTTAGCATCCTTTTCTAGTTCCTCCTGGTTTTTCCTTGTCTCTTCTTCCTTCTAGGTTTTCTGCTATTTCAAGACATTGGGGTGCCTTTCAAATGCCCCATTTTTAATATAAAATCTTTAACTTACCAAAAAAAATACATAATGTATATGTCATTGATTACTTATGCAAATTAGGATTGAAAAACATGTATCCATACATCCAAAAGGTGATCAAATTAGCATGTTATGAATATTAGTTTATTGATGGATGAATACAATGCAACAAAATGATGAAAGAGTCCCAAATGAGTGGGAGAATGACCATGGATAGGAGAGAAGTATTAGAATAAAATTTTGAGGGAGGATCAACTCCCCCAAATAGAAAAGTGGTTTGAAAGAGGGTGGACTCCCCTAGTCATGAAAAGTGGTTTGAAAGAGGGTGAACTTGTCCAGTCATGAAATTGGTTCGAATAGGAGGAAAGAAATGAGGAGAAACATAAGGTTGAGTGAGAGGAAAAGAAGGATTGAGGAGAAAAAATATCAACTAAAGGTATGTAGTTGTGTGTGTAACCATATAACAATGACATAGATCCTACTAAATAAAAAAATGCGAAGAAGGTTGAAGAGGTGAGAAAGAAGAAGTATCTAGAGTAGAGTCAATGATAAAATATATGATGATAGAGATGCAATTAGAGGGTCATGTTGTTGGGGAGGTCACCCTAGATGTCGCTAATTGTTGGTAACAAGGTTGATCATACCAACGAAACCTTGGTGGGAAGGGATGTAATTTACATCATCAATTTATCAAGTCATAGGTAGATATGTTGAGGCATCGAGTGGTTGTTGCATCTCATGTTGAGGTAATGGATGTCTAAATATACCAAGGTGTTGGTTGGAGGAGGTAAGGGGATTCTCAAATTGTATGCCCTCTTGATCAAGCAAATATTGTACTAGGTGTTTGAAAGTATAAACAATATTGATATCATACCCTCATTGACAATGGTAGATGGAAAACTAGTGTTCGTTATACCATTTTGGTTTCAGCCACTTTGGATTTTTTGGTCAAACATTAGACAAGATGATTGCTTTTAAATCAGATAAATTTTGAAAGACTTTGGACAATGGTTTAGAAAGGAAATTCTAATTATGAGGCAGATGACAAGGACACTAATGTCGATAGAAAGTTTTATTAGATGGCAATGGAATGAATGTCTATCTAGGGGGTTGATAACCATAGTGACTCAATCGTAGCTCAAGATTTTTGAGTCAACCTAGGATGTGTTGCATGTCATTTGAAAGAGGAGTGTGAGTTGCTGAGATAGGATTGATAAGGGTGGCAATGTGGGATGGCTCAAATTGATAGGTATAAGAATTTGAGTAGGGGTAAGTTGGAGAAGGTGGAAAATAGGGGTGAGGATCCTATGGGAGGTGAGCCGATCAAGTCATTTAGGATGGTAAATTGGATATTGAAAGAAGATTTGGAATACACAGTGTTAAAATAAGAGGTGAAAGGGATTTTCTAGATCGTTGCATGGAGGACAAAGTTGTCCCCTTACTAGCATGCTTAGATAGAGTAGTATGAGTGGCCTGACACATTAGGATTTGATTGCGGGATGAAGGCCCATGTTGTGACATGTCACTTGGGTATGGGTGATAAGAGGGGGTAGATAAATTTTGAGGTGAGGCAAAGGCTACTTTCTTTGGGTGCCTTAATAGGTTGGCCAATGGAGGGGGGTCATTCTAGAAGATTCCATGGCAAAACACTCTTATTTTTTAGCTTGGAATCTAGTTAGGACCATAAGGAAAGATAGATAGAATATGTAATGACAGATAATAAAAAGGTGCAGAAAGAGAACTATAACTTGGCTCTGATAAGAATCGTCCTTGTCTAGACAATATTAGTAGTAATTATACCTATTTGTATAATTTTAGCTATAATTGTACCTGCATGTACAATTTATAATATCTCCTTCAATACTAATTAAATTCCTTTATATAACCAACTGATTTGAATCTCTTCAAAGTTTTAACAAAGAATCATCAAAATTGGACAACTTTATACAAAGATGTGGCTCTCAAAAAATGAGATATTTTCTAGAAAAAATTGCCAAAAATCTATAATACACAAAACAATTCCCACTTTGCTATAATTATTTCTCTAATACCACTTGCTATGGATCTTTTCTTCTCATAAATATAAATGCATCCATAATATGCTAAATATTAAATAAATCAACCATAACAATTAATCTACACAAGATAATATGTGATCATATCTTTCAGGTAGGGCAACACCAATGTTATTTCTTAAGGAATGAACCACTCTACAATATCTCCCAAAATGACATATGCTCCATGATTCAAGACTATTACAAGAGAATACTAAATATGATTTATGATGATTACAATGACAATATTCCTTCTTTATATACGTATATTCTAAAGCTACTTCTATAAAGTGACTCCAAAACCCTTATGCCACTCATTATTATATATAATAAACCTTGGATTATGTTTGGCCCCTTCTAATTATTCATAACACCCTTATACAAATTAATATTACTATCCCCATATTCTTATATCTATTTACCATACAAGCCATATCAATTATCTTTATCATTATTAGCTTGGGCCCTAGGATTAGGTTAGTTGACCCTTGAGCATTATGACTCGGGCTAGTTGTTTTAATCTATAAATTTAGAAGTCATATTTTAGTCTATAAATTTAGTAGTCGTGTTTTAGTCTATAAGTGTTTTTCCTCTCTAATTGGATATGATACTTGTCTTTTCTTAATGGTTAGGATTTGTATTAATTTGAAATTTGGAATATGTTACTTGTGATAATCCTGCTACATAATTTTACTTATTATTCCAATAAATATTTTTGGTTATGCATTTTTTAGTTTAGTATTGTTGTTGTTATTTTCTAAGTTGTTTCATTACAATGTTAGCCTCTTGGTTATAAGATTCAAATATGTGAAAATATCATTTGAAACAATAGAGTTAATAGAAAAAAATATGCTTTGATCTATGGTAAAAGAGAAATATCTATGTTGGTTTTCTCAAAATTAATTTTGCTGGTACTTTTAAAGGAAATCTTGGAAAAGCTTCTTAATGTGGTATTTTTCAAAATAATGAAGAAAAAATTCTTCTCACTTACTCAAAATCATATGGAACTTCAACTAATAACTACATAGATTTTAGGACACTTATTATAGGGATTAAAATTGTCATTGAAAAACATTTACAAATTATTATTAATGCCATTAACAAAAATGGATATGTATCTTTGATAAAAGGGTAAGCTGAATACGATATAACTAAGCTAAAAACAAACATATTATTTTGGTATTCGGATGGGAGTAGCCCCAAAAGAAGCCACATATAGATTATTAAAAACAAAATAAAAATTGATGTGGGTATTTGATCAAAATAAAATTCTTGCTTATGTTCATCAACTATTACTAGAGGTAGTATTTTAGAAGTGTAAGCACATTTATAGAGAAGGAAACTAGGTAGTAAATAATTTAGCCAATTATAATGTTGACCTTTTTATTATTAAAATACTAAATATAGAAGGCAACTAGTTGAGTATCTCTTAATGTAAATGATGTCAAGAAATTAATTAAGACAAAATAATAGTTGGAGGAAGATAAATAATATCTTCAACATAAAGGAACATGAAAACATTTTTAAAAACTTAAGCTAGATTGACTTGTCAACATCCTAATAAAATCAATAAATGCTTTATTATTTCATTGAAGTGGCCTCCAATAGAAGTCATACATGGCTTATTAATAAAATTATTCATATCAATATTAATTCTTAATCTCATCCATGGGTTTGGGAAGAAATGAAAAGCAAGAACTTTCAGACCAAGGTTCCAATCTTATAGGTAAACTTAATATATAAATCAAAGGGTATGAGATCAACTAGTTTTTTCAATGAGTGTGAATTCAATTAATTCAACTACTCTATATTTAAATATTTCAAATAATAAATCATAATTACTAAGTTATCCACTATATATTTATAATATATAATAACTATAGAACTAAGTTCAAACTCTTGGGGGTATGCCTATTTGCAAAGGTAGTAGTCTAACTTAAATTTGTTATACCAATCCCAAGTGAATGGTGGTCCCCCTCAGGTCGAGTTAAACAACAATGAGGTGGAATAGGGGTTATAAGGAGCAACCCCAAGATTTGAACCCTCCTAATAGTAGAAAAAGACTATGGATGTAACGGATATTATTAAAAAATACGATAAAACTTATTTTAATTATAAATATATTATTGATTTCAAATTAACTTATAATTATATTTTTGATAATTATATAATATAATTTAAATGTATATGTACATATATATTCTCTTCATTTCAAATCAACATACAATTAAAATTAAAATTCTAAATATTAATTAATAGATTTTTTTGATTCTTAATTTCGAGTAATCATATAATATAATTGAAAATTAATTTTTACATTTAAAATTATAAATATTAACCCATAAACGTTTGACTATCTTTTAGAATATCTGATCCTCCAATCTAAATTGTGGAAGAGAGCTTTTAGCTCCGTGAAGAAAATAGTAAACAACTTTAGACAAACTAAAGTAGGAAAACGTTTAATTTTATCTGTCTGCCATTCGTGTTTGTCACGAAAAAGGCGTTCCTTCTGGATTAAATTGACTGACTTGCGCAAACAACAATTCCATTACGAGAAACCATGAAATTGGGCCAAGAAAATAAGGTAACTGCTTAGCCTTTGTTCAACCTGATGTGAACCTCCCAATCTACATGGACCAAGAAATGCCATGAACAATTTTACTTGGTAGAAGATCAAATGTAAAAGGCTTCACAACTAAGAAGAAAGGTCTTTGATATGACACAAGCGAATCTCACATCAAGGACAACTAGAAAAAGTCACAGATCAAATTAAAGGGAGGATGATGAAATCTTGTCAGTTTTGTACGCGTTCAGGCAATTTGTGTGAGACCCAGATCTTGACCCACTCTACTACTACACCCATCTGGAAACCAAGGCACAAGATGTTGTAATTCTTGGTATAAATAACAGGCCTGGGATCTCAAGCATTCATAACTGCTATAGATATAGATAAAACTGATTGAACTGTCCTGAGTTCCTCCCTTTATATTCATCTTTTTTATTTTCTGTTTTCTAAGTTTCACCATGGCTAGTGCCTTGAGGCTTTATTTTGTGCTAATGTTGATGCCTTTATGTACAAGTGGAAAGGCATGCCATGGTGCAGGATTATTGAGGCCTGACTATTATCTCTGGACATGTCCAGAGGTTGATGTCATTGTTTTTAATGGCGTGGCAAAAGCTGTGGCTAAAGAGCCTCGCATGGCTGCCTCTCTTCTACGTCTGCACTTCCATGACTGCTTTGTTAATGTGAAGATCCTCACAGAATCACACCCACTTGCTAGAATTCTAAGAAATGGCACTTTATTGTTTATTACACCTGGCCTTTTAGGACTAACTGATATTATCATATTGTATACATTTTATTGTATAGTAAAATTTGGTTTTATGTACTGATTTAGTCATTCAGTGTTGTGAATTCTAAGAGATGGAAGTTAATATGTGCAGGGGTGCGATGCTTCAGTTTTGCTGGATGATACACCAACTTTGGTAGGAGAGAAGACTGCAGCTCCTAATCTGAACTCTCTTCGTGGATTTGAAGTGATAGATTCTATCAAAGAAGAGCTGGAGTTTGCATGCCCTGGGATTGTTTCATGTGCTGATATTCTTGCAATTGCAGCCAAAGACTCGGTGGTTTTGGTAATCTTATTGATAACTGATAATACTTATTCCACTACCTATAGAAGCTTAAGAATAGATTTTTAATGTCTAACTCCCTCCCTTGTTTCTGATTTTTTTTTCTCCTATCCCTTGATGAGATATTTGTGCTTATAGGCAGACAGATAAAACGTTGTATATATTGATGTTTCCTTTTGACAAAACAAGATTTTGTGTTAAATTATATTTCAGTTGTATATAGAGACTTGAGTTCTCTTACATCACGTTTGGGATTAAAAAGATCATGTTGAATTGCTTCACTTTACTAGTAGGGATTACAGAAGCCTTCACAGTCATAATATGTAAAGTTGTTATTCCCATTGTTACTCTTATGACAATGAGAGAACAAATATTTACAACTACAAAGTGCTACTTGTTTATTGGCAGTCAGGAGGACCATTGTGGGAGGTGCAGTTGGGAAGGAGAGACAGCAGAACAGCCAACAAAGCAGCAGCAAACAACAACTTACCTGCACCTTCATCAGATGTTCCAACACTCATCTCCAAATTCCAAAATGTGGGCCTCTCAACAGAAGATATGGTTACACTATCAGGTATACAATTATTGTCTTCTCACACAAAAATTTAAGTTGTGAAGACGTATCCCCACATTCAGAAATGAATAATTTGGTATAAAATTTAGAACTAAAACACGGATGCATATTCAATCTGGTGAAGCAGCAGGTGCATCAAGCTATTAATATTCTTCTCTTTTATATCTAGTTATTGTCTAGACTGCTGTCGTTTTGAATTCTTTCCAAGTTAAACTTGTGTACATTTACATGTATATGGTATGGAAAACCTAAGTCTCTTTGCATTATTTCTAGTATATGTTTATTTGGTTTCGATTGCTATTTTTCTCTTGCAGATGCTGTCTTATGCCTTTTGCTTTTTGATTATATGTTTATTGGCTTAAATAAAATTTTGGGGGTATACCATACATTTCAACCAGCACAATTCCTCTCCTTGGAGAGCTGTAAGTCTATTAACAAACTGTTTAAATATTTTGGATAGTAGGTATCTTGCTATTAATGTATTAATCCAGTTTGAGCTTTTAGTTAACGACAAGTTCAAGTTTATTTGTTCGACTCTGATGAAATAATTAGGTTATAAGACCATATCCAACATATTTCAAGCAAAACATTTGTCCTCTACATTCAATATCATGGGTGCAGGTAAATTGGTTGAATATCAAATTTGGTTATTTATAATAATTTTAAGGTATTATTTTAATTTTGTAAAAATAAAAATAATATAAATTGGTTGAATATCAGACTTGCTTATTTATTTTAAGGTAATATTCTGATCTTCTGGAATAAAAATACTATAATCAAATTTTAAAATGGATTAAAATTTCATGCTAAAAACTAGATAAATCCTTTTAATCTGTAACCTAAAAATTTACTATAATTTTAACCTTATAATCTATTTTGCAGGCGCCCACACAATAGGTAAAGCTCGTTGTGCATCCTTCACAGCTAGGCTTCAGAATCAAGATCCCACTCTTCAGAAAGTGTTGCTCACATCACTGCAGCAGCTCTGCTTCCAGGGCTTCTCTAACTCTAACAACAGCAATGCTGTGACTGTTCTGGATCTCAAGACTCCCATCATCTTTGACAATCAATACTACAAAAACCTGCCATCTGGTGAAGGTCTTCTGAATTCTGATCAAGTGCTTTATTCCAGTGGAGGAAGCACCAAACAGTTGGTTGAATTTTACATTCAAAACCAGGAGGCATTCTTTGAGAACTTCAAACTATCTATGATAAATATGGGAAATATCCAACCTCTTCTTGGCCAAGCTGGAGAGATACGTCGCAGTTGCCGCTTTGCTAACTGATTATGATAGCTACTACTTGGATTTATACCTCTTATGTTATGCTATAAGTATATTTATAAAGTGTTCTGTTACTTTTAGATGGTGCATGCAAGGCAAAGATTAGCTTATATAAATGTTATCTTAAGTTGAAAATCTGCGCAGCTATAACTATGTATTAGATTCTATGTACGTTGATCGAACGTTGATCTGTATATATATATGGGTGATATATATGTTAATCAATGTATGGAGTTGTTTGTTACTCGTGATCTTGTTTAAAATATGAAGTGATCTTAAGAGGAGATTTCCCTTATAATATTTGCATTGCTTATTAATGAAGCTGTTATGGATCAGACTTTGCACTTAAGGTTTTCTCCTACAGTAACATCTACATCTACGTTCGTTATGTACGCCATGGTAGTTGATCTTTTTTATTTTTAATAGATTGTATAATGCTTATTGGTTTTAATTATGCTATTATACCATAAAAATTTGTTTTATATCAAATTAAACTTAAATTTAAAAAAATAATAATAATATAAAACAGTTATTTATTTTTAAAAAGTATAATATTAAAAGATTATTTTTTAATAAAAGAAAACGTTTTAAGTTTATGATATACTCATATAAAAAGAACAATGTTATTTATTACGTTCAGATATATTCTCTTATATATATAGATAGTCAAAAGTTATTTTCTTAAAATCTAATAGACAATTATTATTATTTTGGTAAATGAAATTAATTAATTAATTGTATATTTAGATTTTAATATTACTATATTAAGTAAAATTAAATGGTCTGTTTTAGAAATAATAAATCAATATTAAATACAATATATATTTCATAAGTTATATGATCAAAATATTAAATATTTTTTTTAGTTAAATTTTTATAAAGAATTTTTTTTATTGAAGATATATTTTGAGTTTTTATTTTTATTTTTGGATAAATTTTTCTTTATCGCAACCTTAATATTATTTTCTTAGAAAACAAACATCTTATGTGAATTTTTTTTTTAAATTTGTATCTCCAAATCATAGATCAGTAGCACAATTAGCTAAATTACTTGTTACTTATTTTTTAATAGCATGGGTTTTTGTTCCATGTTAATACTTTGTTCTTTGTATATGCTAGTATTTTCAAGATAATGTGTCCATCAATGATTGATAGACATTCAAAATCAGTCTTTTGTGGATCTTCTTTTAAATTTACATCTTTAACAAGATTTTGTGAAGCACCTTCCCATATTGTACTAGTAAGTCCTTGGGTTTTTATCCAAGAGACCAAGTTCAAACAAAGGTACGAGGGGACCGGGACCCTCCTACAAACCCACAATTTTAACTAAAAAATTATGCCTAGAAAGGGATATGCTAGTTGGTAGTGACTGAGTGCCCCCCAATGGGTTACCCCAATTCAACTCTCTAAAGGATCAAGGTCCTATTGACTTCATACTTACCTAATAGGCTAGTGATTATAGAGGTAGGTTGTCTTGGTTTGCTTCCCTAAAGGGTCAACGGTCCTCTTGATTTCGTGTTTGATTCTCTAAAGAGTCAGGTTCCATTAACTTTATCTTTATCCAATGGGTTAGGGATTATAGAGGTGGGTTACCCCGATTTGATTCCTTGAAGGGTTAGGGGTCCTGTTAACTTTATCCTTATCCAACAAGGTAAGGATTATAGAGATGTGATGTCCATTTTGATTTCCTAAAGGGTCGGGGTCCCATTAATTTCATCTTTACCCAACATGCTAGGGATTATAAAGTTAGAATTTAGGGGTCTTGTTGACTTTATCTTTACCCAACCAATTAGGGATTATAGAGGTGGGTTGCCTTGATTTAATTCCTTAAAGGGTCTAGGGTCCCGTCAATTTTAGTTTTTACCCAATGTGGGGGATTATAGAGGTGGGTTTCCCTAGTGTCATTCTATGAAGGGTCAAGGGTATCATTGACTCCTATATTTATCCAACATGTTAGGGATTATATAGGTTTCCTCTGCACAAAAGAAAAAATGTTAGCTTTTGATGCTATATGCAATGGGAGATACCAATCACAAGACGCATAAATAATAATATGAAAGAAAGTAAAATTGTGAGATGACAAAAAAATATACTATATATAGAAATAAAGGAAATGAATATAAAGTAGTTGTGAAGGAAATGAACACTCCATGAATAATGCTGCTAGACTACATTGCACTCATCTCCAATATGGGTGACTTTATCTATGCCCTAATATGCACTATGTGCTGCTCTCTATGACACTATGCTATATGTGTTCTCTATATCTATGACTATGACAATAAGGCCATTATATAGGAAGATATGTTCCTTGGCCAACACTCTATCTAGCTATGCAAGGGATAACTTGCACATTGACATTTGTGCATTTATTACATTGCATGAAGAAACTAAGTAACTCCCCCCTAAAGTAATCTAATGTCCTAAGTATGTATCTTGGTAGATACATTTACATGACCTAAATAATGTAATATGATCTATTTCTAACACCCCCCTATATTACAATATTTGGGTAGACTTTTAGTCTTCAATGTGTATCTTCCTCCATTGAATGATCTTTGATTCTTCTGTAGTTGCTTCAGTCTTCAAATGATGCAAAAAATAGGTTGAAGCTATAGGTTCTTCTTTCAATTGGTCTTGCACTGTATTCCTCCTTCTTTTGGATTCAACTTCTTCTTCTTTAGCTTTGCCTTTGGATCTGATTTATGTGCTATCATAGATGATTGTGTTGATGCTTGGTTCTTGTGAAAGAGATTTTCCTTTCCTATATTCAATCTACACAGAAGCTTCCAAATAACCACTTAAGGCATCATGATAATATTTTGAGTTAGTATAACATGAAGTGTCAATGTTGCATGAGGATTGAAAAACTTTTCTAGATATGATTCATTAAGTTTTGCCTTATTTTTTAGTAGTTCTATCAATCATTTTTGTTCTACATTTTCATCCTTGTAGTGTTTATATGTGAGCAATGCAATGTATAATATGCTCACAAATTTTGGAAGTGGAATGTCACTTTTTCCATTATCAATTGCTTCATTGAGACGAGCTTGAATATAGCATTCCATAGTATCAAAATTATCTTCTAGGGCTTCACTATGGATTACTTTTGAAGTTATGTCTAACATTTCTTCAGATTTCATGATTCCAAGTTTTATGGCACTTGCTTTCTCCTTTCTGAAGCAATTATTCTTATTGGTAATTTCAATATTTTGGGAAGTAGACATCCTTGTGGCTCCCTAGTTTTTAGAAAGCTATTAACTTGCGGATTCCTAAATATATAAGCTTAATTTTGATGAAACACTTTATTATTCCTTAGGTTTGTAGGCTTCCTTATGTCTCCCTAGTTATGAGAGTCTATACAACTAATGGAATTTTAGGTTTTGTAAAAGAGTATATTTTCCCAATGGATTTGCAACTTAATAATTTATTATCAATACTGATATTACCAAGTTTTGTGGAATTCCTTATGACTCCCTAGGGATATAGTATAGTGCTTTTGAAAAGATAGTTCAATTTTTGGTTGATTTTGTAAGGCTTTGTAAATATCAAAAATCAAATTTTGTCTATCCCATATTGCTCCTATTGAACTAAGCACATTTTCTCAATATGTAGAGGTTTTAATTTTGGAAATATTTTGTCTCTTTTTGATGTGTTTGAGACAAATATATATATATATATATATATATATATATATATATATAAGTTTCCAACCTTAGCCTAAAGCTTTTAATAACCTCTTTTTAAATATCCCTTATATTTTGATTAAAGTGAATCTAATTTCCAATAAGTTAATTTGAAGTAGCAACCCTTACAACTCCCAAATGTTGGAAAATTAGATCACAATAATATTTGAAAATATTTTAAATAAATTCCAGTAGAAGTCCTTATTGCTCCTTTGTTAATATTACAAATATTTTATTTATATGATATATTATTCCCCTCTTTGGATATTGCTTTCAATGTAGTTGAATTATTTTAATTTCAACCTTATGACTCCCAAGTAAAAGAAAACATATTATGGTGGAAAACAGCTTACCGTATATCATTCAATATTCGATATTATATTCATTGTGCATGCGCTGCAATATGGACGTTGATTCTATGGCTCTCCTTTCAATACCTTGGTGGAAAATAGATATTCCAAATGTGGTCCTTCCATAAATGATTTGCTTGGAACCTTAGATGTTCCAAATGTGGCATCCCTTACATCTGTTCTTGACCTTCCTTCTTCAAAGCATTGAAGGCTCTTCCACATCTTGCTTCCACGTTATCGTTGTGCCCTGTGATTGCAAATATCAAACATAATTTCACTCCTTTCACTCTCTCTTCACTGCATTTAATGGCGATCAATGATGGACAAGTGGCACCTACATTTCTTGAGAGTGTTGCCACTTCTTCTTGTAACACTTCTACACCAAATGTTACTCCTTTGTAACGTATGTGAACTTGCTTTGAGCACTTGTAACTCCTCAACATTGATCTCTTGAGCGTTAGAAATATGACAAGTGTTAGGGAATATTATGCCAAGTGGCATATAGACTTCATGCATACAATTTTTTATGTAACGCCTTCAAGAAGGAGATTTTAACTCCATTATTCTTCTCCTTAGCTTGCTATGCTTTCTTGGGTAGCAAGCAACATGTTTTTCTGTTCAAGCAATTCATGAGTCGTTTTGGAGCTTCGAACGAGTATGGGGTAGCTCTTTTGCTTTCCTTTGTTGATGTTATTCCCAACGTATCATATATCCTTCCCTTTATGTTTATGCCTTCAATGTGCTCCTTGTTCACATTAATAGAAGTGAAGCTTTATGTGTTTGTTCGCTAGATGTGCTCTATCCTCTTTTTTTATGTAAATAGCTTCTTCTTATCCTTGCAAATGTTGATGATGAACTTGCTATGATTTACGTAAATTATTTTTAAATACTTCCTTTGACTTACATAAATAACCTTGGTATGCTTATTATCATTTCCGTAAAAGCTTCCTTTGTCTTGCAGGTTCGTTCTTGGAGATTTTGGTTATCTTTTTCCTGTACCTGTTGTGCTTATTGTGGCACCTTTAAATATGCTCCTTTCCTTGTGTTTGATGTATTATATAAGTGCAATACCATGTAACCTTTACATGTATATAGAACTTTTTATTGTACCTTTTCTTGCACTCTTTTGCAGACCTAAGTTTCTAATTTTTGTAGTAGATTAGTGAGTGCAAAATGAGGGTTTTGGGATGTCTCTTTGGCTAGACTCCTTACCCATTTTGCTTATATTATTTATGGTGAATCCAAGCCTTGTAAATGCTGTAAAATGAAGATTTCTTTTAGTTGCACTAACCCCTAAGTGCTTTGGATTTGAGATTCACCAAATCTCAATATTTGAAGCTTCTTTTGGTTAGTTTCCTTTTGCATGTACTAACCAATTTCAATGGATTCTATTGGCCACTTAGAGTTGCAAGTTTTGTGCTTTCAAGAGTATCTTTAGACACTTGATACAAACTAGATTTTGTAGCCTTTTTCAAAGTACAAATACTGATTTCTTTTTAGAGTAATAGGATAGTGTAAATAAATCTAATAAAATTTCCCTTTTAATGCACTAACAATTTCACCTTATCCCTCCAATTAACTCTTAAAAATTAATGCACTCAATCAATTTACTGTAACTAATCAAGAATAATCTAGAATGAATCTTCAAGACTTATTCTACAATTTTGTTATAATAAAATGTAGTAGGAGCTAGTCTTCTTTTACTTTCCAAAGAAGATGATAGGTAGTTGATAGATAGTTGGAATTCTAAAATCTAATCAACTCCTAAAGTGCAAATGAACCTAAAAGGAACCTTTCTGTTCTGCACTTTTGAAGACTTTAATTCAATTATCTTATTTGCAACTTCAATTCAAATTAAGGTGCTTAAACAAATCTGATAAGTAATCCAATTAATGAATCTACTTGCACCAATAGTTGCATACCTTTTTCTGAAAGCTCTTTTGTCGCTTCTATAGAGGATGTAGATCTTGGTGTCTAGGATCACCAAGTTGATGCCTTGTGTAAGATGTTGCATCTCTTTGTAGGTTGTCTTGAACAACTTTATCTTTACCAAAATATGGTCTTGAACTTTCTTTTACGAGCCTAGGATTTTGGTGGCTTGTTCTCCTCTTGTAGTTTTCTCCTTTTTTTGTAGACTTGAAGAGATCTTCATTTCTTAAGTGGTGCCTTTTGCTATGAGAGTTAATCTCCAAATCTCCTGGATTTGGCAGGCTTCTTCTATTTGAATATTCCTTCAAGAGTCTTGTCGAATTCTAACTTCAAATAGGATTTTTTTCTCAATATTCTAAGTGTCTTGAGGTCTCACTGGATTCTTCTTCTCGAATTTAGCACTCCTTACCAAATTCTTCTCCTCTTGGGCTTGTTGTTGAATGGTGATAATTGTCCCAAGTCATTCACTATCAAGGGCTTCTCCTTGGTAGTGGATTTATCCAATGAGTTCTTCTTTGATGATTTCTTCAATAAGGCTCTCCAATTATTTTACTAGATGCTCATTGAGACCTCCCCAAGGTCTTTGTGTGCTCGTTGAGACCTCCCCAAGGTCTTTGATCTCACAGTTGCTTATGGTCTTACTTGAGACCTTTTCTTCAACCTTCTACTCCTGGAAGTGTTGGTGGTGAGATATTCCTCTTGGATCTTTACTTTTGTTGCTTATGTATTCGAGCAGGACTCTCCTAGTCCTTCTTCTTCCAAGACTAGAAGTTCTTCTCCTGATCTCTTTACCTGTAGGTGTTGTATTGATTCTAAATAAGATACTCTTACTAGCTTTCTTGTAGGAATTTTTCCTGACTCACTGAATCTCCTTTTCCTACAATAAAGTATTAGTACTAAAATCTGAATCTCCTTCTGAATCAGATACTCTCTTCTAGAGTCTTATTCAGGATCAAGGCTACTATGGCCTAATTTCAGTATCAAGGCTCTTGTGGCCATTTTCAGGATCAAGGCTTATGTGGCCTTTTTCTTCAATATCAAGGCTTATATGGTCTTTTTCTTCTAGATTTTGGCTTATATGGTATTTTATTCTTGATCAAGGCTTCTATGGACTTTTTATTTTGGATCAAGGTTTCTATAGCCTTTTCTTCTTGATCAAGACTTCTATGGACTTTTCTTCTAGATCAAGGTTTCTATGGTCTTTCTTCTAGATAAAGGCTCCTATGGCCTTTTATTTTAGTGTGAAGTTTTCAATTTAGTAATGGAGATCTCCCATCTCCTAACTTCACCATAACTCTTTTCCAAAAGTCTTCTTCCATAGTATTCTTTTCTTGGACAAGAAACTAACCTCTACACTATGAATATACATCGACCTTCGGGCAATGAATTTGAATTCTCCTAGCTTTCTGTTGTATGAGGAATCCCAATCTTCTAAGAACTAGATTTTTGCAAAAAAAAGAAACTATGGGCAATAGTTAAGAAATTCTAGATATCCTGACTTCACTAGTTGATCTGTCAATCTAGTGGATTGAATTTTGAGTCCTAGTCTTCACAAGTTTTTCCTGCAACTTTATGGAAATACTCTAGCCAAAATTAATCTCAGTATTTTTGAAACCAAGATTTCTTTTAGTCCTCACTTGTGGCTCTCCCTGTTTCTACCACCTAAACTCTTTTGAGAGTTTTTGACAGTGACTGAGTTTTTGTTAAATATCTAAGTATTAAGTTAATCTTTATTTAGCTTTTGCTAAGTTAGAGGTTAGTTTGGCTTTGAGGGCATATAGGAATTAAGTTGGAGTTAGCTAAATTAGTGGGTGAGTCATGGAGCTACGTATAGTAAATATCTCCTTACTCCTAGTGATTTCAAACTGTATTAGAGTCCTATAAAAGCATTGTAACTTCATGTTTTATGTAGATTAATATATTGTATTATTCTCAATTGGTATCAGAGTTGAGGTTAAGTACGCACCTTGAGAGATTGCACATCACTGTTGTGAGTTCAGTCTACAGGAAAATATCTATTAGTGGTATGTGTGTAAGATAATACTTAGCAAATCTAAAATAGTGAGGTCGTCTTGCTATTGGCGTGAGGCTTGTGGAGGCTACAAAGAAAGGCAATAGATCTATTTAGATGTATTTACCTGTGTGTAGATGTGCTACAATTTTCTACAGTAGAAGACTATTATGAGGAGCCTGACATTTTTTGAAAGGTTGTGAGTGTAATAGCTTGTTGAAACGTTGTGAGAGGGGCCCACGATTTGCTACGGTTGATACAACAGAGAGGATTTTTTGTTGTTGATCCTGGTGTATGGGTCAATAATGGTTTAGTTGATATTAGTTGCAGATTAATATATTGTATTATTCTCACAACCATAATGCCCAATGATATCCCATTGATTGCTTATCCTTCCCAACCACTTCTAATTGGTGTACCCCACTCAATCACCTACACCCAATTGGTTGTTATAATGTCTTAATGTTATAAATATTATGCCTCCATGGTGAATATTTCCCTTTCTTAAATTTTAAAAAATGCTTTCGTCGCACCTAGATCTAACCTTAGGGAATTTTATACTCATTCTTCTTACCTAAGCACACCCCCAAGTTAATGTTGACCATCTCACCTGATGCAATTTTGAGGTCACGACTATTACAACTGACGTACCATTTTGACTCAAGTAAAAAGGTCTTCCACATGATCGATTAAAACTTTCGTCGGTTGAGTTGCATGAGCTAACCCAATGGGATGATTGTCCTAGCCAATGAAACCACATTGGTCAGAAGAAAGAAAAAGAAAACTTTTAAATAACCCTAATATTTCAAAGAATTGGCATATTTTCCCCCTTTTAAAAATCAAATCGGCTATGTTGGTCTATCTAACCTAATTGGCTCACATCCAAAAAATCCGATCATCCAATTGGTTGAATGTCTTAAAAGAGATATTTTTTTTATATACCCTAAGTCTTGGTTCTCGGCCACATTAAAATGTTTTCACCAAGTCGCAAGGTTTTCACCCAAAGTTCACATGGTGTTAGTAAATAAAAATAAATAATAAATGCAACTTATTTTCATGACATCGACCATGTTACCCAATAGTTTTTTATTGGTGCAGCCTCTCCAAGCATGCGCATCCTATTGGACAAAGTTTACCAATTTTAATTTTTCCAAGAACCTAAGGTTTAAATTTTGCCAAAATTACCTTATGACCACCATGTCCTTAAATTTCCACCAAATATACTTTTAAGAAGGTCAGGGTAAATAAAAACAAAGGTCTCAATAATATTTACCCCTTAATTAACCTTTATTTAAAACATCAAGCCATGACCATAATCATTTTTTTTATATCCCATGTCAAAATACCTTTGTCAAAAATATTAAATTTGTGCATGCCCATGGTGGACGGCTCGAAGGAAGTCATTTGACACAAGCGAATGGCCAAGATTTTTCGGACAAGGGAGTTGTACCACGTAGGAAAGATTTTGTAATATTTTTATAAAAAAACATATATGTTTACTTTTAACCAATACATGTAGCAACAAGAATAAAATCAATATATGCAAGGAGGTGTATGCCAAGGCTCACCAAATAGTGTAGAAGTAAATCCACAAAAAGGTGATCACCGACATTGATCCACATACAAACCTAGTTACCAACCAATCAAGAGGTGTAGTGGGATTTTCGTGATTGTGTAGAGCAGTTAGAGGTAATGACATGACTAAGAGATGGTGAAAATCTATTATTCAAAGTGGAAATGTGGTTGAGGCTAATTAAAGCAAGCACACTCAAAAATACTAGTAAAGCATACCTAAGCTACTCACTCTACTTATTGTAGTCGCTCAAAGTAAGAATACCAGAATATTACCTATAGAAGTGAGAATTATTAGAGGCTAACAAAGACATATTATAGTAAAAGAGAGTACAAAAAAGTGTCGAAATGGCTTCTTCTAGTTTTTTTAAGCAAGAATTCCCACTACCCTTGATTGTAGATAGATTTGATAAACTCATAAATGGCTCATCGCACATATAAATCAAAGTGAAAGCAACAACAATTGACATAGAGGCATTTGCAAAGCAATCAAGTCCAAATAAGAGAATCACTCCTACACAACAATGGTGGTTATAGGAACAGGCAGTATTTCTTATGAACACAAAAAATATCCTTACAATCATCACCCCTGGTTACTAATGGACTTGTATGATAGGGCATGGGAAGACAAAAACTCAAAAAGCCCATACTATAATAGGTGGATGTGCAATCTAGAAAATATAATATTTCCTAGGATGTACTTCTCTTCAAATATTATTTTGTGGCTAGCAGTAGCCTACAACTTGAGCACCTGTTTGATCAAATATTTTAACGGTCGATCTACTTTCAAAATTACTGGGAAGAAAATTGTGGAAGTCTTTATGTTGAGCAAAGTGATGCTACCTCTAGACAGATGAATACTCAAATTACAATCTCACCATCTCATGGATACTAATTTTTATCCTAGATTTTTTGATCATAATGCATATGTGTCATACATTTTCCTGATACACAAGTTAGAATTGCACCCGTGGGTCAAAGACTATGCGGATATGATTAACATACTCATGGGGAAAGTCAATTTAAATTGAGTAACTAGAGAGGTGTTATACTTAATAGGAAAATGTAATCAAAAGGGACACCCTACTATGTATAAATGGGAAGATGAGTTGAGTGATAGAATAGAAAAGGAATACCAAGCATTACAAGAAGCCATTGCATGGCAAGATGAAGTGATGCCTAGGTTTTTTCATTCTTCCTTCTTGATTCACATATTATTTGGCCACATGAAAAAGCCCTTAATTGATAAATGGGATGATGCTTATGAATAACTGATTCAAGATAGGCTCCCTTGGATACATGAGAGCTGGTCTAGCTATATCCAAATTTTTAGTGACTTTTTTGCCAAAAATTCACCAAAGACTTTGTGGTTTTGAGCCAAACAAAATTGGAAGAGGAATAACTACCTTTTTGAAAGAAAAAGTAGAAATATATTACTTCCTCATAGATAATTTCACTTTCATCAAAATTTATGGGATCAAAATCCCACCTAAGATGCTACCGAAATACTATCCCATGTTAGTTGCAACCTTGGAGATTGTAAGGTAGATAGTTGAAGAAACAAAGATGAGGATGGCCAAGAAGAAGGTAAAGCTTTAGTGGATAGCTTTTCCCTGTAGTATGGGGCACTATATGTACAAAGGATGGCTTAGCTTAATGGACACCTTAGAGAAAATGGACCTTTTTAGTTTCTTTGAAATCACCTAGTGGCCTTATGATCCTTTTGGTTGCTATAATAAACATGCCATAGAATAGGTACCCAATGCAGTAGTCATACATTGAAAATATGAATTTAAAGATAAAATTCAGTTGATCATGTCAAAAAGAGGTCCACCAATAGACCTTTGGAATGCTCTAGCAGACTTGTGGAAGAAATATGCTAATGACAGATATCATACTAATATTAGAAGAGTGGGCCACTATTCAACTAAATTAGTTACACTAAGAAAAGATTCAGTAGAAGCTTCTACTCCCTTAACTCCCCCCATTCTTCATGAGGAATTGTATGATCCAATGTTGAAATCAATTAGACAAGGACCTAAATAAATTGAGGTGGTCATGGAAGTAGTGGAGCCCACCATTACCTAGTTAGAAGCCCCTCCTACTGATATGCCTACAATCCATTCTGAAGATATAGATAGAGGTAAAGAAATAGTAGCATTCTCATCAAAAATTTCCCAAACAGACATAACATATATGGCAATACAATAATGGACCCTAGGGTAAAAAATCCAATGGGCAAACACACAAGAAATAAGGTCCAAATCAATAATATTAAATCAAGAAGAAATTATGCTTTCAAAAATTATGTAAAATAGAATTATCCTAGGTGGAGGAATGGGAAACATATTCCTGTTAGAAATAGATTATATTACATCATTTGGATCATGTAAGTGTACCTTCCTAAGTACATACTTAGGACATTAGATTACTTTAAGGGGATTTTATCTAGTTACTTCATCCAATGTAATAAATGAATGTGTCAATGTGCAAGGTGTTCCTTGCACAACTAGGTAGAGTGTTGGCCAAGGAACCTATATTTTTATATAAAAAGGGCCTCATTGTAACAAGTAGTATATAGAAGCTCAGATCATATTTGTAGGTAGTAGCATAGTGTTGTGTAGATCACCATATATTGGTGATGTGTGTAATGTAGTCCAGTAGCTTTGTTCATGGAGTGTCAATTTCCTCCATAGCTACATTGTATTCATTTTCATCATTTATATTTATAGCATATTTCAGTCATCTCGTAGATTTATTTTATTTTATATTATTTTGCATCTTGTGATTGATATCTCCCATTGCACACTATATCAAAAGCTAACAGTGGTATCATATCCACGGTAGATCTAGCCACAATAGATCAATAGGAAAACCACCATTATTATTGAGCCTAAGTTTTTTGTCAACCTGATGCACTGCTAAACCAGCCACTATCAAAAACTCTTAGAAGAGTATAGGTGGTAGAATTAGGGAGAGCCCAAATGAGGACTAAAATAAATCTCAGTTTCATAAAAACTGAGATTACATTTTTCTAGAGTTTTTCCACAGAGTTGTAGGAAAAACTTGTGAAGACTAGGACTCGACATTGAATCCACTAGATTGACAAATCAACTAGTGAAGATCATTCAGGATATCTGGAATTTGTTAACTATTACCCAAAGTTTCTTTTGTTATAGAAAATTAATTCTTAGATGATTGGAACACCTCCTACAACAAAAATCTAGGAGACTTCAACTTTGTTTCCTGAAGGTCAGTGTGACTTCATAGTGCAAAGATTAGTTTCTTGTGAAAGAAAATAATACTATAGAATAATACTTCTAGAGAAGAATCGTGGTGAATTTAGGAGACTAGATATCTCCATTTCTAGATTGAGAACTTCACATAAAACAAAAAGGCCACAGAAGCCTTGATCTAGAAGAAAAGTCCATAGGAGCCTTGATCTATAAGAAAATACCATAGAAGCCTTGATCTAGAATAAAATGCTATAGAAGCCTTGATCCAAAATAAAATGTCATAGAAGCCTTGTTCCAGAAGAAAATTCCATAGAAGCCTTGATCCAAAAAAATTCCAAAGAAGCCTTGATATTGAAGAAAAGACCATAGAAGCCTTGATATTGAAGAAAAGGCCACATAAGCCTTGATACTGGAAAAAAAAGGATGTAGAAGCATTGATCCTAAAGAAGACTCCAAAAGAGAGTATCTAATTCAGAAGTAGATTAATATTTTAGTACTAATACTTTTTGCCAGGGAAAGGAGATTCAGTGAGTTTGGAAACTTCCTACAAGAAAGTTAGGAAGAGTATCTTCTTCAAAATCAATTCAGCACCTAAAGCAAAAGATATCAGAAGAAGATCTCATTGAAGAACTTCTAGTCTTGGAAGAATAAAAAGAACTAGGAGAGTCATACTAGAATCCAAAAGCAGCAAAATCAGAGATCCAGAAGAAGATATCACCATCAACACTTCCAGGAGTAGAAGGTTGAAGAAAATTTCTCAAGGAATACCATAAGAAGTTGTAATATCAAAGACCTTGGGGTGTCTGAACGAGCATCCAGTAAAAGGCTTGGAGAGCCTTACTAAAGAAATCTTAGAAGACCTCAAGACATTCAAAATCTTGAGAATATTTGGGATAATTATCGCCATCTGACAAAAATCCCAAAAGAAGAAGAAGAATTTTTCAAGGAGTGTCAAATCCCAAAAGACCTCAAGATATTCATAATCTTGAGAAGATCCTGCTTGAAGTCAAAATTTGACAAGAAGACTTGAAGATAGGATAAGCCTACAAAATCCAAGAGATTTGAAGATTACCTCTCACAGCAAGAAGACATTGTTTTAGATACAAATAATTATCCAAATCTACAACAAAAGGAGAATATTGCTTAAAGGATCAAATCATCCAAAACTAGTCTTGTAAAATAAAGTTTGAGACCATTTTTTGGTGAAGAAAAAACTAAGCAGCAAGATCCTACTCGAAGCAACAACTTGGTGATCATAGACACCAAGATCTATATCCTCTACAAAAGCAGCAAAAGAGCTACAAAAGCTTTCAAAAATGTAAGCAACTATTGGTGCAAGTAGATTCATTAATTGGATTACTTATCATATTTGTTAAAGCACCTTAATTTGGATTAGAGTTGCAAAAGAGGAAAATTGAATTATAGTCTTCAAAAGTGCAAAAGGGAAAAGTTCTTTATAAGTTTCATTTGCACATTAGCTTTGGATTTGATGAGATTACAAAATTACAACTATCTATCAACTATCAAATATCTACTTTAGAAATAAAAAGAAGACTAGTTCCTACAACTTTGTCCGTAGTGAAATTGTAGAATAACTCTTGAATATTCATTTCATATTATTCTTGATTAATTGTAGTAAATTGATTAAGTGCACTTATAAGTTATTTTGAGATTTTATTGGAGTGATAAGGTTTGATTGTTAGTGCATTAAAATATAGATATTACTATCTTCATTTGCACTACTATATTACTCTCAAAAAGCTTAGTGTTTGTGTTCTTGAGAAATACACGAAATCATATTAGTATCAAGTGTCTAAATACACCATTAGTGCACCAAAATCTGCAAATTTTTAGTTTCCAAAGGAAGCCACCAAAAATATCTCAATCCTAGAATAAAATAACCACAAACAAAAAATCAAAAATAGAAGCTTCAAAGATTGAGACATGGTGAGTCTCAAATCCAAAGCATTACAAGGTTAGTTGTAAGGAGAAAAGTGCAGAAAATTGCATCAAATTAGGAGCTTCTATCTATTTCTATCTAAGCTTGTGTTTTTATTAAAGTATCCAAGAAAAAAGGGGAAGGTTTCTAATCAAAGAGACAACCTCAAAACCCCTACATTGCATTCAAAAATTCTACCACAAAACCAAAAATTCAGACCTGAAAAAAGGAGTGCAAAATAGGGTGCAATCAAGGTTGTTTTATACATAAATTTGTTACATTGTATTGCACTATCCTAATATGGTTTATACAGGAAAAAGGGCAGATTTTAAGGTGCCTTAAAGGTACAATATCTATAGGGTAAACCAGCCAATGTCAGCCGAATACTTGCACACTCCAAGCACTGCAAAAGAGCACCATAGAAGGGTTATATTCCCTACTTCTTGGGTAGTCAAACCTGCAAGTAATCAAGGCATAAAATCAAAGAAGGGAGAAGCATTATATTCAGGTCTACAAAAGGAGCATAATAGGTTGAAGGAAATCAAGCAAAGCAAGATGTACATAGGAGCACTCTATACCATTATTGGAGCTCCACCAAATCTCCATCATAACATTGCTTCTCACTCAAGGCACCATCAAAAGTATATACAAAAAATAAAATGAAAAGACCAAGCTTTGCTAATAAAAATAGTGAAGGGTTATGTTGAAGGAGCAAAATCCCATGCACAAGGAGGAAGTGACACTTTTCACTTGAAAAACCCTAATATTCCATCCATGAGCGCTCATCTTGGTCAAAGAAATGTTACTAACAGTAGGTTGGTACATTGAGAACATATGAGATACTTGTCTACAAAGAGAACAAGCACTCGCCTAAAAATGTAACTCCCAAGCGTTACTTACAAGAGGCTACAAGTGTCATCTAGCATATTTCATTCCTCAAGTGCTCAATAAGAAATAGGATGTGCCACTTGGCACTTAAATAAATATTCCATTCCATTTAGCATTCAATAACATTCACTCATCCTCATTCAACACTTTGTAGTTTTTGTGCACAGGGCCAAATTTGCAGCATGAAAGCAAGGAGAAGAGCCTTTAATGCTCTGGTCAAGGGAGGTCAAAGGCAGAGATTAAAGGTGCCATAGTTGAAGCATTAAATCCAAGGAGGATTCCAAGATTTCCATTGGAGGGAACGATCAAAGTAAATACACTCACATTGCAGCCATCTCACATCCAAAAACAACATCGATTATTGTGGTATTCAAATATTACAAGGTGATATTTATTCCCTACTTTAATGTGCTTTCATTTCAGGGAGTTATAAGGTTGATAAATCAAGTTTAAACTTAGAAGAATTTAACCATATTGAAAGCCATACCATAAAGGGAATAATTTATCAAATCAATATAATATTTGCAAAATTAAACTTAGGAGTAATAAGGGTTTCTACTAGAAATTGATTTTAAAATATTTGCAAATATTATTGTGGTCTAATTTTCCAAAATTTGGGAGTTATAAGGGTTACAACACCAAATTAGGTTATTGAAAATTAGAAACACTAAAATCAAATCCTAAAGGATATTAAAAGAGGTTATTAAGTTTTTTTCTAAGGTTGGAAATTTATAATATTCTTGTCTTAAAATTTCTCAAAAGGGACAAAAGAAATCCAACATTAAAACCTCTTCAAAATTGAAAAAGTGCTTAGTTCAATAGGAGTAATAAGGTGTTAGAAAAGTTGATTTTTGATATTTACAAAACTTTACAAAATCAACCAAAAATTGAACTACAATTTACAAGAGCACTATATAATATTCCAAAATCACTAGGGAGTCATAAGGCATTCTACAAAACTTGATAATAATAGCATCTACCAAATATTATCAAGTTTTATATAATTGGGAAGATATAACATTTCTACAAAACCTAAAATTCCATTAGGTGTATATACACTCATTACTAGGGAGACATAAGAAAGCCTATAAACCTAAGGATTAATAAAGTTTTTATCAAATCAGGTTTATATACTTCAATTAGGGATCATATATCCTAATATAGGGAGTTATAAGGTAGACTACTAAGATTAAATTAAATTCAATTCTAAGAAATAATAAGAATTACTATTTCAAAGATCTATCATGGATGAAATATTGAGAAAAGCTTTCAATAATGAAGAGCTATTCCATGAAGTAGAATTATACTCTCAAAACTTAATATATACTCTATAAGGATACGAGTATCTATCTACTAGCGACAAAGAGAAATTCTCCTTGTTTCTTAAATAATCCAAAGAAGGTAACTTTACAACATTGATTGGTTATCTTCATGAAATCCTCTTCACAACATGGTGGAACTCACAAAGATTGGTTATATTTTCACCAGACGAGTGTCTGATGGTTTATCTATCATTAATTGTGTTTGTAGTTACTCAACACAAGAAACAAGCTAGCAATAAAGAACAATATTATTGTGATAGTAGACTAACTTGTCATGAAGAATAAATTCCACCAACACCAATACAGAATCATAGGAGAATGAGGAAAAGGAAAAAAAGATATTCTAGAAAGAAACATGGCATCATGAAGACTGAACCAGTTGAACACATACAAAAGGTAGAAGAACCTTCAACTATAGCTTACTTTGCATCATATGAAGACACATATTACCTATTGAACCTAATCACAGTAAGCAATAAATGAGAAAACAAACTCCACTTTCCAATGGAAGAATATCCACATTAAAGACTAAATTCTTCAATACACAAATGATGTAATACAGGGGGTGTTAGAAATAGATTATACTACATCATTTGGGTCATGTAAATGTACCTTCCTAGGTACATACTTAGGACATTAGATTACTTTAGGGTGAATTTATCTAGTTACTTTAGACAATGTAATAAATACATAAGTTTCAATATGCAAGTTGTATATGTGAAAGGTGTCCCTTGCACAGCTAGGTAAGTTGTTGGCCAATGAACCTATCTTCCTATATAAAAAGGGCTTCATTGTAAAAAGTAGTATATAGAAGCTCAAAGCATATTCGTAGGTATTAGCATAGTGTTGTGTATATCACCATATATTGGTGATGGGTGTAATATAGTCCAGTAGCTTTGTTCATGGAGTATCCATTTCCTGCATAGCTACATTGTATTCATTTCCATAATTTCTATTTATAGCATATTTAGTCATATCGCAAATTTACTTTATTTCATATTATTCTACATCTTGTGATTTCTATCTCCCATTGCACACTATATCAAAAGCTAACAATTCTAGGAATACAAATTGGCTACTAAGAATCTAGTTACCTCTCTGAAATATAAAAGACTCAAAATTGAAGGTATTACACAACCTATGAGTTTCACTCTTACTAGAAATAAGGAGGTTGTAATTTTTAATTCTAATGAGGAAGAACATATTTAGGAGATAGAGCAAGGAAAATATCCCAAGAAGATGCAATATACTCTTAAGATATTAGGTGTTGGTGGATCTCAAGCCTCGGTAGAACCTCTCATAATAGTAGAAGCAACCATGCTAATAAAAAAATCAAAACCATGAAGGTAGATCAAATAACTCAGATGGCCTCTATTCAATATCAAGAGGATCCAATGGTTCTTGCTAAAACACAGACTCAATTTTAGGTGGTTATTACAAAAAAATTGCACAAGAGAAATCAAATGTTATCTGCAGAGGTAACCAAACTCCAGACTAAAAAGGATCAAAATGCAAACAGAGATTCAGAAATTGCAAACAAAAAATAGCAAGTTGAAAGAAAAATTATCCCTGGCCCAGGTGAAAGAGCACCTTGATAGTAAATGAATTTTTTAAAGGATATAAAATGGATTTTATCAAAGAAATGAAATAAGAACTGAGATCCTTGCCAAAAATATTTAAAGAGCTAACAAAATTTAAAAATATAACACAATTTGCAAGAGCTCTATTATAGAAAATAGATAAGAGAGTGTTGGTTATCAAGCCTGTGTACATAAAGTATAAAGAAAAATACATTTGTATTGGGAATAAATAGGTTTCTACAACAGACGGGTAGTAGTATGAATGCAACACAAAATATCAAAAATTATGCAATTATATCTGGAATAAGCCTCACTCGGAGAATGTTTTGCAAGATATGGAAAAATTAATTGAGAAGATAGACAATAAGGCAAGACTTGAATTTGTCCTCCTAGGATAACAAGTCATAGAAGATAGCTTAGATAATCTCATAGTCAAAAGAACAAAAATATTTTATTGCCATGAGGAAGATAAACAAAAGTTGAGACAACAACTGAAAGAACTAACTCAATTGACTCAGAATATTATTAATTTCACAAATGAGAGTGAACCAATATTTGAAGATCATATTAATTGGTTGATCATCACCGTACATGATATCAAGTCTAAGTCTACCTTTTGTGATGAAGCATGGGATCAAATTGCAAAACTTTTGGGTGTGATTTGGCCAAAAAAAGACAAAATTGACAAAAGCAGTGTTAGGCCCACTACAAAAATAGACAAATGAAGAATACCAGGAATGAAATAAAATAAATTTTGAAATATAATTGTTTCCTCTGCAAGGTAGTTAGAACCAAGGAAGACCAAATGACGTTAGTAGATAATAGTTGGCATAGTTTTGGGGATAGATGGCACAATTTCCCAAATTTTAGATAGCTCAGGATAGCCTGTAGCCCACTCCAATAAATACATGGTTAAAGAAGACCCATATGGAAGCACCTGCACCAAGTTTTAGTAATAAATTTTTGGCAACCAGGCTACAAAAGGAGCTACTCTGGCTAGAATTCATCATCAAGCTTTGCGTAGAAAATTTTTGCGAGAGATAACTAGAGTGCCATGTCTTTAGGTTGATTGTATTTCCTTATTCTATCACTTCTTTGCTTCAATCTTATTCTTCTTCCATTTGTGCAAGAATTCCAAAGGATGTATCCAACTAGTTGAGATCATTTTCGGTGACTAGATCAAAAATTGGGAGCTCTTTGTCACTTTATTAGGATGAAGAGTGATAACTCCTTTGTTACATCATTTGAACAAAGTGAGTCATTGTATTGAATTTTATGGATATCTTGGCACCTTGCCAGATCCATATTGTAAAAATCATCTAAAATTTAATACAAATCCCAATTTCTTCCTTCTTGTATTTTATTGTACAATGTGTGTGTTGCCCATTTATGCATTGCATTATTTGAATTCATGAATGGTGCATTCTTTCATTGGTTAATCATTTGTATTCATTACATAATTTGAATGGTTATAAATGAACCAATTTCTTCTTGTTTTTTCAATATTTTTCATGATAATTTTGATTCATGCTACAATCACCCAATATATTTGGCATCGGTCCACGATCTTAAAGCTAAGGCTAATAATCTTGGTCAAAATAAAAAGCTCCCTTAATTCACTAAATCTAGTTGAGTTTAAAAGTTTAATAGTACACCATTAATTAAACTCATTTGTGGGGTATCCTGACCCAACCTAGTCTCCTTAGAATTTATAATTTTTAGGTTGAAGAGGTAAGTTTACTAGAGCTTGCATATTTGCTTGTGATTTAGGAAATTAGATAGTGTGATAGTTATATTTTAAGGATGTCTAAATTTTCCACAACATTTTTTTGGTGTCGTTGTTGGGGATAAAATTTTCAGTGTGTTATTTGTTTACTAACTTTCTAGTGTTTATCTCAATGACATTTTTTCTATAAGTCTTTTTATGTTTTGAGTCTCCATAGTATACTTTTGTGCACATCTGAGAGATTGAGGGGATATTAAGGTTGAGCAATCTTAGCCAGAGTGATATTCTTTTGCATAATGTTGTTGCTAACTCTGAAAGAACTCAAAGAATAGAAGAATCAAAAATCTAACCTAGCGTATACCAAAAGAAGTGGTAAACAACTCTTCCCATAATTTGAATATCCATAGGTATTTACCCATACTCAAAAAACCCAATTCTTAAAAATCAAGTTTACAAGACTAAATTGTATCATAGCAAAAAAATATTTTTGTTAACAAGCAATGTTCCTTTAAAAAGTAATTCTAGTATCCTAGATCATTCTATTGAGGGTAATCTGATTAGTAATCCTTTCGTAAGTATACCTATTATCATCACCCATGTAGCTATCATGGCCAATCCTCCCCCAAATAACAATCATAATAATCAGTACCAAAACCTTCATACATGGAGGACCAATAGGTATAAGCCTTTTCAGTTACCCCCAAATTTACATGGCTTGCCTAGTAAAGCACACAAATACCTACCCAAATTCCAAGGAAATAGTGCAGTTATTAGAGAATACCATATTAAAAGCTTCCTATATGCATTAGATAGTCTTGAGGTTGAAGAAGAAGATGTAGTCCTTAGACTATTTCTCTAGACCTTAGAGAAATATGCTAGGGATTGGTTCAACAGTCTCTAATAAAATGCTATACCTAATTTTCAGACCATGGAAGAGGTTTTCTTGAAAAAGTACGAAGAAAGAAAGAATGAGCAGTCATTGTTAACAAGACTAGATACCATGAAGAAAAAGGAAAATAAATCCATAGAAGACTTCAATAGGAAATTCTTCAAAACTAGGAATAAAATCTCCACAACCTTGAGACCAAATGACAACCAATCTATCTGTTTCTACAAAAATGCTTTTCCTGAAGAGTTTAACTATGAATTAAGACAACAAAGAGTCAATACTATAGATGAATGCATGGAAAAAGCTATAGAAATTGAAAGAGATATGATATATAGTGGCAAGATGATGTCATATTTCTCCAACCAAAGTCAAAAACAAATAGATAAAAAGCCTAAGAAAGTTGGATTTTATTTACTAAATAAAAATTAGACTGATCCCATATAAAGGTTGTCTAGTCAACTGACTGAAATTTTCAACACCATGAACAATAGACTGTCTAGGATTGAGAGGGAGAAAGGTGAAAGTGCTTAATCATCCCACTCGTAGAATGATACCATACCACCCTTCAAAATAAATTTCAATAAGAGTTGGAATAGAAATAATACCGATGAAGGAAACATAAATGGGAACAATAATAATAGTTGAAGAAAAAGAGAAGCACAAAAGGATATGAATGCAGTTCCAAACCCCATACCCTCAGCCAATGTGATACCTAATTTTTCTTTTTACTGCCCAGTCTGTGATGCTCCTCACAATCCTACATATTGTGGTATATATCTCAACATGCACTCTAATGTTAACGTAGAAGAAGAATCTAATGATGAGATAAGGATAAATGTCTATTGTACTCAAGAAAATGAAGATAGAGAAGTCCAATTTGAAAAATATATGAGCGAATTACCCGTATCAAAAGGAGCACCTAAGGCCCTTGTATTAGAAAATGTAGAAATTTTAAAAAATCTCAAGACAACAGATATGAGAGGATGAAGTAGGGTAAGATAATACCCACTACTGAGGAAGTAGAATCACTAGAAATACTACATGTAGTAAATCTAAGAAATAGAACCATACTAGATAAGGCTAATGGTAAAGAAAATAGAGATTCACATAACCAAAATAAAGAAAAAGTAACTAAGAGGTCAAATAAACAACAAATAACTCCTAAAATTGAGATAGAAAATGACCCTAAAAAATAATTGGATGCTAGAAAAAACATAGAGACTAAGAAAGTTGAATTTGATGCTGGTCAATAATTAGCCAAACAAAAAATAAATATTACTTTTGGAGATTTGATGACTATCCCAAAGTACAGATACCAAGTATGCAAAGCTTTTAGTTTGTTAGATCAACCCAGTAATCACATATGCAATGTTTTAACAGTAGATAAACCCTTACCTATACCTAGAAACCCATCCTTAGTCAGGCCTTTCTACATATCCCTAAGATACACTTCAAAATTAGGAGATCAATATGTAATCCATAATTGTATGTTAGATAGTGGAGCATCCCATAATATCATGCCCAAACAGGTAGCATATCAGCTTGGTCTAATATGCACCAGGGATTCTCCTCCCATATTTGTCATGGATAGTAGGTAAGTGTCATGTGTTGGAATAATTACATGATTGTTTGTCTTCTTAGACTAGTATCCCAAGAAAGGAATAGTTATGGACATAGTTGTTGTATATTTAGATCCTTTCTTTTCATTGCTACTATCTAGGAATTGGGCTGAATAACTATGAGGATCAACTCAACTGGACTGTCATATGCCACAATCCTATTGACATCCAAAGAGTAGGTCACACTTAGAAGATACCCTTTCCATAGGTATTCAGTAGAGTTAAATAAATCTGATAATACAATAGTAAATGGAATTCTATTCTATTTGGCATACGCATTTCTTAGTTGAAGTTTCTAAGGCTCTAGATATGGATCCACAAAAAATAGTTAAAATAGATGTAAAATATGATAGAGTATTGAAAACTGAGATGTGGACTATGACATTCGATGGTGTAAAATCATAAACTAGTATGGGGGTTGGGGTCAACCTTACTAATATAAAAGAAAATTATTTGGGTTACCCTATAGGCTAAAATTCCCATGCACAAACAATGTAGCTGAGTATGAAGCCTTGCTATTAGTATTAAGGAAGGAGTTAGGAATAAACTATTTGACTATGTATGGAGATGAAGAATTGATAATATAGTTGATTAAAGATAAATACCAAACCAAACATCCTAGATTAAAATAGTGTAAACAAGCAGTCCAAGATGAAATAGATAATTTTATGGTCTTTGAAATAGCATATATACCTAGGGATAAAAATCACGTAGCCAACTTATTAGTTGTGAATGCATCTGGTGCTGATTGTCTAGAAATAGCTACAGAATACCAAGAGAAGTTTCTCACTATTTTTGTTTATCACCCTTCTGTTCCAGATAACATTGTATACTTGCTGGTTTCTCAAGATGATATTAATATCAAATATTTTAATATTTTGTAGAACCATTATACTGATGTCTTGTGTGATGAGTCAGATGGAGAAAAATTAAGAGGTACCATAGGAGAGCATGTAGAGGTTATACATCTTAAGACCAATAAGCTTCCCAAAGGGCTAGTTTCCTTTGAAAGTATTTTTGATGATTTTGATAGAGCACACAAACCTATTGTGATAGAATCAAAAGCAAATGATGTTAACATAGGAATAGAACAAGAGCCTAGGATAGTTAAAATCAACAAGGTTTTATTAGAAAAAGAGAGAAATCAATACATAAAATTCCTCAAAAAGAATGTAGAATATTTTGCCTAGAGTTACAAAGACCTTAGAACCTTAAATATTTAAGTAATGAGTCACATTATTCGCTTAAAGGAAGGAACAAATCCTCATAGGTAGAAACAAAGAAATTTTAATCCTACTTTACATTCTATAATGCAAAAGGAGGTTCAGAAGCTGCTAGATGCAAAAATCATAAGGTTAGATTCTCATCGTGGATAGCTAATATGGTTCCTATCAAAAAGAAGAATAGTGACATAAGGTTATGTGTAGATTTCAAGAACTTAAATAAAAATTCATTGAAAGATAATTACCCATTGCCAAATATGGAAGAATTGTTGTAATCAGTGGTGGGTTCAGCTAGGATGTCTCTACCAGATGGATTTTTAGGTAACCAAATTGTAGTTTATCTAGAAGATAGATATAAAATAGGCTTCACCACACCATGGGGTACATTTGAGTACTTGATAATACCATTTGAGTTTATGAACGTTGGTGCAACTTTCCAGAGAGCAATGGATTTTGCCTTCAAAGAGCTTATGTTAAAAATAGTAGTATTTTCAGATGATATAACTATTTTCTCTAAAAAATCCTGAGGATCACTTTGAACATCTAACCCAAGTATTTGAAAGATGCAAAGAATTTGGTATCTCTTTGAATCCCAAATAGTGTATCTTCGAAGCTACACAGGGTAAGTTTCTTGGTCACATTGTTTATAAAGAAAGGATTAGCATCGACCTTGAGAGGACTGAGGCCATAGCTAAAATACCTCCTCCAAATAATCTAAAAGTAGTTAGGTCATTTTTGGAAAAATTAATTTTGTTAGAAGATTTGTTCCAAACTTTGCTTAGATCATAAAGCCAATAAACGATATGATCAAGAAATATGGATTAAATGGATAGAAGAAAATTTAAAAGCCTTCTAGAGGATAAAATATGCCATTACACAAGCTCCTATGCTAACATACCTAGATTATTCAAAATATTTCAACATCTATTCATTTGCTTCAAAGGATTCCATTATTGTTATTCTATCTTAGAAAGATCGAGAGAATAATGCAAGACCTATTGCTTTCATGAGCACTGCAATGAAAGGAAGTCAGCTGAAGTATACCTTGATAGAAAAATAAGAATTTTCACTGATAAAATCTTTAGAACATTTTAAAGTTATATTCGGGTCGAATAAGGTAATTTATTGCATTCCTTATATAGCTATCAAAGATGTGTTCACCTAGAATGAACCTACAGGTAGCTCAGCCAAGTGGGTGGTCAAATTGTAGCAATATGAAGTTGAGTTTAAAGAAGTAAAAACTATCAAAGGGTAAGAATTATCCAAATATATGACCACCATGGGAGGCAAAGACTTCAATAACACAATCATAATAGTAAATGTACAACAAAATCCTATAACATATTGCTTTGAAGATGAGTGGTACAAAGATATAGTGTTCTACTTGAAGTCATTTTTTTTCTAGTTGGCACCACACGGAGTAGAATGAGGAGTATAAAACAACAAGCTCAAAAATATTATATTTAGAATGATAAATTATACTAGAGGCATCCTAATGGTGTTTTGTTGCTCTATCTTTCTCAGAAAGAAGTCCCTGGCATTATTGAAGAATTTCACACTGGATTTTATGGAGGGCATTTTGCACCCAAAGCTATAGTTAATAGCATAATGAGAATAGAGTATAATTGGCCCTATATGATTAGAGATGTTCACCTGCTTATTAGAAAATATTAGAGTTGCCAAATTTTTTATGGAAAAAAAAAGTTGTCTGCCATGCCACTAAAACTTGTAGTAATTGAAGTTCCTTTTACACAGTGGCGTATAGATATGATAGGGAAAATTAACCCAAAATATTTAGGAGGACACAGGTGGATAATAACTACCACTGATTACTTCACCAAATGGGTTGAGGTTGCTCCACTGAAGAAGTCCACCACAAAAGTAATCATAAATTTTTGGAAGAGAACATTTTGACCAGATTCGGTGTGCCTAGAAAGTTGGTGATAGATAATGGAAAATATTTTATCTCATATAAAATTATTGAATTCTGTAGCATATACAGAATATATTTGGCCCACTATGATAATTATTATCCTCAAGGTAATGGTCTGGCTGAATCTTCTAATAAAAATATTATCACAAGAATCAAAAGATCACTTGGGATAAATAAGAAGAGTTGGGATAATAAACTAAAGTATGTTCTTTGGGTAGACAAAATCTCAATTAATAGAGCCACTGGGATGTCACCATTTGAATTATCTTATGGATAAAAAACACTTCTATATCCATAAGTGGAAATACCCACCTTGTCTTTGTAACTACAAGACCATAAAAAACCAGATTCACTATAGAGAAGGCTTCATTAGATTGCCAAATTGGAGGAGGATATGAGAGAATATTTACTAAAAATGATTCAAGAAACACATAAAATAGTTTAATATTTTAAGAAAAAGGAAAAATGAATGCCATAACTCAAGGAGATATAGTTTTGTACTGGGATCCTAAAAATAACAGGCCATAAGAGAAAGGAAAGCTGGCGCCTAAATGGTTGGGTCCTTAAAAAAAAATTAAAATTTTGGTCAACATACATACAAGCTATGAGATATGGAGAGTGACAGCCTACCCATACCAGTGAATGGTCAACATCTGAATATTTTCCATCCTATCCATGAGGACAATTGAAGGTCAAAAAAGAAAGAAGTTCAATAAAAAAGGTGTTTTAGTCTCAATCATGTCATCTAGGTTATTAAGAAAGTAAGTTGGTTTTGTCTTGGTTATGTCAATTTTTTATTAGGTGATTAGGGTTTTTCATTTTTGCTCATTTTAAATTCTATGTGAATAGGATTTTTGTCAATGCTTGATTAGTCTGAGGTGATTAAGTGAAATTTTGATTTAAGAATCAGTCAGTAAGAAAAGTTTGTTATAGTGGGCATGATATTACACTCATTAAGGTCTTGCCATATTGTCAACCAAATATTCTAATATTCTCAAGAGAAATTTTCAATCCTTGAAGATCAAAAATTTCTCTTGTCCTAGTCAAAGCCAGTGTTGTAATCCAAAATTACAACCTAACCTACACCTAATTTTTTCAAAAATTTATCCAAATTGATGTCTAGGTGATCTTAGGATGTCATGGCCATTCTAATGATTTTGCAATATCATGGAAGAGTTGCATTAGTCTAAAGGGTCTCCAAATGTCATAAAAAGGTTTAGGTTAGCATAATGTCAGTTACCAAAGGAAATTTATTTTTCAAAGGATCTCCTTCACAAATTCATTCCCTCATTATTCATCATTCCATATTTTTCCATAAAGTTCTACATTCCATCCATTACCATTAAGGCCTCACCACCCTCTCACTTTTGATTCCATTCATTTCCCACATTATTTTACCTTCATTTGACCCATGCATTAGCCCTCGTTTAAATCCCCTTAATTTTCTATCATTCCTCCTTCATTATACCTTAACCTCTTCCAATATTTCATTATATTTGTTTCCATTAAAGTCAAACCCTCAATATTAAAAATATAGTCCATGATCCTTTCTTCTTTGATTACCCCCATGGTCCAAAAGCGTAATTTTTTTCTAAATCCTATAGCGCCAAAATTGGGCATAATTTCCAGTCATATCCCATTGGTTGGATGCTCTAGCTGACTAAACCCCATTGGTTGAATATTGTGCCCGATGATATCCCATTGGCCCAAGAATACCCTAAATTATAATCTCACAGAAACATTATAAAATATATTAATGTTGTAAGGTATTTATACAATTCCTATAGGCTAAATATAGCCTAACTAAATGCTATCTTTAAGATAGCTAACTACCAGATCTGCTTGTTGTGGTGTAGTGGTAAATGCCCTGGGTGCTGGTAGAGGCCAACCCAGGTTCCATTCCCCTTGTATCCATCCTGTAGATATATGGTATAGTTAGGAATGTCCTATGTGCTGGTAGAGGCCGACAAGGCTCCATTCCTCCTATGCCCAACTTGTTGAAAGTGGCACCTTGAAAGAGGTGTTTTCCACTATAAATTAGTTTTTAACCCAGGTGTTGTAGGTGAGTTGGAGAGGAGAGGGAAATCCTCCAAGAGAGGTCCCAGGTTCAAATATCCACCCTACCAAAAAGCTGAATTGGGTATCCAAAATCCAATTGATAATTTTGGTGCGGGCAAGGTTGGGTGCGACTCTCGGGTGACTTTGACGGTGTAGAACCCCCTGTTCGTGGTATCTTAGACCAAGGCAGCCCCGCAAGGGGTTTTTCACTTAAAAAAAAAGATAGCTAACTACCATAAATGGTGCTAACCACTAACAATGTCGTCCATTACATAACGTGTAAAAACTAACTACCATAAGATATTCTAACAACGAATATCTTCATGGTAACAAAATGATGTAATAACCTAAATCTACCATGTGGTAAATAAAATAACTTACTAAGGTAAAAAAATAAATTACCCTAATATCTACCCTAACATCCCCCCTTTATTACATTATTTTTGAAATACAAAGAGTGTTGTGAAATAACTCAAATTTGACAAGTGCAAGTGCCTTTGTGAAGATATTTGCAACCTGTTTGTCGGTATGAATGTAGTAACTTATATTCTATCCTAACAAAAAATGGTAATTACCCAAGATAGGAATCTAGATATTATCCAAGTTAGGAATCTAGATATTTATCCAAGTAATGGGATAATCACTCTAACATCCCCCCTTAATGTGAAGGAGAGAAAATAAAATATGTTGGTCTGCTGACTCTAGGTCTAGTCCACCAAATTATGGAACCCGGTTTAGGTCTTGTCCACTGAATTGTGGAACCTATATCGTAGGTATTGTCCACCTATAGTGGAACCTACAAATATTAGTAGGTGGAATGGATCAAGGTCATAATGTTGGCTCTTGCTTTGGCTCATGGCTCTAAGTGTACCTCTAGATGAGTACATCTAGGACTACCTCTAGATCTTCCTATGAATCTGCCACTAGATCATCACCTCTGGGACTGCCACTCGATCTATCACTAGATCTACCACTGGGTCTACCATAGGATTTACCTTTCTTATAGAAGCCATACAACATTTCTTTCATATTGGTTGAGCTACTCTAGATTGTGGCTCTAGATTCTCTTGCTTAGGTAGTTACCTCTAGGTTTGTTGCCTTTGGTTCTAAGCAAAATAAGTACTTTCAAAGTACTTAAGCAAAATTAGGTCATCCCTCACTTTGCTTTAACAACAACGAATGTCCTTATTGTAATATTTTCATCCTATCGGATTGCATGGGTAACCAACCGCTGCAATCGCTAGGTGTACTAGAGTATATCACTACATATGAGGTTCACTCTGTTACAATATGATTTTGTAAAATTTTTGATAAGGTAGCTAAGGTATCGGTCATTGCCAAAAATGCACCCTTTTTAAGTTTTTCCCTTTTTGCAAAATATGTTGTAATGGAATTTTTGCAAGAAGTGTGATTAAGGTGTTGGTCTCTATCGAAAGTGCACCCTTAAAAGTCTTCCTCCCTTTTTAGCAAAATTTTCTATGAGGTAGGAAAGAAATTTTTATCCCCCTCTAAGTGCAAAAAATTGCAACTTATGAATTTTTTTAAGGCTTTTACAAAGATTACCTCCTAGGCAAATTTAAAAAATTTCACCAATAAAATCCCCCTTTATTACAAGTACTTCAAACAAAAATATTTTCTATTTATGAAGCCTAAAAAGAGGTTTGCAATGGTGTTTCCTAGAATTACAAATTTGTATGGGACATGAGCACTTTGTGTGCTCTTTCTAAATCATAATCAAAAACCTCAATAGCAACATGTCCTCTTTGTTGTCTATTTTGCCTCTATGGTGTGCCTTTGCCCTTTTTGTTTGGCTTATTCTTAAACCAACACCAATTGGTGTAATGGCCCTCATTTTGACAAGTTGTGCAAAAATTCTTTTTTTATTGAGGTTGATTGCCCTTATCTTTGAAATATGACCCCTCTGCTTCTTTTGACCCTATTTCTGTGTATAAAGTGCACTGTTGGACACTTCATATTTTTGTAGTTGATTTGCTTCTTCAGTTTGAAGCAAATTTACTTAACTCCACAAAGTTCACTTTTCTTTGAAAAACTTGAAGGGATGTTATTAACATTTTGTAGGAGTCTGGAAGAGCCCTTAAAATGACCGAATTCAAGACCTTATCTTCAAATTTTCTCCCAAAGCATTCAGTTTTGATTTTATTTGCCACTCTACAAAGGAGTAACTCTACTATTTCACCTGAATTCATATGGAGAGTATGAATTTATGATTGACGGTTAAGAATTGTTGCTTCATTATTCCCTTCAAAAATGGTATATAAAACATCCCACGCTCCTTTACCATGTTGAGCATCACAAATGTGAGGCTGAATTTCATCAGTAATAGCTAGCAAAATCAGCATAAGAAGTTTGTTGTTCTTTTTATCCCATGCCTTCTGATCTGCTCCTGGTGTAGTGGGTCTTTTTACAGTGTTTGTTATTATATCCCATAATTACTCTACAGAATAATTATAACCTTTAAGCAACTGGGTACCATTGAGATACTTGTTTATTGTAGCTATTGTAAAGGTTCCTTATTGCACCAAAATGATCTCTCTTCAACTCTGATTGATATTTAATGGCACTTGCCTAAAAATCCTCTTGAATAAGGATAATTAGTTTGAGGAATTTTAAGCCAAACAATAAGTAATGAAAAAGAATTCACTCTAATTGATATTTAATGGCACCTTCCTAAAAACCCTCCTAAAGAAGGATGATTAGTTTGAGAAAATGGAGCCAAACAAGAAGAGTGAATTAGGACTTTTATGAAGTAAATATCAAAAAGTAAAAATTGGCTCTACCTGTACAATAAATTGCTCAAATAGGTGTAAAATTTGGGGTCTTAAGCTCGCTTTATTTTAAATTAAGAGGTAATTGCAAAAACAGGAATTGAAATGCAATAATCCATCAAAAGTGCCCACAAATTTTTAACTTAAGGTGTCGGATTCCATCGAAAATGCACCTAATTTTATCAATGCCAATTTTAACAAAAGGTGTCGAATGCTATCGAAAATTGCACCTTATTATAGTAATTTTTGTAAAATATTTGATCTTGTGTTTGCAAAAAAATTGATATTCAAAATTCTCCCATTGTCTTACAATTTTGCAAAGAATGTGGCAAAAACAATTGTCTTTCCTTTTTGTGTTGCAAAATAAACAAGTTTCAATGTTTCAACCCTTTGATTTTCACAATTTCCCCTTGTGTTACAATTTTGCAAAAGAAGAATCCAATTCTTGGTTTGTCCCCCCTTTTGTTTGCAAAATAAACAAGGTTGTGAAAATTTAGATCTTCAATGTGATGAGATCCTTCTCCAATTTGCAAAAAATGAATGTGCAATATTTTGTGTTATATCCCAAAGTTCCATAAAACAAAATGCACAATTTAACTTTGATGTTTGCAAAAAATTTTGATATTCAAGTGCCCCCCTCCTTGTGTTACAAATTTGCAAAAAAGAATCACAATTTTTTGTCCTCTCTTTGCTTTGCAAATTTAACAAGGTAGCACACCTTTCAAGTCAAGTCGACACACGACAAGCTTTTGAAAGGCAATCCAAAACCAGTCAACACACGACTTGGTTTTAGTGGACCCAAGATCTATTCTTAATGAGAAAAACTCTTACTCTCAAAACTAGTATGTTAGAAATTTTTTGAGAAAGTTTTGATATCTCCCTTAATTTGCAAAAAAAAATGTCATATTTATTTGTATTACATCCCAAAATTTAAGAAAACAAAAACATTGTTTTGAGTGTTTGAAAAAAAAAATCCTTCTCTTTTCTTATTTTTGTTTTAATTTGCAAAATTTTAAATTAATCAATAAATTTAATTAATAAAAAAATAATTTTTTTTTAAATAAAATCAATTTTAGTTATATATATATAAAAATTGATTATAAAGACAAAATTTTATTTAAATAATAAAAAAAAAAGTTGAAAAAACTTTATATAATTGCAAAATAAAAAAACAAAAGTGAAAAACTTTACCTGATAGGCGCAAGTTAGGGAAAAAAAAATTTTGCTGGCACCGACGGGAGTTGAAATCCTGAACTCCCATCGAAGGGTTTTGTCTAGCCCAAGCAACCAAGCGGGGTAGTTGCTCAGTTGAAATATCTTAGCGAAAGAGCTGCCTATTATTCTTCTCTTCTGCCCTAAATTGGAGAAAACAATAAAGCTTTTAAAAGAAAAGCTTTGGGACTTAATGTCCCACATCCACTGTGCGGATATTCTCCAACATTTTAAAAGGTAAATGGAGTCTTCTTCAAATTTATTACCTTCAGGCAATCGTCACCAAAAATGTTTTGCTTCACGTTTCGTCAAATGATAACTTGACACATCAAATATAGTTAAATGGTGCCATGTGTCCACGCTACAGCGAACCCAAATTCACCATGTCAAATTCATCTACCATGTGTTCCTCAAATTTTGTATCACCAATTAGATGTTGATTGAATCACCACGTGTCTCTTATAGTTTGTGTTATGTGTTTGCCCCAAATTCTGCACATGATATTCCCTTCAAATATGCACCAATGTGGAATTTTGAGATGTTGGTGGGAGTTCAACGTCGGATGTGGAAGTCAGCACTGGTATATATCTACGTCTAATTTGTGCTATGACAGGAGGTGACAACAGTCTGTTATCAGAGCAGGTATTATGATGCTCCAGCGGGAAGGTCAATAGAACTTAGCTGATATATTCTACCAGAGTTCAATGGGCCGCCAGTAGATTGGGTCTATCGAAGTAATATGGGTGTTGATTCCTTTGACCTTTTCAACATATGATCTGGATGGGAAAGGCCTGTGAAGGGCCCCATCTTTGTTGGTATTCCCATCGGGTTTATCCGAAGGCTCTTTTCCCTAAGACTTTTCCTTCCCAGGGGATTTATCGTCTTCCAAATCTGGGTATGATCCCCCTGCATCATCCCCTATAGTATATTCAATGATCTCACCTGGTTTAGGATCCCAAGAAGTTTTCCCTCCCATCAAACCCTGGTTCCCATTTGAAATCGCTTGAGCTCCTTTGTTCACCATCCTTCCACTCCTATCAATCAATGGTTTTGATAAGGAATTAATTTCAAAAATATTACAAATATTATTGGAGCTAACTCTGAGAACATTACACTAGGAAACCACTACTAACATCCACACCAGTCTCTTTTGGGCACAACTGCACCAATTATAGTATCTTCTTCAATACAAGCTACACTAGTTACAGTAGTTAATACTTGCCCAAAAAATTGTGGTACAACCAATAAACCATCTCAAACATTTTTTAGAAACTTTGCAATAAAACCACTAGAATAATTATTTCTAGCCTTAAACTCTAGATCTGCCATTATCGAAGCTCACCAAATCTATCACTATCAAAGCCCACAAGATCTAATGCTACTAAAGTTCACTAGATCTACCATTATCGAAGCTCACCAGCTCTACCACTACCGAATCTCACCAACTCTACCGCTATCAAAGCTCACTAGATCTACCACTACCAAATCTCACTAGCTCTACCACTACCGAAGTTCACCAACTCTACCATTTTTGAAGCTCACTAGCTCTACCACTATCGAAGCTCACCAGCTCTACCACTACCAAAGCTCACCAGCTCTATTGCTAATAAAGATCACCAACTCTACCAATGTTGAAGCTCACCAACTCTACCACTACCAAAGCTCACTAGCTCTACCACTATCGAAGCTCACTAGATCTACCACTATCGAAATTCACCAAATCTACTACTATTGAAGCTTGCCAAATATACCATTGTCAAAGCTCACCAACTCTACTACTATCGAAGCTCACCAACTCTACCGCTATCAAAGATAACCAACTCTACCACTACCAAATCTCACTAGATTTATTGCTATCGAAGCTCACCAGATCTACCATTGTTGAAGCTCATAGCTCTACCACTGTTGAAGCTCACTAGCTCTACCATTGTCGAAGCTAACCAACTCTACCACTGTTGAAGCTCACCAAATCTACTGCTATTTATGTGCTTTCCATAATTTTTTCTTTGCATAGATTCTTCCATGCACTACTCCCACTCAAGAATCAATTTATCCCAGGGTTGAAACTCTTTCTCCTCAAACCAAGCTACAACATAGCTCTAATACCAAATAAAGAGAAATAACACCCTGATAAACAAGTTAAAAAAAAATGATAATTGCATAATCAAAGGAAAAACAAAGAAGAACACATTACACAAGAATTTATCCTAGGAAACCATTTTGGGAAAATCCCCAGAAAGAATATTTCCTTATTGTATAAACTTGATCGTCTTCAATACAATAATATGCTTTCGCTTGCGATTACATTTCTTCCAAATTCATTCCCTCCCCTTAGGGTGTACGAACATTCCTCATCCCCAAACCCTCATGCAAGTGTTGTTTTATATACCAACAACACAAGAAGGGGTTTTACAATACCATGGCCATAAAACCCGGGTTCAAATATATTAACCCAAATATATTAAAAATATGGGTTCAAATATATTAACCCAAATATATTAAAACATGGGTTCAAATATATTAACCCAAATATATTAAAACATGGGTTCAAATATATTAACCCAAATATATTAAAACATGGGTTCAAATATATTAACCCAAATATATTAATCCATGGGTTCAAATATATTAACCCAAAATCTGACCATAATAACATGGAAAATATTCAACATATTTCCAACAAAAAAGATGGAAAATGACAAAGAATGGAAATGAAGAAAGAGGAAGAATGGAAAGAAGAGAGGGGATGGAAAAAAAATGAGAGAAGAGAGAAGAGAAGAAGAAAGTGGGGAAGGCATAACGGTCCCTGGTATGTAGCCACTCAAAGCGTGACCATACAACTAGGAGTGATGCGCAAGGAAGCAATGCAAGGAAAGAGCAGACATAAACTGAATACAAATTAGTTAGAGATTGAATATCTGTAGGTTGAAAATTGAATGCGAGAAGTTTATGCATTTGTGGTGGTATTTGTGGTAATCATGATGAGGTGTGATGGGAGGAGGACAAACTAGAGGATGAAATTTTAAGTCAAAATTGGTTTTGAAGGGTGAACAAGTCCCCCAAACTAGAGGAGGAAAAAGTGGAAAGGGTGCAATTGATGAGTGGTGTGATGATAGTGTGGTCAATTATGGATGTATAATGGGTTGATTGGACACTTGAGAAGGTGATATAAGGTTACCGTGAGTCATGACCAATGTAGGATGTCCTAATTATGGGAGAACTAATATCTTTGAACCTTGCCATTGACAACATGTTGAGCATACAATGCTACAATCGATTGAGGGTGGAGGTCAAGTTTACGACCTACTACAATCAATGAGGTGGAGGTCAGTTTTACCACCTCAATGTAGCATACAAACATGCATGTAGCACATAGCAAAGTGGATTAGAGTTTGTGTTGAGAAGAGAAATTCTGCATTTGACCTGACAAAGTAGGGTTTATGATAGTCTCAAGCAAGGTTCTAGGATAGGCGTAGATCCCAAAAATGGGTTTTGGAGATTGGTCAATATTTGAGACAATATTAATTTGATAGTGTCGTCCAACTCAAGTGATAAGGTGACTTGTGATGGGGTGGTGTGAAATGTGCAAATGTAAAGGTGACTTGTGACAAGGGGTGAATGGGCATGACTGGTGTGGATGAATTTGATTAGTGGTTATGTGCAACATGCAGGTGGGTGAAAGGGTTAAACTTATGATGATGATTATATGTGTGCAAGAGGGGCTTTAAGTAGAGTAATGGAGGTGGGCCCAAATTGAAGTGTGAAAGTTGAGGGTGGGCTTCAATAATTAGATATGTGAGAGGTCGAGTGGGGGCTAGTGCAATAGGTGAAGTGGAAGGCACCTCCCCAAATGGGTTGAAGGAGGGATATGGTTGGGATACTCCATGAAAGAGGTGTTCCTGAATACAGGGTTGGCTTTGGATTTGGATCGTATAAGGATGGGGACATGACGAAATTGGAAAGGATGGATTTGGGAGTGGTTTTGGAAGTTATGGTGATGGTGTAGATGGTTAGGGTGAAAACAAGTTGTGACCTACACAAATATGAAAGCAAGTAAAAAAAAAAACAAGCAAATGATGATGGTTTTATTTTGAATTTGTTTGGTGTTTTTCAATATTTTGGTAATTTTTGAGGTCTTTGAAATATTTTTTGATGTTTTTATGAAGTTTTTGTAGTGTTTTTTAAAACATTGGTGTTTTTTGTAATGTTTTTGGAGTTTTGAATAGTTTTGTAATGTTTTGTGAATTTTTGGATGGTTTTGTAATGTTTTTGTGAATTTTTGGTTGGTTTTGTAATATTTTTGTGAAGTTTTGTGCTTTTTCTAGTGTTTTAGAATTTTTTTTAATACAATTTTATGAAATATGGATCAAAATGGAAGAATGTTGTAGGAATTGTTTTTGTTGTGCGAATTTTTTTTTTTTTTTTTGGTTTTTTTTTTTGTTTTATGTTCCCTATACCTAAGAACTACAAAATATGGGCAACGAAGTGGAATCTAAAAGAGTGTATTCGTACCCACCCACCCTTTTGAGGAATGAGACACGAATGGCTAATGTGACTTCCTAGGATGGAGGATTGGCGATGGGTATCCTAAGGGGACAAAAAGTACCTCCTAAAAGAGACCACATTGTCTAAGTCCTGCTACCTACCTACCCAAGCTTTCGCTTCACCCTCATTCAAGCTTGGATAAAAATGATAGTTGTGATCCACTAATTATTAATCCTCGTGGTTAAAGGGTGTCTAACCTAAATATTACTCCAACCTAACCCCAAGGGTAACCAATTTCTTGATGATGAAGTTTGAGAAACTATATGTACTAGCTAAGGTGGTACTAATGGCTCGACTGGTGGTTGGGGATGAAGTCCAACTCATCGAGAGGTTTTCCTCACATGATATGAATAGGTGCAGAATCAGAACGTGCAAAAGTGCGTGCTTCAAAAATTTTGTTGTGTTTGATTTGATGTTTGGATTTGTGTTTAATTTTTAGTTTTTTTTTAAAGTGCCTAATGAAAAATTCAGAGTAATTCTAAAAATGCAAAATACAAAATTTGAGTATTCTAACATGCTTCTCTATTTTTTTTCTTTTTTGAATTTTGAATTTTGCTTGTTTTGTTTTTTTTTTTTTAATGCTTGTAAAGGTTTGATTTTTTTTTGGAAAGGTTTGATGTTTTAAAAAAAATTGATTTTTTTTTGGAAAGGTTTGATGTTTTAAAAAAAATTGATTTTTTTTAATTTTGTTTTTTAAAGGTTTGATGTTTTTTTTTTTTGAAAAATATTAAAAGGTTTAATTTTTTTTTGAAAAAATGTTTTTTTTTCTTGAAAAGGTTTTAGTTTTAATTTCATTATTTTTTTCGTAGGGCATGGGGACTAAGACGTTGGTATTGGGTCTGCTAGCCTGACATGCGATAGGATAAGCATGAACCTAGCGTAGGTTGGGCCTGACGTGGGCTAGGCCTGACACTTGTTTATGTCACACACGTGTAAGTCGCGTTGGCTGCAAGGCAACTTTGTCACACAAAGGGGTTAACGAAAGGTCACACGATAGCCAGGAAGAGGGAGGGGTAGTGTGAGGTGGGATCTCAAGGAAGTTGTGCAAGGAGCAGGGGGAATGAAGAGGGTAAGGCTACGAGGCCTACATGGAAGGGTTAGAGGAGGGTTGTGGGGAGGCCCACAAGGATCGTTGGGTGGAGGCCACATGATGCATGGTCATAAATAGGAGGGCTACACTCTTGTGCAACCTATTGAGGGTGCAGGAGAGGAGGGGGGCCACACAAATCATGGCCCTCGATAGGCTAGGGAAGAGGGGGACGTGCTCTATGCGGCCCTCAAGGGGATTTGGGAGGATGGGACAATGGAGTAGACTTGGGAATAGGGGATCACGTGCTACATGACCCTCAAGGGTGATCTAGAGTAGGGGACCATGCATTGCATGACCCTTGAGTAGACTTGGGAGTAGGGGGGCACACGCTATGCGACCCTCAAGGGGAATCAGGAGTAAGGGGTTGCACATTGCATGGTCCTCGAGGGGATTTAGGAGCAGGGGATAGTAGAGCAAACTTGGGAGTAGGGGATCATATGTTGCATGACCCTCGAGTGGAGTCAGGATCAAGGGATCGCATGTTGCATGGCCCTTAGGTGAACTTGGGAGTAAGGGATCACACACTATGCAACCCTTGAGAAAACTTGGCAGTAGAGGATCACACATTGAGTGGTCCTCACGGGAACTTGGGAGGAGGGGGTCGCACATTGTGTGACCCTCAAAGGGTGTCGAGAGTAGGGGGTGTGCACTATGTGACCCTCAGGTAGACTTAAGAGGAGAGGGTTGCACATTGCATGACCCTTAAAGGGAAGTGGGAGGAGGGAGTCACGTGTTGCATGGCCCTCAAGTGACATTGGGAGAAGGGGTCACACTCTACGTGGCCTCCAAGAAGAATTTGGGGGGGAGATAAGAGGGATGCTAAGGTGTGGCCTTGAGGACCATAGGGAGAAGGGGGTGTCATGGGGCCACACGGTGGCACACGACCCGTAAAGGGTCATGGGGTCTAAGGAGGGGTTGAGGATTCACAATGCGTAAGGGGATAATTTTTTTTGTTTAATGTAAAAAAAGTGAATATAAAATACATTAAATAAAGTAAAGGATAATTTTTTTCTTTTCAAAATGAAAATAAAATAGAAAAAGATGTAGAAGTGAGATTTTTTTTCATAAAAGAAATTAAATAAGAGCACCTACTTGAATTTCCAGTTGAGGAAGGGGACTACGATTGATGAAGGGGGTTCCCGATACAATGTGCAAATATGCAATAAAAGAAATCATGATCACCAATTTATAACACAAAAAAATGCACCATTGTAATAAAAATAGATAAATAAATCATATTAAATAGTGAGTCATTTTGATAAAATAACACCCTTTTGGAGGGTATTTTTTTTTGTAAAATATGTGATCAAACTAGGGGAATAATCCCCTTTACAAAAAGGTTGTGGTGCATCTTATTTATTATACCACAAGCAAGTGTGTTGTGGGTTCGTTGTGACCACAGGTTTGAATTGAGTCTTGAGCCCTTTGAGTCCTACACACATGCAAACATGAAATCATTAGTAGCACCTATCAAAATGAGTATAATAAAAATAGCAAATGTAAATTAAAAATGTATAACCTTGCATACTTGAGTCTAGCAACATTTGGGCAACATTTCGGTATTTATCTTCATGTCTCCATTAAAATAAGAGGGGAAAAGGGGGTATTTATAGAATTTGATAAGAGGAGGGGGGGATGACATGGAGGTGAGGTGGAGGCCAAGTGGCATGTGAGAAGATCAAGGTAAATCCAAGAAATCTCATGGAGGAATGTGCATCATAAAATTGCATGGGGGAATGGGAGCCTAGAGAGATGTGAGACAATTTTAAATTCCAAAAAGGGCACATGGAGGATGTAACTGAATTAAAAATTGATAGAAAGTGCAAGGGAGGATGGAGAATTAATGTGGGATTGGATGGGGGCTTTGACCTTGGAATGTGGAGGAATATAAAATGCATTAAAACTTGGAGGGAAAATGTAGGGGGATTTGGGCATTAATGGGGAGAATTCCAATGAAATTTAGGTGGGGATTTGGGGAGGATTTGAGGACACCTAGGGATTTGCTTAGGATTTTTAAATTAGAGTGCAAATATCCTAGGGATTTGGATGAGGGCTGCCTTGGGTTTTGGGTATTTGATTGGTATTTTAAAATTCTTTTGTGCATTCCCCTTGGGATTGGGTCATGGATTAGAAGGGTGATTAGGTGGATAAGATGGATTATGGGACTTTTTGAGGAAATAGAGTAATAAATGAGGGATTAGATTAAGAGATTAGGAAGAGGATTAGAAGAATTAAACAAAGTAGGAGAAAATTAAGGAAATATTAGAGAGAACTAAAGGAAACTAAAAAAATTAGGAGGAAAATAGAGGAATTAGGGAGACCTTAGGAGAACTTAGGGAAATTAGAAGAAATTGAGGAAATTAAAATAGAATTAGAAATCTTGGAGGGAGGTTAGAAGAATTTAGAGAAATTAGGAGTTAGAGGGAAATTGAGTCGATTGGAGGGGAAGCAAGATATATTAGAAGAATTTGAGAGGGATTAGGAGGATTTGGGAGGAAAATTAGAAGAAATTACTAGAAATTAGGGGAATTGAGAGAAATTGAGCGAAATTGGAATTTAGAAGAAAAATGAGAGAAATTGAGGAAATTTAGACGAATTAGAAGGGGAATTGGAATTTTGAGAGGATTTGAGCGAATTTGGGCAATCGATGACGATTTTGTGGCAATTTGGGGATTTTGGTGAATTTGTAGAAATTTGAGTGCAAATGACTAAAATTTGGTGTCTACACTCTAGTGTGATCCAAAGAATCAAATGTTACTTTTTTTAAAACATGCTCGACTTCTCTAAATTAAGGGTTTACCCATATATTTTCTTCTTCTTTATCATATGGAAAAGGAGGATAAGATGATGTTTCTAGGCCTTTGCTATGAGTATTGTATTGATGTTCGGTCATAAGTTATATGTTTTGGATAAAGGAAGGAAGATTAATTTTATTAAGTCTTGATTAATATAGGTGGAAAATAGCTACAAGCTTACTATAGTGGTAAGGAATTTGGCCTCTCTTTGAGAGGTCCAAGGTTCAAACCCCACTCAGTATGAGGGGATCAAGACCCCTCATAAAACCTGTGTAAACTCATTAAAAATATATAGGTAGAAAATGCTACAAATATTAGTCATTTGGCCGATATGCCTTAGGAGGATCTCCCAATATACGTGAACCTATCCAATATACATACCCTTCCAATATACCTCTTAGTAATGGAAGTGACTCAGTTACCTCGATATATGTGGCCATATGTGAGGGTAAACCTTGAGGTACATGAACAACAAATAGTACGAGGATCAATCACATCTAGATATGTGACTTAGTATTAATACTTTCACACTAGTTAGAGGAACCAATTATTTATCTTGATTAATATAATCTAACTAAACAAACAAATTTAAAAGTACTTGCTTAGTTTGAATTAAATTTTATCTTTCAATGAAATGTGTGTTTCACATTGGGTTCACCAAAATATAGTTACAACTTGTCACATAGGATGATAACCTAAGTCTCTTTACAAAGAAACCTGAATACTTTCACGCGGTTTGGTCTACCTCTATGTACATGTATATGTTTATATTTATGTGGTGTTTGATGAGTTAATTGGAAAATACCTAAGGGTTTTGTCTCTAAACCTAAGCAATATCACTAATGAATATGAAAGATAATTTACAAATGCAATAATACAAAATGCATCAAACAATGGTACCTAACTAGAGTGATTTTCAATTTTCAATTTTCAATGATTTACAATAAATAAAATGAGTTTTTATTTTATTTTATTTTTTATTTTTTATTTGTGGAAAACATCCCAAAATGGATGCCACTTTAGGGTAAGACCCAAGGAGGCAGGGTTATCCATTCCGCCAAAAATGCCTAGAACTCGGACCTGGCCTACCACCTTTGACATACTCAAGGAGCAAACAAACACACAAAACCAATTTAAAAATAAGTAAATAACAACAAAAATAATAAAATAAAATAAAAAACATGCTCCTTGAGTGTGTCAAAAACAAAAGCACAACCAAACACGCACAATAAGATAAAATAAACCACAAAACAAACCACATAGAAAAACACAAGAACCACATAACAAAACATAAACAAGACAAAAACAACAGAACACTACAAAGACATAACCCAAAAAAAACATTAAAAATAAACACAACCAAAACCTAAAAAATTAAAAAATAAATAAAAAACAACCAACAACAGACAATAAACAAAAACAAAAAACATAGAAAACACTCACACATAAAAACACGAAATAACACAAACAAAGAGAAACCCAAGAACAAGAACGAAAAAAACACAAGAACAATAACAAAAAATATATAAAAAAAAACAACAAAACAACAAAAACACATGAACAACAAAAAACAACACAAAGAGCACAAAAACAAAACAAAACAAAAGAACCCACCCACCTTAAAAAACTAAACAAAAAAAAACAAAAAAGAAAAAAAAATTGAACATAAGAATGACCTATCTAGACCATAAGACTATTAAGGCAAGAATAAACAAAAGAAATAAAATGAGCTAGGGGAGGATGTTAAAAAATATTTTGTGTGGGGGAGGATTAGACATTTTTCGTAGGACTGCCCAAACTATCGAACTTGTTTCGACCATATCTCACTCATCCGAACTCGGATTGAGATGAAATTTTGAGGGTAGATGCCTGAAAAACCCTAGAACGTCTCCACCAATTTTCATATCATTTGGAGTAACACATATTCTAGTGCATCTCTATGTGTGAAAGACATATTTGGCAAGCAACTATGCGAGGGTTTCATCTGGGTTGAGTGCAAGCAGCTCCAGAGGTTGGTTTTTAGGGCCTTCGGGCCCTAGCGGCAAATATTTTTGTGGTTTATGCTCAATATTTTAGCAAGAAATGTTGCAGGGGATACAATATGCGTTAGAAATTTGTATTTCAACAGATCATACTATGAACTTGAGTGACAACGGCTTCCAATTTGCTACACAAAAGAAAAGTGAAAATCATACCTTTCCACGGTGTCTAGGGCAAGGATTAAAGAGACCACGAAATAAGTTTCAAGCAGTTGATCAAAAAATGGGTCATATCTCAAGTGAATCTGGTGCTAAGGTGTACCCACAAAATGATTCTACTATGAAAACCCCTGTCAAGGGTAAGAATTTTGAAGACTCAGTCCCAAAAATGAATTTTAGGGATGCCCTTCATGGTGGACAGCCTCAGCCCAATGCTAATATCAATATTAGGGCTTCTAATAAACCTCTAAGAATGCCTAAGATTGATCCCAGGAAAACAGAGTCAGGATGTATTAAAGCATCTGATGGAACTCCTATTGTTAAGCTTGATATGGGTAACATTCAGACTGGCATTGAAGATTTGGAAAAAAGAGGACTAATTTGTCGGTTCGTGGGTTTTCGTCCGAATCTATCTGCTTTCAAAGTCTGGAGAGAAAGGATAGGTTTTTGCTCTCTATAAATTTATTAATCCATGGTTACATTTCCTAAAGTGAAGACTCTTAATAATGCTGGTTCGGATCATTGGCCAGTCATGGTGGAAATGTGGAAAACCAATGTGAGTTTCTCTCCTTTTTGTTTTCAATTAATGTGGCTTAGAGAAATTTCCTTCAGACCTCGTGTGCAACAATGGTGGAAGGAAGGTAAACCTAGGCATGGGACTAAGATGTTCTGTTTTGCCAAAAGACTGCAATACATTAAATCCAAAATCAAGACTTGGAACTGGAAAGAGTTTAGGGATGTTCATAAAAAAAAACATCAAGTTATTGCTCATATTGAAAATTTGAATAAGAAAATCTGTTTCGATGGCCTCACAAAGAAGAGAAGTGCAGATGAAATTAAACTCACAACTCAGTTAGAGGAATGGGAAAAAAGAGAAGAAATATTATGGAAGCAAAAATCTAGAATTCAATGGCTCAAAGAAGGAGATCGAAACACAAATTTCTTCCACAAATCTCTTCTAGCTCGTAGATCTCATAACTTTATTTCTTCCTTAAAATCAGATTATGGAGATGTTGTTTATACTTGGGATGGCATGAACTCTATTTTTGTTGATTACTTTTCTAATATTTTTACTGCTACTCCTCTTAACTCAGCTTCACAACAAAATGTTCTTCAAGCAATCCCTTCTCTTATCACTTATGAGGATAACTCTATTTTGACTGCTCCTGTTACTATCAATGAGCTTCAACAAGTAGTTTTTAAAATGCAAAAAGGGAAAACCCCAAGTCCTGATGGTTTTCCTATTGAGTTCTACCAAGAGTTCTGGGATATCCTTCATGTTGATTTATTAGAGGTGGTGGAAGAATCCAGGAAATCCAAAGAAATTTTGAAGGTTATCAATAAAACTTATATTACTCTTATTCCAAAAGCTCAAGAGGTTGATCATATCTCAGCTTTTAGACCTATTGCTTTATGTAATGTTCTTTGATCTCCTTCTTTGAGCCATTGAATTCTAGATTTTTGCTTCCATAATATTTCTTCTCTTTTTTCCCATTCCTCTAACTGAGTTGTGAGTTTAATTTCATATGCACTTCTCTTCTCTGTGAGGCCATCTAAACGGATTTTCTTATTCAAATTTTCAATATGAGCAATAACTTGATGTTTTTTTTATGAACATCCCCAAACTCTTTCCAGTTCCAAGTCTTGATTTTGGATTTAATGTATTGCAGTCTTTTGGCAAAATAGAACATCTTAGTCCCATGCCTAGGTTTACCTTCCTTCCACCATTTTCGCACACAAGGTCTGAAGGAAATGTCTCTAAACCACATTAATTAAAAATAAAAAGGAGAGAAACTCACATTGGTTTTCCACATTTCTACCATGACTGGCCAATGATCCGAACCAGCATTATTAAGAGTCTTCACTTTAGGAATGTGACCATGGATTAAGAAATTTTCAAAGAGCAAAAACCTATCCAATCTCTCCATTATACAAGCTAAGCCTTGGCTTCTGTTAGACCAAGTCAAAAGGCCATTATCTAGTTGGATATCCACAAGATGGAGGTTTGCAATATATTCGCTCATGAGGTCAGTGCCTTTGTCCAAATTTCTATTTCCTCCCCTTTTCTCATCTAGATAGAGGATGGTATTGAAATCTCCTCCGATCATGATCCAAGCTTTAGGAAAATGAGAGATAATATGAGTAATATCCTTCCACTGTCTTCTTTTTTCCTCCAAAGAAGTCGGAGCATAAATAGTAATGTAGAGCATAATCTAGTTGGAATGTCTACTTTGAATAGCTATAGCCAACAAACCCCAAATGCCAACCATATGGTGAATAACTACCTCTTTTGGGTCCTAAAGACAAGCAATGCCACCCGAAGTCCCTTGGGAACTGAGGGAAACCACTTTTCCAGCTGGCTAAATTTTACTCGTAATTGAGTCCATATCCTCCATTGACATCTTTGTTTCTTGAAGGAAAACAAGATGTGGATGATTTATCTGAATCATTCTTCTAATTTCATTTTGTTTTGAAAGACTCCCTTTGAGTCCTCTAATATTCCAAGTGATGATCTTTATTAATACCAGGGCTAAAAAATTTGGGAAGGACATTAATCTTACCTTCCTCTACAAGCTTTTCACCTTCTTTTACCATATGATATTGATTGGTCTTGCGACCTGCTTTTTTATTAGAATCCATCTTCAATTTTTTTTCCCTGTTTCTTGACTTATTTCAATTGAATCTGAGATGGCTTCTAACTTTGAAGAATGCTCGTACACAACCAAAATTTTACTAGATGGTTCAACGGAGTCTATATTGGGACCTGTATTATTTGAAGTTTTGACATTTGAAAGATTGTTTTTCTTGTGTAAATTTTCTCCTTTTTTTTCTATTGAAAACCTTTGATTTGTTGGTTTGTCTCTGAGTTATTCCCTTCATATTTAAATTGTGTTTCTAAGATTTCAGTTTCCATTATTTCCTCTTCCTCACTTGGGACATCATTTGTGGAAAGGATTTCAAACATATTAGCAGATGACTTTGATTGATCCTTCATAACTCGGTTTTTTATGAGTGTTCTTCTTCTTAGGTTTTTGGAAACCTCGTTGAGTTTATATCTTCTTTCTTTTGATCGGGAATTTTATTTGGGCAAGCACTGGCCAAATGACCATATTCATGGCAAATTCTACAACGAAAAGGAATGTTCTCATAGTCCACTACTTACTCCCAAGTGTCTTCCTCAAATTGTAATGTGATCTTTTTAGGTAGGGGTTTGTCAAAATCCATTAAAACACAAATCCGAGCATAAATAATAAGTTCAAAATTTTGATTACAATCAACAGTCATCATAAAAGTTCCTAAAGAGTTTCCAATTGAAGAAAAAATGGTAGGATTCCAAAATTCAATAGGGAGGCCAAAGAGTCTAACCCACACGGGAGCTATAGAAGGCATCTCTTCTTCGGCTTTAAATTTAGTATGCCAAGGCTTCATGAAAAGCCCCGCCCTTCCAAAAAACCAAGGACCCCCTTGAAAATTTTTCTCTCTATCTTCATTATTAGCAAATAAAACAAGAAAATAACCATTTGGATAAATAGATATTTGTAACTCACCTTTAGTTTTTCAGCTTTTTGCAGCCCAAACTTTGAAAGTAGATAGACTCGGACGAAAACCCATGAACCGACAAATTAGTCCTCTTTTTTCCAAATCTTCAATGCCGAACTGAATGTTACCCATATCAAGCTTAACAATAGGAGTTCCATCAGCTGCTTTAAGACATCCTGATCTGTTTTCCTGGGATCAATCTTAGGCATTCTTAGAGGTTTATGGGAAGCCCTAATATTGATATTAGCATTAGGCTAAGGCTGTCCACCATGAAGGGCATCTCTAAAATTCATTTTTGGGACCGAGTCTTCGAAATTCTTACCCTTGATAGGGGTTTTCACAGTAGAATTATTTTGTGGGTGCACCTTAGCACCAGATTCACTTGAGATATGAGCCATTTTTTGATCAACTGATTGAAACTTGTTTTGTGATCTCTTTAATCGTTGCCCTAGACACCATGGAAAGGTATGGTTTTCACGTTTATTTTGTGCAGCAAATTGGAAGCCGTTGTCACCCAAGTTCACAGTATGATATGTTGAAAGATAAATTTCTAACCCATATTGGATCCCCTACAATATTTCCTGCTAAAATATTGAGCATAAACCACAAAAATATTGGTCGCTAGGGCCCAAAGGCCCTAAAAACCAATCTCTGGAGTTGCTTGCACTCAACCCGGATGAAACCCTCGCATAGTCGCTTGCCAAATATCTTGTTCACACATAGGAATGTGCTAGGATCTGTGTTGCTCTAAATGATATGAAAATTGGTGGAGACGTTCTAGGGTTTTTCAGGCATCTACCCTCAAAATTTTAGCTCAATCCAAGTCCGGATGAGTGAGATATGGCCGAAACGAGTTTGGGCAGTCCTGTGAAAAACGTAAAATGCAACTATATGACATTCAGTTACTTGCCTAAAAAACTCTTAAAAGAAATATTGATACTATGATAAATGTTCCTTGATTTAACCCAAAATAAGTGTTTTTCAGTCAATTTTACAGAAATTAGAGAAACAAAAATTTGAAGGCAGCAAATCAAAAGTAAACAGAGGGTTTTTAAAATTGAAATACCTATTTTTTTAAGTTTGTGTAGAAGTGTTGTTGGTGCTCTTGCTAAACCTGTAAAACTAGGGAAAAATTAAATGGTAGTTTATTTTAAGGGGTATGTCTGGTTATAAGTGAACAATAGAATATTTGGTTAGACTGATCAGATCCCCCATTTATAAAACAAGATTGAAATACACCCAAAACTTAGAAGGAGAAATAATTAATGAAAAAGTGCTACTAGCACTTTTGCTAGTGGCACTTTTGCTCTATGTAAAATAGAGAATCAAAAGCATTGATTTTTTGGAAATTTTAGTGCTTTTATACCTACAATTGGTTTTCTAAGAGTTTTGAGAGGAATTTAGGATCTAATCTAACATAAATGTGACCAAAGGTAGACAAAAGGGTGAAAACTCTATTTATGATGCTTTCATGCCTGGGGATTTGCAAATCTTCACAAAGTTAATTCCTAAATTTTCAAAACTTGTAAGGATAGTGAAATGTGCTAGGGAGGACTAAGGAATGACAGTTCATTGTCTAAAATGATTGTGATTAGAGTCTAGATATGTCTAAAAGGCAAGAGAGTAGACTTAAAAGACTTATAAAGGGATGTAAGAGAACTATAAAACTTGATAACAATTGAAATTTTACGAGGGGAAAGGAATATCATAGTGATCTAATGTAAAATAGGTTAAGAGACTTGTGCAATGTCCAAATAAAAGCTTGAGATAATTATTTGGTAAGATTTTATGACTAATAGGTGAGCTAAGAGTAAGTAAATGTAGGACTATAGCAATCTAATAATAAGATTATCATATTGGACCTACAACCAAAATAAATATGAGCATCTAACAAGTATATATATGCCTGACAATTGAAATGGAATATGACAAAGCAAAGATTAATAATATAAAAGCATGAAATAGAGAGATATATTGAATAAAAAGATGTTAATAACTACAAATAAGACATTATTAAATATAGAAAATGATTGCAAATAATAAATATACCTGCAACAATATAGAAGCAAATGAAAACTAAATATAAATATCTATAAATTTAAATAACAACAAATATTTAAGACTCTAAATGCATAGATAAGAAAGATAACAGGGAATTGTAATAAAATAAAACAAATAGAGCGTATAATAAAAGAAAATAAGCCTAAGAAAGATACAAATGCCTACAAATTCAAATAAAAATAAGCTCAAAGAAATATTAATGATCTAAAAGCATGAACAAGAGCAGTATCACAAATTAGTAAGATAATGAAGTAAATATGCCTCCAAAACAATGACTATAAACATAAGATAAGTATGAATTGTTGCAAATAAAAATAATATGAACATAAAATATTGTTATATGCCTGCAAAGAAGATTTTGAATGGAATAAATGGATGAATGCAAGTATTAGCAGCTATAGCATACAAAATGCAGAAAATAAACAACAAAGGATATGAAAGGGAAGGAGCTAAGAGTGTTACAACCTATCTAGGCCTCCTTGCACCAAGATGGTCTCATTGCTTTAATGAAGCATTTTCCTTGCTTCACTTGCCCCACAAGCTTGATTCAAATGCTCCAAATGCTATAATGGAGAGAGTGAGAATGAGAGCAAAATTTTATAGATTTTTGAGAGCTCAAGCTTGTTCATGAAGTGTCCATGTTGGGAGGGATGATCCTTGGAGGAAAGAGAGGTCAAAGATACCATTTGTATAAGGTAGGGCATTCAATTTTTGTAGGCATGAGGAGAGGATAAAGCATATATAATCAAATCAGAGAGTGGGAGGAAGGAATATGCATGCTTCTAGCTCATTTTAAGAGCTTTGAGTAACCTCTATATAATAGATACTTGATCCCGGCAAGTTGGTTAGTAACGCCCGATCTAACTAACTAAAAGTTTCTATTCCTAGTGCCATAGAGATTCCACTCATGTTGACAAAAGCATTGGATTTTGCAGAAGTGTTGGTCTAGCACTTTTGCTTCCAAGTAGCACTTCTATTCAATGGTCTTGTTGATTGGTCAAAATGCTTAAAGAAACCTTATTTTGCAAAAGTGCTAGTAACACTTTTGCAAAAAGTCGGTGCTTCTATAAAAGTTCCAAATTTGATTTTAATTTGTCTTGGTTAAGATCTTTGATCGATGATATTATTTTTGTTGCCTTGTCAAAAGATGTAGCTGACTAGGCATACCAAAATTAGGTGTCTACACCTACTATACCTATATGTACACCATATCTTTCTTGGTGGAAGAATGCACATGTGGTAGTCAATATGAAGATATGTAGTCTATACGATATATGCTAGTTTATACCATGATTAAAATGTGAAGGACACATATCATGTGTTGCTTATTTACATGTATATTTGAGTTCTTCCAATTATGACACACATATCTATGTGTTATTAAACTATAATTTAGTATTTTGCATTGTATCTCTTTGTGTGTGATTGGAATAATCCCACACGCTACACTCATCTAGTACATGTTAAAATGAGACTCATTCAATTTTCCTTTTATAAACTAGGATATTTTCTTTCTTTGGTACATGTTTTTTTGGTATTGATAAAAAAATGGGTTGAAGGACCCTGATCCTATACATAGAGCTCAAAATATGTACAAGAAAAAAACAAGAGAATATCATACAAATGCAAGATAGCCCTATCTTAGTAAAACAAACAAACCTGGGCTAAACTTGTTGATGGAGAAGCTGAAATAATATTCCTCCTGCTATCCTTCTATTTAACATGGCTAATGCAGTGCTCAATGCTTTACATAACTGATAAAGAAACTGATGACAATAATGTAATTTAGTGTGATTATGCTTTGCTTTGCCCTCTTTATCTGCTGGCTTCATTATCAGTTCTTATAATCTCTTCCAAATCCATGGGGGCATATGACCAGACCTTGAAATTCTCAGATTTAACTGCCATATTTGCCATTTTATCGACAACTTTGTTTCCCTCTCTATAAATATTTTTAACTTGACTTTCTTATAGGTTTCCCAAGATAGTCCTCGCATTTGTAATTATTTGGAAAATGCTAGAATTATTTAACCCCCTTTTTGAAGGGAAGTTATAATATCCTTGGAATCCCCCTCAAGAACAATTCTTCTAAAAGCCAAATTCATTGCAATTCGGAGGCCTATAAGCATTGCCCTTGCTTCAACTTGGTGATTTGTGGTAATTCCTATATCCTCAACATATGCAACCACTACCTAACCTCTGCCATTCCTAATGAGGCCCCCACCACCAACATGACCCGGGTTACCTTTTGCAGCTCCATCAAAATTAATTTTTACCTAGCCTTTGTGGGGACGTTCCCATCTTGTATATAGTCTCACCTTATTGATTTTTTTCATATTTAAAATGTTTTTTTCTCTAGAGAGGATCATTGCAAGATTTTCTTGGCCAATAATGTTTTTAATACAATCCTCCAATAGGGTTGTTTTTATCTTGGCATAAACCCCAATTATTCCTCTAGTTTTATTTTTGAACACTCATATGTTTCTTTCCAACCAAATCCTCCAACAAATATCTGGAATGCATTTTTGCCAAACAATACTGCTTTCTAAGTGCCATTATTCCCAAATCCTGATTAGAGAATCTGGAATGACCCAAGAAACATTAATTTATCTCAATAACATATTTGGGATATCACGAAAAAATCACAAGTTCCAGGTGGTCCACACACTCATCCGCTTTGTTACATAAAACACAACAATTGGAACCACAATCCCTCTTTTGAACATATTGTCTTTTGTAAGGATATTATTGAGAATGGTAGTCCAAAAAAACATAGCAACCTTAGGGATGATGTTTAGCTTCCAAATTCTTTTAAGCTCAGGTTTCTCTAAAGTTACTTTACCCAAGACTCTATATCCATCCTTCACCAAGTACTAGCCTTGTTGGTTTCTTCCCCAAATTATTTGATCCTCCTTTAAACCTCTACCTAAATAATAACTCCTTAGGAGGTTTTTTAGATCTTTAACCCCCGGGCCTTGCATATCTTCTTGCACGATTTTCCACTCTTGAAAATCACCCACCCTATGAATGTAACCATTAATTTTCTTACCATAGGTTTTGGTTAAATGTTCTTTAATATCTTTGAACTTTTTGTAGTTTGCTAAAGGCTCCTCTTGAATCCAAGGGTCTTTCCAAAAGTTGATTTTGTCTCCCCTGCCTACTCTCCATTTTAGACCTTGCCATAGAAGTTTCCTACTATTGATTACATTTTGCCAGAAAATAGACCCACGTGGAGGATTAGAACAACTGATAAAGTGGTTTTTGCCCTCCAAGTATTTGTTTTGGATAATGCTAGCTCATTTCCCTGATGCTCCAATGCAAAGCCTCCAACCATGTTTAGCTAGAAGGGCTCTATTTAGATCTCTGAACTTCCTTAGACCAAGACCCCCATTCTGTAAATACTGGCAAAAGGTATCCCAGGCTACTAGATGTATACATTTTTTGCATTCAGGGCCATTCCATAAGAAATTTTTTTGAAGTATTTCTAAAGTCTCTTCCACTTTCTTTGACATCCTTAGGAAATACATGAAATAAATAGGGAGGCTTTGAAGCATTTGTTTTATGAGTTGTACTTTCCCTACAGAGGATAACAAAGATCCCTTCCAACCTTGTAGTTTCCTATTAAATTTATCAATAATTGGATTCCAAAGTTTATATTTCATATTGCCTATAAACAAAGGCAAACCAAGATAGGTGATAGGGAAATTTTCCTCCTTATAGCCTAGCACTTTAACTATTTGATCTCTTATACTTTTCTCTGTGTTTAAAAACATAATCCTACTTTTTTCATAATTTATTTTTTGGTCTGTAGCTTTTTCATAAGAGTCAAGGACTTTTTTAAACTCCAAAGCTTCTTCCTTTGTAGCTTCCCCTAGCAAGAAAGTATCATCCACAAACTGTTGATGAGACAAAGCTTCACCAATGGATGAATGTTTTAGACCTTTGATATTACCATCCTTTCTTTTTATTTCCAAAGTTCTTCCCAAGGCATCTGCCATAATGATAAAGATATATGGAGACAAGTGATCTCCCTGCCTGATTCCTTTGGTAGAAGGAAATAACCCAGCATATTTTCCATTGATCAAGATTGAAAAGCGAGAGTTAGAAATACATATACCAACCCATGCCCTCCATTTTTCACTGAAACCCATTTGCTCCATTATTTTATCTAGGAAGGACCATGAAACCCTGTCATAGGCTTTGTTCATGTCCAAATTAAGGAACATACTTGACACTTTCCTCCTTTGAAGAGAGTGTGTTGTTTCATAAATGGTAATGATGCTTTCAATAATCTATGTACCTGCAACATAAACTCCTTGATCTTCATTAAGGGGATGATGTTTTTCGATCGATTGGCCAAAATTTTAGTAAAATTTATATAAATTGTATTACATAGGCTAATTGGTCTAAAATCTTGCAATTTATATACCCCATATTTTTGGGAATTAGATCAAGGAAGGTATTATTCCATTCATTCAACAACTTACCAATGACTACATCTTCTTCAACAATATCCCAATGACTACATCTTCTTCAACAATATCCCAATGACTACATCTTCTTCAACAATATCCCAATGATGTTGAAAAAAACTTGGTGGGAAAACATCTAGCCCCAAAGCCTTGGCTGCTTCCATAGAGAACACAACTCTTTTAATTTCCTCCTTAGAGATTACCTTGCATAGATATTCATTCATGCTATCATTAACTCCTTTGGGAACATTGTTAATGATGCTTTCTATTTCCATGTTGCACTCTATTTTTCTTTACTAAGAAGGTTATGAAAAAAATAAATGACCAGATTTTTAATATCATTTAAATCCTCATACTTTCTACCATCTTCCCCCATAAGGTAGAGTGTTTTATTGTTGTTCCTATGTATCATAGTCGAAACGTGGAAGAATTTAGTGTTTCTATCACCTTCCTTAAGCCACAAAACTTTGTATTTTTGTTTCCAATGGATTTCCTCTTGGGCAATGGTATTATGATACTCAGTGAGGAGTTGTTTTTCCTTTTCATGCCACTCTGGTTTTCTCCCTTACCTCTCCATTTTTTCCTCTATATATTGGATATCCTTTTTAAGTAGTTGTTTTCTTAAATTGATGTTACCAAAAACCTCTTTTTTCCAAATTTTGATTCGATACTTGATGTTCTTTAATTTTTGGGTAACCATGTACATTGCTAATCCTTGAACCTCCTCCTGCCACCAAGATTGAATTTTGTTTGTAATGTCTAGGTGCATATTCCACATGAGCTCATACCTAAAGGGTGCTCCTCCCTACTTCCCCTCCTTTTCCATATCCAACAAAAGGGGATTGTGATATGATCCTATTTTAGGCATACATGTAAGTCTATGAATACTGTTTATGCTTAGCCAATTATCAAAAATAAGAACTCTATCTAGGCGCATTTGAATGTGATTATATCAAAAAATGATACAAAAATTTTGGACCATTTATCGATTTGTGTGTGTCATCCTTGCGTAAGAGCCATGCTAATCTTCTTTGTATCGTTTCTTTGGTACTTGTCCATTCTATTATAACTATACAATTATGTTTTAATCATTTTATTCTCTTATGTTTACTAAGAGTATATGCAACTACCTCTGTAATTATTTTTTTAAATTACTAAGCATCTTTTATAGGTGAGACTCTAATTGAATAAAATTTAATAAGCAATTTATTTATATTTCACTAAACAATTACACCATTATTAAATATAAAAATTTTAATTCTTTGAGTACATATTTAACAGTAATATTATTAATAGAGTTACATTATTTTCGCTATACCTATTCAAAAATTTGGTCCTACAACTAAAATAGTAATGACTTAGAAATTACATGATTTCATAACATTTGATGGCAATGGATTTTCAAGTTCATGGATCAATGGACAACAATTGTTCCTCTGTGTTGGAGTATATTACATTATTTGGTACATGTTAATGTACCCCCATGGTACCTTCATGGTACATATGTAAATATTAGATTAGGGTTGAGTCATAGTTTAGAGTGTGAGTATTATTTTCCCTTTCATGTAAGTGTGTATGTGTAGGAAATGCACGTGTCATGTGAGTGAGTGTGCAAGTGTAATGAGAGTATATGTGCACAAGTGTCTTATATGTAAGAGATCAAATATGTAATGTAAATATGTGCACAAGTGTCTTAGGTTAGAGTGTGCAAAGTGAAGGTCAAGAGTCATGTCTAGGTGTGCATACAATATAGAGTCATGTGTTCATCAAGTATGCAAGTGTCATATAGAGAAGCCAAGAGTCATGAGACTTGGCATATGGAAAGGAATAGTCAAGTATCCAAAGAGTCATTCTACTATGACTATGTAGTACTTCATAGAGAAAGAACTCACTATTTGATCAACAAAATATAGCATCAAGTGTTAAGTATAGTATTTATAAGAGAAAGAGGAGTAATAAATATTGCATACATTTTGAGCAATTAATATTGTAAGTTGTGCTACATGCTTTGTTCATGTATGATTCAAGCTATTTACATTCATATTGTTGTTTATTAGTGAATGTTATTTGATATATTATAATCCTTGATATACATATTAATTTGCTCATATTATTCTACTCGTATCATTATCTTGATATTACTGTATTGTGACTATATTATATTTGATCCTATGGTATTTATCCTATGAGTTTAATGTTAGTATTAAGTCTTAAAAAACCATCACTTTGGTCTCATAGTTAGCACCCATATTTAAAGCTCATTCCCTCTCGATGACTATACATATTCCTTGGCATTCAAATTTATAACCTAATATATAATTAACTTATGATGTTTTCATAACAATATTAATCCATCTATTTTTTATATCACTCTTGTATAAGGTGAGAATCAAATAGTTTAATTTAAACTTGTATTGTCATCATACCTAGAAGGCTAGAAGCATCCTTCATAGGCTAGTTATAGTTGATCCTTCATGTCAATCCTCATGGCACCTCATCTAAAGTGAGTATGATTAGGATCATCATAATTAAATTTTTATTTCCTCTCTAAATGCATTTTACCTTAATCAAATTGTAAACTTTTGTTAGATATCATCATTTTATAATAGGTCATCATGATCAAGCTCATCATTAAATTGAAATGATATCATCATCATAATCAAACTATATATAGCCAAAATCTAACATGTCACAATCTTAATCAAGTAATGAAAATCTAGCTATAATAGTCAAACTATCATACTATCCAACAAAACTTCGATTAACTTCATTATAAGATTCAACTATCTTAGGGCATCACAATCATTAAATCCATGATCCTTGTGCAAGTGGTAGCCATATTGTTTTAAAAAATTGTCAACTAAAATTACCTTTTCCAATCTCACTTTGCATTATAACTAGGATGTCACCTTGCCTATCAAGTCCATTGATTATCTTCCACATTGAACATTGTAGTTATTACTCTATGATAATTGTCAAGATTCCTAAAGATATATTCAATATATCCACTTGCATTAAGACTAGTTTTCCTCTTTCTTTCCAGATAATATTCCATAAGACCTTATGATGCAACATTAATCTACATTCCTCCAACATTAACAATTCTAAGAACATATCTCTTACATCCATGACTTCCAAGTAATCCTAATCCTTAACCAACTTAATATAGCAATCAGACTATAATTAATATTAACACAAGATAAATTCTTAAGAATTGAATACATAAAACCTTGAAGAAAAATTTAGTATAAACAATGTCATTATAATATCCCTAAATAGAAATAATTTATATTTCTTGTGATGCCATGATAACTTAATTATAATAGTTTTTTTTGGTTACATAGGAGAGTTGGTCACAACCACACTATTTTTAGTAACTGACAAGTGTAGGGTTCAAACCACAGGGGTTGCTCCCACCAAACCTATTCCACCTCATTATTGTTGACCCGACATGAAGGGGACCATCGATCGCTTGGGATTCATACCGTCATCATCGGTCTAGCATGTACTCAAAGGATTCAAATCAAAAGAATTTATGGTAAACCAGAGTGATTTGAACCAGAGTTGCTAATTATAATAGTTTTAATGTTAGGGCAATTAAAGTCATCACGAGGGAAAGTCCTTTGAGTAGTAAAGAAACTTGTCCTCCTTTCTTTTAAATTGTACCTCATAATTCAAAAAGTTTTCAAAATTTAAAGTCTAAAAATCTCAATGGAATATCTTTCATTGAGGTGAGATTATGGTTTATCAATCAATATTGTACGTTGTTAACTTTGAATATTCATTGGTCACTCATAAAAAAAAAGTCTAATGAATCCAAGTTTGACCCCTTCAGGTAGTCAACTAATTGATTGCCTTCTCAATAGGCATGTTGGTATTTCCATAAAGCCAAAAAATGGTAAAGGCATCTGAACAATTATATTGTTCATCCAATACTTATAAATGTTTTTTGTTCACCCAGGTGTTGTAGGTGAGTTGGAGAGGAGAGGACAATCTGCAAGGGAGGTCCCAGGTTCAAATCTCCACCCTACCAAAAAGTTGAATTGGGTACCAAAAATCCAATTGATAATGTTGGTGCGGGCAGGGCTGGGTGCGACCCCGGGTGACTTTGATGGTGTAGAACCCCCTGTTCGTGGTCTCTTAGACCAAGGCGGCCCCGCAAAGGATTTTTCGCTATTTAAAAAATAAAAATAAATGTTTTTTGTTCAAGATGTTGATGGCCTCAATCTTTGAGGAACCATTATCAATAACTTATTTTTCACCCTTAAGGCTTATAAAAGGGCTTTGACCTCTACAAAATTATTAAATTAAAGTCCAAATGCTTTAAGATACACAATTAGAATATTGAGATAGTGGTGTGAGAAGGTATTTTCATCTTTCGATGGATCTAAATTTTACTTTTAATCATGTAAATTTGATATAATAAAACTATTATCTTAATCCTTTCTATTAATTTGATAGTAAAACCATTATCTTAATCTAATAAAAAGAAGAAAAAAGAAAACTTGATTTGATTATCTCGCACTCCCAAGAGCACAAATCCTTTCTATCAAGAAAGAAAAAAAAAAAAGCAACTTGATTTGATTATCTCACACTCCCAAAAGCACAAATATATATATTTTTAATTTCTTTGAACCATACCATCAGGATCAAATACGAAAACCAAACTTTTTAATAATTTGAAATTGACTTATATAACTCATTAATATTGTATCATTTCAACAAATTGTGATATATATATTTTGCAAGGATGTCATCACACTTAAAATAGACTCATATGATTTCATTCTATCTCATTGTGACTATATAATACTTTAAACAATGCTAAGTGTGTCCATCACTTAGATGATTGCATTAGTATTAAACAATGCTAAGTGTGTCAATCACACTTGAATTAGATGATTGCATTCTATTTTACTGTGATTATATAATACTTTAAAATTTGGTTTAAAAAGGTAGGGATGCAATCTAATTTTAATTATATATATTTTTAAATTATATATACAATGCATTTTTCATGATGTATATTAATGAAAATATATAAATATATATATATTTTGATTGATTGGTTATACAGGGGAGGTGGTTACAACAACTCTTTTTAGTAACTGTTAAGTTTGGTTCAAACCATAGGAGTTGTTTCTAACAAATTTATTCAGTTGCTCGGGGTTTGTATCATTATTGGTTTAACGCACACTTAAAGGAGCAGACTACTACCTTTGCAAAAAAGCATACCCTTAAGATTTAAACCTAAATCTCTTCTTAAAAAGTACTCGAACTTAATCCACCTAATATATATATATATATAAAACAAATTATTATTTTTTGATTAAATAGGAGAGTTGCTTACAACCACTATTTTTAATAATTGGCAAGAGCAGGGTTCAAACCACCCCAACAAATCTATCCATCTCGTTCTTGTTGGCCTGACATGAGATGGGGACCATCGATCACTCGGGGTTTATACCGTCGTCATCGACTTGATGCACACTCAAAAGATTTAGAGCAGACTACTACCTTTACAAAGAGTTAGCTTTCCCCCAAAGTTTGAACCTAGAACTCTTCTTGGTAAGTGCCCAACCACACCTACACTTACCAATCCACCTAACTCTTGAAAATTAATCATAAACCACTATTACGAAAGTATCCATCACACAAAATAAACTCATATGATTTCATTCTATGTCATCATGACTATATAATTATATAAACAATCCTAAAGTATGCCCATCACACAAACTAGACTCATATGATTGCATTCTATCTGAGTCTGACTGAAAAACTTGACTTAAAAACTTTAAATCTTAGGAAGGTAGACATGTAATTTTAGTTACATGAAAGAGTTGGTCAAAATCACATTATTTTTAGTAATTGATAAGCTCAAGGTTCAAACCAGAGGGGTTGCTCCCACCAAACCTATTTCGTTTCGTTATTGTTGACCCGTTGTGAAGGGGACAATCAATCGCTTGTAATTCATTTCGTCATCGTCACCTTAACACGCACACTCAGGGGATTCAGATAAGACTACTACCTTTGCAAACATGATCGCTTGTAATTCGTCATCGTCAGCCTAACACGCACTCAGATCAGACTACTACCTTTGCAAACAGGCTGCCGCTGAGGTTTGAACCTGGTTGTCTTCTTGATAAATGCTGGCCAGAAGTACTTACCAATTCACCTAACTCTTAGGGATAGGCAAATATGTAATCTAATTTCAACTATTAAAAAAAAATTATACACAACCCACACCACCACGCTGAAATAAGCAATTTTCCATAATGCATACGAGAATCAAAGCTCAAACCACACGAAATTGCACACACATTGATGTTTAAACCTCCCAAAAAGAAGCCAAAACCCTAACCATTGCATTTTCCCACTAAACCTTTTTTTAAAGCGAAAAACCCCTTACAAGAAAGTCACTTGGGAGTCACCCGATTCTGCTCGCACCAACATTATCAATTGGATTTTGGGTACCCAATTCAACTTTTTGTTAGGTGGAGATTCGAACCTGGGACCTCCCTTGGAGGATTGCCGTCTCCTCTCCAACTCACCTACAACACCTAAGTAGTTATCCCCACTAAACTTAATTTCAACTAATTTAATTTATTAATATATATACTTTAAATAATCCTTAACTTTAAAACTAACATACAACAATAAATTTTTATACTAAACTTAATTTCAACTAATTTAATTTATTAATTTAAAAATATATATATACTTTAAATAATCCTTAACTTTATAATAACATACAACAATAAATTTTTATATTTTAAAAATAAATCTGTATTTAAATAATACTATAATCCAAAGCTATATATTTTAATACAAATACAACTAAGATTTTAACCACTCTACCCAAATATGATCTATTAGACCTCAAAATGATGGTAAAGCAGAAAATCTTATTCATTTTCTTTAATTTAAATTTAAAATATAAAGGAAACATAGGTGGCATAGATTGTGGTCGATTTTCCTCCAAAATCGTGAGCTTTGGCTGTTACTTCAAACTTGAGCTAAGCTCCAACCACATTAAAGATATAGGATGGGTCGAATAAAATCAAATGCTAGATGTATACTGTCACAACTGGTTCACACCAGAGGCTCCGGATAATCCTCCTTATATCAAGCTATATTTCATATCATTCATGTAATCCATCTACAAAATGGCAGCAGTCCTTGCCTTCTGTTCCCCCATTCTACACTTCAAAACCCAAGTATCCGCCGATTTAAGAATAACAAGAAGACACCCACTATTGCTCTCATCTTTTCCTGTACTTGGACTAAATCTTGGACGCAAGAGAAGCATGGTATCTAACAGATGGCCTTCAATGGCCCTGTCTGCGGCAGCAGACCAATCTGGAGTTCAGGAGTGGCCAAACCCAATGACATTAGAAGAAATGATACAGCAGGTGTGTCACAATCTTGTTTTTGGTTATTTATGGTTCAATGTACTTTGCATTATTTATTTATTTAACTGATTATATGGGATTGAAATGCTATCATTTTAATTATATCATTACCATTATAGTTATATTACGAAAACATTTTTGACAATCATAAAGATTTGGATTTGAACTTGGGTTTTTTCTTTAAAGTCCAAATGTTTAACCACTGAACTCTTTACTTCCCACTTGCTTCAAATCCCTTAATGGTTAAAAGGTGTTTCTATGTACTTGTGTTCATGTTTTTTTTCCATTCCTTGCTAATGTAGGTTAGTTGACAATTGTCTTACCCTGTGATGTCTCAGGCCACCTACCAGACTAAGTCATCTGGGATTGAAATAAATTGCTGGGTCATAGTTGATTATAAGCTGCTAATGAGTGGCCACAATGATTTTGGCGAATTTGGGTATTACTATTTCATCCAAAACAGAAATGATCATGCATATTAAGGTTGAATTACAGACTTCTAACTCTGGAGGGGTTTAAAACTAGTCAATTGTTCAAAACATCTGGCCTCTATAGCAGTGGTGTCTGGGTTAAATTGTGGTAGAAGAGTTACCTTTAGATGTTGGCAAAAGTAGTACAATTGTTCGCACAACCTTGTTAACTAAATTTTTACTTGAAACAATATAACAAAAATCTGGTCACTACCTAGTTGATAAGAAAAATGATGGTTTTTAAGTATATCACCATGGATGTTTATTTCTTATAAGTCAATTGCAGCTATGCTTTAGCAGACAATTCTTACTTGATTCTTGGGTGAAAACGAATTTATTTTCATGTGAAAGATTAATCAAGACAATTACTGATGGGGAGTTTTTGGAAAAAAATGTCTTCTTCTTAAATATGTGGAGTGATAAAATTGAAGTGGGAATGGATACATGATCATGTAGATCATTAGAAAGCAAGCATGGAGTAATAACCACTTAGGCGGAATGGTTTGTTCTATGAGACAGCCTTAGGAAATTGATCATGTAATTCTCAGGACTGCAAGGTCTACAGAGAGTTACATGGTTATTTGGAGCTCTTGTTACAAGTACAGACTTTATGGAAGTACTTGATTCTTTTTAAATTTTTGTTTTTTGTCTTGGAGTGGGAGTCATCACAGTGCAATTTTCTTCTGGAGGACATGATATGATTTTATCTGTTAAAAAGTTTGCAAGAATAACAGAGGAACAGGTTTTGAGTTCTTTACAAACATCCATAAAGGGTATCTAGTAAAATGTTAAACTACCGCGGTAGAAAAATAATAGTTGTTTGTTTCATACAAAGTTGCATTGCACATGTGTGTCTTCACCATCTCTACTTGTTAATGCTTGCATTGCAAGCAGCAGACTCAGGTTGACAAGAGGACACTGCTAAGAATAAACCTGTAACACTAGGCCACAATACAGAGTTCATAGCATCAATGTAAATAGTTCTTGGATTTGGATCCATAATAAGTTTCATATTACTTGATCCAATCTCATGGGCAGTCATCCTCAAACATCAGACCTTGAGGGGGACTTCATAGTCCTAGCAGATTACTAGGCTGATTGTCTCCTCCTCCCATTCTCTTCTAGTTGAGGGGGCACTAAATGCCTACCAAATGATACAACCACCTCCACTGGTGGTGTTAGATCCATTAGACAATGCCTTCCTCATTGAGCAGCTTCATCACACATACAACAAGGCAGACCTATCCGGTAGGACCACTCACACCCACAAACTGGGAGGTGTAGGCAGACATGAATTTCAAAATTCCTCTTTGCAGTGGGAGAATATTTAGCCTTGGACTATAGGAGATCATCTGGAAGAAATCCTCCTAGGATATAGTGTAGTCATTCTAGCTTATGCCACTTCCCTTCTTACAACATCAGGACATGCATTGGCTCATTCAGAATGACTGGCAATAGGCCCTTGTATATGGACTTGGATTATTAACAACTATAGTTACAACACTTTCACTTCTCTTGATAGTATTATTTGTATTATGTTTGTGATTTAACTGTATCACATGGTGCCACGTGCTACACATAGTTGGAATTTGTAACATTTTGTATACTTTTTTTTGGACTCTGGAGCACCAGTTTAGCGTCACACCATACTATTGTAACAAATATACTCTTAAGTTCCATTGACCTACATTGGTCACTTGTGGATATTAATATAATTTATATCTTTCTTTAACTTTTTTTTGGGGAATTACCTTATAGGCTTAGTATACTGACATTCAATATTGAGCAATCATTGGGTTTAAGGTCCATGTATAAAGAAGGATGATGATGACAAAGACTTATGATATCCTTTAGTCCAAACTGATATAGAAGACCTATCAAGGGTATGTATACATGGCTGGAAAATAGTTTTTACGATTTTCAAGCTTTATAATAAATTCTTTAAGCTTTGTTTTATTGTATTAATTTAAGATTTTATGTACTCGTTAGTGATTGAAGTTGTCTATGTAATTGATTCTAATATAGTTATATAACAAACATGGTAAGAGGAGTATGTTCCATCCTCTACTTTATTTGAATTTCAAACCTTGCAATTCCTTTGTCCCATAGAAGTCTTTGGGTGGGTCCATTTACCAGTTTCACTATGTAGTCATTATGAGATATTTTTAAATTTTTATTTATTTATTTATTTATTTTAAAGCGAAAAACCCCTTGTGGGGCCGCCTTGGTCTGAGAGACCACGAACAGGGGGTTCTATACCGTCAAAGTCACCCGGGAATCGCACCCGACCCTGCCCGCACCAACATTATCAATTGGATTTTGGATACCCAATTCAGCTTTTTGGTAGGGTGGAGATTTGAACCTGGGACCTCCCTTGGAGGATTACCCTCTCCTCTCCAACTCACCTACAACACCTGGGTAAATTTTTATTTTTTATTTTTTTTATTTTTTATTATTATATAAATTGGCTATATGGGATTGAAATGGACCTCACCCATATTACATCATGACCACATAGTAATAGTACAACAGTTTTGCATTAATGCATATATCGCTTGTCAAGATTCAAACTTGGGTCTTCTCCTTAAAAGTTGAGGAATTTAACTGGTTGAGCTCATGCCATTTGATGAAGTCCTTATGAGTTGGTTTGCAATCATTTTTTTTTAAATAAAGACTGGGAACCTTGTTTCTTATTTTGTTATCATTTTTAAGGTTATTAATGATTATGGTTTAAATATTTGAAATTGTCTTATCTATGGGGGTATCCCAATATTTCAGCCATTTCTTTGATTTTTTATTTTATTTTTTATTTTTTTGACATTTTCTTCTAAATGGAAGATGGGCTAAGCAAGATTGTTGGGCAATGGTGGGATGTTTATCTTGGTTAAGCTTAGACAATTTGCCTTCATATATAATATAATGTTTCAGACTTTCAGTGCTTCACTTTCATTAGGTAGTAGATCTACCTTCATGAGGAGAATAGAAAAGAGGGTATTGTAGTTACTTTTAAAGTAATTACTGAAAAATTATTTATTTATTTGTTAAATTTTATTTCATGTGATCTGCACCATGGGGCCTGTTGGTCATGGATCTGCCCTAGGAAAGGATTTGGTTTGCATACGCGCCCTAGACCCGGACCAACCTTGAAAGGCCGGAGGGAAGAGATGCCTTTTGTGCCAATCTCCGGAGAAGGCCGACTCCTATACTACACTACTTGGGGTTTTAGATTAGGGAACTGGAAAGAGATTGGGAAATTGCAGAAAGAAATGTAAATTGCATAGTAGTAACAGTGGGGAAGAACAAGCAGCACAATCACTTATCTATATCTAAACCAACAGCTATCAATATAGAGAATGAAATAGAAACCAACACTGTGTTTACTTCCCTATGTATCCTTTGGAAAACTTCCAAGTCCACCTATCCTCTAGTGCTTAAATCCAGATAACAAAATTACATCAATCAAAAAAATAAATGAAATGAGCAGAAATGCTTGCCAAAGGCGTCATACAAAGAAGATACAAAGTCAGAGCCAAGAATTCTTAGTATTGATGCAAAAGTTTGAATACAACAACTTTCTAGCAATATGTTCCCCCCCTCTTTACATTGTATTGAGCTGGCTTTTATAGAGGGATTTACCCCCGTAATAATTAATGTCAAAACCCTAAAACCGCTGGGGCAGCTGAGATTTGACCCTTGTTAGATGACAGAGTATCCATGGAATGTGGCTCACCCATGTCAGCAGTTATGAGGTATGGCTTCGGACAGGTTTTACCGCTGGGAATGCTTGTCTCATTAATGCGGTTGGTGGAACTCGCCTCCAGAGGCTTTTCCGGAACTGACAACGCCGTCTTGATGGGATGGGCAGGAGACCCGCACTCGTGTGCCATGAAGGCGCTTTAAATTTTCATCTACCGTCTCTTTCTCGGGAAGCGCGACCTCCGGATGCAGCCTTAGCGCTAAAAAAAACGCCTTGGATAAGCTTCGCTTGAATTGACCCCGAAACTCAGCTTCGTTGGGATTGCTGCTCAAAGTTGGGAGTTCACTGGATTTCTAGGTGAAACTGAGCTTTCGGGGCCAAAGTGGAGTTTTTGGCCGAAGTGAACATTCTGGGCCGAAGTGGAGCTTAGGGGCCAAAGTTGACATTCTGGGCCGAAGTGGACATTCTGGGCCAAAGTGAACATTCTGGGCGGAAGTGGATCTTAGGGGCCGAAGTGAAAATTCTGGGCCGAAGTGGAGCTTAGGGGTCGAAGTGAACATTCTGGGCCGAAGTGAACATTCTGGGCCGAAGTGGAGCTTAGGGGCCGAAGTTAACATTTTGCGCCGAAGTGGACATTCTGGGCCGAAGTGAACATTCTGGGCCGAAGTGGAGCTTAGGGGCCGAAGTGAACATTCTGGGCCGAAGTGGAGCTTAGGGGCCGAAGTGAACATTCTGGGCCGAAGTGGACATTTTGGGCCGAAGTGAGCATTCTGGGCCGTGCCTTAGCCAATTTTTCAAGCCCGAAGTGGGCTTTCGCTGGTTTTGCTTTCAGGGGCCATAACTTTTGATCCGCTGACCCGATCACCTATTATAATATATCGTTGGAAAGCTTAAGAGAAGATCTACAATAATGAAACATCAAAAGATCATTTTGTCCACTTTATCATCCTCTTTTAGGGCCCACGAAAATGCCAATGCTTCTGCATGTGCTTTGCCGATTTAAAGCTCCATACTTAGGCAAAATTTTGTCAAAAAATTTAATGTGGCAAAAATGCCAACAGGGCCTAGGACAACTCCTAGAACCAACTTGTGGCATTTGAAAGTTATGTTCAGAGTTACGCTGCAGGAGGCATGACTCAACAAAGTCTCCCTTTCAAAACGATGACGAAATGCACCTCAAATAATTTAACATTCACGAGAGATATTGGAAACGTAGAAATACACTTTAGAATACAAGACTCATGTATTAAGTAAGAATATGTTACACATGCTTAATACAAGTGTGTGACACTACTAGGTGTAAGGCACTCTATTTTGTTGTGGTAGCAAGAATAGTCTGTAAAGAAAGGGAAAAGTAGGAACATGAGAGGGGCTGGAGGAGACTAGGAAGGAACCAAGAAGATAGAAAGGAGTTCCCACACTAAACTTTATACAAGACGTGCAACGATTACAAAGCAGCTGGAAGGTGAGATGCTTCAGCTTCCAGCTGATCAAGAAGCAGTTTCAGAAGTAGTTCGTGAACTGCCTCTTCAGCTTCCTCTACATTTGACGCTAGTCGCTGGATAGATAGGTGGTTGAACTGGTCCTATGCAAATAGGTGTCTAGCATTTGGTGCTGCAAGGTTTGTTGTCATTTTGTCACTAGATGGTGACATGTGGAGCTAGCGCCTAATGGGTGTTGATTTCTATGTGTTGGCACCACTCAGATTGAGGCCACAGAAGTTATGGTACAATGATTCGACTTGGCGCTAGCCTTTTTGGCGAAGAGCCTGGATAGGTGACAAGGTTTGCAAGTTGTGATGGCTTTGATGTCATTCTCCTTGAGATTCTGAGCAACCCTGCTTTGTTCAAATCATTATGTATTCCAAGATAAGCTTCTGCTCCATATTTAACAACTATAGAGAATGAATGATCCATATGGAATCAATGATAGATCACTTGAAAGCATAACATGTAGGTATGAAGAGAGAATAGCCAAGTAACAGCAACCTGACAAGCTTGTGTCATTGTCATTTGACCATACTCCTTCAAATGGAGTTGGAATTGAAGGAAACCTCACAAGCGACATTAAGAGGAATGCTCAAAAGCAGTGTTCCACGGGGATGCGTCCCCCCGTTTCCCATGTCCCCCAGGACGGGGGGACGGCAAGGGGGACGTTTCCCCCGTCCCCCTTTTTGGGGACGGCTAGGAAACGTCCGGGGACGGCCGAGGCTCGTGGCCTCCCGTCCCCGGGACGTCCCCCTTTTTGGGGCGTCCCCGGGGACACCCAGTCGTCCCCGGGGACGGCTGGGCGTCCCCACCAAGGGGAAAAAAGAAAAAAAAAAAATTTAACTTTTTAACTTTTTAAAAAGGGATGGGGTGGGACCCATTTTGAGTCTCACCCCCCGGGGACGGCCTAGGCGTCCCCCATGGGGCCCAGCCGTCCCCCACGGCTGGGCGTCCCCACCAAGGGGAAAAAAAGAAAAAAAAAAAATTTAACTTTTTAACTTTTTAAAAAGGGATGGGGTGGGACCCATTTTGAGTCTCACCCCCCCTCCAAAACCCTAAACCTAAAACTAAGTTATATAAAGTGAAAACAAAAAAGTAAAAACTACTTACACTCATTTTTCATTTTTCAAGAGTAGAAAAAGAGAGCTGGAGAGCAAAAGGAAAAAGCAGCAGTAGCAAGGGCAGCATAGCAGCAGCAGTAGGCAGCAAAGGCAGCAAGGGCAGCATAGCAGCAGCAGTAGGCAGCAAGGGCAGCAAGGGCAGCAGCAGTAGGCAGCAAGGGCAGCAAGCAACAGCAGAAGGCAAGGGCAGCAAGCAAGGGCAGCAGCAGTAAGCAGCAAGCAACAGCAGAAGGCAGCAAACAACAGCAGAAGGCACTAGGTTTTTAAATTTTTTTTACCTCTTCCAAGCTGTTAGGGTTTTGAAGTTTTCAAATTGAAATTTTATATTTTAATTTCAAAAAAAAACATGGCCAGCAGTGCATCAGGGTCTTTTGAGGTTGATTTGGAGGAGGAAAACCAAACTGAAAATCCAAACATAAACATGAATACTGCTGCTGTTAGGGATTCATCCTCTAACATCCAACCCCAAACTTCCAAAGGGGATAGCACTGCTTCTCAACCTAGTTTTGGCTGCCCATCTTTGTTACTTAAAGAATATGCCAGGGGTCCATTTAATATAAAAAAACCACTGCTGCAATTTGTAACTAACTGTGACCAAGGGAAAAAAATTTCTGGGGGCTCAAGAACATGGCTGTGTAATATTTGCAAAACTACATTTAAGGGCAGCTATACTAGGGTTGAGTCTCATCTCACAGATAAGGCAGGAACAGGGGTTAGGGCTTGCCAAAAAATGACCCGGGCACAAGTTAATGAAATCCATAAGATTGTGCAAGAGTCTAGATTTAAAAATTTTGGTTTGTCTTCATCTACAGGCAGCCCATCATTTAGAGAGGACGTTGGGGCCTCCTTAGAACAGCCACAAGAATTAACCCAAACATCCAGTATGCCACCGCTGCCCTCAAAGAAAAGGGGAACTGTAAGTGAAATGTTTAATGTGCAAGGAAGAGAATCAGCAGATGATGCTATAGCAAAATTATTTTTTGCACATGGGCTGCCTTTCCATATTGCACGCTCCCCCTACTTCAAGGACGCAGTAAGAGAAATAACCAAGGCGGGGACTTCATATCTACCGCCTGGAGAAAATAGGCTGCGTACCTCTCTTTTAGACAAACACTATTCCAAATGCAGGTGTGGTTATGGAGCGAGATGAGGAACACATGGTTGACTCATGGATCTTCTATCATCATGGATGGGTGGATTGACATTCGTCAACATCCACTCATCAATATCATTGTCACATGTAAAGCAGGTCCCTATTTTCTCAAAGCCATTGATTGCACGGGAAAAAAAAAGGATGCTTGAGTTCCAGTTCCTTCGATTGAAGGAGGCTATTGAGGAGGTTGGAGCCTCCAATGTTGTACAGGTAATCAATTCGATAATTTCTGTTTTACTTTAAGTTTTAAGTTTTAATTTTTTCAGATTTTTTAAAGAAAATTAAAATCTTTAAATTTTAAAATTAGTAAATTACAAATCTAGATTCTAAATGGCTGTTAAAAACTTAAATGAGACCATTTTAATTTTTTGTTGTACACTACAGGTAGTTACAGATGCAGCCCCTGTTTGCCAACGTGCAGGCAAAATGATAGAACAAGAATATAAACATATTTTTTGGACCCCGTGTTGTGTTCATGCATTGAACAATGCATTGAAAGACATTGGGAGGATAGATTGGGTGAAGGAGATGGTTGCACAAGCCGAGAGATATGCAAATGTTCATTTGCAACCATCACACTTCGTTAGCCCTCTTTCGGTCCTTCTCAAAGAAGGAGTTCATCAAACCGGGAGACACTAGATACGCCACCTACTTCATTTTATTGGAGAGGATGATTGAGGTGCAAGATGCTCTACAATCCATGGTAGTATGCACGGAGTGGAAGAGGTGGCCAGAATCAAGGACAGAGGAGGGCAAAAAAATTAGAGACAAAACATTGGATGATAGTTGGTGGTCTCAAGCCAAGTAAGAAACCAAAATGTTATTTTAATTTATGATTTTTCAATTTTCATTGTTTGTTTCAAATTGGAGTGCTCATATGACAATGTGACATATAAGTTTCTAAATTTTGTTTTTGATTTCTTGTAGGTATATTGTGTCTTTTGTTGCCCCTATTGTTGCTGTCATCAGATATGCTGACACAGATGCTCCTAGTCTAGGAGAAATATATGAGACTTTTGACAGCATGTTGGGGGAGATTAAAAAAGTCATTTCTGCTAGAGATCCATCCCTGTTATTCTATGAGGCCTACATCAGGCCTATTATACAGAGGAGGTGGGATAGGATGAACACCCCCCTTCATATGGCAGCATATGCAGTAAACCCAAAGTGGTATGAGCTTAGGCCTGGGAGAGTGCCTCCCCATGAGGATCCAGAGGTGAGAGAAGGGTTTTTGGAGGCCATTAGAAAGATATATGCGAAGGAGGAGAGCTCAAATATTAGAAATGAGTGGCTCAATTTTGCTAATCTCGAGGGCCCTCGCTTCAGCCACCCAGAGTGTAGGGAGGATAGGGCTACCATTGCCCAAAAAATCCCATTGGATGGTGGCAGCTATATGGGGACAGCACACCTAACTTGAAATATTTTGCAATTAGGGTTCTTTCACAAGTTGCTAGTTCCTCTGCTGCTGAGAGGAATTGGTCTACATACAACTTTATCCACAATGTGAGGAGGAATAGGCTTACCTCTCGCAGAGCGGAGAAGCTAGTTGTGGTGCATAGCTCTCTTCGTCTTCGTGAGAGAGTTAAGCCGGAGTACAAGCAATCTCCAGCTACACGATGGGATGTTGATCGAGAGGATGCAGGACAGATTGATGAGGATGAGAGTCATGAGGGGTTGGTTGGAGTTTCATTGGAGGATCTTCACTTAGATGATGAGGGCATCTCATCAAATAGTGATACAGATTTTGATAGTGATAGCCCAACAGAAGTTCCATAGGAGTTCCATTACATTGTATACTCTTTTAGTTTTGAGTTTTTTTTGTTGTAAATGAGCATTGATACTATGAGTATTTCTGATTTTTGATTGTTGTCATATTTGAACAGTTAGTGATTGAAAAGTTTTAAAAATGACAGTCTTTGTTTGAACATTGGTGGCTGAAAAAATGATGACTGTTATTACTTAAAATGATGACTGTTTGAACATTGTTTGCACTTGATATCCTTGGCTGAACCTTCAAGTTATAGTTGTTGAACTTGAAACAATTAAATGGCTGCAAATTAGTAACTAATATGAGTTTTTTTTGTTGTAAATGAGCATTGATACTATGAGTATTTCTGATTTTTGATTGTTGTCATATTTGAACAGTTAGTGATTGAAAAGTTTTAAAAATGACAGTCTTTGTTTGAACATTGGTGGCTGAAAAAATGATGACTGTTATTACTTAAAATGATGACTGTTTGAACATTGTTTGCACTTGATATCCTTGGCTGAACCTTCAAGTTATAGTTGTTGAACTTGAAACAATTAAATGGCTGCAAATTAGTAACTAATATGAACATGAAAATGTTAAATGACTCAATTATGGCTGCACTTATGTGTTAGTAACTAATCTGAATATGAATGGCTGCACTTACATAATTGATTAGTAATATGAAATATCATTTTTGTTGGGTGTAGAATTTTGAATGTGTAGATTATTCTAAATTTCTAAAAAATTTCATTTTTTATAGTATTATACCAGCCGTCCCCCCAGCCGTCCCCGAGCCGTCCCCTAAAATCGACCCGCCGTCCCCCGCCGTCCCCGGAAACCCGTCCCCCGTCCCCCCGTCCCCCAGGCTTGTGGAACCTTGCTCAAAAGTAATTTTAGCTTCAAATTGCATCATTTGATCCTCATAATAAGTGGAAGGAAGTTCATATCAGCAAGTTGTGTTTTGGGCATATGAAATTCAATTGATTAATTATTTTCCCAATTGAACAAGGACTTAGAGGACTAGATGCAATTTTCAACCCAGAATATATTTGTCCTACCCTTCAAAATGGAAAAACTCAGTTTGTTGTGCAGTCCTTATTTCTCTCGCACAGGAGCCCTAAATGTGCCATACTTAAGGTTCTTGGAATCATAATTCATGTGCCTACCAAATTTCAGCACAAAACCCATCTATATGGACCTTGAAAAGTCCCAAAGACAAGCAGCCAACAAGCTCACAATGTATGGACTTAAGTGGCATGTGCAAGATGTCGAAAATTGAAAATGAACAAGTGTCGAGAGAAACATGTGCAGGGGAAGCATGACACATCACCTTCATGCCTCTCTACACCTTCAAGGAACCTAACAAACCTAAACATCAATTACATAGTTGGATTTGGAAGAAATGGAGACTAGATGAAGCTTTCTAAGTCAAGACTAGGAATGACGAAGAGCAGTTTTAGAGCCAAGAATAGAGGCAAGCCATTCTAGAAAAGGGAGAGCATGAAGACCATTGAGAGACACCATGCGATGTTACAAATCAATTCATAGCAGCTTTACATATCAGCAAAGGGCATGTTGATGGCAAATAGTTCTTGTACATTCTTTATTTTACAAGTAATATGAATTATAAAGGATTCACCTGTTGGCTTTCCTTCCTAAAGAGTGTTTTCCACATTAAATCACTATGTCATTTGCTGTTGTGTGTGGGTTTTCTTCTCATATCAACAATGTATTTTCATTCCTCTTCATTTTATGATATTTGCAAATTTGTGGTTTTTCATTCTTGGAAACTAGCAAGTTGGGGCTAGCAATCGACACTGATTTCACATGGTATATTTTTGCATTTGTAGTAGATTTCAAACTTAGTTAATATCGGATCAAGTTCATTATGGACTTCCCATACTTTGTTCTTGATCCATGCCCAAGGGGCCTAGGATGGTGGTGTGGTGGACATCTTCTTAGTTCAGCTAGTGAATCTTGGTAAGTTATGTGTTAGAGTTGTGCTATTGCACAAGGCACATTGAGTGCTTCCTTATATTATACCATGTTAGATAGAAAAGAGAAATAAAAAAGGAATGTTGATCAAGAAGTGTAGGAAAATGATAAATTATGTAAATAATGGAAAGTTATATTTATAGATGACACAAATGTAAACAAAGAGCAGAATGCAAGTCCCTCATATGGCCAAGATAGAAACAATACCAAAGCTTAGGCGACATAATGCAAGAGTTAAGCTGCATTTAGTGTTCAGGAATGCTAAGGGCGAAATTTCTCTTATTTTCATTTAGTTTTCATAATCTTGATTGTTGGACTATTCCTAGCACTACATATTTTAAATTGATACTACGTCTGATGCCAAGAGAGCCATTTATATTGAATAATTAATCTATACACAAAATGTACAATACATGAGTTTTCTAGAAGCAGAAACAATTTAGCTTTCAACAGTTACAAGAAGACAGTTACGGAGATTCACACAACAGTTCTTTGGATGTCTTCTTGTGGTGCTAGGTGAAATGGTGGGCCACAATGTGCCAGTATGCCCTAAAAATTGGCATTTGACCTTCTAGCATCTGAAGTTAGACATTAGAATTGGTACTAGTTGCATGGTGTTGGTGCCTGGCATTTGGACGTGTGTTGTGGAATTCATGCTTCTTTGCACCAGACTTTGACTTTTTGTTGAGGTGCAACACTTGGTTGTAGAGACTTGTCTTTGCACTAGCATCTATTGAGGATTGACACTAGTGGTCATGATGACTTGGGTGGCCATTGCTCCGCGGGTGTCTCCCCTTGAGGAGTGATGGCTTCCATTGTGTCTAAGTCCAACTAAGGAAATTGTTGTTTGAATTGATTAAGCGTATATCACTTTGACTAAGTGGCAAACTGGCCAACTTTCACAACTTTGAAAAAGTGTGAGTTCCTTGGCGGGTGCACTTGGAAGTGAAGTCTATCAATTAATCCTTTGTTGTTGGGCTTATTGTTCCAGATTCTTGTTTGATAGATGTTACACAACCCCTAGTTTAAGTAGAGGTGGAATGAACATAGGTGGACTGTATGTAGGGTTTCGCACCTCATGTTGAAGATTAGATGCATGTAGGGCAATAAGTGGAGGGATAAAGAAGTTCCCTTGAAAATGGTGTAAGACCTTAACAAAGTGGTTTGATCTTTTTATATGGTTAAGAGAAGCATTCCTTCTAAAGATGGAGCCAAACTCTATGTGCAAGTTGAAAGCTGTGAGGGGTGCGATGTTGATAATGTTGCTTCTTGTAATTCTATTGTTGGTTCAAGTGATTGCTGAAGTTTGTGATGTATATGCTTAATATGTTGCATAAAATGCTCAACTTTGTCCATTTCCTTGGTTTCACTAGGTGTCTATGTGCTAATAGGTACTTGGAATACTATGTACAATGAAGTGCTAGGTTGGAACCTGAGGTATACTTGGAAGGATATGTATAGTGAAGCACTATGCTGGAACTCCATGAATGAAGGAATTGTGATATGTGGAGTTGTGCAAAACTCGATTATATGAATGTTGGATGATGGGCAGATTATTATCACAAATGTGAGGATGTTTGTGATTATACATTCAAAGTAAGTATACTAGAGTTTTGTTCACCACTCCGGTTTGTCCATTTGCTTATGGATAGAAAGCAATTAAGTAGTCTAGGCATGTGTCGAACATATCCTAAAAGTGTTGCCAATGGACTACCAAACAAGGAACCACAATTTGATGCATTGGATTTTGGGATATCTAAGTGAACCCATACATTAAAAAAAACGTGTGTGCTATTTGAGTGACATTGATGCTTTCTTGTACACTACCATGAAGGTCATCTTCATGAACTTGTAAACCATAATAAAGATGCAATTTTTTGTTTCTTGGTTGAAGGACAACCTTAGAGAAAATCAATACTAATGAATTTCCATTGCTTGGAAGAACCTGGTAGTGGTGAGTAGATTCTCAAATTCTTGTTTGCTAGCTTGGTGATGTTGTATGGAACAAAGGATTGGATGTGGAACTCTACATCCTAGTGATGATCTGAGGCCAATAGAAACATTGTTGTAGTGCCACAAGTGTCCTACTAATGCGAAAATATCTGACTACTTGGAAGTAGTGTTCCTTACATATAAGGTGTTGTCAAGGAATGCCAAAGGAGACATAGAGATAACCCAAGTGATAAGTCATTGCTGAGATGGTGTTTGAAAACTGATTCGTCCTGTGCAAGTAGGTTGGTGTGTCGGAGAGATTCCCACAAACTAAAGTTATGGCCATAAGCATCTATCATTGTGATGAGCATATGGATTGGTGGATGGATAGACAATTAACTACTTGGTTCTCCTTACCCTTGTGTTGTTTGATCACAAGGTGGAACTAATATAGGTAGGTCATCCACTTCATGTGGCGTGCATTCTTTGGATTGCTTGTAGAGTGCAAGAACTGAAGAGGCTTATGATCAAAATGAACGATGGTCTCCTTACCCACTCTTTGGTGGTGTGATTGGTAGACAACTTGCACTATGGCATGAGTACCACTGCATTGTCCTTGAAAGTCTCTAAGTGATAGCTAACAGGATGCCCATGTCAAGTGAGAATGACACCTAGTGCATAGTTTGATGCATAGGTCTCAATCTCAAAACGTTGAATGATGTGCAGTATGGTTAGCATTGGTGTTGTATAGAGGCACTTCTTCAGGTCTTCACACGTGTTCTATTGGACACTAGTCCATTTGAAGGATGCTATATCGCACGTGAAGACACATGTGAGAATCCAAGTACGAAGTGGTGATAGAAGTTGGTAAGTCCAAGAAAATTTTGAGGTCAATTATGGTGGTTGGAATAGGCGTTTCTTGGATGGCTTTGATCTTCTCTGGGTCCACATGGATGCCATGGCAGTTGATGATGTAGCAAAAGTACTAGATTTTGGAGATGTTAAATGTACATTTGGCCATGTTGGCTTGCAACTTGTACTAGTGCAAGGAATCTAGAAATTGTTTCATATGTTCAACATGTTCTTCCCACATCTTACTATGGATGAGAATATCATCCCAAGTAGACAATGACGAAGAAACTAGTGAACAACCTCATAATATCATTCATCAGGTGCATGAATATGGGTGACATGTTGGTTAAAGTGAAGGCATAACCAACAACTCAAACAACTTGTCCTTGGTCTTGAAATTCATCTTCCAAATGTCTTTAGGGTTGATTAGCACTTGATGGGAACTTGATTTGAGATTAATATTTGTGAAATAGAGGGTGCCTTGGACTTGGTCCAAAAAATTACCTATGTGAGGGAGTGGATACCTATTCTTCATGGTAATTTTGTTAAGGATATGGTAGTCAATGCATGAACACCATCTTTCTTTGGTAGTAGCAAGACCAAGCTGCGATAGGGAGAAGAGTTTGGATGAATGTTACCTTGGTTGATCAACTCCTATATTTAACACTTGATCTTGTTGGTCTCCCAAATTGAAAAGTGGTAGAGAGCACTATTTGACGGAGATGAATGTGGAATAGGGGCAGTCTGATGTTTGATGACATAGTGAAGAGGGAGTCCCTATGGTTCCTCAAAAACATCAAAGTGAGGCTGAAGCAGCGTGTCCATATGTGAGGATTGTGCAGAAGTGAGTAGACTTCATGTTACAAGGGAAAGCCTCTTGGTCTGAGTAGATGTATCTAGGTAGACCATGAGTAGCACAAAATTTTGAGCATGAGAAATGAGTTTCTTGTACTGCTTAGATGAAACAAGTGCTATCTTTGTCTTGGACAAATACACGTGAAAGTATATCCTGTAGTGGACTTACTTCCATCTCTATATCCACTATAATCAGAATCCACAAAACCTATAACTTGCAAATTATCCAATCCATAGTAAATAGCAGCATCTGAAGTGCCTCTTAAATATCTAAGTATCCACTTCACTGCATTCCAATGCTCCTTACTAGGATTTACCATGTACCGGTTGACAACTCCCATTGCTTGGGCAATATCCGATCTGGTGCTCACCATGGCATACATGAGGCTTCCTACTTGCTGATGAATACGGTACACGAGACATGCTTGTCTTTTTTGCTTCTGTTCTAGGACACTGTTCGGAAGACAATTTTAAGTGTGAAAGAAGTGGGGTACTAACTGGTTTTGCATTCTCGCATATTGAAGCGCTGTAAAATCTTTTCTATATATGACTTTTGACTTAACCGGATCTTTCTTCCTGTTCTGTCCTCGTGTATCTTCATCCCTAAAATTTGGTTTGCTGCTCCTAAATCCTTCATTCAAATGTCCTAGCCAACTGAGCCTTAAGATCAATGATTTTCTTCATGCTGGGACCTGCAACTAACATATCATCAACATGCAATAGCAAAATAATAAAACTGCCATCATCAAACCTCTTATAGTATGCACAATGGTCAGCTTCACTTTTGCTGAAACCTTGGCTCTTCATGAAGGTGTCAAATTTTTTGTACCACATCCTTGGCGCCCATTTCAACCCATACAGAGATTTCTTGAATCTGCAAACCAAATGCTCTTTGCTTCTTTCTTCATAGCCCTAAGGCTGATCCATATAAATCTCTTCCTCGAGATCACCATACAAGAAAACAGTTTTCACATCAAGCTGCTCCAGTTCTAAATCGTGTGCTGCTACAAGTGCAAGTAAAACTCTAACAATAGTCATCTTCACAATGGGAGAGAAAATTTCATTAAAGTCAACACGAAACTACTGAATTTTTTGGGGCATCTTGCCCACCTGCTGAAACTACTGAAAACACTGAAACCACAAAGATGCAGAGAAGAAAAATAGACAGCTGAAAGGCGGAGAGAGCATAAAGGAAATTGGAAGAGAGGAGAAAGAAGGAAGGTAGCAGCAACCTTTTACAGATTTTCAGAATTGGTACCCCTTTGCAAAATGTGGCAACGGGCTCCAAAGACGTTTTTCACCTCAACTCTCTTGCCAACAAAGTGGCTACCACATCATCAAATTTTAGAGCTCCTGATGATGCATTACTGATGGTCATCACCATATGATCCCAGGTGTCCGGGAGGGAACAAAGTAGGGTGATAGCTCTGTCCTCATCCTCCATATTCACACTAACTGAAACCAGTTTATCGATAAGGGTATTAAACTCATTCAAATGATCTGCCACAGATGAACCCTCCTTCATCCTCAGCCTATAAAGCTGTTTTTTCAGAAAAACCTTATTTGTTGCTGATTTTGTTTCATACAACTTTTCAAGCTTCTGCCAAAGGGCTTTCGCGGTCTTTTCTTTAGCAACATTGAACAAGACAGAATTTGCTAGGCAGAGACGAATTGTAGAAACCGCCTTCCTGTCCAGCGTTACCCACTCCTCATCTCCTCATCTTTCATGCTGCTTGGTTTACTCACGACCCCTTTCAAAGCTAGAGCTTGGTCATTCTGAACCAACAAATCCTCCACCTTCATCTTCCATAGGGCGAAGTTCCTGCCATCAAATTTCTCAATCTTGAACTTGGTTACACCTCCTGTCATTGTTTCAGCTCCCACTCGCACAAAACCCTAGGCTCTGATACCAGATGTTAGTAAAATCTTAAAATTTTACCTGCAAGCAGAAAACACAATAACACAGAAAAGATAGTAACACAAAGATTTTACGTGGAAACCTGCAATGTGCAGGAAAAACCACGAGGCAATGGCAACTTCTTTATTTTATTGATTTCAACAATCTTTACATTCACACAACTTGTTTACATGCAAGGGGTCGTTCCCCTTTTATAGATAAATGAAGGAAGGCTCGAAAATTGTTCATTTCCTCTCCCAAAGGAAGACTCCAAAAATTGTTCGTTTCATCTTCCGGAGCTACACGTCTGGCGGCTACCCGTTTGGAGCTAGACGTCTGGCGGCTACCCGTTTGGAGCTAGACGTCTGGCGGCTACCCGTCTGGATGTCTGCAACTAGATGTCTGTAGATAGACGTCTGCAACTAGACGTCTGTAGATAGACGTTTGCAGATAGATGTTTGTAGATAGACGTCTGCAGCTAGACGTCTGCAAACTACAGATAGATGTCTGCAAGACGTTTGCAGATAGACATCTGCAGCTAGACGTTTGCAACTAGACGTCTGCAACTACCTTTTGTTGAAGAACAATAGATATCTGGATAGTGACTTCACCTCCTAACAGTTCTCACCAACTCCGGATTGAGTTAGATCACCATCTTCTGACAAAGGAGCGGATTTGCTTGTTTTGTCCCTTGGGTGAAGTTAAAACCCTTCATCACTTTATTTTTTGCTGTCCCATTTATTATGAGATCCGAGGTAGATTCCATTGCCTTTTCAGGGACAACTCCTGATCTGTTTCTACCTTCTTCAGATACCCGGATCAGCGGTGTCTCACACTCTTTCTTAGGGAGATAAGTTAGCTTCAATGAGATAAAAGTTCTTCAGATGGATCTCACCCTCCTCAACATCGACTCATCACAACATACTTCACTAGCTCCGACGAACCAGGTGACTCCGGACAGAAACACCCCACATCATCCAATTTGGACAGAAGCAAGGTCACTAGACAACACACCCACAATTTGTCAGGGTTCCGAACTAGCGCTGGTCAGAAACATATCATGGACTTTTTTAGCTCCAATACTTTGGCCTCGACTGTTAGGAGAGAATAGTTTCTGGGGGGTTCTTGGAGATTGCCCCTCCTAGGATGCTCCCTCCCCCCCCTCTCTTCGTTCTTCTTGGCGTGCACTCTTCTCTTCTGGACTGCAGCCCTCCCCCCCTTTGCTCTCCCTTTTATTTTCCCTTTCTCTTTGGCCTGGTTGTTGGGTTTCGTCTTGTATTTATCTTAGTTCTTTTATTTGTTGGGCTCTTTAGCCTACTAGCTGGCAGTCGTTGATTGTCCTTATAGTCCCTTGGGTCTTATTTTGGCCCACCGCAGACATTAATAATATTTCATTTCATTTCTTGAGGAATATGGTGGTCTGTCTACAACCGCAACTGATGTGAGCATACTCTAAATTGGCCAACAGGAATCCTAAGGCTGTGTGTCCAATGTCGCTCGACATAAGTAGGACGAGTAATAATGCTATTTTCGATCCTCATGAAATGCTTAATGTAGAAGGCCAACTTAGAACTAAGAGGTTGAGATGGAGTGACCCAAGTGATATGAATATATTGTCGATAAACATCATCTTAATTGCTTGATTAATCACCCTCTTGTCAGGAAAAATGTGGGGAGGAGCATTTAAAAGGAAGTAATTGATCTATGGAGATGCCAACTGACTAAAGAAGAGAAATATATTTTGACTAACATCCATTATGACAACCAAAAGAGCCCCTAAAGGTAATGTATTCTGAGGAGTAAAGTGCCAAATATTGGTATCTCTTTCGGCCTGAGGTGCAGTCACCCATGGATCTAAGGAGATGAAGCTGATAAATAATGTATTCTGATTATGCTTGCAGAATAATGGATGGGTAGAGCAGAAAATAGAGAGGACCCTATTTTTTTTAAGTAATAGGTTAGGGGCAGCTTCACACATTGAAGGCATTTTACGTACTTTATGCCTAAGAGATGTACATGGGGGGTGCCACTTTCTCAAAATCTCAGGCTGTATCATCTTCAAAAGGATTTAAAATGTATGGAAAACTATGTTGAGTGAATTGCTTTTGAAGTAGGACCTTTGAAGCTCCAGGATGGGTATGATCTGGTTGCGATGTGTATTTGGACTCTTCCCTCACCTTGTGGTCCATTGGACTGTATCTTTAATTTTTGGAAGGAGAATATTAGCCAAAAATGAATTTTGTCGTGTAGTGATCTTTGGGACAAAGGAAGATACGCGTGTTTGTAAAAGAGAATGAGCTACTCTCACTAGTTAACTCTTGCTGATAAGTCTGTCCTTGGTTTTCATTGAAAAAGGAAGAAAACAATCAAGCCACAACCCAAACCTGGTTCTGAAGTTACCTACTTAACATCCGTGGCTTTGGAGGTTCTGGCTGTAATAAACCTTAAGAGTGTTCAAACTTCAGATACACTCAATCACTACTCTCCTCTTCTCTCCCGAGGGGCTTCCTGCTCCTCTGTTCATATAATCCTTCCCTAGTCGGCTCCTTCACAATGTTACTTGATAAGTTGATAAAAAGAATGCTTCCTGCGAGAATTTTAGGAAGCATGGATAGTACCTAGTCAAGCAATATTTCCTTCTTGTAACAGAAAAAGCTACTGCTTGCAGTCATTTCTAGCAAGCACAGAAGAAGGAAGAACACTAATCTCTCCATGAAGATTTGACAAGATCCTAAGAAGTTAGAGAAATCCCCACTCATAAGCACACTATTAAAATCTTATATGATACATATTAATACACATTCCATTCCATTAGGAGAAGAACACAATGGGCTTGAAGCTACACATCATTACGAAAAATGTTTGTCACAATGACTATCAGTTACAAGAATCAAGAGAAGCCTTATTGAGATTTGAAATAATTTTCTTAGTAACAAAATAAAAATGAAGGGCAAAATAATATCAAAATTCGAAAAGCATTGTTTACCAAACAAATGTAGTGCATCTCAAGCTTGTCAGTTTTCAATTTTGTCCAAGATAAAATGTAAACAGTTATATGGTTAAGATAAGATAATTCTATTAATGTCCACAGATAGCCAAAGTAAGCCAATGGGACTCATTGAAAAGAGCTGTTCAATGCACTATATTAACTAAAATGCACTACAAAAATAAGCTACTAGTACTTAATAATCATTTAATTAGGTGTATTGTCAAATAAATAATTTTTTCTCCTTTTCTTGTCTCAGGCAAGAAATGCTGTTGAAAATGGCCTTAATGATGGAAAGTCACGTCAACTGCTACAGATTTTGCTACCAGTGGATCAACGACAGCTAAACTTTCTTGACACTGAACCAAGGTTTTTCTGAAGTTTTCACCTTGTCTCAATTTGGAAAATAAAAATGATTAATACAACTAGATAGGAATTCTGAATTTTGCATGCTATTTAAATTGGAAAGCTGAGCTTAGTCAGCTATTTCATTTTGCACGTTTCTTGTATTTTCATTTCTTCTAGTTCTTGTTGATCTTTTACTATGTTCAGACCAGGATGCATAAGGTCGTCATGTTAGTCTGTTTCCAATTCTGTACCACTCCTAGCTCTAAACACAATTTAATTAGAAAGAGAGGCATAGCCAGCTGTATTCAAAAGGGACATTTTAAATTTTTTTATCAATTTTTATGATTTCATTTCTATTTAACTATGTTAAACATGTTTATGTACTTCAGCCATTTATGTTCTGTTGGATTTGCAGGGATTATCCATGTGGCATTAGAGAGGAATTTAATGCTTGCTCCAAGGTTGTAGCATCAATTCTTCAAGGTTTTCAAGTGACAGAAGGAAGTGCAAAGATACTGTCAAAGCCTTTTGGAGAATTTGAAAATGAGATGGATCCCATGGCCGTTTTGTATCCTTCAAATAATTCAGTGGCTGCTATAGTGTTTCCCATTTCAGATACATTAAAACAGGTTATTTTGTTCTCTAGAAACCAGCTATTTGAATGAGTCATGCATTTCATCAAATTATTTACCATTCAATGCATTCATGACAAATTTTTCTTTCAGATTAGATCACTTGCTAAAGATGCTGAAAAGAGGCCCTTGCTTTTGGTGAATCCGCAATGGAGATCAACTGGTCAAGTTGTTTCTGACTTTGGCTTTGGTCCTTGGAAGAGGTAGTTCATTGTAGCTGTAAATTCAAAATCAGTTTTTTTTTTTAAATTACATTTGAGAACATTTTTAATTTTTAACAACTGCCTAAAAGATGTTATCTACTAGGACTGTAGTATGTCAATATTATCTTTGAGCTACCATCCTTTAAATTCTTTCAAGATTCTAATCATTCAAAGTGTTCTGGAGATAGCAGTTTGTATGAACAAAATAAGAAATTTAAGTACACACACTCTGTCTTGCCAGACAAGCAGAAGAGTTCCTTGGCACTTTTGAAACAGTATATGCACTGCTAGAACAGCGGGTTGGTGAAGCATCAAATATACTTTCCGGATCTGGAGGAGTTGTAAGAATATTGAGATGTTACCCTTCAGATTGGCATGTAAGTTTGAGGACTGGTTTTCTATCTCTGCATAATCCTTAATTGCTGAATTTCACATATTGTTTGGCATGTTTTTATGGGGATCTTAAATTCTAGTTGTGTTGGAAGTTGCTGTCTGATTATTCTATAAAGTAGTTTCTAGTACTTCTCACTCTGGAGTTTGTACCAGAGGAATATTATCATGTGATATTTCTTGTAAATCTCTTCCATTGTGTCTGCTATGCTTTTGTCAGTTCCAAGTTAAATTTACCTTTAAGTTATCCTTTTTCTATAGGTTGTGGGTCTGAAGCAAACCCTACCTGTATTACAGCAAGACCACATTATAGTGGTATTTTATTTTTTAACAAAATGTATTATCACAAACTGCCTTATTGCAGGAGTGACCATCACAATGCAAGGATATGAACATGGGTTGTGCACATATAATCACATCCCATTAAATTATGTTCCAGAAGACCTTAGACATAGTTTCAGTTATCTTGTTTAACTAATTTTATTAATTTATTGTCAATAATAAAGTTAATAAAGAAATAAAACAAGGATAGTATAATCCATTGTCCAATTTTATAAATTTAAATGTTTTTAGTATTTTACAATATTTAACATAACAGCAAGTTACTTCCAAAGCTTCTTATAAGTTAGGAACTTTGATTGGAGATACCCTGTTTTTTAAAATAGTGTTAGTTATGTAAAAGGAAATCTAATATTACTTTCAAAACTAAACCTAAAGCACAAACATAGGCATATCTATTTTTAAACATTATAGGCACACACACAAATATCATTTCACATTTGCAGTTCATGCTTCTCTACTTGTTTCTGCCAAGGGAAAATTTTGGGTACTCATAAGAAAATGAAACAGAAGTATTTGAATTTATAATATCTTGCATCAATGCTTCTGTCATGTTCCAGTATCCAGAATATCCATTAAGTCGTTCTTGTGGGCATGTGTAGTCATTGAGTATATATTATGAAGATAGTTGGCAGCGTTCACCTTTCAGCAGCAGCTTATGAAATCCAGCAAACAAATTGGCAGCACTGTGAGAATGGTTCAGTTGCATTGCCAGAAAGTCATTGTTGGATTGAAATGGAGATTTTCAGGTCCACCCTTGGCATTTTCCACCACACCATTTTGCAGATCCTCACAGATTTGCCAAAAACAGCATTAGAAATAATTTCTGATGTGATTGAAATTTTAGAATATGATAGGAGTCATATGGTCTCCTGCCTAAAAAGTTTCAAGTGCCTTAAGTTTGGCAATAGTGGCAGAATGAAGTCCCATTTGTAACAAAATTCAAATAGATTGAAAAAAGACCAAATGGTACTTTCACCTCCAAGCATGCCATGATCAAGAAAGACATTGACCAAGTTGTTGGGGCTATTGATGAGTGAAAATATATTAAGAAAAAAAGTGAAGAAATGCATACTGAGGGTATTTTGCTACTTGAGGCCCATCATGCTGCTGCAATATGTTTGTCCAAAAAGTTCAGACTTTAAAGGTTGGTGCTATTGGCACCTTGGAATACTAATTGAATGAAGTTGGGAAGTGTTGACTGGTTTTTAAGTAGGCAACAGCCAAGGGTTTTACAACCCTCCAGTTCAAAGCACTAGTTGCTTTCTTTCTTTGTTTAACAATAAAATATTTCTTTTATAATTTACAACTAACTATAACCATTTCAACTAGCAAAACTACTCACTTAAAAAAAACTGGTGTTTGGACCAATAACAATTAGAAATCCGCATACTCTTGTTCATTCATCAAACACTTGAACATATAAGGCATATCATGAATATGTTTTAAACTAGCAAGCATTAAAACCCATCCACTAATAGTTTACTTCACTTCCAAAAAACATTCATGAAACAAAGGAAGCACTTTCTTACAAGAAAAACTAAAATTATCTCTGCTGTGCTTGAATCAGAATTAGAGCTATAAACAGGCAAGAAAAGCTTAAAACATTCAAGTCTTTGTTTTTATTTTAAACTTCAATCAAATTAAAAGAAGTCTGAATTGAACCCTGAATCATCATGTCTTTCTCCCTAAAATAGAGTCTAAAAGGTAGTTAAACAACTACCGAGTCAGTTAAGATAACATCTGCCTCCATATAATGGGAGGACTTTTGAATCAAATCATTGTCATAAATAGAAATAGAGATAAACCTGTTGAGATAGCCACACATCTTCACATTGTTGAATGCTGGGTCTACGAACCATTTCTGGAAATTTTCCAGAGAAAATATCTCTGTAGATTTAATCTCCTCAGTCATCTTGTCTAAAGCGCTCCAGATGTTCACTTTGTACTGTTCTTCCTCAATTTAAACCCCCTCACTATCATTTGGTTCTTCAATTTTGATTTATGCTGCCAAACTATTCATTTCTCCAGCAGCCTTGTTGCTGATGGACTCGACCTCAAGCAGCACTCCATGATCATGATTAATTTTTTCTTGAGCAAATGTAATCAAAGTAGAGCATTTGTGAATTTCAGCAGGAGGTAGGTATGAATTGGTTCTAGGATTTGTCCTTTGTTGCTTAATCTTCATGAGGCCATTTTGAGTGCGCAAAATGGTTTTTTGCAGTGCATCAGCCTTTTCTCATTCTTGGCCAATCTTCCTTTTGGTATCGCTGCAAAAGCACAATTTTAGAAAAAACTTAATATATAAGTCAGATTTTACTTTTATAGCTTATGTTGCTGTACTCATGATGATCTCCTTGTGGTGTTCGGTGGTATCTACAACGGAGACTATTTCTTTTAAAGCATCGACTTGGAAAGTGAGGGATTGCACCGTGGGGAGGTAATTTGCTTCTTTATCTGCTATAATTTTTTCCAATTGTGAAACTCTCTCCTCAAGTATTCTGGCATGAGTCCTTTCAAAAGTTCTTTTAGTTTCTAAAACTTGAATGTTCTAGAATTGGTTGGTAAGTTCTTTTAGTTTCTAAAACTTGAATGTTCTAGAATTGGTTGGTGATCCTTTTCTCTAAATCTTTGAATTTGTCTCATTCCAGTTTAGCCACTTCAATATGTATCTGATTCATGTCCTCAGCCTGGACTTTATCTCCTAAGGCAATAGTCATTTCGTGTACTCTTTCAATTACAACATCATCCTCAGATCTCTTCCTTTTCCTAGAATATTTCCCCTTAAATGACTTAGCTTTTTCATCGTGAAAATAGTTTATTGAAATATCTTCAATTTTCGGGTCTGGAACATTTCTTCTTGTGGATAAGCCAGTGGACCCACTAACTTCTTTAGTCTAGTGCTCTCTGCTTGCCCCAATATGCTCAGTAATATGTATAGGTTCAACTTTTGGTTCTACCACATCATCGGTTGTTTCTCTTTGTAGACAGCGGTGAGTACCTTCCCGGGACGAGGGAATGACAAGGTTTAGAGGAGGAAGGAATGGCAATTCTGACTGGACAACATAATGTTAAGACTATGTTGTGTATCACCCAGACGGCTATAGCAAATTGGTTAGATGGCTAACTGTTGTGACTGATTGAATAGGACGGATGACTGATTACGAGTCACCAAAGACTGATTATCTTAGACAGATGACTGATTACGAGTCACCAAAGACTGATTATCCTAGACAGATGACTAATGGCGGATTGTCCAGACGGTTAGGTCATGACGGATGAATGATAAGTTGTTGACGGCTTAGTCCAGACGGATGACTGACTACTCCTAACGGATATGCCAGGACGGATCAGTCTCAGACAGAATGTCTAGACGAATGAGCTCAGATGGACTGCCTAGACGGATGAGCTCAGACGAACATGCCTTGACTGATGACTGAAAGTCTAAGACGACAATCTTGGGATGGATAAGCCAGACGGATGGCTTATGACAGCTCCTGTACGTCAATTATCCGTGCAAATGAAGTCACTAGCAAATGTTCTGGTTTCACTTGGGCGCTTGCTTCTGCAAATCTGCACAACATAGATCTAACACACAAGAACAACAACACATGCACAAGACAAGATGAACACCAACTGGATCATTGTATTAACAGAATGAGAAATACATCCATTACAATGCTACGTGCTTCTTTTGACTGCTCTCCTTGACAACCTGTGGATCTTCCCTGCATGAATATGGATGATTACAAAAATGAAAGGGGGGTGTATTTATAGTGTGGATCTAGTGGTTACTGTAACCAACCAGGCCCCAACTTCCCCAACTGCCCTTTTGTTACAGCGCTAACTAATCTGTCCAGAACTAAGCAGCATATAACTAATCAGTCTGTATTAACAAATCAGTTTGGAGCTTAACTAATCAGTCTAAAACTTAACTAATCAGTCCTTGACAATTACATGACGGCCGATTTGCACATAATCAATTTACATTACAAATCTTACTAATCAGTCCGTAATAAATGTATGGTGGCTGACTATACATATGTCAAAACATATTATCCAAGTTGACTATTCCAATTTGTATGTGACTCCAAACATTATGTAGGCGTTATGTCAAACACTAATGGATTTTCTTTTTTACTTGGAACTGCTGTCTACACTCTTGTGGTTCCCTCTCATTGTATCAATTTTTGCTGTAGCCTCTAACCTTTCCGTCACTTCAGTCTCTATTCCTTCGATGTCCACTTCCTAGAAATATGCTCGGGCATCTTTTGTGGAGGTTTACTCCATCGGAAGGTTTACTTCCGTTGGAAGAATTTCTCCTAATGAAAGTTTTCCCTCCAAAGACGACGCCTTCTCCTTAGAATCTCCTTTGTCCGTAAAATCAATTTCTTCTATCGGACGGATTCTGTCGTATGAAAGGCCCAAAATTTGGCAGACATTTCCTTTCACGAGATTCTCACCACTAGCACTTAACAAATTTTTGAAGTCATTGTATTCCTGCAGAGCTTTTTTTCCCATCTCTATGGAGTATCTTCTATCATAACTATCCCCATAGAGATTTCAATTTTTTATTTTAATTTAATATTTCTTCTTTCAAAAGAAGTACCTTGTTGGGATCGAGCTTGACCTGAATTGTATAGGTCATGTCTCGAAGCATCCTTCTTCCGCTTCCTTTCAATCATCTCTACCTAAGAATGCGCGTCCCTTGAAAGGTCTTCTTCAAACTCTCCCTATGTGCATTCAAAAGACCACATCTTCTCGATAAACCTTAAATGTTGTCTGACATTTCCTTCATGATCATAAAATCTAATATATAGATCTTCCAATTGAAGTTTATCAAAGCATGAAGCCCAAAGTTTCCTATGGTGAAATCCCAATAGAAAAGGGAATGGGTGGAAAACACATGGATGTAGGCCATTGAATTTCTTTAATATAACCATTGAGGCCGCCCATCATCTAATAAGCTACCTCTTGAGTGGCAACCCGCTGCTCTAGGAAGTACTTGAGACTTTGATGATTTGTTTTAATGGAAAAATGATGCCCAATGAGATAGGATCACTAGTGAGTAACCCACATGCAGAATTGCGAGCATCTCCTTTGCATAAGTTGATTTGCCCAAATTTTGGCTTGAAAGTGCTTTACTAGTGAAGGCCAAAGGGCGTCCTTCTTGCATTAACACAACTCCAATGCCATTGCCTGAAGCATCGCTTTCAATTACAAAGGGTTTGGAGAAATCAGACATTGCTAATACTGGAGTAGTTGTCATAGCGTGCTTTAAATCAAGGAAAGTTTGCTATGCTTTAAATCAAGGAAAGTTTGCTCATCTAGACTTGTCCAAGTAAAGGAATTCTTTTTAACATGTTCATTAAAGGAGCAAAAATTTTGCCATAGTTGCGGACAAATTTGCGGTAATAGCTGGTGAGACCCAAAAATCCACAAAGGCCCTTAAGAGTGTGGGGTTTCAACTAGTCTTGAACGGCTTGAATCTTCTTAGGGTCAAATTTAACTCCATCTTTGGTGGCAATGTGTCCCAAATACTCTACTTTGGTCAACCTAAAAGAACACTTGGACCTCTTAGCTTAAAGTTGATGTTGTGCCAAAAGCTGTAAAGTCTGCTCCACATGGATGAGGTGCTCGTCCCAAGAGTGACTATAAACCAAAATATCATCAAAGAAAACTAAAATGAATTTACGCAGGATTGGGTGGAAAATGTTGTAATGCGGAAGGTGCATTTGTCAAACCAAATGGCATAACCAGTAATTCATAGTGGCCCTCATGAGTGCGGAATGCGGTTTTGGGGATATCCTCTTCCTTGAGCCGTATCTGATGATAACCTGAGCGAAGATCTAACTTGGAGAAAAACATAGCACCATGGAACTCATCCAATAATTCGTCTACCATATTAATAGGAAATTTATCCTTAATGGTGAGCTTATTGAGCTCACGAAAATCTATACACAACCGCCAGGACCCATCTTTCTTTTGAACCAATAGGACTGGAGAAGAGTAAGGACTGTTACTAGGCTGAATGACTCCGACTTTCAACAATTCTTGTACTAATTTCTCGATTTCTGACTTAAGGGCATGGGGGTATTGGTAAGGTCTGATATTAGGCGACACACTATTGGGTACCAATGGGATGGCATGATCATGGGAGCAACGAGGTGGTAGTTCTGTTGGTTCCGCAAAAACTACATCATGCTTAGTCATAATGAGCTATAAATCTTCGGGAATTGTGTCCTCTGCTGATGTGGTTGGTTGGATTGCAAATATCTAAGCGATTACCCCATGAGAAGATTTTTTAACAACTTCTCCATACGATTTGAACTAATAATCTGAGGAGGTTCTGCTTGTGAGCCACAAAGAGTGTACGACCTACCATTCTGCGAAAATTGCATCTACAACTTTGGAAAATTCCAGGCGATGGTGTCCAAAGTACCTAACCATTGAGCGCCCAACACCATATCACATCCCCTTAGTTGGAGAGCAAACATATCCGTTTTGAGCTCATAGTCCCCTATTTTCAACTTAACATTGCGGCATTTGCCTTTGCAAGGCAAGGTCCCTCCATTTGCCACCATAACCTCAAAGGAGTTGCATGTATGTATGTAGAATTAGCTTGCTTAGCTATTCGGGGATCAATAAAGTTGTGTATGCTTCTTGAATCAATGAGGACTGTAAGACGTTGACCTTTGAAAAAGCCTACAATTTCATGGTCTGTGGAGTAGTAATCCCTGCAAGAGCATGAACACAAATTTCTGGTGGTGGCTCTTCTTGTGTGTCACCCTTATCTTGTGGTGGTTCCTTGGATGCTTCTTCTTCATCCTCAAGTTGTTCACTGCTTGCTGGCTCCTCTAAATCAATCAAGAATAGTTCAGTATTGGATGTGAACTTAGAAGGAAAGGAGGTTTGGCCTGTGAAAATTTAGATGGCCTCCTTTGAGTTGAAGATTTTTCTTCAGCCAACTGTGCCAAGCTTATGGCCTGCATCATAGTTTGCGGTTTGAACATCTTGACCTCAACCTTGAGATCATCCTTCAAACCACTGATGAAACAACTAAAAAAAATCCTTCATTCAACCCTTTGGTCTTGTTAGCCAATTTATCAAATTGGGTTTGGTAGTCATGAATTGTAGAGGTTTGTCTCAGTTTTGTGACAGAGGAGGATAATCAATTACTTATGAAGGATGTCACAAAGGAAGAACTAAATGCTGTCCTGACTTATTTCAAAAAGGATAAAAGTCCGGGGCTTGATGGATGGCCTGTGGAGTTTTTCCTAGTTTTCTATGATGTTGAGGAGGATCTTCTTAGAGTAATGGAGGAAGTCAGGTTGAGTGGTCAGGTTTTGGGGCTTTTAACTCCACTTTTTAGCTTTGATTCCCAAAAAGGAGAAGCTTGAAACCTTTGATGAATTTAGACCTATTTCCTTGTGTAACTGTATCTATAAAATCATTGCAAAGATTCTGGCTATTAGATTGAAGAAGATTTTCTCTGAAGTTATTTCCCAGGAGCAGTTTGTGTTTATAGCAGGTAGGCAGATTTTTGAACCCATAGAAGCTTCTTAAGAGGGCTTTCACTCTATTAAAACTAAAAATCTTCCTGCAATGGTCCTTAAACTAGATCTATCTAAAGCTTACGATAGAATTAGTCGGTTCTATCTCATATTGATGCTCTTACATGTGGGTTTTAGCTAGCCAGTAGTAAGTAGATTATGGGATGCATTTCTTCTGTATCTTTTACTATTCTTATCAATGGATCAGCTTCTAAATTCTTTAGACCCTCGAGAGGACTGAGATAGGGATGTCCTTTATCCCCTTTACTTTTTTTGCTTGTTGCTGAAGGATAGAGTAGAGCTATTTTGGATACAAAGAGGGCAAGATCCATGCCGAAGATAAAAGTGGGGGTCCTTTATTTATCTCATTTATTATTTGCTGATGATGTATTGCTATTCATTAATGGCAGTTTAAGGGAAGCTATAAAGTTGAAGGAAATCCTGGACACTTATAGTATTGCTACTCGTATGGAGATTAATTTTCAAAAATCCTCTATTTGCTTTATTTGTCTAGAGCAGGAGACAAGACAGGGTCTGATTAAACTTTTTCCTTTTAATCTCTTAGATTTCGAGGAAGACTTTAAGTATTTGGGCTTTGTACCGAAGCCAAATAGTTATAGGAAGAGAGATTGGAGATGGTTTTAAGAGAAGATTGAAGTTAGGATTAACCATTGGTGTAATAGATGGTTGTCTATTGGTGGGAGATTAATACTTGTAAAGTTTGTTCTCGAGGCAATTCCAGTGTTTTGGCACTCCTTGGCCTTCATTCCCAAAGGAGTTCTAGAGACATTGCTTCAGATTTCTTTGGACTGGACGCAAGGAACATGAAGGCATTCCTTTAGTTAAGTGACAGAGTATTGCTAGGCAAAAGGAGGAAGGTGGTTGGGGACTAAAAAATATCCATATTTTTGGTTCTTTGGCAACAAATAGCTTGTGGAGGATTCTAACCAGAGAAGGATCATGGAAGAAGATTATTGAACAAAAGTATATTCGTCCAGGGACCTTTATGGATTGGATCAGAAGTCTAATGAAAAGCATAAAAATGTTTCCATTCAATGGAAGGCGCTAGTACAAGCCTTTCCTATGATTGGAAAATATTTGGCTTGGAAAGTGGGCAACGATGAACAAGTTAGAATAGGGGCTGATTCTATTTTGGGTTGTGGAGAAAACATTTTGTTGCCGGAAGCTATGATAAGTTCTTTACAAGACAAGGGTTTTTACTTTCTTCATCAGGTGGGGGAATCAGATTCTTTTGGTCTTTGGATCCAAGGTTGGAAGCAGGCTCAAGTCTTGGGTTTTTTCAGTGAGTAGGCTGCTTTGTGGAAGGCTTACACTGATAGTCTTAATAAGAGTCATATCAAGCTGAGAGCTGAACCAGATATTATTGCTTGGTCATACAACAAATCGGGGGTTAGTATACAACTAGACTTGGCTACAAAGCAAGTTTTGACCCTAATCCCCAAGGGCCTGCTTGGTGGTGGAAGCAGATTTGGAAATTGTTGGCCCCAAAGAAGACAAAAATTTCCATGTGGTTAGGTTTGAGAAACAAGGTTTTGACTTGGGATGTTTTACAGAGGAGAAGCAGACAAGGTCCAATTATTTGTATGCTATGTCGGTCAGAGGAGGAAAACATCACACATTTGTTAAGCAAATGCCCTTTTTCTCAACAGGTTTGGTTAGAAGCTGAACAAATAATTGGAGTTCAAAATATTTGGGAAGGAGAAATAATGGAGGTATGCTTAAGATAGTGGTTTTTGAAAAAAGAGCTGAAACAATTTTTTTCTTTACCATGTTTTATATGTTGGGGTATATGGTTGGCACGAAATGCAACTATTTTGAAGGGAAGTTTATACCCCCGTTTCAGGTCATATTTCAAGTGAGGACTTTGGTCTCAATCAACAAAGAGTGTTGCAAACGTAAGAAACCTTGATAAGTGTAGATAGGAAAATTGATATGTTTGCATTTAGTGAATACGTTTTGGTATTCTGTGTTATTTTGTAGTTGTATGCAGTTTGACGGAATTTGCGTACATATATTTAATAATGTTATAAAGTGGCAATTTAATATTGTATGTAATAATAGGATGTTAAGTCATGTATGTCGGTAAAGTCATAAGTCATAAGTTAGTTTGTCTTGTAGTGGGAAATGATATGTAAATGCAAGTTAAATGCAAGTGAAATGTAATTTAGAAGAATGATGATGTGTTAGGTAGTTGGGGGGTGCAACTAATTTCTAGTTGTATAAATAAGACCCTCCCCTCATTCATTCATTCATTGTTGGAGGAGCATTGGTATGTGTGAGAGAAGGTTGGTGCATATGTGCATATGGTAGGATGCAGTCGACTCTTGTATGCAATCATGAAGAGTATTCTACATAGAGTTTGCAGATTGTATATGAAATGCTGTAACCAGATATGCCACTTGAATTTATTTATCTGCAATTGTTGCTGCTGCTGCTGTTTCTGTGCTTTGTTTCTATGTATTGTTATTGCTAATAGTTGCAGATCTGTAGAATTATTTAAGTAGAAATGAAATTGTGTGTGAGTATATTAAATTTCATTTCTACAAGTAGACAATTTGTTCATTGAAAAATCTCAACCATGGGGCCTTTTTGATGGGGCCAGTCAAAGACAGTTGGATTTTAGTAGCGTGGGAGGCATTCTGTACTTCTCGGATACCCACTATATCAAATTTAAAGCAGGTCTTGGGATAGGTTCCAACAATTTTGCTGAGTTTTAGACATTGAGATTACTAATGAAGTGTGCTTTGGAGAGAAATGTGAAAAAATTAAATTTTTTTGGAGATTCTACTCTGGTCATCAACTGGATGAATGGATCTACTCAATTACAAAATAATCTGCTCAGACCGGTGGGAGATGAATTGCTGGAGGCGATTTCCTTTTTGAAAATATCTCTTTTACTCATGTTTACAGGGAATTAAATCAGGAAGCAGATAGGTTATCAAAAGAAGGTTAGCAGGTTCCAGAAGGTTTCTTGCAAATGAAAGAGATCAAGGATGGAGTTTCGTCTTTCACTCACATATCATACCCCTAGTTTCTATGCTAGCTCTGGGTTTTTACTGTGGGTCTGTCCATTGATTAGAGCTTTATGGCAGATTTTAACTATTTCTTTTCTTTCTGTTGTTTTCTTCTTTCTGCTGGTTTCTTTTTTGTTGGTTTCTATCCTAGTTATGGACATGGAGGTTATTTTGATGATTATGTATTGATATATAATGATCTTTATCCTTATTATCCCCATGTTGTTTTGAAGATGGGGTTTCCTCTCTGATTTGTCCGACTGTAATTTTATTTTGACTCCCAGTAATCTGTTTTATCTGGGTTTTTGTTTGTGCCAAGGCACCTGAGAAGTGTAATTTTCTTTCATTTTTGAAATAAAATTACAATTTTTTTCTTGTAAAAAAAAATAACACTAATAATTATCCACCTAATGATTACATAATGCCAAATAATGTAATATACTCTAACACCCCCTCGTATTACATTATTTGGTATAAAGATCATTTTTGGACTTTGACTCTGGCTCTATTATGTGTAGGCTTATGCTTCTATTAGCTTTGGATCTCCTGGATCTGGCTCGACTGGATCTATTTAACCTCCACTAGGTCTGCCTCTATGAACTGTCTAGGTTTGCTTTTGGGTTAATACCTTTGGGTCTCCGCCTCTGGATCATCAATACCTTAGGGTCGCCTTTGGGTCGCCTCTCGGCCATCACTGCCTCTGGGTTGCCACTCTGCCATCATTACATCTCGGTCAGACACTGGAACAACCATAAGGTCATCACCTCTGGCAAATCATCATTGAACTATAACTTTGGAGTCATCCATATCCTTGGAATCTTCCACATAAGCATTCTTCTACAGGTCCTTGTCACTATAGGTCATCTTCCAAGCTGTTCTTGGGTCATAATATTCTGGTACTGAAATTGTTTATTTCACACTTCTCCATGGGAAAACTCACATTATTCTTTTGATTTTTCACTACACTTGGTTTCTTTTTGTAGAACCCACACAACATTCTTTCATCTTATCCCATTCATACATACTTACCCATCCACAATTAATTTTTATTTTGTTATTTTTCTTTTCTTTATATTGAAAAGATCTTTGGGAATGATTATTTCCTCCACAAATTTCACAACAATGGAGGTCCCAACATTTCTCTATCACATGTCCATATCTGCCACAATGGTTACAATTGTTCCCTTTTTCTGATTCCTTTTTAACAACTTTTGTCTTATTGATATCTGACACACATTTGGTTTCATTGTTTCCTGTTACAAATTTCCCTGTTACAAAATTGCTTTTACCATTCCTTGATTCACTATTACTTGTTTGTCCTTCATTGTTACCTGTCACAAAATTGGTATTAGTGGTCCCTATCACAATTTCACTAGCCTGTCCTGTATATCCAAGGCCTTCATATTTTGGCCTTATTTTTGGTATTATGGGCTCTTTCATGCCTTGCTCATATTTTCCCAAACCTATACCTTTGTATCCCATTTTATTTAACAATTTTGAACCAATCCCTTTAGTATGCCTTTCAAATTATCCAAATCCTTCGTTATTATCGTTATGGCCCTTGTTACAAAAATGGTATTAATGGTCCCTATCACAATTTCACTAGCTTGTCCTGTATATCCAAGGCCTTCATATTTTGGTATTTTTTTGGTATTATGGACTCTTTCATGCCTTGCTCAAATTTTACCAAACCTGTACCTTTGTATCCCATTATTTAACAATTTTGAACGAATCCCTTCAGTATGCCTTTCAAAATATCCAAATTCTTTATTTCCACAATTGTTTAAACACCCTCCTATATTACATTATTTGGTATAAAGATCATTTTTTGACTGACTTTGGCTCTGGTTCTATTATGTGTTGGCTTTTGCTTCTACTAGCTTTGGCTCTCTTGGCTCTGGCTCAACTAGATCTATGTTTCCTTCACTAGGTCTACCTCTTTGGATTGTCCGAGTTTGCCTTTGGGTTAATACCTCTGGGTCTTCGCCTTAGGGTCATCAATACCTTAGGGTTGCCTCTAGGTCACCTCTTGGCCATCATTGCCTCTGGGTTGTCTCTTTGGGTCGCCACTCTGCCATCATTACGTCTGGGTTAGTCATTGGAACAGCCATAAGGTTATCACCTCTGGCAAATCACCATTGAACTATAACTTTGGAATCATCCACTTCCTTGGAATCTTCCACATAAGCATTCTTCTACAGGTCATTTTCACTATAGGTCATCTTCCAAGCTGTGCTTGGGTCATAATCTTCTGGTACTGAAATTATTTATTTCACACTTCTCCCTGGGAAAACTGACATTATTCTTTGCATTCCACAAACTTTGATTTTGTACTACACTTGGTTTCTCTTTGTAGAACCCACACAACATTTATTTCATCTTATCCCATTCATATTTACGTATCCATCCACAATTAAATTTTATTTTGTTATTTTTCTTTTCTTTATATTTTTTTCAATTGGTCTAAAAATTGAGTTTACACGGGTTTTTTTGAGGGGTCCCCGTCCCCTCTTACTGGGGTTTGAACTTGGGTCTCTTGGATGAAAGCCCAAGGACTTACCACTACGGTATCCCTCACGGGTCTTTCAATGAGTTTACATAGTTTTTTATGAGGGGTCCCGGTCCTCATACTGAGTGGGGTTTGAACCTTGGATCTCTCAAAGAGAGGCCAAAGCCCTTACCACTGCAGTAAGCTCGTAACTTCTAATGAGGTTACACAGGTTTTTATGAAGGGTCCCGACCCCCTCATACTGAGTGGGGTTTGAACCTTGGACCTCTCAAAGAGAGGCCAAAGCCCTTACCAATGTAATAAGCTTGTAGCTTAAAAATTTGAGTTTACACGGGTTTTTATGAGGGGTCCTAGTCCCCTCGTACCAAGGTTTGAACTTGGGTCTCTTAGATGAAAACCCAAGGACTTACCACTACGGTATCCCTCACGGATCTTAAATGAGTTTACATAGGTTTTTATGAGGGGTCCTAGTCCCCTCATATTGAGTGGGGTTTGAATCTTGGACCTCTCAAAGAGAGGTTGTAGATAAGAAAATTGATGTCTTTATTTGCTAAATCAGTTTTGGTATTATGTGTTATTTTGGAATTGTACGCAAAGTGTTTGACAAAATGTGCATTCATATATTTAAATATGTTGTAAAGTGCAATTTAATATTGTACGTAATAATAAAGTGATGTAAGTCAATTATGTTGGCTAAATTACAAGTTATAAACTATTTCGTCCTGTAGTGGGAAATGTCAAGTAAATGCAAAAGCAAATGCATATGAAATGTAATTTGGGGAAGTTATGAGGTAGTTGGAGGGTAAATACTTTTTGGGTGTATAAATAAGCCCTCCCCTCATTCATTCAAGTGGTTCATGCATTGAGGAGAGTCATGCAGGTTGGTGGATTAACAAAACAGAATTGGTACGTGTGAGAATTGATGCATATGTGTATAGGGCAAGATGCAGTGTAGTCTGGTATGCAGCCATGAAGAATATTCAGCCTAGGGTTTGCAGGCTGCAGATTGTAATGCTGAAACTGTAATGCTGTACTGTAAATGCCATTGTTAATATAAAACTGCCTGTAATTATTGTCATCTTCTATTGCTGCTGTTTTTGCCATTGCTGCTGCTGTTATTATTGCTGTTACAGGTTCTGTGCATTATTATTTCTATACTACAATGACTGGAGATCTGTAGAATTATTTAAGTAGAATGGAATTGTGTGTTAGCATGTAAAATTTCATTTCTACAGAGGCCAAAGCCCTTACCATTGCAGTAAGCTTGCAATTATCTAAAACTATTCTATTACATCATCACCACAAACCGGTATTACATCAAGTTGGCTATTTTAAGCATGTATCCTTGGCAAGAGTTGAACCTCGGTCTCCTCTTTCAAAGTTGAGGAATCTAACCGGTTGAGCTAATGCCTTGGATATTTTTCTTTTCTTTTTATTGACAAGATCTTTGGGAATTATTATTTCCTCCACAAATTTTAGAACAATGGAGGTCCCAACATTTCTCTATCACATGTCCATATCTGCCACAATGGTTACAGTTGTTCCCTTTTTCTAATTCCTTTTTAACAAATTTTGTCTTATTGATATTTGACACACATTTGGTTTCATTGTTTCTTGTTATACATTCATTGTTTTTTTTTTTTTTTTTTTTGAATTTACGTGGTGGAATTGGTAGCTGCCACGAACCCGGGCAGGCTGTCCGGATTTTATGGCCGCCACAGTATTCTGCGCTGTCCACCCCGGAAACCGCCACACAGATCTTCGCGCAATCCACCCCTATAACCACCATGCCACAATCATTTTAAACCTTTTACGCTGCTGAAAGCACCAGGAAAGGGACAAGCGTTCAGTCCGGCAAGGCCCAAGATTTGAACCTTGGACCTCCGCCTCTTACGGGGTTTGGTCGAACCAATTGGTCTACGCCTCGGACCTTTTGTACATTCATTGTTACCTGTTACAAATCTCCCTGTTACAAAATTGCTTATACCATTCCTTGATTCACTATTAACCTTTTGTACATTCATTGTTACCTGTTACAAATCTCCCTGTTACAAAATTGCTTATACCATTCCTTGATTCACTATTACCTTTGTCCTTCATTGTTACTTGTCACAAAAATGGTATTAGTGGTCCCTGTCACAATTTCACTAGCCTGTCTTGTATATCCAAGGCCTTCATATTTTGGCCTTATTTTTGGTATTATGGGCTCTTTCATGCCTTGCTCATATTTTCCCAAACCTGTACCTTTGTATCCCATTTTATTTAAAATTTTTGAACCAATACCTTTAGTATGCCTTTCAAAATATCCAAATTCTTCATTATCATCATTATGGCCCTTGTCACAAGACTTGATGTTTAAACTTCCATTTTTCTTATTTCCACTATTGTCTTTGCTACTAAACCAAGTCTTTTCATCATTACTTTGAACTCTGCCACCATCATTCAAACCTTGAACTCTTTCATCTCTACTCTGATTTGTGTCACTTTCATGAACAATATTCAAATGCTCAAAGATGTCTTCATCAGAATGACCTTCAACACATTCTGAACTGTCATTGTCACTATCACAATCCATTATGACAATATGGCCTTTATCATGGCCACCACAAACAACTTCTGCATTCCCTTTATTTTCTCGAACAATCCTCAAATAATTAGTGTCACAAGCTTTATCTCCCCTTTTTACAAGATCTCTTGTATCATAACTTAGACTTGTTGTCACATTTTTGCACGGGTGCAATGTTTTCAATTTTTGTAACAGTGTTGCTCTTCCCTTTCTCTCCTCCTCTCTTTCCCCTTTCTTTTCTCTCCCTTTCTCTCTCTTCCCTACATTCTCATTCTTCCCTCTTTCTCTTGAGCCCCTCAGTCAAAATCTCAAAATGACAGCAGTTGCCCTGAAAAATGGCTAAGTATCAGGGCGCAATCCGACTTCGCAGCGAATTCGGAGTGCGCCCTCCAGTTGAAGCGCAACAGGAATGCAAACTGCGCAGTGCGACAAGATCAGCCAGAAAATTCTAAGTGTTCAGCAGCGAATTCGGAGTGCGCCCTCCAGTTGAAGCGCAGCAGGAATGCAAACTGCGCAGTGCGACAAGATCAGCCAGAAAATTCTAAGTGTTCAGGGCGCAATCCGACTTCGCAGTGAAGTCGGACTGCGCCCTGCTTTCTGGGCGCACTAGGTAACAGGCTGGCAGGAAAAATGACTAAGTGTTGGGGCGCAACCCGACTTCGCAGCGAAGTCGGAGTGCGCCCCCTTTCCAGGGCGAAGTCCGTACGGCAGTGTAAATCAACTTCCACCGGTGCGCAACCCGACTTCGCAACGAAGTCGGAGTGCGCCCTTTGATCGGTGCGCAGTAGGGAGACAAACTCAGAATTTGACTAAGGCATGAAAGGCCTCCCCAACTGCGCTGTTTTCTGCCTGCGCAACCCGACGGCGCTCTGATCCTGGGCGAAGTTGGATAAACTGCCTTTCAAGGCAAGCACGTGTCAAGCAACATCATCCGACAAGTGTCCAACTTTGGGATCCGAGCCGAGACGTGCCGAGCACAAGGACAATCATGGGATGCACTGCTTATGCCAGCTGCTGCCTTTAAAGCTGATTAGAGGTTCTACCTGCTCAAGCTACCCGCATTCCTGCCGATGAGAAGTTCTACCTAACGCGCTGCCACATATCTGTACAGCCTTCAGGGAGACCATGCTGCAAGTACAGTCCTGCCAGACAAAGGTCAGCATCAGCAGTTCCGCGGCTGTTTTTGTCAGCTAATGTTTGACTGGGACTTTGTAATCGGGGGGGTTCTCATGCTATAAATACCCGCCACATTTTCATTGTAAGGTGGTGGAAGGGGAATGTCTGTTAGGGAACCATTGTAGCTGTGCTTCTGCTTCTTAATATAAAGTATATACTTGGCTCTGTTCTACTACTTTTATTTTTTATGTTGCCTCTCTGTTGTCATATTTCTTGTGTCATTGCTCGCTGTTGTGCTGAACTCTGAACTCCAGCATTTGATGGCCAAGTACTCCTGTATTTAATAGATCAGAGGATACATAGAATAAATTAGGTAGCAGTTCCTTCGATCGTGTGTTATGTTTATGTTGCTGTCCGTAGTGGTGATTGATGCATTGCCGTGCTGTTAGTTCTCCTTGTAGGGAGAATGTTTGCTAGGGGACCATTGTAGCTGTGCGTACACTTCTCTGCATAACACATATACTTGAATCTGACATTTCTTGGTTACGTTTTGTATTTATGTTGCTGTCCGTAGTGGTGATTGATGCATTGCCGTGCTGTTAGTTCTCCTTGTAGGGAGAATGTTTGCTAGGGGACCATTGTAGTTGTGCGTACACTTCTTTATATAGAACGTATACTTGGATTTGGCGGTTTCACGGTTATGCTTTGTATTTATGTGGCGATAAGTAGTGGTGATTGATGCGTTGCCGCATCGTTAGTTCCCCCCACCCAACTCCAATCACATCTGTAAATTATTTCCGCATTTTTATCTCTTTCCTGCACTCTCATCTTAAACCATAAAACCCCACAGGAAGCCGGTCTTCTCCGGAGATTGGCACGGAAGGCATTCCTTCCTTCCGGCCTTTCAATGTTGGTTCGCGGGTCCTAAGGGCGCAATAACGACAAATCCTTTCCTCATGGCAGATTCGTGACCAACAGTTTCTGGCGCACGCCGGTGGGACAAGGAAGTTTCCCACCCCCAAACGAGATCGAAGCACCGGTGTTCGCTTCATTGCTGTTCAAAATCAGAACACTTGGCGACTCTGCACGAACATATCCTCTGAGTCCGAAAGACCGGTCCTAGCACCTTCATGCAAACACGAAGGTGGCGAGCAAGGGACCCGAGAAGCCCGCCTGCTTTTTACGAACTAGACATCAACGCTCGAGGCGAAATTGCCAGGCTAGCTGATCCACAAGCTCGTGTCAACGAAGCCGAGGCTGAAATCCAAGAAGCCGAAGCCGAGGTCGAAGGAGCTGAGAACGAAATAGAAGAGGCCGAGGAAGAAGAGGAATCTACATCCTCGGAAGGTACCGACACTGAGTATACAACCGACGGAGGAGAAGAAGAAGAAATGGCTGCCCAGCAGCAGAATGATGATGATCTCTTCCCGGCGGTGGACTCTACGGGGCCCTTGGCCCTGGTCGGACAGCAAGTTGTGCCCCCTGCTGCTTTAAAATCCATCCCTACATACAACGGCTACGACAAGACGACATACGAGCATATCCATGACATCCTTGCCCTGGCTGCATTGCACTCCATTACGGACGAAAGTGTGAAGACCCGTCTGCTAGCCCTTTCCCTAAGGGAAGCTTCTCTACTGGTGGAGATCGCTGCCAGAGGGATCTATCACAGGGTGGCCCCAGCTCGCCAGAAGGCTCGTGAAAGGATGCAACGAGTCTGCTGACCCCACTTCTTTGCTGCATCAGTTCCAAAGTATCCAGAGACACCCCCAAGAGGAGGTGTCTGACTTTAACATCAGGTTTGCGAGATCCTGGAAACGGGTACCTCGCGAACTTCGGCCTTTAGCCGGCATGGCTGCTCACTACTACCTGAGATCCTTCAACTCAGACATATGCCTGCTGCTGAAGATTGCCAGAATAGACTCATTTCTTGCTCTGTACGAGGCTGCCAGCAAGCTGAAGCTGATATCATTTCCATCGGCAGAATCCCGTCCAGAGTGCAGGAACCCATTCGTCCCGACTTTCCCAGATCCCAATATCCATCAGCTTCTGGTGATGCGCCGTCCACATCAGGACAGCAACCCCTACAACAATGGAATCCGGCGCCGGTCGTAACTCCTTACGGCCCGCCGCAAATGCATTATCCTCACCCACCTCCTCCTGCTCCGCATTTTCCAGCACTCCTTGCTCCCCCGCAATACGCACCTTATTCCAATCCTCCTCCATTAGCCGCATTGCCTCCACCGGCATAGTTGTCGCCTCCTGACAATAACATTCAGAATACAATTCTCCAGGATATACGGGCTTTGGCCTCAGGTTATCATGCCATGTCCAATGACATGACCGCTTTGAAGAAGCAGGCCCAGATGGACCTCGCTCCTAGGAGGCCATATCCGCCCCCGGCCATAACAAAAGACAGGCCTCCAGAACAACAACTGCAGAGGCGTCCGCCTCTGAGAAATGCTGCTATCGAAGACCAACCTGGTCCTTCAGATCAGGTTAACTGGTGCACTACCTGCAATGACCCGCATTCGGAGGAAGACTGCACACTGCACCAGCACTATATCCAAACTTTGGCCGATAGCGCCATAGAGGACGATGAACTCTACATGATCCTGGACGGCGAAGCCAACTTGGCCCTCCCAGAGGAAAATCTAGTGCCGCCCGCCAAGGAAGAAAAGAAAACTGCAGATGCTGCGGAAAAGCCTCTGAAAGTGTACACCAGAAGAGAAAAACCGCAGCCTGGCGGGCTGCCACCGTACAAGCGGCTGTGGCCCTACACAGCCCAGGAGAAGGCATCCAAAGACAAAGCTCCAGCCAAGCCTCCTCCGGTAAAGGCAGCCCCTATTCCAGCCAAGCCTCCCATTGCAAAAGCTCCAGTTCCGGCTAAAACTCCACAACCTCAACCTCCTGCTGAAACCAAAGAACAAGCCCAGGAGAAGCTGAAGTACCCGTCTCTGACCAAGAGACAGAGAGTTGAGGCCACCCAGCAGTACCGGACGAAGTATGAGCCGGCAAAAGAAGCGGAAGGAGCTAGCACCTCGGGCTACAAAGATAGTAGACGAGTTAAAAAGAACACCCGCTAGAATCGGCATGTACGATGCTCTTCTCGCTCCCGAGCCGGTGGATCTCGCTGCAGGAATCCCCGAAAAACATGAAGAACGGCAAGCGGATGCGACCTGCTATCCCGGTTCAACCTCCGACGAGTCTCGACCACCGGGAAGAACAGACCGCCTCCCTTCTATCTCGTCTTTACGGATGCAAGGGCACATAGTTCACAACTGCATGGTGGACTTTGGCGCTTCCACGACTGTTATGCCGAAAGCTGTATGTGACGAGATCGGGATGGAGGACACAAGGAGCAGCCAAGGCATGCTGCAGCTAGACGACACCCCTGTCAAGACAGTTGGCGTCATAAAGGACATCCCTATTCGGCTGCATAAGGCTCTCGACATCGTGGTCATCCAAGAAGTCGTGGTTGTTGATTTGGCTCCCTACTTCGGCATGTGTCTCTCCCGGGAGTTCACTGCGAAGCTGGGCCGGTACCTGCCTCTAGCTACTCACACATGGAAGTGCCCTTCAAAGGAAGGATACTGAAAATCTTTAATGAGAACCCTTCCACCTTCCTAGTAGAGAAGATACCCGGAGAAGAGTTGGACTGCATGGTCCAACTGTCTGAGGAAGAACTGGTGACGGTGGAGCTGACAGAGCAAGCCCTCGAAGTGCTACAGCTCGAAGATGAGTTCTCTTTGCGGGATTTCAATGCCGTAATTGAGACAGAGCAGGGCTGTTACACTGTTGTACAGCCCGAGAGGCTTGACAAGTCAGCTCAAAAGGAAGTGGGACCTGCACCTGAGAAGCTGTGGAAGCTTCTCTTTGACGGCGTGCGATGCAAGAATGTGTTAAGATCCTGCTATAAAATAAACTCAAATAACACACTCTCACACAATTGCTTGGAAATAACTCACATAAACATCACATTAATATAACAGAAATTTGCATAAAGAACAATCTCACAATAGAACTGAATCGCAGGCCTCTTCGAGGGGGCAACCTCCTTCAATACTTCATTAATTTTGCAAAAGATGGTTACATTGGTGCCCTTTCGGGTATTTAAGGAGTTTCCTTCCAAGGTTGGCTTACATGCAAAATGCCACCTGGATTACATGCATAATGCCACCCGAATTACATGCATAGTGCCACTTTGAATTACATGCACAATGCCACTCGAATTACATGCACAATGCCACCCGAATTACATGCACAATGCCACCTATCTACCATGTGTTACATAAAAAAGGGTGCCATTTGTCATAGGCACTACCTAAGCTAAAACTTAGAACATTACAAAATATTAATCATGGGTACTACCCACGTTCACTAGGAATTATTACATCAAGGAAGTTATTACATTAAGGGTTAGGATGAGATCCTAACATGCCCTTCTCCTTGAAGAAGCTTTGTCCTCAAAGCTAAAAATGAGGAAACCGTTGTCGGAGTTGATGGAGGGACTCCCATGTAGCATCCTCAAAGTTGAAGTCCACGCCACCGAACCAGGACCTCTCGTGATGGTACGGTTGCGAAGTTCGACGATACAAGCACTGCTTTGGTGCAAGTAAGATGGAGCCTTCTTCATCCAATTCGGGAAGTGTTGATGGAACCCGTACCTTGGAGCTGCCCGAAATGTAGGAGGGAGGCATGAGTGGAGGGTGCCCGTACTCACCTCCGGTGGCGGTATGATAGGAAGTGTTGTACCACCATTCGGCCAAAGAAAGCCATTTTGCCCAATGAGTAGGATGATCGGAGGCAAGTAGCGAAGGTAGGTTTCCAAGTAGTTATTAACAACCTTTGTTTGACCATCCGTTTGCGGATGGTAGGCTAAACTCATTGTGAGCTGAGTCCCCTGCAACTTAAACAACTCTTGCCAAAAATTGCTAGTAAGGCTGGGATCACGATCAGATACAATGGAGGTTGGCATGCCATGAAGGCTAAATATGGAGTCAAGGAAAATTTGGGCAATAGTGAATGCTATGTAAGGATGGGCTAGGGCACAAAAGTGAGCATACTTTGAAAGGCGGTCCACTACCACAAAAATAACAGACTTGTCTCCAGATTTAGGTAGCCCTTCTATGAAATCCATAGAGATGTCAGCCACACCCGATCCGGTATTGGCAAGGGTGGAAGAGTGCCCGAAGAGTGCACTCGTTTCTCTTTTCATCCTTTGACCCGTGTCGCAGTCTGCCACAAAAGAGCGAATTTCCTGTTTCCTACCTTTCCAAAATAAGGTGCGCTTGAGTCGCTCATAAGGTGGTCTGATATTGGGAGGTGTACTATCCGGCAATAATGGAATGGCATGGTCGTGAGAGCGATGCAGTGGTCGTGTGATGGGTTCTGAAAAGATGGCCTCATGTTTGTGGAGAATCTGTTGCATGTCTTGTGGGATTTCACCCATTGGAGATGTGGATGGCTGGATGGAGAATAGTTGTGCAATGACCCCACGTGATGATTTCTTTAGCAATTTCTCCATGCCGTTTGAACTGATAATTTGAGGTGTTCCTGTCGGGGAGCCCTTGATGATGTGTGTTTGTCCGTTCTGGAAGAACTGCATCCAAAGTTTAGCAAAGTTCCAACTAATAGTGCCCAACGTACTCAACCATTGGCATCCCAAAACAATATCACATCCACCCAAATGGAGGGCAAACATGTCCTGCTTGAGTTCATAATCCCCTATCTTGATTTTAACATTGTGACACTTTCCTTTACAAGATAAGGTTCCCCCATTGGCTACCATGACCTCAAAGGAATTACAATTATGGATATAGCAATTTGCCCGTTGAGCAACTCTAGGGTCAATGAAGTTGTGCGTGCTTCCCGAATCCAAAAGGATGGAAAGACGTTGGCCCTTGAAACATCCCGTAACCTTCATGGTTTGAGGAGTAGTAATGCCAGCAAGGGCATGGATTGTAATTGATGTCTCAGGTTCCTGTTTCCCTTCTTCTTGTGGGGGAGGTGTTTCTGGAGGGTCCTCATCCTCATCACTCTCGTCAACGGTATCAGGTTCTCCAACATCTATCAAGAACAATTTTTTGTGTGCACACTTATGCCCCTTGAAAAACTTTTCATCACAATTGTAGCATAATCCTTTGGCACGACGTGCATCCATCTCTTCGGTGGTGAGGCGCTTGGGTGCAACAGGTTTATTATCATCCGGGTGTTGGGCTCTCGGGGAAAATGAAGGTCTATCTTGAGAAAACTTTGATGGGCGTCTTTGGGCAGAGAGTTTAGATTCGGCCATACGGGCCAAACTGATAGCTTCCATCATAGTTCGTGGTTTCAACATTTTGACTTCTCCTTGGAGTTCCATCTTCAACCCACCGATATAACAACTCGGAAGAACCCTTCACTCAATCCTCTTGTTCGATTGGCCAATTTTTCAAATTGAGCTTGGTACTCTCGAACCGACCCTGTTTGTTGTAGTTTGGATAAGGCTCCCGTGAAGTCCTCAAACTCACTAGGACCAAATCGAGTGAGTATTTGGGATTCAAAATCCTCCCAAGAGAGATTTGGGTAGGTAAGACGCAACCATTGAAACCAGTGTAGAGCCTCAGATTCCAAGTTAAAGGAAGCCATCTGGACTCGATGAAATACCGGTACATTATGAAGTCGAAAGAATTGGTCAACCCGACATAGCCACCCATCAACATCCTTCCCACCGAATTTGGGAAAGTCCAACTTGGGCATTCTGAAGGGTGTATCATGGTCACGATTCCTTGTAGAACTCTCGCTTGGTATTCTGATTTGGGTGGTTCTCTTCTCGGTTTGCTGTCCACTTCAGTCAATGCTTCTTCTAAGCGATTGCTAGTGGCCTCATGCTCTAGGCGAAGACCTTGGACTTCTTCCCTTATGGAGTGAAAAGCCGAGTTCAAGTTCTCAATGGCTTTTGTTAGGGAATCCAAGTGTTCTAGTTCTTTCTGGTGTCCACGAGTACCCTGGGCCATTTTTTGACCTTTTGTGACCAGTTACTAAAAATAGAATTGAATTTTTTTGACTTACTATTTTTAGTAATTGCCCAAAAAAGTGCTTGGGTGCTATATATCAAAATGATCAGCAGGAGGAGGTGGTCACAATGAGCTATATCTCTTAACACTACTTTTTGGCACCCCAGACTTTTTTTTTTTTTTTTTATCTCCTGTTTTGCTGAGTCTAACGGTGTTTACAGATTCTGATTCTGAGCTACTGAGCAAAAGTTGGGTACTGGAGCACTATCTAAAACTGGCCGTGTTTCACACTCAAGATTCTCTCGTATTTTGCAGGTGACCGATATGACAGCTTCGTTCCGACTCAAGACCGTGAATTCTCGCCCCGACCGTGCCGACCTCTCCGACTTGACCGACTCGACCGTGGATTGCCACCGTGAATTTGATCATTACTCTCCGTACTTTCAACTTAAGTGTCACCCTCATGGCTTATCCCGAATGCATGTCCCTTTTGTTATTTTTTTTGGTAGAGGACTCCTTTCTCATATGCTCACTTTTGAAATGCAGGTTTACGAATGGGGGTGTTTGGATTCTTATTTTGATTTTTATTTTTGTATTTTTTACAAGTTGCAGTTTTAACAGAACCAGGGAATGCTAAGTATAGGAGTATGTACCACCCATAGGCCCTCTAATATACCGACAGTGACGAACAATAATGCTTGGACCAATACTTCATGCCACTACTCAAGGAGGATTCCACACATACCCTTGAGCACACTACCTGCCTCTCTGACAATACGGGAGGGTAATCGTCCAGGATGCTGTGTCCCGTAGACTATGAGTAATACAAGGCCGAAGAGCTTCCTAATGGCTAAAATTTTGTTTAATCCTAAATGGTCTCCCGATATACCCGAAGATACGTGGGAGCTCAAGTCCGTGCGCGAGTTCTGTCTGAGGCCTGGGTATTGGAGCCTGATCGCCCCTCACTTCACTAGACGCTTTATGGGCTATCTAGCTTAGCCAATAACGACATATCCTTCGCGATATTTTAAAACCCCCGGTACAGGGTTTCTACCTACTCAACTAATAATATATTTTTTTGTTTTTGGTCTGGAAAAAAAAACACTGTATTTTTTTTTTTGGATTTTTTTAATAAGGAAAAACATAATGGAAAAAACACACGGAATTTATACCTAACAGGCGGATTGGATGGCAAGAATCGTTGCAGTTGCAGCAGAACTTGGCCCTGGAAAGCGCTCCGATACCACTTGTTAAGATCCTCGCTATAAAATAAACTCAAATAACACACTCTCACACAATTGCTTGGAAATAACTCACATAAACATCACATTAATATAACAGAAATTTGCATAAAGAACAATCTCACAATAGAACTGAATCGCAGGCCTCTTCGAGGGGGCAACCTCCTTCAATACTTCATTAATTTTGCAAAAGATGGTTACATTGGTGCCCTTTCGGGTATTTAAGGAGTTTCCTTCCAAGGTTGGCTTACATGCAAAATGCCACCTGGATTACATGCATAATGCCACCCGAATTACATGCATAGTGCCACTTTGAATTACATGCACAATGCCACCCGAATTACATGCACAATGCCACCTATCTACCATGTGTTACATAAAAAAGGGTGCCATTTGTCATAGGCACTACCTAAGCTAAAACTTAGAACATTACAAAATATTAATCATGGGTACTACCCACGTTCACTAGGAATTATTACATCAAGGAAGTTATTACATTAAGGGTTAGGATGAGATCCTAACAGAATGGCGCCGGTGCAGGGGTGCTTCTGGTTTCTCCGACCGGGATCCAGAAGGACTATACCTATAGGCTGGCCTGGAGCTGCACTAACAACTCGGCGGAGTACGAAGCCCTGTGCTTGGGTTTGCGAAAAGCGGAGAGGTCGGGGATTAAACACCTGCAGATCTTTGGAGATTCAGAGCTGGTCTGTCACCAGGTTACGAATAAGTGCGCCTCCAAACAACACTATCTCAAGTCGTACCGCAACCGGGTGTGGGACCTGATGGAGTCGTTTGACTCGTTGAATGTCAAGGCGATATCACGTGAGAAAAACAAACACGCTGACATTCTGGCGTCTGTTGGAGCTAGGTACGTTCCGACTGACGACGTTGTCCAGAAACCGAAGCCGGTTCGCACTATTTATAGGCCTTCTGTGCCTGATAAGGACACCCACTGGCAGGTGTTCGATTGTGACGAGCAGATCGTCACTTTTTTGGTTAACGAAGCATGTTCAATCGAGAGTAGAGACCCTGATGACGAGCAATATGAGGGGTTGATACAGTTGAAAAATAATCATGTCCCAAAAGGACTGATTACATTGGAGAGTCTATTTGATCAGAATGACAGAGCTATATCTCATAGGATCAAAGTAGACCCGAAGCAGTATGTCGACCTAGAACTCGAACCTAGTAAAACCATCAAGGCCGGGACAGACTGCACTTCGGAGGAACTTGAGCAGATCAGATCACTGTGCCGAGAGTTCCCTGACATCGTGGCCTGGTGCTACGAGGATTTGAAGGGGTATGATAGAGATGTAATCCAGCATACCATTGAGCTAGAGGATGGCGCTAAGCCGTTTTGGCAGACGCAGAGGGCCGTAAATCCGAAAATTGAGGCCATGATGAAAGCCGAGCTTTTGAAGATGCTGGAGGCCAAAATCATCTACCCCATCAAACATTCATCCTGGGTTGCGAATTTGGTGCCTGTGAGGAAGAAGAATGGCGACATCCGTCTCTGTGTCGATTTCAGAAACCTGAATCAGGCCTCCCTCAAGGACCACTATCCACTTCCCCAAATTGATCAAATTCTACACATCGTTGCTGGAGCCCGGAGATTCTCACTCCTAGATGGATTTTTCGGCTACAACCAGATTTGGGTCGGGGGATGAGGACCAAGCATAAAACGGCGTTCACCACCAAATGGGGAACGTTCGCGTATCGGCGCATGCCTTTCGGCTTATCCAATGTCGGTGCCACATTCCAAAGGGCCATGGACCTGGCCTTCCGAGAGCTCGCTCAATAAGATTATTGTCATCTACCTTGATGACATGACCGTTTTCTCTCACCAAAGAGGGGATCATGTTTCCCACCGGCGGCAAATATTTGAGAGGTGTCGAGAATTCGGCATTTCTATAAACCCGAAGAAGTCTGTCTTCGCGGTAAAAGAAGGTAAGCTGCTGGGACATGTCATCTGAGAGAAAGGCCTCGCCATTGACCCTGACAGAGTAGATGCCCTCCTTCGCTTGCCAGCCCCAATTGATAAAAAAGGGCTGCAGTCCTTCTTCTGCCAGATTAACTTCGTGCGGAAGTTCATCCCGGACTTCGCACAGGTGATCAAGCCTATGGCCGAACTGCTGAAAAAAGATACAACTTACGAATGGACTGATGAGAGAGAGCAAGCCTTCGAGGAAATCAAGGCTCGAATTGCGCAAGCTTCGGTGTTGATAAACCCGGACTACTCCAAGGACTTCATACTGTACGCGGTGGGAGAACCGAAAAGTTACGCCGCAGTCCTAACTTAGAAGGGAGACGATGGCGAGGAGCGCCCCATAGCGTTCCTGAGCCAAGTGATTCAGCCGCATGAAGAAAAGTACAACTTTATAGAGCGGCAGGTTCACGCAGTCATGAAATCCCTCCGAAAGTTCAGGCATTTTGTCTCCCAGAGCAAAACGACCATCTTTGTGATTCACCCGGACGTTCGAAGCTTCATCATACAAGGGGAGCCGGGTCACAAGAGAGCAGGATGGATTGCAAAAATCCAGGAGTTCGACATCGAAGTGCGGCCCACCAAGCTTATCAAAGGCCGAGCCTTGTGTCAGGAGCTGGCCCGAAGCGCTGTAGCCGGTATCTCCGCCTGTAAGTGGGAGGACACAGCAAAAAGCATCTACCTAGCCAACTCCTTATCGGAGGAGAGTGATTGGACAGATGAACTGGTGAGATATTTCTGCACCGAAAGATGTCCAGATCACCTGAACGCCTCACAACGAAGGAGATTTCGGCTAGGTGCACTCAGGTACACTCTTCGCCCCGAAGGGCTTTACTTCAAAAATATTGACGGCATCTTGTTGCGGTGCGTCATGAAATCAGACCAGCCCAGGGTCCTCGGAGATTTTCATTCCGGGATGCCTGGAGGTCATCATTCTGCAAGGCCTACGACCTTAAAAATAATTAGAGCCGGGTACTATTGGCCCATTCTATTTACAGACGCTTATGCGGTCTGTTCCAAGTGTGATCAATGCTAGAGGTTTGCTGGCAGAAACCGAAAAGCACCCCTGCCCCTTCAACCAATTCAGGCCGAGACTTCGTTCCAGCAATGGGGTTTAGACTTCATTGGGGTGATTTCGCCTAATTCCTCTGCCGGACACAAGTTTATTCTTACAGCCACCGATTACTTCACACGGTGGGCAGAGGCGATCCCAACCAAAAACGCGGACCAAGAAACGGTCATCGGGTTCCTTGAAAGCCTGATTACCCGCTTCGGGGTTCCAGAGTCAATTGTAACGGACAATGGTCCGGGGTTCGCAGGCGCTGTACTCACGGAGTACACTGGCAAACTTGGCATTTATCACAAAATGTCTTCCAATTACTACCCGCAGGGGAATGGCCTTGCTGAGTCTACTAACAAGAACCTTCTGAAGATCATCAGAAGGACCATCGAAAAGAACAAGCGGACTTGGCATTTACTCCTGAACCGGGCGCTGTGGGCGGACAGAGTTTCATTCAAGAAATCCATCAAAACGTCCCCCTATGCGCTCGTCTATGGCAAAGAGGCTGTCACGCTAGCCCACATTGAAATCCCCGCTCTCTGGATGTTGGACGAAGAGAGAAGCAGCGGAGACCCGGTGGATGACAGACTGTGCCAACTCCTGCAGCTTGGAGGAAGACAGAGAAAAAGCTTACCAGGCCTTCACCAAGCATGTTGAATCCACTCAAGGCTGTTTTGCAAAAGGCACCACTGCCCGAGTTTTTGAAATCGGGAACCTGGTGCTAAAGTGGGACTCATTAAAGGTGAAGCCGGGCAACCACGGAAAATTCGATGCTCTCTGGGAGGGCCCCTATCAGATTGCCCGGGTGAACCAGCTCAACGCTTACATACTTCGGGATATGGAGGGTCAGCTCCTGCCTATTCCCGTTAACGGGTCCCATTTAAAAATTTACCGCTGTTGAAGGTGCCTAATGGGCCCTTCCTTGTAAAAATTTCCCTTATGCATTTTACTTTTCAGTATGTACAGTTTTCAGCTTTCAGTTTTTCCAGTTTAAGAGCCCAAGTCGGACAGAGGGAGAAAGCTCTGACTTCGCCCCGAAGTCTGGTGTCGCCCCTAAAAAAGAGCGAGGTTCGAAAAATAAGACTGCCCAAGAAAACAGAAAAAAATCTGCTAAGCCCAGGTGCGCAACCCGACTTCGCAGCGAAGTCGGGCTGCGCACCACCCAAAGGGCACAGTTGGAAAAAGAGCACAAGAGGGAGTTAACTAGTCGGACTGCGCTATCTTTCATGGCGAAGTCTGACTTCGCGCGCGAAGTTTGGGTGACCCCAGGTTTCGCGCGAAGTGTGAGATGCGCCCCGTTTTCCGGGCGCAGCTCGGGTGGCTCACTAAAGAAAAGGAAAAAGCAAAGGCAGAAGGGACTAGCTGTAAGTGCGGACTGCGCCCGGTTTGCGGGCGAAGTTTGAGCTGCGCCCACTCAAAGGGCGCAACTGGAAGGTGAAAGAAGCAAAGAAAAGAAGCAAGTGCCGGTTCGGACTGCGCTCGATTTTGGGGCGAAGTCCGACTGCGCGGGTGAATTCGGACTGTGCCCGATTTTGGGGCGAAGTCCGATTGCGCCCTGTTTCCTGGGCGCAACTTGGATAGGTTTATGAAAATAAATAAAAAATTAATACTCCAAGTGTGGGCCCAGGGCGCCGTCCGAAAAGTGCAAGGTTGCGTTAAAGGCCAAAAAGTTTTATCTTGAGGAGTGTGCCCAAGTAGCGGCGGTGACGTTAGCAAAGGCACGACGTCCAAGGGCATTTCCAAGCGTTGCATAGCTTTCAACGAAAATGCAATTAAGAAGGCAAGGCGCGGCGGCCAGGGTGTGTTTTTCAAAAGACATTCCTTGCACGGCCGCCGAAAAACATAATGCTGCCACAAGCCAGCCGACCTACCCCCTCTTGCGCACCATTAATGACGCTGTCATTATCATTAAAAGGAGGTCTGGTGCGCCCAGACATGCCAAATCATGCAAAATATTCCTGACTGCGAAATATTCTACAGATGTCCAGAAATTTCAATCATTGCTTTTTCGAAGAGATGGACAAAGGAAAGTTGCCAGTACATTACAGGCCAGCTACCGGGCAAATTTGCAACTGCAGTGGAAAACCCTTGTTCGCACTCCGCAGAGAGACTGTCCAGCCGGCCTTCGCCTTGGGGTTGCAGTATGACTCCAGTGCGATTGTTAAAAGGATAAATCTTGACGAGCAAGCGGGGCGCTTTACGCATACAAAAAGAATGAGGGATTTCCTCAACTCAGAGCTGAACGCCCTGCTCGCAGTTGGACAATGGCCAACCGGCCCCATACCCCTGGAAAGGTTTTAGAGCAAATACATATACACCATCCTCGCGTGGGTCCTCGGCTGCGACTACGATCACCGGTACGGCCGTACCGACTAGCGCTCGCGGAATGTCTCCCGTGCGGAGAATCTTATGAGCTCAGCAGCGCGAAAAGTGGGAAGCGCCCAATCTTCTTCGATCGGCGGATCGGCTTGCATACGCCATTCACTCCACCTGGTCAAGCTACAAAAAGCGATCAACCGAATTTCGGTTCGGTTCCTTCTTGGCTTGGCTATGTTTGTATCACTTGCACTCCCGGATGCCGATCCCTAACCTGAAGAAGGAAAATGAGAAGGGAGAGCCACGACCCGTCTATGAATGGACGGATGACCTATACTGGAAAGGGTCTTACTACAAGTTTAATTTCAACTTTCTAGGCTTGGTCATGTCAGTCTTCAACGATGGTGAGATCCCTCGCCCCCCGCAGGAAATGACAAACTATTTGCTGAATCACAAGCTCGGGGACGTTTTTAGACCGACGCAGGGGATCGTGGTTAGAATCTACGGATTCAAGGGCAAGCCTCATCTGCTGCCCTACTGGTGCACAGATCATCAGTTTGGGATGGAGGTCGCGCGTCAGATGGACTATGTCGAAGAAGAGTTCGGGAAAGAAAAAGGGCCATATCTTTCAATATCCTCTTTCTTGGGCGAACGTTGAAATATCGGAGATAGGACAACATGTCTATCTCGAGCGGGAGCTCTTTGACATTGGTCTGATTCTGCTGCCGCAGCGCTGGAAGTATGACCCACACGGGATAAGGGGAAGGTTTGCACATATCTGCCCCCGGGCGGATATAATCGAAGACAGATGCGACGTGGTCCATGTTGACCTCGACTGGGAGATTGACTCGATGGAAGCATGGCGTCCTTGGCAGGAGTTTTACTGCGAGGAGGTAGCATATGACCCCGAGCGAAACCCGGACCACAAGTTCACTTCTCTAGGATTCAAGAAACTCATCACCAAGCTAGCAGGCCTTAACTGGCCAAAAGAGAAAGTTATTGAATGCTGGAAGATGAGGTGCCGCACGCAGCACGATAAATCCATCAGGAGGAATCTGGCCGTTGATGATGATTTTTCAGCTCTATATGACCAACACATTGGCAGCTGGCGGCCTTTTGCATTCCGAGATTACGTTCCCCGAGGTCCCTTTGAGGGTTATAAAGGGGGGTCTTCCTCCCAACAGTTGTACACTTTTACAACTGCCAGGGCCCAACAGATATCCAAGTGGACCCAATGCAGCTTGTTGCTTCCAAGGTGGTGCCCGAAAAGGCGCGAAAACTAGCCAAGTCAGCGCCTGAGGCATCTCCTCAGGCACAAAAGACACCAGCACCGCCAGCGACCGGACCGGCCGCGACAGATCTTCTGCAAGTCAAACCCCGGTACAAGTTTACCATGGGAACATCAGCACCCGCTGCACCTACTGCATCTCCTCCTTCCAGACCAGCCATTGCTCCAGAAGAGAAAAAGAGGAAGAGAGTTGAGCCGCAGCCTCGTCCAGCCGCTCCAGAGATTGTTTCTCTGGATAGTCATGAGCCAGCCGCCGGAACCAGAACCGCAGACATCCATCCAGCATCGGCTCAGGCGGAGCCCGCAAGTACGTTCGCTGCCCCGCTCCCTCAGATCCCATCCGGCCCTACTCCGACTCCATCCCCCGCTCAATCCGAGCAAGCCGTGGCTGCATCTTCTTCTCCATCTCCACAGCCTTCTAGTGGCCACCATTCTTTCAACCAGTTTGCTTAGGACCCCAACGCCTCTCTATCCCTGAGTCAAACCCCAAACCCTTCACCCGTGGTTAGTGCTGAAGTTGCGCCTTCACCGTTACATCCATTGCCTCAGCCGCTTGAAACCCTTCCAGCATCAGCCGCTCCGCTCTCCGCTCCCCGGTCGCCCTCAAAAGCGGCCGTTCCTTCCAAAGTCCTTTCGGTTTTTCCTACTTCCCTGTTTGCAGGAGAGATGTCACAACAGAACCCTAGGCTGGGGGAACCGGACTTCATGGACGATCTCCAGAACACGGACGATTTGCCTTTGGCAACAAGAGCCGTAGACTATCCTATCTCTTTCCTCCAAAATTTGAAGCGGAGGAGACCTGAGGAGATAGCCGCCCCGATAAAGCGCAACAAGTTTGATTTCGAGAGGAGAGTGCTCACGACAGAAAAGATAACTCCAAAAGTGAAGAAGCCTCTCCGGGAAATGACCAAGGCGGACTACGAGCTTCAGAGAAAGGAGAAGAGCTTCGACGATATACACCCGCAATACGAGATTCATGGAATTCTTCGTAAAGCGGATAATCTCCTTGTCAAAAATCTGGAGGAACAGGAAGAGCTTTTCCGGTTGCAGGATAAAACAAGACAGCTTGAAGAGGACCTATCTAGGTCCACTGAGCAGCTGGAATCGGCGCAGCAAGAAATAGATGAATTAAAAGCCCAGTTGGCCGCTTCTCAGCAAAAAGCCGCAACGGAAAAGCAGGCAGCCTTGGAGCAGATTTCTCAGCTCCAGGAGTCTTTGAAGCAGGCGCAGTCGCAATCTGCAGAGAAAACAATTCAAGCGACGGTCTTTTCAAAGAGCAAAGTTAAGGAGATGCGGGCTGATCTGCTGCGGGGATGCAAGCCCCACACATATAAAGCTATGTCGGTCCTGGATTTCGCATCCAGGATCCAAGAAGTTTCTGCCCAAGGAAAGCCTGTGGTAGAGGAGGCCAAACGCCAGGCGAAGCAATGGCTGGACCTGGCGATAAATCTTCAAGAACGCAAGCGCGATGGCCTCCAATTCTCCCCCATGTCCTCATTCGCTGCAGAATGGGCAGATGCAAGGGTAACCTTGCATAAATATTTTAAGAAAACAGAAGAGGTGAGGGTTGCCAGACGAATGCTGGATGCATTCGAACATGAAAGAGACATTTGTATGGCTCCCCTTCACGCTCTCTCTGAACTAGGGTGCCCGGGCTTTGTTGAGAATGGTCGGTTTCTCACCCATGAGCAGGTGAAAGCGAATTGGCGGTCCTTTGAGGCAGATACAGCTGAAATCGATAGCTGGACCGAGCCAATTCAAGAAAGTCAGGTCACCCAGATGGTGTCCAAGTGCTGCAAGATCAGCCCCTACTTTCAAGAGCTGGGAAAGAGATACCTCACCATCGACTTGCACGCGGTCACTGCATTCCACGCAGCATTAGAAGAAGTTGCTGATCGCCGACCCTTCGAAGCAGAAGCCTGGGGCCAAGCCCAGGCCGCATACAAGTGCATTTGCGAGGCAGAAGCCAGCGCTGGAGAGCTTTCGGAAGGCGAATCCGAGGAGGCAGCTGCCGGAAGTGGATCTGAAGAACAGTTGCCGCGAGGAGAACGGTCAGAGCAGCAGAAGGCAGGAGAGGTAAGTTCCTCTGCACCCAATGGATGAAGGCATGGATTCTTTGCGCCGAGGCGAGCTCGACACCCCGCGAGCAGCCAAGAATGTTGTCACATTTTTGCACGGGGTGCAATGTTTTCAATTTTTGTAACAGTGCTGCTCTTCCCTTTCTCTCCTCTCTTTCCCCTTTCTTTTCTCTCCCTTTCTCTCTCTTCCCTACATTCTCATTCTTCCCTCTTTCTCTTGAGCCCCTTAGTCAAAATCTCAAAATGACAGCAGTTGCCCTGAAAAATGGCTAAGTATCAGGGCGCACTCCGACTTCGCAGCGAAGTCGGAGTGCGCCCTCCAGTTGAAGCGCAGCAGGAATGCAAATTGCGCAGTGCAACAAGATCAGCCAGAAAATTCTAAGTGTTCAGGGCGCAATCCGACTTCGCAGCGAAGTCGGATCGCGCCCGCTTTCGGGCGCACTAGGTAACAGTCGGCGCAGCATGAAGTCGGACCGCGCCACGCTTCCGGGCGCACTAGGTAACAGGCTGGCAGCAGCGAAGTCGGACTGCGCCCTGCTTTCTGGGCGCACTAGGTAACAGGCTGGCAGGAAAAATGACTAAGTGCTGGGGCGCAACCCGACTTCGCAGCGAAGTCGGAGTGCGCCCCCTTTCCAGGGCGAAGTCCGTACGGCAGTGTAAATCAACTTCCACCGGTGCGCAATCCGAATTCGCAGCAAAGTCGGAGTGCGCCCTTTGACCGGTGCGCAGTAGGAAGACAAACTCAGAATTTGACTAAGGCATGAAAGGCCTCCCCAACTGCGCTGTTTTTTGCCTGCGCAACCCGACGGCGCTCTGATCCTGGGCGAAGTTGGATAAACTGCCTTTCAAGGCAAGCACGTGTCAAGCAGCATCATCCGACAAGTGTCCAACTTTGGGATCCGAGCCGAGACGTGCCGAGCACAAGGACAAGCATGGGATGCACTACTTATGCCAGCTGTTGCCTTTAAAGCTGATTGGAGGTTCTACCTGCTTCAGCTACCCGCATTCCTGCCGATGAGAAGTTCTACCTAACGCGCTGCCACATGTCTGTACAGCCTTCAGGGAGACCATACTGCAAGTACAGTCCTACCAGACAAAGGTCAGCATCAGCAGTTCTGCGACTGTTTTTGTCAGCTAATGTTTGACTGGGACTTTGTGCCCATTAATGTAATCGGGGGGTTCTCATGCTATAAATACCCGCCACATTTTCATTGTAAGGTGGTGGAAGGGGAATGTCTGTTAGGGAACCATTGTAGTCGTGCTTCTGCTTCTTAATATAAAGTATATACCTGGCTCTGTTCTACTACTTTTATTTTTATGCTGCCTCTCTGTTGTCATATTTCTTGTGTCATTGCTCGCTGTTGTGCTGAACTCTGAACTCCAGCATTTGATGGCCAAGTACTCCTGTACTTAATAGATCAGAGGATACATAGAATAAATTAGGTAGCAGTTCCTTCAGTCGTGTGTTATGTTTATGTTGCTGTCCGTAGTGGTGATTGATGCATTGCCGTGCTGTTAGTTCTCCTTGTAGGGAGAATGTTTGCTAGGGGACCATTGTAGCTGTGCGTACACTTCTCTGCATAACACATATACTTGGATCTGACATTTCTTGGTTACGTTTTGTATTTATGTTGCTGTCCGTAGTGGTGATTGATGCATTGCCGTGCTGTTAGTTCTCCTTGTAGGGAGAATGTTTGCTAGGGGACCATTGTAGCTGTGCGTACACTTCTTTATATAGAACGTATACTTGGATTTGGCGGTTTCTGGTTATGCTTTGTATTTATGTGGTACTAAGTAGTGGTGATTGATGCGTTGCCGTACTGTTAGTTCCCCCCACCCAACTCCAATCACATCTGTAAATTATTTCCGCATTTTTATCTCTTTCCTGCACTCTCATCTTAAACCATAAAACCCCACAGGAAGCCGGCCTTCTCCGGAGATTGGCACGGAAGGCATTCCTTCCTTCCGGCCTTTCAATGTTGGTTCGTGGGTCCTAAGGGCGCAATAACGACAAATCCTTTCCTCATGGCAGATTCGTGACCAACAAGACTATCACTACCCCTATCATCATCTCAATCGTTGTTGTTGTCACTATCAATTTTGGCAATATGACTTTTACAAGCACTTTCTATACAATCATGAACTATATTCAAATCTCTTGAGCTACATGCTATATCTTTTCTCTTAGTGTCACAACATGCATTTACTATCATGGGTTTCAAGTTACTATTTGTCATCTTGAGCTTCTTATTCAATTCCTCAATAAATTCAACTGGCTTTTGATATTGTTTTTGTAGATCATCAAGAGTAGGTAGGGCTATTCATATTTTCCTTATATTGTCTATAGATATTGCCACACCTTCTTTGAAGTAATCCTTCATTAACTTTCTTTAGGATTGATTCCAAACAGGATCTTAGTTTAATAAATCATTAAATTCTTCATTATTTGATGACATACAATTTTGATTTTCTCTTGCCATAAGAGTCTTGTGTGCAACTTCACATCCTACTTCTAATTTTTGTGCTTCTTGAACAATGTGTCCTTTTTTATTTTGCCCTTGATATTGAGATTGTCCTTGTGTTTGTTGATATTGCCTTTGATTAAATCTACAAAATTTGGTGACATGTCCTTCTTTTTCACATATATAACACCTTTTTCTCCATTTTGGCTGATTTTGTGATGAAGATGAAGTGGAAGGACTTTTTGTGCTACTTTGTGATTTCTTTACTGATATAAGGGCATTGTTAGATAACTCATCTCTTAATTGATTTTCTACTTCATATTGTTGGAGAATATTAACTAATTCCTCAAATGACACCTTTTTGTTTGATACTTGAAGAGATGTGACCAATATTTTAAATGATTCAAGAAGTTCTCTAAGTACAACTGAAACTAGAAGCCTATCTTCAACCTTTTCTCCCATGGCGAGTAATTTTGATTTTCAGTCTTCTATCCTTCTAAGAAAGATTTCTATTGGATTTATAGTAAGTATAATTGTGATTGTAGGTGAAGAATAGTAGCCTCATTTATTCCCTCAAATATGGTACAAAGTATATCCCAAGCATCTTTTGAAGTTTTGGCCTCTCTTATATGTGCTTGTATTTCATCTGACACCCCAAAAATGATTAACATAATGATTAACATAAGTGCTTTTGCATCCCCTTCTTTATATTTCTATTTACTTGTGACATCTTCAAGACATGTTTCATCTCTAGTGATTGTATCCCAAAGTTTTTCAACTACAAGTATTGATTTCATTTTTGTTTTCAGTGGGGCAAAGTTTGGACCCTTGCACAACTAAGATTCTATAAGGAAGATTTTTGACGTAGACATGACCAGGGTTTCAAAATTTATTTAAAAAATTAAAGTGTTGATCATTGTCAAAGATGCACCTTATTACAAACCATAGTTGAGAAAATCGGCAAAAAATCGAGGACTCCCATTTTTTTGCCGATTTTTTGAAACGGCGATGCAATCGGCATCGTCTATTTTTTGCCAATTTTTTCAAAAAATCAGCAAAAAATCTGCAATTTTTTTTTTTAAAGGCTGTGGCTGATTTAGGGTTTTTTATGCAAGCCCATTTTTCAGCTGTTAATGTTTGAACTTCGAAGTTTAAAGTTTAAACCCTAAATCTGAAACCCTAGTTTAGGGTTTCGGGTTTTTTTTTTCCTCTTTTTAAGTAAATATTGCTGCCTGATAACTATGTATGCAAACCCATTTTTCAGCTGTTAATGTTTGAAACTTTGAAGTTTGAACCCTAAACCCTACGCTAGGCCCTAGGGTTTGAGTTTAGGATTTGTTTTTTTTTCCTCCTCTTTTTAAGTAAATAAGTAAATATTGCTGCCTGGTAACTATGTATGTAACTATGTATGCAAGCCCATTTTTCAGCTGTTTGTGTTTGAATTTGAAACTTTGAACTTGAAGTTTAAACCCTAAACCCTAGTTTAGGTCCTAGGGTTTGGGTTTAGGGTTTTTTGTCCTCCTCTTTTTAAGTAAATATTGCTGCCTGATAACTATGTATAAAAGCCCATTTTCAGCTATCAATGTTTCAATTTTAAACCCCTAAACCCTAGCCTTTTGGTTTAGGCTTTAGGTTTTTTTTCCTCTTTTTCAAGTGATTTTAACTTTGTTGTTACTTGTTTCCATGTGCAGGCATATAAAAAATGAAACCTTTTTTTTCCTTGTTACTTGTAACTTTGTACCTTTTCATATTATAAGCAATACAAGATGTGTTTTGTCACTTACGTGTGTACTTAAAACTTGAGCCTTGTATGATGTCTTGACATGAATTATTGCTTTTATTGCAATATTTGATTTGCATAATGTTAATTCATTGTAATATGCATGAAAAAAACTTTTTTCAATGAAAAATTTAGTTTTCTTCGGTTTTTTTCCCCGATTCTTTGCTGATTTTTTCCCTGATTTTTTGCCGATTCCTGATTTTTTCTGATTTTTAAAAATGCTGATTCTTTGCCGATTCCGATTTTCTCAACTATGTTACAAACAATTACAATATTTTACAAAAAATATTTACAAAGGAATATATATTTTTTTTGATGAAAAAAGCAAATTTATATTAATTTAAGATAACAACCTTTACAATAAAAAAAAAAAAAGTGGGTGGGTTAACACATCCCATGGGGAATCAAACTAACCCTCATTGACAAGGGTTAGTAAACAAAGCCGCCAACAAAACACAAGTTTACCAATCATGATCATTGATGATCATTACATCAAAGAAAGCATATCATATGGAGTAATGTGCCCTAGCGTGTTGTCCTGCATAAACTGCTAGTGATTATGGGATGTGAATCCACCCCTCTACATTACGAGTAAGGCCTTCAGTACCCGCATCGCTCCAACCAACAACTGGCCTAGCAGAAACTGGTTGAACATCATCCCACCCCCCATCCTGGTGGGACGAACGAGCAATGTCAACTTTAAGATGCTTCCTGACTAGTGAGGGTTGGGACCAGTGCCTGTCTGCGAGAGCACTTCTTGCATATGACGGAGGCCGACGGTGAGAGCGGGATTGAAAATGCTCCTGAGAAGAGCGCTCTGTGGGGATCCGGTTGATTGTACATGAAGCATTGGCCCAGTGCACTAGAAGAACATGTAGATGATTCAAATCTATAGCAACTTTGTTGGCTTGAGTACATATTTGTAGCCACATGTCATTAAAAACTTCTAATTTGTCAGCATGAGTAAATGTGACAAAAGGTGTACACTGTTTAAAAACAATTATGTTACGGGCCTTCCAAATATGAAAGAGTAGGCTAATCCTGAAAACCTGCCATAATTCAAAAAGCGGGAGAGACAAAGTAAAAGAGTCCCCAAGAAGAGCTTGGGGCCAAAAAACTCTTGCAGCTGTAAATGGGGAAAAAAAGAAAGAACCCATTCCCAAGCTTGCCTAGATCTTCTGCAATTCCAAAAGAGGTGAATACAAGACACCACAAAAAGGACATTTAGGATCAGGAATTCCAAGGTGCTTCAAACGTTCCCCCAAGGAAAGGCCTTGACATAGCAAGCTCCACGCAAAAAAGATTGTTTGGGCTCAACATAAGTAGCCCAAACATTCTGAAATCTAGAATTCCATCTAGTCCTTGTAGAAAATAAGTCCCAATGTTGATTGAGCTTAGGCACCAAAGGAAGATGAGGAGATAACTATTTATACCCCAAACGAGCCTTATAATTAAGCAAAGGAGTGTCAACATGCCATCTCCAGTCTGACCACCAAGGACGCTGTGAGTGCACACCAATCTTATGCAACATAGAAAAAGGATTGAGAGCAATAACAACATCATATGTATCTTTGTCCGCACCATTTAGCTTGAAGGTGCGTTTGAACTCATTCCATGGGATCCAATCCTTGGTTTGGCGAGAAAAGAAATCAGCTATTGTAACAATACCCTTTTTGAAAAACGCTGAGCATGAATCCATTGCACCCGAGCTAAGGGAGAACCTTGATGAAGAAACATGGGGGACCACCAAATATTCATAGAATTGATGGATAAGCCTTTAAGGAGTGAGTTGCTGCCAGGATTTCCATATACTTTTAATAACAAAGGAGCCAAAAATCTTAACAAAAATCGGAGCAACAATGAGAGAGGGAAAATCCAACCCTCTCCATGCTCTACGGTTTAAGGGAAGACCAGAGGAAATGAAATGTCGAACCAGAACTTTCCAAGCTTCAGCTCCCCTTAGAGCCCTGATCACCCAGTTAGCACACAGAGCAATACCTTGCCGTCTACAGTCCAGCAGACCCATTCCGCTAGATTCTTTGGGAAGACAGCAAATATCCCAGGCAACTCTATGACATCCCTTTGTTTCAGAAGAATTATTCCAAAGAAAATATTGAAGGAGTTTCTCAAGCTTCTTATAGCAAGCCTGTGAAGGAACCCAACAAGAGGAATAATAAACATGAGTTGCAGCTAAACTTTAGAGCAAATCTGAAATTTACCTACTAATGACAGCTTCGTAGTAAGCCAGAAATCAAGTTTCTTTTCAATTCTTTGAAGCACATAATTCCAAAGCTAAGCAGGGGAGCCTTGAAAGGCAAAAGGAATACCAAGAAACTTTAAAACTTCTCCAGGAGGGATCCAATTCCAATGATACCCTTGAAGCCAAAGGAATATTTAAAAATGGAACCTCTAAAAACTTCAAAATTCACAAGTTTCTCACTTCCTTTTTAATGCCAACATTTAAAAAAAAATGCCCACTTAAATAAAATGTCACTTTACACCTTAGAAGTCCCTAACTATATTTTCTAATTCACTATAGTGTAAATTTTTTTATTTTTTATTTTTTTTAAACTATAGGATTTTTTCCAAATTATTCTTCCCCCTGGCCAAAAAAAAAAAGAAAAACTTAGCTCCTCTACTTTGCTCCTTTTTCTTTATTAAAAATGCAAAATTTTCAACTTTTCACTCCAAAAAAATTGCTCATTTAAGAAATAAAATATACTTAAAAAAAATGCATCCTTAGCACTTTTCAGATTAAAAAATTACCCATGAATTCCTTTTGAATCCCTAATTAATTTTATTTTTCTTGAAAGCAAATATTAATTAAAAAAAAAAATACTCTCCCAGCTTTTCCTTTAATGTTCCCTTGCAAATATCAACTTTTTACTATGCAAGTTAATCATGCGCCTACTGGGATTTAACCAACTTTATAGCAAAATTTTAATGCTACCTTTGAATGCCAACTCATTTGCTAAGCAAATGCAATTTGTAAAGGAAAGGAGAGAACACTTGAGATAAAATTATTGTATCTTAGAAAAGCCAAATGGATGCAAGGTAGTTTGAACCCGCAACCTTTCAGAGACAAGCACCCAAAAGAAACGTGTTAGCCATCTCAAAAACTCCTCGAAGCTGGTTCAGATTTGCATGAGCAACAATTTTATTCTTCTTTTCAAAGTGCTCTTTTGAAAAATACATGTGGTTCTCCACGAACCACTCATGAGATTCAAACTTCTGCTTAGAAATATGCCTCGTAACAGTTTTTAAGATGTTCAACGGTCAGATTTAGGCTTAGGTATATCATAGCTTTGATGTAACGACTCTTCTATTCTTCTTTAAGTACAGAAGTATCAGAGACTTGACGTAATGGCCTTTCTATTACGCTTGGAGGATTAGACGGAATTTTTTTCTAATTTCAATGCAACTCAAGCATATTATGAATTCGGGTCGACTTAGATGTGCTTCAAATGCGAAATAACTCAATCTAAAGAGGATGACTTTGGCTGCAGAATGTCTTGGATAAAAAAACAAGCATATACTATGGTACAAGAAGATGTTTGGATAATACGGGAACAAAAATATGCAACCAAGAAGCACAAAGAAAGTATAATATGAATGGCACATATTACATAGGGTGCTTATACATTACAAAGTAGGGATATGCAAGTAAGGGAATAGGGGCATGACTAAATATCTTACAATGTAGGCTTGCATCTGCGCCTAGGGGATGCGATCGGATGGCAACGATTGTCCCTCCTTTAAGGCTTTTCACAGCTTCCTCACAACTGCTTACAACTGGACTCCTCACAGCACTCCGTGGCTTTGATACCACTGTTGGTAATGGTGGATAACAAACAAAATTTAACCACAATAACATGCAAGGACTACATAGCAAACACAAAATATCTTTCAACAATATTTTATTTCACAATATTTTCACATTATCATGTAAATCTGCCATTACAATCTTCCAACATTATACATACATAAATACATCAAGGCATCCCTTCACATTCGGGAGACTCTTCATTTTCTTGCAACTCTTGGCATTTCACCTTCAGCTATCTTTTCATCTTCATATTCAATCTCATAGGAGATATGTCTCTCATGTTCCTATTATTATTTTCATATGACAAATAATAATACTAATAATTATCCACCTAATGATTACATAATGCCAAATAATGTAATATACTCTAACAACTCGCCCAGGGTCAAATTAACTCACCTTGGGTCACCTGACTCACAAACCCAGGAGCACTTGTGAGAGTCTCATAATAGGATAGACGACCGCAATGGGAGAGGTCTCTTGCAAGGGTCTTGACACGCTCGATACTTTTTTTCCCTCCCCATTCAGGTTTGGAAAAAGGAATCAGCAATAATGAACTCACAATATTATAGAAGAAAAATGCGTTAAAATATTGAACCGAAAACAATTGAAGAAAACTTACTAGGCGACAATAAGAATTGCTCATTAGAGGTTCTAGAATGGTTTGCATTGCCTTCTATTGCACTTTCGCACCGCTACAAGGAGCAAAGATTGTTGCTCTGATACCACTTGTAAAGAAACAACTTCCATAAATACAGTATTAGCAGTAACAATTCATTAATGCGCAATAGTAAACATTCACTGAGAACTATAATTCAGATTCAATGCCAAAAAATTACGAATGCAAGTAACAAATTCTAGATTCCAAATCAATACAAATCCTAGCCACTTATGAGAAACTTGTAATCTTTCATTCTCTATAATGGAATTTTCTTGTTACTCGATATGAAATTCGTCTCTCTATTGTTGGTTGATTTTCAGAAGCTGCCAGTGATACTTTAAAAAAATTTTAACTCTAAAATTTTTTTAACTCAAAAAATTTTTAAAGTCCAAAAAATTTTTTAAATCTAAAAATTTTTTAACTCAAAATTTTTTTGGTTGATTTTCAGAAGCTGCCAATGATACTTTAAATTTTTTTTAACTCTAAACATTTTTTAACTCAAAATTTTTTAACTCTAAATTTTTTTTAACTTGGAGAGGACGAAGTCTCATATTTGCAACAAAAGCAACTAAGTTTCAAATATGAAAGATGATTCCAACTACAACATAAATCTTCATATTGATAGACTAAATCAACATTAACCCTAACCCTAATGTTCAAGGGTTGACTACCTTAACCTAGGGCCCGAGCTAATACTAATAAATATAGCCTACGTGGCTATATTGTAGTGGTTACATATTGACTATGTTCTATAAAGTTTTCGAGATGAGAATGGTGGGGGATGTTGGGGTGCATTTCTAGGATGGCTGGATACATTTTTGGAATGTTAGGATGCATCTTCAAGTCAAACTCCCAAAGCCTTAGATGCAATCCCCATGGAACATATATTGTTGATATAAATCTTCTTGAACAAATCTATTGATCACTTTTCATGAAGGAAGATGTAGGGGACGCATTTGTAGATAAACAAATTGACACATGAATGTTGCTTCTGTAGGAGCACACATTTGCATGAATGCATGAATTCATGATTAAATGAGCAAATGAGTGCATGGATGCACGTCCATGTGTTGATGATGTGTAAATAGAATTGTTGTATGTAATGACATAGACATAAGTGTTTGTAATAAATATATTGTTATGGGGTATACTTTAATGGTTTATGTATATTGGGAAGTTTGTTGGTAGTTAGGAAGTTGCTAATCGCCTATTGGTACATAATATCTATATGTACGCATCTTTGTGCGTAGAGATGGTGTGTTTCATTGGCATATGATGTCGGTCGATGTTGGTCAAGGCAAATTTGTGTGTTGTATGCTTGACTGGACCATGTATTGTAGATAACTGGATGAGGGACACATGCTTTGTGTGCAGCATATCCATGTGTCTTTGGAAATTCTTCCCATTGTGTACCTTTGTTGTTTGTATATAATGGAATTATTGTTAGAACTCAATGCTTTGGTGCTTTGCATTATCAAACGGTAGATATTTAAATACATAGAATGCCCAAATTTGGCATAACAAACCACTAACTAATTTGCAACTACCCTTGTCCTATAGTGCATGCATAGTCCTTGTGATGGGTGGTTATACCACATGCCATTTCACATGGGCTATGATGTAATAACTCCTAACATATCCCTCCTTATTACATCATAGTCATAGCTCTATCTCTAGATTATGACCAAAAATAATTTCTAGGGTGATGCTAGAATCTATAGATTTGAGAGAGAAATTCCCCCCCTCAATGTAGACTTTCTACTATGATACTGAGTGTCGGTTTTCACCAATCATGCACTCCAAAACACACTTAGTACAAATAACTAATACTTATAAATTCAATGCAAGAAATATGTGCCTCCTCCAATGTCTTCATGTGAAGTATGTGCTACCATGCATCCTGTGTCGACCATTGAATTGATTGGTCACCAATTTTTGTCTTGCATGTGATGGGAAGAAAGTATGGCTTCTTCTACTCGTTCACCTTCTACGGCTTTCCATTTCTTCTATCACGATCAAGTTCTGGATTCTTTGCAAGTTCTCCTTTTATCATAAGTTCTTTGATATGATACATAGGATGTATATTTTGTATACAATATTTAGCAATTTTGTGTACTTGTTTCAGCCTCTGTTAGGATCTCATCCTAACCCTTAATGTAATAACTTCCTTGATGTAATAATTCCTAGTGAACGTGGGTAGTACCCATGATTAATATTTTGTAATGTTCTAAGTTTTAGCTTAGGTAGTGCCTATGAAAAATGGCACCCTTTTCTATGTAACACATGGTAGATAGGTTAGGTAAGGTGGCATTGTGCATGTAATTCGAGTGGCATTGTGCATGTAATTCAAAGTGGCACTATGCATATAATTCGGGTGGCATTATGCATGTAATCCAGGTGGCATTTTGCATGTAAGCCAACTTTGGAGAGAAACTCTTTAAATACCCGAAAAGGCACCAATGTAATCATCTTTTTGCAAATTAATGAAGTATTGAAGGAGGTTGCCCCCTCGAAGAGGCCTGCGATTCTATCTATTGTGAGATTGTTCCTTTTAAGTAGTTTATGTTATCATATGCAATTAATTCTGAATACTGTTATAATGTTTCGATGAGTTTATTTGAGTTGAGAGTGTGTTGTTAGTATATTTTATAGTAGGTTCTTAACAAGTGGTATCAGAGCACTTTCTAGGGCCAAGTTCTGCTGCAACTGCAACGATTCTTGCCATCCAATCTGCTTGTTAGGTATAAATTCTGTGTGTTTTTCCGTTCTTGTTTTTCCTTCTTAAAAAAATCCAAAAAATACAGTGCATTTTTTTTTCCAGACCAAAAAAAAAAAAAATCTTTGTAGTTGAGTAGGTAGAAACCCTGTGTCGAGGGTTTTAAAATATCGTGAAGGATCTGTCGTTATTGGCTAAGCTAGATAGCCCATAAAGCGTCTAGTGAAGTGAGGGGCGATCAGGCTCCAATACCCAGGCCTCAGACAAAACTCGTGCACGGACTTGAGCTCCCACGTATCTTCGGGTATATCGGGAGACCATCTAGTTTTAAACAAACTTTTAGCCATTAGGAAGCTTTTCGGCCTTGTATTACTCAGTCTATGGGACACAACATCCTGGATGATTACCCTCCCGTATTGTCAGAGAGGCAGGTAGTGTGCTCAAGGGTATGTGTGGAATCCTCCTTGAGTAGTGGCACGAAATATTGGTCCGAGAACTATTGTTCGTCACTGTCGGTATATTAGAGGGCCTATGGGTGGTACATACTCCTCTACCTAGCATTCCCTGGTTCTGTTCAAACTTCAACCTGTTAAAAAAAAAAAAAAAAAAAAAAAAAACAAGGCAAACCTCCCTATTCGTAAACCTGCATTTCAAATCCCCAAAAAGTGAGCATATGAGAAAGGAGTCCTCTACTAAAAAATAACAAAAAGAACATGCATTCGGGATAGACCATGAGGGTGACACTTAAGCTGAAAGTCTGGAGAATAACAATCAAATTTACGATGGCATGATCACAGATCGAGTCGAGAGAGGTCGGCACGATCGAGTCAGAATTTACAATTTTCAGAGTCAGAACAGAACTGTCGTAACAGTCTCCTGCAAAATATAGAGAATCTCGGAGGTAGTGAAGTCAGGACTGGGCCAACTAGTGAAAGTATGACAGAAGGCTAGTTATAGATAGTGCTCCAGTACCCAACTTCTGCTCTGTAGCTCAGAATCAAAAACTGTAAACACCGTTAGACTCAGCAAAACAGTAGATTAAAAAAAAAAAAAAAGTCTGGGGTGCCAAAAAGTAGTGTTGAGAGATATAGCTCATTGTGACCACCTCTTCGAGATGATTGTTTTGATATATAGCACCCAAGCACTTTTTTGGGGCACTTACTAAAAATAGTAAGTCCTAAAACTCAATTCTATTTTTAGTAACTGGTCACAAAAGGTTTCAAAATGGCCCAGGGTACCCATGGACATCAAAAGGAACTAGAACACTTGGAATCCTTAACAAAAGCCATTGAAAATTTGCACTCGGCTTTTCACTCCATAAGGGAAGAAGTCCAAGGTCTTTGCCTAGAGCATGAGGCCACCAGTAATCGCTTAGAAGAAGCACTAAAGAAGTAGACAACAAACTAAAAAGAGGACCCCCCAAAATAGAACACCAAGCTGAGGGTTTTGCAAGGAATCATGACCATGAACCATCCTTCAGAATGCCCAAATTGGACTTTACCAAATTTAGTGGGAAGGATGTTGATGAGTGGCTATGTAGGATTGATCAATTCTTTAGACTCCATAATGTCCCCATATTTCATCGAGTCCAGATGGCTTCCTTTAACTTGGAATCTGAGGCTCTACACTGGTTTCAATGGTTACGTAGTGCCAACCCAAATCTCTCTTGGGAGAATTTTGAATCCCAATTACTCACTCGATTTGGTCCTAGTGAGTATGAGGACTTTATAGGGGCCTTGACCAAACTACAACAAACAGGGTCAGTCCGTGAATACCAAACTCAATTTGAAAAATTGGCCAATAAGACAAGAGGATTGACTGAAGGGTTCTTCCAGAGTTTTTATATCAGTGGGTTGAAGGTGGAACTCCAGGCGGAAGTAAGAATGTTGAAACCACAAACTATGATGGAAGCTATCAGTTTGGCCCGTTTGGCCGAATCTAAACTCTCTACCCAAAGGCGCCCATCAAAGTTTCCTCAAAATAGACCTTCATTTCCTCCTCGACCTCAACACCCAGTTGATAATAAACCTGCTGCACCCAAGCGCCTCACTACAGAAGAGATGGATGCACGTCGTGCCCAGGGATTATGCTACAATTGTGATGAATTTTTTTTTAAAGGGCATAAGTGTGCACACAAAAAATTGTTCTTGATAGATGTTGAAGAACCTGAGGACTCTGACCAGAGTGATGAGGATGAGGACCCTCCGGAAACACCTCCTCCACAAGAAGAAGTGAAACAGGAACCTGAGACAGCAATTACAGTCCATGCTCTTGCAGGCATTACTACTCCACAAACCATGAAGGTTGTGGGATTTTTCAAGGGCCAATGTCTTTCCATCCTTATGGATTCGGGAAGCACGCACAACTTCATAGAGTGGCTCAGCGGGCAAATTGCTATGTCCACACTTGTAATTCCTTTGAGGTCATGGTAGCCAATGGGGGAACCTTACCTTGTAAAGGAAAATGGCGCAATGTTAAAATCAAGATAGGGGACTATGAACTCAAGCAGGACATGTTCGCCCTCCAGTTGGGCGGATGTGATATTGTTTTGGGATCTCAATGGTTGAGTACGTTGGGCACTATCGGTTGGAATTTTGTCGAACTTTGGATGCGGTTCTCCCAAAATGGACTAACACACATCATCAAGGGCTCCCTAGCAAGAACACCTCAAATTATTAGTTCAAATGGCATGGAGAAATTGCTAAAGAAATCATCACGTGGGGTCATTGCACAACTATTCTCCATCCAACCATCCACCTCTCAAATGGGTGAAACTCCATCAGACCTACAACAGATTCTCCATAAACATGAGGCCATATTTTCGGAACCAACTACACTACCACCGCATCGCTCTCACGACCATGCCATTCCATTATTGTCGGATAGTGCACCTCCCAATATCAGACCATACGGGTACCCTCATGCCATGAAGTCAGAGATTGAGAAAATGATACGAGGAATTACTCAAGGCAGGTATCATTCGGCCTAGTACTAGTCCCTACTCCGCACCGGCCTTACTGGTCCTCAAGAAGGATGGCTCCTGGCGATTGTGTATTGACTACCGAGAACTCAACAAGATAACTGTCAAGGATAAATTTCCTATCCCTGTGGTTGATGAATTACTAGATGAATTACATGGGACCATGTACTTCACCAAGCTAGACCTTCGCTCCGGGTACCATCAGATCCGGCTCAGGGATGAAGATATTCCTAAAACTGCTTTTCACACTCATGAAGGTCATTATGAATTCTTGGTAATGCCATTTGGTCTCACAAATGCTCCTTCCACATTTCAAAGCACGATGAACAACATCTTTCGCCCTTTTTTGCGGAAGTTCATCCTTGTGTTCTTCGATGACATCTTGATTTACAGTCACACATGGGAAGAGCATCTCAAGCATGTAGATCAAACCCTACAACTATTGGCTGACCATCAACTGTTCGCAAAAAGATCCAAGTGTTCCTTTGGTTTGACTGAAGTGGAGTACCTGGGACACATTGTCTCAAAGGATGGTGTCAAGGTTGACCTTAAGAAGATCCAAGCAGTCCAAGAATGGCCGAAACCGCGCACTCTCAAGGGACTTCGAGGATTTTTAGGGCTTATAGGCTATTACCGTAAATTTGTCTATAATTATGGGAAGATAGCCACCCCCCTCACCTCCATGTTGAAGAAGGATTCTTTTACTTGGACAGGGCCGGCTGAGCAAGCCTTCTTGGAACTCAAGCATGCCATGACCACCACTCCAGTTTTAGCCATGCCAAACTTCTCTAAAAAATTTGTCATTGAAAGTGATGCTTCTGGTCGTGGTATTGGGGCGGTATTGATGCAAGAAGGACGCCCTTTGGCTTTTACCAGCAAAGCCCTATTTGATCGCAATTTAGGGAAATCCACATATGCCAAGGAAATGATGGCAATCTTGCATGCAGTCCTACATTGGCGACCTTACCTCATTGGGCGCCATTTCTCCATCAAAACTGACCACCAGAGTCTGAAATACTTTCTAGAACAACGGGTTGCCACCCCAGAGCAACAAAAGTGGGTATCAAAACTCATGGGCTATGATTATGACATCACGTACAAAAAAGGAAAGGAAAATCTTGTGGCGGATGCTCTCTCTCGCCAATTTGAGACCCTTAGTATGTTGTCTGCCATTTCTGCACCATTGCCCCAATGGATTGAGCCCTTACGTCAGGAAATACTTCAGGATGCAGATTTGAAAGACTCGGTTGCTTCACTTATGGATGATCCGAGTCTACACCAGGATATAGTTGGGATGGCCAGGATCTGCGTTACCGTCAACGCCTGGTTCTTCCTCCTAAGTCCCCACTTCGAGAGCTCCTCATGAAGGAATCACATGCTACTCCATCTTCTGGCCATTCGGGGTTCCTAAAAACTTATGAGCGACTCAAGCGCACCTTCTTTTGGAAAGGTATGAAACAGGACATTCGCTCTTTTGTAGTCGATCGTGACACTCGTCAAAGGATGAAAGGGGAAACAGATGCGCTCTCCGGCACTCTTCAACCATTGCCAATTCCAGAGCAGGTGTGGACTGACATCTCCATGGACTTCATCGAAGGGCTACCTAAATCAAGAGGCAAGTCAGTTATTTTCGTAGTAGTGGACCGCCTTTCAAAGTATGCTCACTTTTGTGCCCTAGCCCATCCTTACACAACATCCACTATTGCCCAAATTTTTCTTGACTCCATCTTTCGCCTTCATGGCATGCCAACCTCCATTGTATCTGATCGTGATCCCACCTTTACTAGCAATTTTTGGCAAGAATTGTTTAAGTTGCAGAGGACTCGACTCAAAATGAGTTCAGCCTACCATCCGCAAACAGATGGTCAAACAGAGGTTGTTAATAAATGCTTGGAAACCTACCTTCGCTGCTTTGCCTCCGATCATCCTACTCATTGGGCAAAATGGCTTTCCTTGCCGAATGGTGGTACAACACTTCCTATCATACCGGCACCAAACTCACACCGTTCGAGGCAGTTTATGGGTGCCCTCCACTCACGCCTTCCTCCTACATTCCGGGAAGCTCCAAGGTCTAGGCCGTTGACAATGCTCTGAGTCAACACACCGAGGTCCTCCGCCAACTCAAGCAAAATTTGAACATGGCCCGGAATCGGATGCGCCAACAAGCTGATCAGCATCGTTCTGAGCGCAGTTTTGATGTGGGTGATATGGTCTTCCTTCGCTTACAGCCATACAAACAATCATCCCTACAACTTCGCAGGTGTCAGAAGCTCGCTCCAAAATTCTATGGTCCTGTTGTGGTTGATCCACAACACACCCCAAAATTGGGGACCCACCTTTTTGCAGGCTTGCAGAGAAGAATCTCGGTGACCCAGATGCTAAAATTGAAGAAAAGAGAAAAAATGCCCAAGTGTAGAAAGGGGTCGCGAAATCGCGACAGGTAGCGAAATCGCGACATGTCGCGAAATCACGACATGTCGCAAAATCGCGACCGAAGCCGGAAAACGGTAGCGAAATCGCGACGTGTCGGAAAATCGCGGTCAACGCGGTCAACGGCAACAAAACAGAAAAGATGTCGCGAAATCGCGACGAGGTGGCAACAGAAAGGTGTCGCGATTTCGCGACGCATTTTGGCAAAGTTGTACGGTACAAGAGAATGATAGTCGCGATATCGCGACGGAAATGAAAATCGAGGCCCGACGGAGAAACGGTAGCGATTTCGCTACGCCTTGCGGAAAGAAGACTCAAAGTTCAAAACGGTAGCGATATCGCTACAAATTTCATAAAGGCCCGTCTCAAAGTCAGAGGGTAGCGATAGCGCTACAAGTTTAGTGAGAGAGGGCTTGAAACAAAAATGGTAGCGAATCGCTACCATGTCACAAGGAGAAGGCTTGAAACGAAAGTGGTAGCGAATCGCTACCACATTTCAAAGGGACGTTGCAAGGCCAAGGTGGTAGCGATATCGCTACCACATTTTGAAAAGGGCTCAAAGTTAGAAAGTGGTAGCGATATCGCTACCATTCGAAGAGGAGGGCTCAAAATGTTAAAAGGGTAGCGATATCGCTACGAGAAGTTGCCGGAGGTAGACAAATGAAAAACGGTCGCGACATCGCTACGGGGAGCTGATGAAGGCGTACGGCAGGAAAGCAGGTAGCGATATCGCGACATGTCACGATTTCGCGACATGTCGCCATATCGCGGCTAAGAAGGTGAACAGGCGGACTTGCAGTTTTGTCGGTTTTTTTTGCAGAAAAGCGTTACACAGGACGCAGGAAAAGCAGGACACGTGGCGCACAGGTGTCAAACTTGCAGAGGCGTTACATGCGGAGATGAATTTCGAAGCGTTTTCAAATTTGAGCGTGAATCAAAGCGGGAAAAAGCAAGAATTTGAGGGGTCATGTGCGGGAAGGTGAAATGAAGCGACGAGAGAAGATCGAAGAGCCGCGTCAAACATTATAAGACCAGAATTGCAAATCGAAGAAGGGGTTGGAAATTGCCGAATACGGAGTTGCGGAGACAAGAGCTTCGTGCTATTATGGGCCCGTACTTGGGCAATTTCCTTCTTTTTGTTCGGAAATTTTATACCTGGAACATTTTTGAATGTAATCGAAATATTCTTTAATACAAAATACAGAGAGTTGGCATCTTTTGGATGAGAAAGAAGGAGTTACTTCTGCATGCATGATTTAATGTCTATCTTTCCTTTCCAGATTTCTTAGGTTTTTAGGTGAAGTTTAATGCAAGATCTCTTGGTTGCTTCATGCGAATGCCTGATTACGGAATTACCATAGAAACCCTCGAGACTCGCACCTAGCCTATTTGGATTGTGTGGATGTGCGGGTTCATTAGGTTAGGTTGCATGTAGAAAGCCTCAGTATCTTCGGTTTCATCTGATTAATGACAGCTTTTTGACTGTAATCTATTTTTATTGTTACTTTTATTTACTTTTGTCTTTGCTTTTCAAACCCATATTTTATTTTCAGTAGTTTAATTACTGTGTTTGAATAAATCACTGAAAATCCATCAGAATTAAAGGTTAAAGCAGATTTTATTCATTTTGAGTCCATTGAAATTTCAAAATTAAATAAACCACGATTGCCCCTTGTTAACATCAACTTGCAAACCCTAAGGTGTTCTTAGCATTTCATTTTAAACGACATCCTTGATAATCAATAATTAGCATAATAAGAACCTTGGAGAAATCGTTTTTCTTTGCAAGCGAGAGGATTTAGGACTCGGATCCTACGGGAGAGTGTGTTTTCACAATCGGGTTAAAACACCACTCAACAGATTGGCGCTAGAAGGAGGGCCCGAATCGGTTTATCTATTTTAATTTTTATATCTGAATATTTTGTTTTTGATTTAATTTTGAAATAATTTACGGCTAAAGCTGCAACACTTGTTTTTGTGTTTGTTGCGGGTTTTCTTCGAACTAGCCGAGGGTTTCCTCGGGCGAAGTTGGACCCACCACGCCGTATTGCGACCGGGTCTCAAACAACCGGAGAAACCATTTTTCACGACCTTCTTGGTACTCCCAAGGGTAAAGTCAAGCAAGTCGTAAGCACTCCGAGTAGCAAAAGGCCTGTTTTCTCCGGGGAACGTCGAGTGGACCTACGCCGGTAATATCCGTTTCCCCTAGTGTGCCTATAGTTTGTAATATTTCTTATGCTATTGTAGGTCTGTCTACATCAATTACGAGTCAAATGGCTCAAGCTCCAGCGGCTCCTTGGTATGGAGCTAACAATACTCCTTTGAATATTCGTTGGGGATATCCATGAAATCCCCAAGAACATTGAAATATTTCTGCCTAAATACAAGCCAGATGGCCTAAGAACAATAGAAGAACATATCCAAGCCTATAGAGATGTTTTAATTAGGCTGCAAGTTCAGCATGAAGATGTAGCCTGCAGACTTTTCCCCATGAGCTTGGATCCAATAGCATATGAATGGTATATATGCTTGCCAAGCTGGTTCAATCACCTCTTGGACACAAATGGAAAATGCATTTGTCAATCAATTTAGGTCGCCCTTAGATCCCGCAACTATTTACAATCGGTTTATTACATGCAAACGGGGCCAAGGGAACCAATCCGAATGTTTAATCGAGAGATTCCAAAAGAACTATAACAGAGCAATTAGACATTTTGCCATCGATCCTGCGGTAGCTTTGCGAGATATATTTTGGAGCATTGGACCCCATGACAGCCATGTTTGCAAGGCATAATCCCCAGGTCACCATGCTGGCTTTGGCCTATAATGAAGCCATGACTATTGAGCGGCAATTGACATCGCAAGGCTACGGGTTTACCCAGATGCCTATGATGGGACAAGTGTGCTCCATATGGTCAAGTTCCCCGGAGCAAATCAACTCATGGCACCACAAATGCCAAGTATGAACGCCTTCCCATATCAGCGGCCGTATCCACCGGCACCCGCATATGCACCCATTCCAATCCAACCAATCACAACCATTCCACCTGTTCTTGCATTTTTGCGGAACAGTCAATCAACTATACAAGAAACTAGTCAAGTCAATCCTCAAGCCATAGTTCCTGTTCCGAATCCAATCCCAATTCAAGGTATCAATCCATATGGGAATCCAATTCCTCGAGAACCCCACCCAAATGTGGAATCAAGACCCCATCAATTATGCAAATCCAATGGGGGTTAACAACAATGTGGTTCCACCGAAGGATGTCTTTTCGGAAGTCGAAGAGCTCAAGAAACTAGTGCATAAACTAAGTAATGACAGGGTTCAACAGCAGAAGCATGAGTCCCGTGCCCCTCACCCAAGTCGGAATTTTAACAATAGAGGGAGGCACTGGAACACTAAGCCAAACAATGGGGGAGTTCCTGCTCCCATTGCTAATCAATTAGATGCTTCACGAGGCCCTAGCCAATCCAATTCTCTTTTGAATCTTTCAGATTTGGCATGGGAAAGAGGGTGCGGGTTACATAACACAAAAGAACACAATGAGAGGAATTGTCCTGAGATTGCTAGATACACTCATTGTCTTCGAGCACAAGTTGATGATTTGGAGCTGGTATCAAATGAGGATCCATCGTATCGGCAAGATGAAAATATTATGGTGATGGAAACGGTATATCACCAAGAGGGTGAGAGCGAGGAGGAAGAAGACGAAGTTTTGGAACAGGGAGGTGCAAGCTTTTCGAGATTTCAGAAAGGGGACTCATGGGTACCATTTGAGGAGTAAGTCTAAAGCCCCTAAAACCTCATCAACACCTCCAAACAGTTCTATTCTTCCTCCGAGATACAAAGGCAAGTAACAACCCTCCCCCTCCACTCGGAAGAGAAATGTCTAATGACGTCCGAGAAGACAGTCAAATTCGAAAAACCAAATTATGACGTAGTGGAGGATATGAAGAAGTCCAAATCTAGCCTTTCATTCCTGGACGCGGCTAAATTGCCTGGTCAAAAGGAGGCGTTGATAAGAGCTTTGAACTCACCGATCCGATGTGGAAGGAAAAAAGAGCTGAATCCCATCTGATTTTGCGAAAGGAGAGAAGGGATGTCCCGCCATTCTTATTAACTATGAGAATTGCGGGTAAGAACTTGCATAAGCTGTTTGGTAGACACGGGAGCCACTAGCAACCTCATGCCTACGGAGATATGTCAAATGCTTGGTCTACAACCGGTTTCATCCAAATGCACGGTCTTGCAATTGGACCGTTCGAGAGGTAAATGTAGTAGGGACCTTATATGATGTCAAGATTCAATTAAATTCTGAACCCAGGGTCCAGCAGGTTGTAGACATTTTGGTGGTTAACATCCCAAGTAGGTATGGAATGTTACTTGCGAGAGATTGGATGAAAACGCTGAATGGCTATTTTGCAACAGGATGCTCGCATATGTGGCTGCCATGGAAGGGCATTGCTAACCAAATCAGAGTGGAAAACGAACCGAGGCTTAAGGAGATTATAACGGATTTTAACAAGCCGAATGAGGTTCGGTTTTCTGAGCCAGACCTAGGGGTCTATGCTCTTGATGTTGAGAAAGCTGCTGATGAACTTAAAGAAGAAGTGTGTCATGGTGGTTCTTCGAGGAAAAGGATTACACGTGGTTGCTCAAGTTTGATGGATCAAAATCTAGACGGGGAGCGGGAGGCTGGAGTCGAGCTCAGCTGGTCCGGGAGGTAAACCATTATTGGCTGCCTACGGACTGCAATTTCCTTGCACAAACAATGTGGCGAGAATACGAAGCATTGATCTACGGTTTACGTCTAGCATTGAGCAAACATGTTAAATGCTTGAAGGTTTTGGGAGATTCCGAGTTGGTTGTCAAGCAAATCAAAGGACGAGTATACATGCCGCGACAAAAGGTCGAGCCTTTATAGGACTAGGGTTATGGACCTCATGGAGGAGTTTGATGCATTCAACATAGCCCTTATTTCTAGGAGAGGAAATCGAATAGCAGACTCTCTTGCAGTCGTCGCGGGCATGTTAAACCCGGTGGATATAAAAAGATGTAAAAAGTTTTCCATTGAGCTGGTTCCTTGTCCATCAATACCTGATAATGTGAAGAATTTCCAGGTTTTTGAGTGTGACAGGCACATCTTCAAGTTTGTCACAAACTCGGGTATTTTTGAAAATCGGGTGATCGATGAGGAACAAAGGTGGCGGGATGAAACGAGAAGAAAGTGAAGCTGCGTATCAATCCAACAAAATTCCTAAAGACGTGGTTTCATTAGAAAAGATGTTCGACATGGAATGCAAGAACAAGAAAAGAAAAAGAGTCCCGCTCCCCAAAGATGCATGCAATTCAATTAATCTGGGAGTGCAGACAATCCAAAGGAGGTGTACATAGCAAAGGCATGTACAGAGGAAGAAAGGAGCAATATAATACAGGCTTTGAAGCATTACATAGATTGTATTGCTTGGAACTACAATGAGCTGAAGACTTACAACCAGAACATTATCACGCATACCATCCCTTTGAAGCCAGACTCCAAGCCTTTTAGGCAAAGACAGTGAGTTGTTAACCCGCTATTGGAGCCTTTGATCGAAAAGGAGGTTAAAAGATTATTGGAAGCGAAAATCATTTTTCTGTTAGGCACTCAACCTGGGTGGCCAACCTCGTTCCAATAAGAAAAAGAGTGGAGAGATTAGGTCTGTGCATAGATTTTCGAAATCTTAATAAAGCCTCTCAAAAAGATAATTATCCATTACCATCAATCGATGAAATTCTGCAAATGGTAAATGGATCTGAAATGATGTCCTTTCTCGATGGATATTGCGGGTACAACCAAGTTCTTATACATCCGGATGACAGGATGAAAACAGCCTTCACTACCAAGTGGGGGACATTTGCATATAAGAGAATGCCATTCGGACTGTTAAATGCTGGTGCAACTTTTCAACGCGCCATGGATTACGCATTCAAAGGGCTAATAGGCAAATGCATCATCGTGTATGTGGATGATATCCCAATTTTCTCGAAGAAGAGAGAGGATCATGTTAAAGACTTAAAGAAGGTGCTTCAAAGATGCAGGGAACATGGAATTTCATTAAATCCCAAGAAATGCATTTTTGGAGTGACAAAAGGGAAACTGCTAGGTCACATTATTTCAAAGGAGGGAATATCCATCGACCCAGAAAGGATACAAGCTATCCAAGACCTACCTCTCCCGAGCAGTAAAAAAGAATTGAGGTCTTTCTTTGGGCAAGTCAATTTTGTGAGGAAGTTCATTTCTAGCTTTGCTGAGATAGCTAAACCTCTAAACCAGATGCTCAAGAAAGATGTGGACGTAAGGTGGAACGAGGAAAGTAGAGTGGCTTTCCAGAATATCAAAGATGCCATTTCCAGAGCCCCGGTCTTGATAATCCCAGACTATTCCAAGCCTTTTTACATTTATGCTTTTTCATCAGAACACTCCTTTGCGAGTGTCTTAACCCAAAAGGGCGAAGATAGTGCCGAAAAACCCATTGCATTTTTAAGTGCCCCCCTGAAAGATGCCCAATTAAGGTATTCAATCCTTGATAAGCAAATGTATGCACTTTTTAAAGCTGTGAAAAAATTTAGGCACTACATCGTGCACAACAGAATTATCGCCATCGTGCCCGATTCTGCTGTCAAGACCATGTTTTTACAGAATGAACTAGGTGAGAAGAGAGGAAAATGGATTTCGACCATCCAAGAATTTGATCTCGAAATCCAACCAATGAAACTAGTTCGAGGACAAGGACTGGCAAAGGCGATCGTAGAAAATGATCCGCAAATAACAGGTCAATGCTCAAATACAGAATACATGGCTAAGGAGGACTGGTATGTTGATATTGTGCAATTTTTATTGGCTGGTAAGTGCCCTTCTAATTTGAATTCAACACGGAGGAGAGCTTTAAGGCTTAAATCCGTTAACTATCCGATAAAGTCTGGTGTGCTTTACGGGAAAAATCATGAAGGTATCTACCGAGATGCTTGAGCAAAGATGAAGCCGCCAGGGTGTTGCAAGAATTTCATGGCAAGCATGGAACTGGTCATGGTGCAGCCAATGCTACAACACATCAAATCCTGAGAGCAGGATACTACTGGCCACATATTTTCAAGGATGCGCATACCCATGTACGATCTTGTCACATCTGTCAAGTGGCTGCAAATAGAGAAAGAAATGCAGCCATGCCGTTGCAGCCTGTAGTCGAAATGAGACCGTTTGCACAGTGGGGACTGGATTTTATCGGGGTTATTAACCCAAATTCTTCTACTCTCACAAATTCATTTTGACGACTACGGACTATTGTACAAGGTGGACGGAAGCGATTCCTACTAAACATGCCACCACGAGATGTTGTGATTAAATTTCTTGAGGATCAAATTATAACAAGATTTGGGATGCCCGACTCTATTGTCGGTGACAATGGTAAAGCTTTCATTTCCACACAATTTGCGAGTGGGCATATGATAATAAAGTGAGCTTGAAATTTGCATCCAATTACTATCCTCAAGGAAATGGGTTGGCCGAGTCTTCAAATAAGAATTTGTTGAATACTATTAAGAAGTTCCTAGAAAAGAACCCTCGGGACTGGCATAGTCAATTAAAGTTTGCCCTGTGGGCAGATAGGACCAGTGAAAGAAGCCATAGGGAATACTCCCTATCATTTGGTCTATGGGCAAGACCCGATATTTCCAGCAAATTTGAAGTTGCAGACCTTACATTTCATACAAGAGTACATGGGGACAGATGATCAAGTTGAAGCTAGATTGAGCCAGTTGTTGCACCTTGATGAAAAGAGAGAAGAGGCCGTGAATCACATGAATAAACACCAGGAAGTAATCAAGAGATGGTTTGACAGAAGGGCCAAAGTTAAATCATTCAGAATTTCAGATTTGGTATTACTATGGGACAAAAGACATGAGGAAAAAGGGAATCATCAAAAGTTTGATTGTCTTTGGTTGGGCCCATATCAGATTTCAGAGATTCTTGGGAAGAATACCTTCAGGCTAAAAACCTTAGAAGGGAAAGATTTCACGCTGCCGGTTAATGGGCAGATTTTAAAACATTATTTTAGCCCTTAGGTTGTGGGACTTTCATATCATTCTTTGATTTTGGTGGGATTTTCAGATCTTGTTTCATTGTTTAGGATTTTCAGATTTTGTTTGATTTAGGATTGTTAGCTTAGCTAGGATTTTGGTTGTGGATTTGATTTCAATTGTCATGTTGTTAATTTTGATAAAAAAAAAAAAAAAAAAACAAAACAAAAAGAAATAAATTGAGATGCCAACTTATGCTTAAGGTTAGGAGAATATGAAATATTGGAATTATCTTGTAAAGGCTCCACCAATAACATAAAACATTTTAAGTTATATTGTTTGATTTTGTGATACATGAAAGAATCAGTTTTGCATGACATATCATTTCATTTGCAAAGATAAGGCATTCATATTCCATCTCACCTCACATACATTTCATTTTAGTTACATATGCATCTTATGTACAAGCCATGAAAGTACGTCAAATCCTCTTAGGGTTGTGTTATAACATATATGTAAGTAGCTCCTAAGGTTGGAAACTGAGTCTTGAGATATCTAGAACCAAGCACGTCTCATACATTAAAAAGGATCTTGAGCAAAATGATCAAAACCTAACTTGGAGGAAAAGGTTGGGCGAAAGTGGTTTTCATGTCTATCCTATTATGCAACATGATCCTTAAAACAGTGGTTTTGACCACTTCCATAGAGCTTAAAGCCTAAAATCAGAGTAGTAAGGATAGGGTTAAATCCTCATCAAACTTAGGTTGAGGATCCAATTCCCCAAAGCTTTGATTTGACCCACATGGAGTAGTAAGGATAGGGCATAAATTCTCATCTTGGTTGGTTGAGAATCTGATTCCCCAAAGCTCTTATGTCTCATTTCATAGTAAGTCTTGGATTGTAAGGATCGTACTATTTGTCCTCTGCAAAGGATGGGTAGTCATCCCCAAGGTCTAAGCAACAAAATTAATATTTTCCATTTACATTTAAATTTTGGATTGTAAGGATCGTACCACTTGTCCCTAACCAGGATGGGTAGTCATCCCCAAGGTCCAAGAAGTAAAATATATATAAATAAGTGAATTTTTCCCATCTCATCTTTATTTTGGATTGTAAGGATCGTACTACTTGTCCTCTGCAAGGGATGGGTAGTCATCCCCAAGGTCCAAAGAAATGGAGATAAGTTTTGGATTGTGGGGTTAGATATGCCCATGCATGGCATCATGTCTTGCCTAAAAAACAAGACCACTGATTGTCTAGAGGGTTAGACTAGCATGACCATTTCTTCCATAACTGGTTTAATTATTTTGCTTAAAGTGAGGTAATGAACTCTAAATCAGAATAGTAAGGATAAGGTTAAACTCTCATCTCGGTTGGTTGGGAGTCTGATTCCCCAAAGTTCTGATTTCACATTCACTTGCACATGGGTTCTAGATAGTAGGGACTCATAACCAACTTTGGGATACAATAAGATAATGAACTAGTGGATCCTAAGAGGGTTTGGCAATCTTGAATGCTTGTACATAGTATTAGAAGAAGTACCATGCCCTTTATGGAAGCAAATCTCCTTGCACATTCATTAGGGTACACAAATCATTCACCATCCCATATATGCATTCATGCAAAAGCGATAATGGAATGTTGATCAATTTCAAATGATAGGGAATGAAAACACATTGCACACACTGAGCTAATACTTGATGATTCTGATTATTCATGTACTTTTGATCTTTGGGCATTTGTTATTTTGCTTATGTGCTAACATGTATTTGCGAGTTTGTGATATGTTTCAGGTTGGGTTCTTACTAAAATGCTCAAGAGCATTTGACGATAGAGTCGCCATTTGTTGTGGTTGATCCACAACACACCCCAAAATTGGGGACCCACCTTTTTGCAGGCTTGCAGAGAAGAATCTCGGTGACCCAGATGCTAAAATTGAAGAAAAGAGAAAAATGCACAAGTGTAGAAAGGGGTCGCGAAATCGCGACAGGTAGCGAAATCGCGACATGTCGCGAAATCGCGACAGGTAGCGAAATCGTGACATGTCGAAAAATCACGGTCAACGCGGTCAACGGCAACAAAAAGAAAGGTCGCGAAATCGCGACGAAGGTGGAAGATGAAAAGTGTCGCGATATCGCGACGGTTTTGCAAAGTGACGGTACAAGAGAATGATGTCGCGATATCGCGACGGAAATTGACAACCAGGCCCGACAGAGAAACGGTAGCGATTTCGCTACGCCTTGCGGAAAGAAGACTCAAAGTTCAAAACGGTAGCGATATCGCTACAAATTTCATAAAGGCCAATCTCAAAGTCAGAGGGTAGCGATAGCGCTACAAGTTTAGTGAGAGAGGGCTTGAAACAAAAATGGTAGCGAATCGCTACCATGTCACAAGGAGAAGGCTTGAAACGAAAGTGGTAGCGATATCGCTACCACATTTTGAAAAGACGCTGCAAGGCCAAGGTGGTAGCGATATCGCTACCACATTTTGAAAAGGGCTCAAAGTTAGAAAGTGGTAGCGATATCGCTACCATTCGAAGAGGAGGGCTCAAAATGTTAAAAGGGTAGCGATATCGCTACGAGAAGTTGCCGGAGGTAGACAAATGAAAAACGGTCGCGACATCGCTACGGGGAGCTGATGAAGGCGTACGGCAGGAAAGCATGTAGCGATATCGCGACATGTCGCGATTTCGCGACATGTCGCCATATCGCGGCTAAGAAGATGAACAGGCAGACTTGCAGTTTTGTCATTTTTTTCGCAGTAAGCGTTACACAGGACGCGGGAAAAGCAGGACACGTGGCGCACGGGTGTCAAACTTGCGAGAGGCGTTACATGCGAGAGATGAATTTCGAAGCGTTTTCAAATTTGAGCGTGAATCAAAGCGGGAAAAAGCGGGAATTTGAGGGGTCATGTGCGGGAAGGTGAAATGAAGCGACGAGAGAAGATCGAAGAGCCGCGTCAAACATTATAAGACCAGAATTGCAAATCGAAGAAGGGGTTGGAAATTGCCGAATACGGAGTTGCGGAGACAAGAGCTTCGTGCTATTCGGGCCCGTACTTGGGCAATTTCCTTCTTTTTGTTCTGGAATTTTTATACCGGAACATTTTTGAATGTAATCGAAATATTCTTTAATACAAAATACAGAGAGTTGGCATCTTTTGGATGAGAAAGAAGGAGTTACTTCTGCATGCATGATTTAATGTCTATCTTTCCTTTCCAGATTTCTTAGGTTTCTAGGTGAAGTTTAATGCAAGATCTCTTGGTTGCTTCATGCGAATGCCTGAATCTGGAATTACCATAGAAACCCTCGAGACTCGCACCTAGCCTATTTGGATTGTGTGGATGTGCAGGTTCATTAGGTTAGGTTGCATGTAGAAAGCCTCAGTATCTTCGGTTTCATCAGATTAATGACAGCTTTCTGACTGTAATCTATTCTTATTGTTACTTTTGTTTACTTTTGTCTTTGCTTTTCAAACCCATATTTTATTTTCAGCAGTTTAATTACTGTGTTTGAATAAATCACTGAAAATCCATCAGAATTAAAGGTTAAAACAGATTTTATTCATTTTGAGTCCATTGAAAGTTCAAAATTAAATAAACCACAGTGCCCCTTATTAACATCCACTTGCAAACCCTAAGGTGTTCTTAGCATTTCATTTTAAACAACATCCTTGATAATCAATAATTAGCATAATAAGAACCTTGGAGAAATCGTTTTTCTTTGCAAGCTGAGGATTTAGGACTCGGATCCTACAGGAGAGTGTGTTTTCACAATCGGGTTAAAACACCACTCAACAGATTGGCGCTAGAAGGAGGGCCCGAATCGGTTTATCTATTTCAATTTTTATATCTGAATATTTTGTTTTTGATTTAATTCTGAAATTATTTACGGCTAAAGCGCAACACTTGTTTTTGTGTTTGTTGCGGGTTTTCTTCGAACTAGCCGAGGGTTTCCTCGGGCGAGGTTGGACCCACCACGCCGTATTGCGACCGGGTCTCAAACAACCGGAGAAACCATTTTTCACGACCTTCTTGGTACTCCCAAGGGTAAAGTCAAGCAAGTCGTAAGCACTCCAGTAGCAAAAGGCCTGTTTTCTCCGAGAACGTCGAGTGGACCTATGCCGGTAATATCCGTTGCCCCTAGTGTGCCTATAGTTTGTAATATTTCTTCTGCTATTGTAGGTCTGTCTACATCAATTCTGAGTCAAATGGCTCAAGCTCCAGCAGACTCCTTGGTATGGAGCTAACAATACTCCTTTGAATATTGTTGGGGATATCCATGAAATCCCCAAGAACATTGAAATATTTCTGCCTAAATACAAGCCGGATGGCCTAAGAACAGCGAGAAGAACATATCCAAGCCTATAGAGATGTTTTAATTAGGTTGCAAGTTCAGCATGAAGATGTAGCCTGCAGACTTTTCCCCATGAGCTTGGATCCAATAGCATATGAATGGTATATATGCTTGCCAACTGGTTCAATCACCTCTTGGACACAAATGGAAAATGCATTTGTCAATCAATTTAGGTCGCCCTTAGATCCCGCAACTATTTACAATCAGTTTATTACATGCAAACGGGGCCAAGGGGAACCAATCCGAATGTTTAATCGAGAGATTCCAAAAGAACTATAACAGAGCAATTAGACATTTTGCCATCGATCCTGCGGTAGCTTTGCAGAGAGATATATTTTGGGGCATTGGACCCCATGATAGCCATGTTTGCAAGGCGTAATCCTCAAGTCACCACGCTGGCTTTGGCCTATAATGAAGCCATGACTATTGAGCAGCAATTGACACCGCAAGGCTACGGGTTTACCCAGATGCCTATGTTGGGACAAGGTGCTCCATATGGTCAAGTTCCCAGGCAAATCAACTCATGGCACCACAAATGCCAAGTATGAACGCCTTCCCATATCAGCGACCGTATCCACCGGCACCCGCATATGCACCCATTCCAATCCAACCAATCACGGCCATTCCACCTGTTCCTGCTTTTTTGCAGAATGGTCAATCAACTACGCAGGAAACTAGTCAAGTCAATCCTCAAGCCATAGTTCCTGTTCCGAATCCAATCCCAATTCAAGGTATCAATCCATATGGGAATCCAATTCCTCAGAACCCCACCCAAATGTGGAATCAAGACCCCATCAATTATGCAAATCCAATGGGGGTTAACAACAATGTGGTTCCACCGAAGGATGTCTTTTCGGAAGTCGAAGAGCTCAAGAAACTAGTGCATAAACTAAGTAATGACAGGGTTCAACAGCAGAAGCATGAGTCCCGTGCCCCTCACCCAAGTCAGAATTTTAACAATAGAGGGAGGCACTGGAACACTAAGCCAAACAATGGGGGAGTTCCTGCTCCCATTGCTAATCAATTAGATGCTTATGCAGGCCCTAGCCAATCCAATTCTCTTTTGAATCTTTCAGATTTGGCATGGGAAAGAGGGTGCGGGTTACATAACACAAAAGAACACAATGAGAGGAATTGTCCTGAGATCGCTAGATACACTCATTGTCTTCAGGCACAAGTTGATGATTTGGAACTGGTATCAAATGAGGATCCATCGTATCAGCAAGATGAAAATATTATGGTGATGGAAACGGTATATCACCAAGAGGGTGAGAGCGAGGAGGAAGAAGACGAAGTTTTGGAACAGGAGGTGCAAGCTTTTCGAGATTTCAGAAAGGGGACTCATGGGTACCATTTGAGGAGTAAGTCTAAAGCCCCTAAAACCTCATCAACACCTCCAAACAGTTCTATTCTTCCTCCGAGATACAAAGGCAAGTAACAACCCTCCCCCTCCACTCAGAAGAGAAATGTCTAATGACGTCCAGAAGACAGTCAAATTCGAAAAACCAAATTATGACGTAGTGGAGGATATGAAGAAGTCCAAATCTAGCCTTTCATTCCTGGACGCAGCTAAATTGCCTGGTCAAAAGGAGGCGTTGATAAGAGCTTTGAACTCACCTGATCCGATGTGGAAGGAAAAAAGAGCTGAATCCCATCTGATTTTGCGAAAGGAGAGAAGGGATGTCCCGCCATTCTTATTAACTATGAGAATTGCGGGTAAGAACTTGCATAACTGTTTGGTAGACACAGGAGCCACGAGCAACCTCATGCCTACGGAGATATGTCAAATGCTTGGTCTACAACCGGTTTCATCCAAATGCACGGTCTTGCAATTGGACCGTTCAGAGGTAAATGTAGTAGGGACCTTATATGATGTCAAGATTCAATTAAATTCTGAACCCAGGGTCCAGCAGGTTGTAGACATTTTGGTGGTTAACATCCCAAGTAGGTATGGAATGTTACTTGCGAGAGATTGGATGAAAACGTTGAATGGCTATTTTGCAACAGACTGCTCGCATATGTGGCTGCCATGGAAGGGCATTGCTAACCAAATCAGAGTGGAAAACGAACCGAGGCTTAAGGAGATTATAACGGATTTTAACAAGCCGAATGAGGTTCAGTTTTCTGAGCCAGACCTAGGGGTCTATGCTCTTGATGTTGAGAAAGCTGCTGATGAACTTAAAGAAGAAGTGTGTCATGGTGGTTCTTCTGAGGAAAAGGATTACACGTGGTTGCTCAAGTTTGATGGATCAAAATCTAGACGGGGAGCGGGGAGCTGGAGTCGAGCTCATCTGGTCCGGGAGGTAAACCATTATTGGCTGCCTACAGATTGCAATTTCCTTGCACAAACAATGTGGCAGAATACGAAGCATTGATCTACGGTTTACGTCTAGCATTGAGCAAACATGTTAAATGCTTGAAGGTTTTGGGAGATTCTGAGTTGGTTGTCAAGCAAATCAAAGGACAGTATACATGCCGCGACAAAAGACTGAGCCTTTATAGGACTAGGGTTATGGACCTCATGGAGGAGTTTGATGCATTCAACATAGCCCTTATTTCTAGGAGAGGAAATCGAATAGCAGACTCTCTTGCAGTCGCCGCGGGCATGTTAAACCCGGTGGATATAAAAAGATGTAAAAAGTTTTCCATTGAGCTGGTTCCTTGTCCATCAATACTTGATAATGTGAAGAATTTCCAGGTTTTTGAGTGTGACAGGCACATCTTCAAGTTTGTCACAAACTCGGGTATTTTTGAAAATCGGGTGATCGATGAGGAACAAAGGTGGCGAGGATGAAACGAGAAGAAAGTGAAGCTGCGTATCAATCCAACAAAATTCCTAAAGACGTGGTTTCATTAGAAAAGATGTTCGACATGGAATGCAAGAACAAGAAAAGAAAAAGAGTCCCGCTCCCCAAAGATGCATGCGATTCAATTAATGCGGGAGTGCGGACAATCCAAAGGAGGTGTACATAGCAAAGGCATGTACGAGAGGAAGAAAGGAGCAATATAATACGAGCTTTGAAGCATTACATAGATTGTATTGCTTGGAAATACAATGAGCTGAAGACTTACAACCAGAACATTATCACGCATACCATCCCTTTGAAGCCAGACTCCAAGCCTTTTAGGCAAAGACAACGAGTTGTTAACCCGCTATTGGAGCCTTTGATCGAAAAGGAGGTTAAAAGATTATTGGAAGCGAAAATCATTTTTCCTGTTAGGCACTCAACCTGGGTGGCCAACCTCGTTCCGGTAAGAAAAAAGAGTGGAGAGATTAGGTTGTGCATAGATTTTCGAAATCTTAATAAAGCCTCTCAAAAAGATAATTATCCATTACCATCAATCGATGAAATTCTGCAAATGGTAAATGGATCTGAAATGATGTCCTTTCTCGATGGATATTCTGGGTACAACCAAGTTCTTATACATCCAGATGACAGGATGAAAACAGCCTTCACTACCAAGTGGGGGACATTTGCATATAAGAGAATGTCGTTCGGATTGTTAAATGCTGGTGCAACTTTTCAACGCGCCATGGATTACGCATTCAAAGGACTAATAGGCAAATGCATCATCGTGTATGTGGATGATATCCCGATCTTCTCGAAGAAGAGAGAGGATCATGTTAAAGATTTGAAGAAAGTGCTTCAAAGATGCAGGGAACATGGAATTTCATTAAATCCCAAGAAATGCATTTTTGGAGTGACAGAAGGGAAACTGCTAGGTCACATTATTTCAAAGGAGGGAATATCCATCGACCCAGAAAGGATACAAGCTATCCAAGACCTACCTCTCCCGAGCAGTAAAAAAGAATTGAGATCTTTCTTTGGGCAAGTCAATTTTGTGAGGAAGTTTATCTCTAGCTTTGCTGAGATAGCTAAACCTCTAAACCAGATGCTCAAGAAAGATGTGGATGTAAGGTGGAACGAGGAAAGTAGAGTGGCTTTCCAGAATATCAAAGATGCCATTTCCAAAGCCCCGGTCTTTATAAGCCCAGACTACTCCAAGCCTTTTTATATTTATGCTTTTGCATCAGAACACTCCTTTGCGAGTGTCTTAACCCAAAAAGGTGAGGATAGTGCCGAAAAGCCCATTGCATTTTTAAGTGCCCCCCTAAAAGATGCCCAATTAAGGTATTCAATCCTTGATAAGCAAATGTATGCACTTTTTAAAACTGTGAAAAAATTTAGGCACTACATCGTGCACAGCAGAATTATCGCCATCGTGCCCGATTCTGCTGTCAAGACCATGTTTTTACAGAATGAACTAGGTGAGAAGAGAGGAAAATGGATTTCGACCATCCAAGAATTTGATCTCGAAATCCAACCAATGAAACTAGTTCGAGGACAAGGATTGGCAAAGGCGATCGCAGAAAATGATCCGCAAATAACAGGTCAATGCTCAAATACAGAATACATGGCTAAGGAGGACTGGTATGTTGATATTGTGCAATTTTTATTGAGTGGTAAGTGCCCTTCTAATTTGAATTCAACACAGAGGAGAGCTTTAAGGCTTAAATCTGTTAACTATCCGATAAAGTCTCGGTGTGCTTTACGGGAAAAATCATGAAGGTATCTACCGAGATGCTTGAGCAAAGATGAAGCCGCCAAGGTGTTGCAAGAATTTCATGGCAAGCATGGAACTGGTCATGGTGCGGCCAATGCTACAACACATCAAATCCTGCAAGCAGGATACTACTGGCCACATATTTTCAAGGATGCGCATACCCATGTACGATCTTGTCACATCCGTCAAGTGGCTGCAAATAGAGAAAGAAATGCAGCCATGCCGTTGCGACTTGTAGTCGAAATGAGACCGTTTGCACGGTGGGGACTGGATTTTATCGGGGTTATTAACCCAAATTCTTCGAATTCTCACAAATTCATTTTGACAGACTACGAGACTATCTGTACAAGGTGGACGGAGGCGATTCCTACTAAACATGCCACCACGGACGTTGTGATTAAATTTCTTGAGGATCAAATTATAACAAGATTTGGGATGCCCGACTCTATTGTCGGTGACAATGGTAAAGCTTTCATTTCTACACAATTTGCGAGTGGGCATATGATAATAAAGTGAGCTTGAAATTTGCATCCAATTACTATCCTCAAGGAAATGGGTTGGCCGAGTCTTCAAATAAGAATTTGTTGAATACTATTAAGAAGTTGCTGGAAAAGAACCCTCGGGACTGGCATAGTCAACTAAAGTTTGCCCTTTGGGCAGATAGGACCAGAGTGAAAGAATCCATAGGGAATACTCCCTATCATTTGGTCTATGGGCAAGACCCGATATTTCCAGCAAATTTGAAGTTGCAGACCTTACATTTCATACAAGAGTACTTGGGGACGGATGATCAAGTTGAAGCCAGGTTGAGCCAGTTGTTGCACCTTGATGAAAAGAGAGAAGAGGCCATGAATCACATGAATAAACACCAGGAAGTAATCAAGAGATGGTTTGACAGAAGGGCCAAAGTTAAATCATTCAGAATTTCAGATTTAGTATTACTATGGGACAAAAGACATGAGGAAAAAGGAAACCATCAAAAGTTTGATTGTCTTTGGTTAGGCCCATATCAGATTTCAGAGATTCTTGGGAAGAATACCTTCAGGCTAAAAACCTTAGAAGGGAAAGATTTCACGCTGCCGGTTAATGGGCAGATTTTAAAACATTATTTTAGCCCTTAGGTTGTGGGACTTTCATATCATTCTTTGATTTTGGTGGGATTTTCAGATCTTGTTTCATTGTTTAGGATTTTCAGATTTTGTTTGATTTAGGATTGTTAGCTTAGCTAGGATTTTGGTTGTGGATTTGATTTCAATTGTCATGTTGTTAATTTTGATAAAAAAAAAAAAAAAAAAAATAAAACAAAAAGAAATAAATTGAGATGCCAACTTATGCTTAAGGTTAGGAGAATATGAAATATTGGAATTATCTTGTAAAGGCTCCACCAATAACATAAAACATTTTAAGTTATATTGTTTGATTTTGTGATACATGAAAGAATCAGTTTTGCATGACATATCATTTCATTTGCAAAGATAAGGCATTCATATTCCATCTCACCTCACATACATTTCATTTTAGTTACATATGCATCTTATGTACAAGCCATGAAAGTACGTCAAATTCTCTTAGGGTTATGTTATAACATATATGTAAGTAGCTCCTAAGGTTGGAAACTGAGTCTTGAGATATCTAGAACCAAGCACGTCTCATAAATTAAAAAGGATCTTGAGCAAAATGATCAAAACCTAACTTGGAGGAAAAGGTTGGGCGAAAGTGGTTTTCATGTCTATCCTATTATGCAACATGATCCTTAAAACAGTGGTTTTGACCACTTCCATAGAGCTTAAAGCCTAAAATCAGAGTAGTAAGGATAGGGTTAAATCCTCATCGAACTTAGGTTGAGGATCCAATTCCCCAAAGCTTTGATTTGACCCACATGGAGTAGTAAGGATAGGGTATAAATTCTCATCTCGGTTGGTTGAGAGATTCCCCAAAGCTCTTATGTCTCATTTCATAATCAGTCTTGGATTGTAAGGATCGTACTATTTGTCCTCTGCAAAGGATGGGTAGTCATCCCCAAGGTCTAAGTAACAAAATTAATGATTTATATCTAAGGTTTGGATTGTAAGGATCGTACTACTTGTCCCTAACCAGGATGGGTAGTCATCCCCAAGGTCCAAGAAGTAAAATAATAAATAAATAAATTTTTCCCATCTCATCTTTATTTTGGATTGTAAGGATCGTACTACTTGTCCTCTGCAAGGGATGGGTAGTCATCCCCAAGGTCCAAAGAAATGGAGATAAGTTTTGGATTGTGGGGTTAGATATGCCCATGCATGGCATCATGTCTTGCCTAAAAAACAAGACCACCGATTGTCTAGAGGGTTAGACTAGCATGACCATTTCTTCCATAAGCTGGTTTAATTATTTTGCTTAAAGTGAGGTAATGAACTCTAAATCAGAATAGTAAGGATAAGGTTAAACTCTCATCTCGGTTGGTTGGGAGTCTGATTCCCCAAAGTTCTGATTTCACATTCACTTGCACATGGGTTCTAGATAGTAGGGACTCATAACCAACTTTGGGATACAATAAGATAATGAACTAGTGGATCCTAAGAGGGTTTGGCAATCTTGAATGCTTGTACATAGTATTAGAAGAAGTACCATGCCCTTTATGGAAGCAAATCTCCTTGCACATTCATTAGGGTACACAAATCATTCACCATCCCATATATGCATTCATGCAAAGCTGATAATGGAATGTTGATCAATTTCAAACGATAGGGAATGAAAACACATTGCACACACTCGAGCTAATACTTGATGATTCGATGATTCATGTACTTCGATCTTTGGGCATTTGTTATTTTGCTTATGTGCTAACATGTATTTGCGAGTTTGTGATATGTTTCGAGTTGGGTTCTTACTAAAATGCTCAAGAGCATTTGACAGATAGAGTCGCCATTTGTTGTGGTTGATCCACAACACACCCCAAAATTGGGGACCCACCTTTTTGCAGGCTTGCAGGGAAGAATCTCGGTGACCCAGATGCTAAAATTGAAGAAAAGAGAAAAAATGCCCAAGTGTAGAAAGGGGTCGCGAAATCGCGACAGGTAGCGAAATCATGACATGTCGCGAAATCGCGACATGTCGCGAAATCGCGACCGAAGCCAGAAAACGGTAGCGAAATCGTGACGTGTCGGAAAATCACGGTCAACGCGGTCAACGGCAACAAAACAGAAAAGATGTCGCGAAATCGCGACGAGGTGGAAGATGAAAGATGTCGCGATATCGCGACGCATTTTGGCAAAGTTGTACGGTACAAGGAAGATGTCGCGAAATCGCGACGGAAATTGAAAAGGAGGCCCGACAGAGAAACGGTAGCGATTTCGCTACGCCTTGCGGAAAGAAGACTCAAAGTTCAAAACGGTAGCGATATCGCTACAAATTTCATAAAGGCCAGTCTCAAAGTCAGAGGGTAGCGATAGCGCTACAAGTTTAGTGAGAGAGGGCTTGAAACAAAAATGGTAGCGAATCGCTACCATGTCACAAGGAGAAGGCTTGAAACGAAAGTGGTAGCGATATCGCTACCACATTTCAAAGGAGATCGTTGCAAGGCCAAGGTGGTAGCGATATCGCTACCACATTTTGAAAAGGGCTCAAAGTTAGAAAGTGGTAGCGATATCGCTACCATTCGAAGAGGAGGGCTCAAAATGTTAAAAGGGTAGCGATATCGCTACGAGAAGTTGCCGGAGGTAGACAAATGAAAAATGGTCGTGACATCGCTACGGGGAGCTGATGAAGGCGTACGGCGGGAAGCATGTAGCGATATCGCGACATGTCACGATTTCGTGACATGTCGCCATATCGCGGCTAAGAAGATGAACAGGCAGACTTGCAGTTTTGTCATTTTTTTTGCAGTAAGCGTTACACAGGACGCAGAAAAAGCAGGACACGTGGCGCACGGGTGTCAAACTTGCGGAGGCGTTACATGCGAGAGATGAATTTCGAAGCGTTTTCAAATTTGAGCGTGAATCAAAGCGGGAAAAAGCAGGAATTTGAGGGGTCATGTGCGGGAAGGTGAAATGAAGCGACGAGAGAAGATCGAAGAGCCGCGTCAAACATTATAAGACCAGAATTGCAAATCGAAGAAGGGGTTGGAAATTGTCGAATACGGAGTTGCGGAGACGAGAGCTTTGTGCTATTGCAGGCCCGTACTTGGGCAATTTCCTTCTTTTTGTTCTGGAATTTTTTGTACCTGGAACATCCTTTGAATGTAATCGAGATATTCTTTAAATACAAAATACGGAGAGTTGGCATCTTTTTGGATGAGAAAGAAGGAGTTACTTCTGCATGCATGATTTAATGTCTATCTTTCCCTTCCAGATTTCTTAGGTTTTTAGGTGAAGTTTAATGCAAGATCTCTTGGTTGCTTCATGCGAATGCCTGAATTTGGATTTACTAGCCTATTTGGATTGTGTGAAAGTGCAGGTTCATTAGGTTAGGTTGCATGTAGAAAGCCTCAGTATCTTCGGTTTCATCAGATTAATGACAACTTTATGACTGTAATCTATTCTTATTGTTACTTTTGTTTACTTTTGTCTTTGCTTTTCAAACCCATATTTTATTTTCAGCAGTTTAATTACTGTGTTTGAATAAATCACTGAAAATCCATCGAAATTAAAGGTTAAAACAGATTTTATTCATTTTGAGTCCATTGAAAGTTCAAAATTAAATAAACCACAGTGCCCCTTATTAACATCCACTTGCAAACCCTAAGGTGTTCTTAGCATTTCATTTTAAACAACATCCTTGATAATCAATAATTAGCATAATAAGAACCTTGGAGAAATCGTTTTTCTTTGCAAGCGAGAGGATTTAGGACTCGGATCCTACGGGAGAGTGTGTTTTCACAATCGGGTTAAAACACCACTCAACAGATTGGCGCTAGAAGGAGGGCCCGAATCGGTTTATCTATTTCAATTTTTATATCTGAATATTTTGTTTTTGATTTAATTCTGAAATTATTTACGGCTAAACTGCAACACTTGTTTTTGTGTTTGTTGCAGGTTTTCTTCGAACTAGCCGAGGGTTTCCTCGAGCGAGTTTGGACCCACCACGCCGTATTGCGACCGGGTCTCAAACAACCGGAGAAACCATTTTTCACGACCTTCTTGGTACTCCCAAGGGTAAAGTCAAGCAAGTCGTAAGCACTCCAGTAGCAAAAGGCCTATTTTCTCCAGGAACGTCGAGTGGACCTACGCCAGTAATATCCGTTGCCCCTAGTGTGCCTATAGTTTGTAATATTTCTTATGCTATTGTAGGTCTGTCTACATCAATTATGAGTCAAATGGCTCAAGCTCCAGCGGCTCCTTGGTATGGAGCTAACAATACTCCTTTGAATATTGCTTGGGATATCCATGAAATCCCCAAGAACATTGAAATATTTCTGCTTAAATACAAGCCAGATGGCCTAAGAACAGCAGAAGAACATATCCAAGCCTATAGAGATGTTTTAATTAGGCTGCAAGTTCGAGCATGAAGATGTAGCCTGCGAGACTTTTCCCCATGAGCTTGGATCCAATAGCATATGAATGGTATATATGCTTGCCAAGCTGGTTCAATCACCTCTTGGACACAAATGGAAAATGCATTTGTCAATCAATTTAGGTCGCCCTTAGATCCCGCAACTATTTACAATCGGTTTATTACATGCAAACGGGGCCAAGGGGAACCAATCCGAATGTTTAATCGAGAGATTCCAAAAGAACTATAACAGAGCAATTAGACATTTTGCCATCGATCCTGCGGTAGCTTTGCGAGATATATTTTGGGGCATTGGGACCCCATGACAGCCATGTTTGCAAGGCGTAATCCTCAGGTCACCACGCTGGCTTTGGCCTATAATGAAGCCATGACTATTGAGCAGCAATTGACACCGCAAGGCTACGGGTTTACCCAGATGCCTATGTTGGGACAGTGTGCTCCATATGGTCAAGTTCCCCAGGCAAATCAACTCATGGCACCACAAATGCCAAGTATGAACGCCTTCCCATATCAGCAGCCGTATCCACCAGCACCCGCATATGCACCCATTCCAATCCAACCAATCACAGCCATTCCACCTGTTCCTGCATTTTTGCGGAACAGTCAATCAACTACGCAGGAAACTAGTCAAGTCAATCCTCAAGCCATAGTTCCTGTTCCGAATCCAATCCCAATTCAAGGTATCAATCCATATGGGAATCCAATTCCTCAGAACCCCACCCAAATGTGGAATCAAGACCCCATCAATTATGCAAATCCAATGGGGGTTAACAACAATGTGGTTCCACCGAAGGATGTCTTTTCGGAAGTCGAAGAGCTCAAGAAACTAGTGCATAAACTAAGTAATGACGAGGGTTCAACAGAGAAGCATGAGTCCCGTGCCCCTCACCCAAGTCAGAATTTTAACAATAGAGGGAGGCACTGGAACACTAAGCCAAACAATGGGGGAGTTCCTGCTCCCATTGCTAATCAATTAGATGCTTATGCAGGCCCTAGCCAATCCAATTCTCTTTTGAATCTTTCAGATTTGGCATGGGAAAGAGGGTGCAGGTTACATAACACAAAAGAACACAATGAGAGGAATTGTCCTGAGATTGCTAGATACACTCATTGTCTTCGAGCACAAGTTGATGATTTGGAGCTGGTATCAAATGAGGATCCATCGTATCGGCAAGATGAAAATATTATGGTGATGGAAACGGTATATCACCAAGAGGGTGAGAGCGAGGAGGAAGAAGACGAAGTTTTGGAACAGGAGGTGCAAGCTTTTCGAGATTTCAGAAAGGGGACTCATGGGTACCATTTGAGGAGTAAGTCTAAAGCCCCTAAAACCTCATCAACACCTCCAAACAGTTCTATTCTTCCTCCGAGATACAAAGGCAAGTAACAACCCTCCCCCTCCACTCAGAAGAGAAATGTCTAATGACGTCCAGAAGACAGTCAAATTCGAAAAACCAAATTATGACGTAGTGGAGGATATGAAGAAGTCCAAATCTAGCCTTTCATTCCTGGACGTAGCTAAATTGCCTGGTCAAAAGGAGGCATTGATAAGAGCTTTGAACTCACCTGATCCGATGTGGAAGGAAAAAAGAGCTGAATCCCATCCGATTTTGCGAAAGGAGAGAAGGGATGTCCCGCCATTCTTATTAACTATGAGAATTGCGGGTAAGAACTTGCATAACTGTTTGGTAGACACGGGAGCCACTAGCAACCTCATGCCTACGGAGATATGTCAAATGCTTGGTCTACAACCGGTTTCATCCAAATGCACGGTCTTGCAATTGGACCGTTCGAGAGGTAAATGTAGTAGGGACCTTATATGATGTCAAGATTCAATTAAATTCTGAACCCAGGGTCCAGCAGGTTGTAGACATTTTGGTGGTTAACATCCCAAGTAGGTATGGAATGTTACTTGCGAGAGATTGGATGAAAACGCTGAATGGCTATTTTGCAACAGACTGCTCGCATATGTGGCTGCCATGGAAGGGCATTGCTAACCAAATCGAGTGGAAAACGAACCGAGGCTTAAGGAGATTATAACGGATTTTAACAAGCCGAATGAGGTTCGGTTTTCTGAGCCAGACCTAGGGGTCTATGCTCTTGATGTTGAGAAAGCTGTTGATGAACTTAAAGAAGAAGTGTGTCATGGTGGTTCTTTTGAGGAAAAGGATTACACGTGGTTGCTCAAGTTTGATGGATCAAAATCTAGACGGGGAGCGGGAGCTGGAGTCGAGCTCAACTGGTCCGGGAGGTAAACCATTATTGGCTGCCTACGGATCGCAATTTCCTTGCACAAACAATGTGGCGAGAATACGAAGCATTGATCTACGGTTTACGTCTAGCATTGAGCAAACATGTTAAATGCTTGAAGGTTTTGGGAGATTCTGAGTTGGTTGTCAAGCAAATCAAAGGACAGTATACATGCCGCGACAAAAGACTGAGCCTTTATAGGACTAGGGTTATGGACCTCATGGAGGAGTTTGATGCATTCAACATAGCCCTTATTTCTAGGAGAGGAAATCGAATAGCAGACTCTCTTGCGGTCGCCGCGGGCATGTTAAACCCGGTGGATATAAAAAGATGTAAAAAGTTTTCCATTGAGCTGGTTCCTTGTCCATCAATACATGATAATGTGAAGAATTTCCAGGTTTTTGAGTGTGACAGGCACATCTTCAAGTTTGTCACAAACTCGGGTATTTTTGAAAATCGGGTGATCGATGAGGAACAAAGGTGGCGGGATGAAACGAGAAGAAAGTGAAGCTGCGTATCAATCCAACAAAATTCCTAAAGACGTTGTTTCATTAGAAAAGATGTTCGACATGGAATGCAAGAACAAGAAAATAAAAAGAGTCCCGCTCCCCAAAGATGCATGCAATTCAATTAATCTTGGGAGTGCGGACAATCCAAAGGAGGTGTACATAGCGAAGGCATGTACGAGAGGAAGAAAGGAGCAATATAATACGAGCTTTGAAGCATTACATAGATTGTATTGCTTGGAAATACAATGAGCTGAAGACTTACAACCAGAACATTATCACGCATACCATCCCTTTGAAGCCAGACTCCAAGCCTTTTAGGCAAAGACAGCGAGTTGTTAACCCGCTATTGGAGCCTTTGATCGAAAAGGAGGTTAAAAGATTATTGGAAGCGAAAATCATTTTTCCTGTTAGGCACTCAACCTGGGTGGCCAACCTCGTTCCAATAAGAAAAAAGAGTGGAGAGATTAGAGTTGTGCATAGATTTTCGAAATCTTAATAAAGCCTCTCAAAAAGATAATTATCCATTACCATCAATCGATGAAATTCTGCAAATGGTAAATGGATCTGAAATGATGTCCTTTCTCGATGGATATTCGGGGTACAACCAAGTTCTTATACATCCAGATGACAGGATGAAAACAGCCTTCACTACCAAGTGGGGGACATTTGCATATAAGAGAATGCCGTTCGGATTGTTAAATGCTGGTGCAACTTTTCAACGCGCCATGGATTACGCATTCAAAGGACTAATAGGCAAATGCATCATCGTGTATGTGGATGATATCCCGATCTTCTCGAAGAAGAGAGAGGATCATGTTAAAGATTTGAAGAAGGTGCTTCAAAGATGCAGGGAACATGGAATTTCATTAAATCCCAAGAAATGCATTTTTGGAGTGACGGAAGGGAAGCTGCTGGGTCACATTATTTCAAAGGAGGGAATATCCATCGACCCGGAAAGGATACAAGCTATCCAAGACCTACCTCTCCCGAGCAGTAAAAAAGAATTGAGGTCTTTCTTTGGGCAAGTCAATTTTGTGAGGAAGTTCATTTCTAGCTTTGCTGAGATAGCTAAACCTCTAAACCAGATGCTCAAGAAAGATGTGGACGTAAGGTGGAACGAGGAAAGTAGAGTGGCTTTCCAGAATATCAAAGATGCCATTTCCAGAGCCCCGGTCTTGATAAGCCCAGACTATTCCAAGCCTTTTTACATTTATGCTTTTGCATCGGAGCACTCCTTTGCGAGTGTCTTAACCCAAAAAGGTGAGGATAGTGCCGAAAAACCCATTGCATTTTTAAGTGCCCCCCTAAAAGATGCCCAATTAAGGTATTCAATCCTTGATAAGCAAATGTATGCACTTTTTAAAACTGTGAAAAAATTTAGGCATTACATCGTGCACAGCAGAATTATCGCCATCGTGCCCGATTCTGCTGTCAAGACCATGTTTTTACAGAATGAACTAGGTGAGAAGAGAGGAAAGTGGATTTCGACCATCCAAGAATTTGATCTCGAAATCCAACCAATGAAACTAGTTCGAGGACAAGGACTGGCAAAGGCGATCGCAGAAAATGATCCGCAAATAACAGGTCAATGCTCAAATACAGAATACATGGCTAAGGAGGACTGGTATGTTGATATTGTGCAATTTTTATTGACTGGTAAGTGCCCTTCTAATTTGAATTCAACACAGAGGAGAGCTTTAAGGCTTAAATATGTTAACTATCTGATAAAGTCTGGTGTGCTTTACAGGAAAAATCATGAAGGTATCTACCTGAGATGCTTGAGCAAAGATGAAGCCGCCAGGGTGTTGCAAGAATTTCATGGCAAGCATGGAGCTGGTCATGGTGCGGCCAATGCTACAACACATCAAATCCTGAGAGCGGGGATACTACGGCCACATATTTTCAAGGATGCGCATACCCATGTACGATCTTGTCACATCCGTCAAGTGGCTGCAAATAGAGAAAGAAATGCAGCCATGCCGTTGCGACTTGTAGTCGAAATGAGACCGTTTGCACAGTGGGGACTGGATTTTATCGGGGTTATTAACCCAAATTCTTCGAACTCTCACAAATTTATTTTGACAGCTACAGACTACTGTACAAGGTGGACAGAAGAGATTCCCACTAAACATGCCACCACGGACGTTGTGATTAAATTCCTTGAGGATCAAATTATAACAAGATTTGGAATGCCCGATTCTATTGTCGGTGACAATGGTAAAGCTTTCATTTCCACACAATTTGCAGAGTGGGCATATGATAATAAAGTGAGCTTGAAATTTGCATCCAATTACTATCCTCAAGGAAATGGGTTGGCCGAGTCTTCAAATAAGAATTTGTTGAATACTATTAAGAAGTTGCTGGAAAAGAACCCTCGGGACTGGCATAGTCAATTAAAGTTTGCCCTTTGGGCAGATAGGACCAGTGAAAGAATCCATAGGGAATACTCCCTATCATTTGGTCTATGGGCAAGACCCGATATTTCCAAAAAATTTGAAGTTGCGAGACCTTACATTTCATACAAGAGTACATGGGGACGAGATGATCAAGTTGAAGCTAGGTTGAGCCAGTTGTTGCACCTTGATGAAAAGAGAGAAGAGGCCATGAATCACATGAATAAACACCAGGAAGTCATCAAGAGATGGTTTGACAGAAGGGCCAAAGTTAAATCATTCAGAATTTCAGATTTAGTATTACTATGGGACAAAAGACATGAGGAAAAAGGAAACCATCAAAAGTTTGATTGTCTTTGGTTAGGCCCATATCAGATTTCAGAGATTCTTGGGAAGAATACCTTCAGGCTAAAAACCTTAGAAGGGAAAGATTTCACGCTGCCGGTTAATGGGCAGATTTTAAAACATTATTTTAGCCCTTAGGTTGTGGGACTTTCATATCATTCTTTGATTTTGGTGGGATTTTCAGATCTTGTTTCATTGTTTAGGATTTTCAGATTTTGTTTGATTTAGGATTGTTAGCTTAGCTAGGATTTTGGTTGTGGATTTGATTTCAATTGTCATGTTGTTAATTTTGATTAAAAAAAAAAAAAAAAAAAAAAAAAAGAAATAAATTGAGATGCCAACTTATGCTTAAGGTTAGGAGAATATGAAATATTGGAATTATCTTGTAAAGGCTCCACCAATAACATAAAACATTTTAAGTTATATTGTTTGATTTTGTGATACATGAAAGAATCGGTTTTGCATGACATATCATTTCATTTGCAAAGATAAGGCATTCATATTCCATCTCACCTCACATACATTTCATTTTAGTTACATATGCATCTTATGTACAAGCCATGAAAGTACGTCAAATTCTCTTAGGGTTATGTTATAACATAAATGTAAGTGGCTCCTAAGGTTGGAAGTGAGTCTTGAGATATCTAGAACCAAGCACGTCTCATAAATTAAAAAGGATCTTGAGCAAAATGATCAAAACCTAGCTTGGAGGAAAAGGTTGAGCGAAAGTGGTTTTCATGTCTATCCTATTATGCAACATGATCCTTAAAACAGTGGTTTTGACCACTTCCATAGAGCTTAAAGCCTAAAATCAGAGTAGTAAGGATAGGGTTAAATCCTCATCAAACTTAGGTTGAGGATCCAATTCCCCAAAGCTTTGATTTGACCCACATGGAGTAGTAAGGATAGGGCATAAATTCTCATCTTGGTTGGTTGAGAATCTGATTCCCCAAAGCTCTTATGTCTCATTTCATAGTAAGTCTTGGATTGTAAGGATCGTACTACTTGTCCTCCGCAAAGGATGGGTAGTCATCCCCAAGGTCTAAGCAACAAAATTAATATTTTCCATTTACATTTAAATTTTGGATTGTAAGGATCGTACCACTTGTCCCTAACCAGGATGGGTAGTCATCCCCAAGGTCCAAGAAGTAAAATATATATATATATAATTTTTCCCATCTCATCTTTATTTTGGATTGTAAGGATCGTACTACTTGTCCTCTGCAAGGGATGGGTAGTCATCCCCAAGGTCCAAAGAAATGGAGATAAGTTTTGGATTGTGGGGTTAGATATGCCCATGCATGGCATCATGTCTTGCCTAAAAAACAAGACCACTGATTGTCTAGAGGGTTAGACTAGCATGACCATTTCTTCCATAACTGGTTTAATTATTTTGCTTAAAGTGAGGTAATGAACTCTAAATCAGAATAGTAAGGATAAGGTTAAACTCTCATCTCGGTTGGTTGGGAGTCTGATTCCCCAAAGTTCTGATTTCACATTCACTTGCACATGGGTTCTAGATAGTAGGGACTCATAACCAACTTTGGGATACAATAAGATAATGAACTAGTGGATCCTAAGAGGGTTTGGCAATCTTGAATGCTTGTACATAGTATTAGAAGAAGTACCATGCCCTTTATGGAAGCAAATCTCCTTGCACATTCATTAGGGTACACAAATCATTCACCATCCCATATATGCATTCATGCAAAACTGATAATGGAATGTTGATCAATTTCAAACGATAGGGAATGAAAACACATTGCACACATTGAGCTAATACTTGATGATTCTGATGATTCATGTACTTCTGATCTTTGGGCATTTGTTATTTTGCTTATGTGCTAACATGTATTTGCGAGTTTGTGATATGTTTCAGGTTGGGTTCTTACTAAAATGCTCAAGAGCATTTGACAATAGAGTCGCCATTTGTTGTGGTTGATCCACAACACACCCCAAAATTGGGGACCCACCTTTTTGCAGGCTTGCAGAGAAGAATCTCGGTGACCCAGATGCTAAAATTGAAGAAAAGAGAAAAAATGCCCAAGTGTAGAAAGGGGTCGCGAAATCGCGACAGGTCGCGAAATCGCGACATGTCGCGAAATCGCGACCGAAGCCGAAAACGGTAGCGAAATCGTGACGTGTCGGAAAATCGTGGTCAACGCGGTCAACGACAACAAAACAGAAAAGATGTCGCGAAATCGCGACGAGGTGGCAACAGAAAGGTGTCGCGATATCGCGACGCATTTTGGCAAAGTTGTACGGTACAAGGAAGATGTCGCGAAATCGCGACGGAAATGAAAATCAGGCTCGACGGAGAAATGATAGCGATTTCGCTACGCCTTGCGAAAAGAAGACTCAAAGTTCAAAATGGTAGCGATATCGCTACAAATTTCATAAAGGCCAGTCTCAAAGTCAGAGGGTAGCGATAGCGCTACAAGTTTAGTGAGAGAGGGCTTGAAACAAAAATGGTAGCGAATCGCTACCATGTCACAAGGAGAAGGCTTGAAACGAAAGTGGTAGCGAATCGCTACCACATTTCAAAGGGACGCTGCAAGGCCAAGGTGGTAGCGATATCGCTACCACATTTTGAAAAGGGCTCAAAGTTAGAAAGTGGTAGCGATATCGCTACCATTCGAAGAAGGAGGCTCAAAATGTTAAAAGGGTAGCGATATCGCTACGAGAAGTTGCCGGAGGTAGACAAATGAAAAACGGTCGCGACATCGCTACGGGGAGCTGATGAAGGCGTACGGCAGGAAAGCAGGTAGCGATATCGCGACATGTCGCGATTTCGTGACATGTCGCCATATCGCGGCTAAGAAGGTGAACAGGCGGACTTGCAGTTTTGTCGGTTTTTTCGCAGTAAGCGTTACACGGGACGCAGAAAAGCGGGACACGTGGCGCACGGGTGTCAAACTTGCGAGGCGTTACATGCGAGAGATGAATTTCGAAGCGTTTTCAAATTTGAGCGTGAATCAAAGCGGGAAAAAGCAGGAATTTGAGGGGTCATGTGCGGGAAGGTGAAATGAAGCGACGAGAGAAGATCGAAGAGCCGCGTCAAACATTATAAGACCAGAATTGCAAATCGAAGAAGGGGTTGGAAATTTCCGAATACGGAGTTGCGAGAGACGAGAGCTTTGTGCTATTGCGGGCCCGTACTTGGGCAATTTCCTTCTTTTTGTTCTGGAATTTCTTATACCTGGAACATTTTTGAATGTAATCGAAATATTCTTTAATACAAAATACAGAGAGTTGGCATCTTTTGGATGAGAAAGAAGGAGTTACTTCTGCATGCATGATTTAATGTCTATCTTTCCTTTCCAGATTTCTTAGGTTTTTAGGTGAAGTTAATGCAAGATCTCTTGGTTGCTTCATGCGAATGCCTGTTTTCGGAATTACCACGAAACCCTCGAGACTCGCACCTTGCCTATTTGGATTGTGTGGATGTGCGGGTTCATTAGGTTAGGTTGCATGTAGAAAGCCTCGGTATCTTCGGTTTCATCCGATTAATGACGACTTTACGTCTGTAATCTATTCTTATTGTTACTTTTTATTTACTTTTGTCTTTGCTTTTCAAACCCATATTTTATTTTTAGTTGTTTAATTACTGTGTTTGAATAAATCACTGAAAATCCATCGAAATTAAAGGTTAAAACAGATTTTATTCATTTTGAGTCCATTGAAAGTTCAGAATTAAATAAACCACAGTGCCCCTTGTTAACATCCACTTGCAAACCCTAAGGTGTTCTTAGCATTTCATTTTAAACAGCATCCTTGATAATCAATAATTAGCATAATAAGAACCTTGGAGAAATCGTTTTTCTTTGCAAGCAGAGGATTTAGGACTCGGATCCTACAGGAGAGTGTGTTTTCACAATCGGGTTAAAACACCACTCAACAGGTCCTTATCAGGTTCTACAACGGATTGGCCCTACAGCTTACAAATTGGCTCTTCCCCCCACTTCCAAGCTCCACCCTGTTTTTCATCTTTCCCTTCTCAAGAAAGTTGTGGGCACAAAGGTACAGGTTCAATCAACACTTCCTGAATTGGATGAAGAAGGCTCCATCCGACTCGCACTCGAGCAATTGCTGGATCGTCGAACTCGCACTCGCGTAACCGTACCATTACGGAGGTCCTTGTTCGATGGCGTGGGCTTCAACCTCGAGGATGCTACATGGGAGTCTCTCCATCAACTCCAACGAATAGCTTCCTCATTTTCAGCTTTGAGGACAAAGCTTCTTCAAGGAGAAGGGCATGTTAGGATCTCATCCTAACCCTTAATGTAATAACTTCCTTGATGTAATAATTCCTAGTGAACGTGGGTAGTACCCATGATTAATATTTTGTAATGTTCTAAGTTTTAGCTTAGGTAGTGCCTATGACAAATGGCACCCTTTTCTATGTAACACATGGTAGATAGGTTAGGTAAGGTGGCATTGTGCATGTAATTCGTGTGGCATTATGCATGTAATTCAAAGTGGCACTATGCATGTAATTCGGGTGGCATTATGCATGTAATCCAGGTGACATTTTGCATGTAAGCCAACCTTGGAGGGAAACTCTTTAAATACCCGAAAAGGCACCAATGTAATCATCTTTTTGCAAATTAATGAAGTATTGAAGGAGGTTGCCCCCTCGAAGAGGCCTGCGATTCTATCTATTGTGAGATTGTTCCTTTTAAGTAGTTTCTGTTATCATATGCAATTAATTCTGAATACTGTTATAATGTTTCTGTGAGTTTATTTGAGTTGAGAGTGTGTTGTTAGTATATTTTATAGCAGGTTCTTAACAACATCTTGAATAATCCCATGGCTGCCACAGTTTTTTCTTGAACAAGAATGTAGCAACCTATGAAGTGCTCTGATGAGGACATCCAAGACAGGCATAATTATTATTATTATTGTAAAAATGTGAGATTCAAAATCACGTTTGTTTGGTTGTTAGATTGAGTTGTTAGTTGCTTAAGTTAGCATATTTAGTTGGCTTTTGGTTATTTTGTTATTTGCCAATTATATACTTTGGTGTGCTATTTAAGCACTCATAAAATAATGAAAATTCGATTAGAATTTGAAGGTCCATATTACTAGTATCAGAGCAATAGATTTTGCTCCTGTCTGGTTAGCGCACCATGTTGTCTGTCCAAGATCTCTCTCTCGAAGAGATCTCTCAACGAGCCAAAGCACTCGTTAAACTCCAGCAGATCCGCGCTGCCATGCTGGCAGAAATGGTAGCAGAAGAAAAGGCATTTGTTGAAGAAGAAATTATTCTTGCTGAAACGGAAGAAATTGTTGAAGCAAAGTATGAAGAAGCAGTACCTGGAATCGAACCAGGGTCTATGGGCGAGAAGCCCATCACCTTCCCACTAGGCAATACTGCTATTGATGCAGAAATTACAGATCAATTTGATGAAGACCCAGAGGAAGAAGGTCCCATCCCTCTTTCCTCTGTTGTTGGTGATGAAGATTTTATTTCTATTTCTATTTATACGCTTAGCGTGGAGTTTTCTCTACAGTCAGATCTCACCCAGACTACCAGGTTACTCTGTCTTCACCACCCTGATGGTGTTCCAAGGTTTGGTCACCATGCACCACTTGGCCTTGTTGGCCCTATTGCGGAGGTCCTCTCTGTTGGTGAATTTTATCACCTACATTCACTAGGTGGTATAATATAGTTATTTGGCTAAAAAATAGTGAAGCAATGAGCATGCAACAGTCCAAAAGAACAACAAAAGAGGCCACTGAAGCAGATGAAGATTGCCGAAAGATGCAGTGTGCAAAAGCAAAGGCACAAGATGGTGTTCAACATTCTTCAAGAAGGAGCAAAAAAGGCACAAGATCCAACACTCGTCACCTGACATCTGACAGTTAAGCAAAGAAGACAAGGTCAGTTGAACGGACCATAATACTAATGTTTGCAAGAGGGCACAAAATGTCTGGCACGGTGTAGAACAATGCTAGGTGAAGAATATCTTAAGGCATTGATCCCGACACCTAGCATCTGACACTGTAACTTGCAAAACTTCTAAAGGTGTTGGACTTCAGAAGATAATGACGTTAGCATCAAGAGCTTAAATTCTCGGCAAGCCAAATGCACCTCCGACTGCAAGATAATTCTAAGTATGGAAACTGAAGACAACATCAAGCGTAGAGTCATCATCTGACACTCGACAAGGAGAAGTTTAGTCTAGCATGAGGAGAAAGAAGAAGATACACTCAATTTTGACAAATGCTCGACGATAAACAATATGCCTTCACAATGTCAACCTCTGCAAAAGTAACCTAGAATCATCCACATCAGCAAGCGTGCGTGTGCCGATCAATCGCCAAGAATCATCACTTTCAGAAAATATCAACGGCCGAAGCCCTCTGTATCACACACCTACCCTCGCTTAGTTGGCTATGCATAACAAAAAGGAGTGGACTGCCATCTGATGGTTACAATCCAACGATGCAACACACAAGCCAGTCTCAAGATAAAATCTACATCATCCACATCAGCAGAGCATGCCTGAGGTAGTTAAGCACAACTGAGCTGAATGCGACGGCCACTCTTTGCACCTACCCTAAAACCTACAATATGCTCTAACAACAATCATTTTAGGATAACTGAATACATTGTAAAATCTCTATATATACTAGAATGCAAGACATTCTAATGGTTGGCTCTTTGGCATTTACAATTGGCATGATTGTATTGATTGAGGCTATACGCCTTCTTGAATGAGAATTGGATTGTTGTTTGGACTCTTGCTCAACTCTTTGTGCTAAACATGTATGTATGCCTTACTGAGTGCTAATGATTTTCTGTTAAAGCTAGGAACGAATAATTCTGTTACAGTTATTCTGCATTCTGGATTTCTCTGTGGATTTACTGTAGTAGTTTTGGAATGATTTAGTGAATACACAGAGTTCTTCATGTTTAATTGTTCTAAATAGCATAAGAGACGTAAGTTGTTCAGTTAGGCGTTTAATTTAAATTCAGATTGCGAGACTCTTTGCACCATGCCTCTTGATGTTGTCAAATCTGTACCACTTTAAACTCATATTTCTAACCCTTTGCATTTCTTTCTTTAGTTTGCGACCCCCTTTTTAGATAGATTAGCTAGGTAAAGGAACCAGCCTTCTCTAGAGGCTGGCTTAGAGACACCTTTCTCTGAGCCTTCGAATCTCTTGGCCAAGGTCTTGAGGGCGCATCTCACTCATTCACTCACCTAGGCGGATTTTGAAAACAAGAGTAATTTATGGCACGCTTGGTGGGACTCGAGGGTCCCACTTTATTTGATTAGGTAGCTTTCCTTTGATAACAAAGTTTGAACACGTCTTAGAAGCTATTTGATCCTACAAATACTTTCAAATACCCGAAGGACTTAAGATTTTGGTGAATAGTCTTGACCTCACTTGTGGAGACTGTATATTCACCTGACGACTCCGTTGACTCAAGGATCCTAAGAAATGGCGGCCCCGCTGGCAGAAAGAACTCAAAATCAAATGGTGAAAAGACCAGAAGGCCCAGATAGTGCATTAGGCACATACCAAATGACTCAGTTCACACAGTAGTAGGGATTTTACAGCTATGGTTGGACAAATTTGTCCGACTTGGAATAATGCCGGACCACTCGATCTTCCAGTTTGTCATGAAATCCCAACCGGTGCACTAACTATCTTGCCTACCTATGATGGTACTGGTAAATCCACTTACGAGCATTGTCAAGATGTTGCAACTTTGGCTATTGTCTACAATATTTATTTTGAAGATGCTATGGTTAGACTTCTGGATCAATCTTTCCGAGGAAAGGTATTGCAATGGAACAAATCCTTGGAAGATAACAGTCTAAAGGCTTGGGCGGACTTGGCTAAACCTCTCTTATTAGTGTTTGATGATCTAGGTGATGTCTTTGAGTTATGCAATTTTTGTACATCAAAAGACATCCTCTAGAAAGTCTTCTGCACTTAAACATCAGATTCAAAAGGTTGTGGGATAAAATCCCTGTAGAGTTAAGACCATCTCAAGCACTGGCATACGTGGACTATGTCCGAGCTCTGAATTCAGATCTGAGTCTGCAAATCCAGCAATACAATGAAAGAAGGTTTCCTTAGGTTTTTTAGGTGGCCATCAAGGCTGAGAAGCTGTTAATCTCTGTAGGAAAATTCCCCCCAAAGCTGCTAATGTAGAGTCCCCAAAAGTATGTCAGATAGAGCCATAGACAGCTTTGACGAAACCCCAGTTGCCACAACAGCCAACTCCTGTATATACAGAGCCTCAATGCTATTCCTCAGATACAAATAGTTCACTTACATCCCGGAAAGCTCAAGAAATAATAAAAGTTATCCAACAACTCACAAAAGAGCTGGCAGAAATTGAGTACCAACCCTATGAAGTGCAATACAAGAAGGGTGCGCAAGATAATTCCTCCTCAGAAAATCAAGATAAAGGTGCATATGAAGTCTGTACTCTGTATAGACATTCCTAAATGCACCAACAAAGAGCAGGAGGAAGATTTCAATCCGTGTGAGCTTAAAAAGATAATAGCTCAAAATTGTGACAACCATAGCCATCAGTTGAATCCAGTCACAGGTATATATCCGCATTTAGAGGGAGTTGTAGCCCTCATGATGCATCCAGATCAACCACTAGCAAAGGAGGAATCTGTTGGACGGAATCCAGATGACCCAAATTCAAAAGGGGATCATAAAAGGCAACCTGATGCTTAGATAATAGAAAATATTGAAGATGAAGCAGAGCAAAAGGAAGTCAGGCCAGAGGAAAGAGCAGAAAAGCCAGAGACAGGTGGAAAACAATGCAGTCCGGAAGCACTATGTCTACACTGCCAAAGCAAACAGGCTTTCAAATAACTGTATTATCCGGCCATAATAAGGGCTCAAAGGGAAGACATGGTAAGATACTAAGAACTTGTGGGAAGGCAGCCCAAAATTTGGCAGAGGCCGGAGAATTGCAGGAAGATCTGCTGGTATCAAAACATGTGAACCTGGTTGAAGCAGCCCTGCAAGACCGGGAACATAGCAAATCAGATAGTAGACACCTTTCCCTAAGATTGGGCAATATCGATTTTGAGCCTTTCTACATGTCAGCACACTTGCAAGGATCGGCCATACATAACTTTACAATTGATTCAACAACTAATGTTTCCATTATGCCTCGAGCAATCTGTGATGCTATTGACATAGAATATCACATAACTGATTCTGAAGTGTTGCAAGTCAAAGGAGTAGCGGTCCCAAAGGTCGAAGTCATTAGAGAGGTCCCAATCTTGTTGCATAGGTTGCCAGACTTAGCAACGATTCAAGATGTGGTGGTCGTTGATTTGCCATCGACATTAGGGATGAATGTGTCGTTGGATTTCTTGGAACAAATAGGAGTACATCTGGCATAGGGTCAAATGATAATTCCCTGTATTCAAAAGATGGTTTGGGTTCAATCTGAAGAGCTTTGGCCATATCACATTGGGAGTTATCGACAAGAAAGCAACATGCATTTGGCCAAAATAGAAATAACTTATTGGTCAGAAGAGGAGCTACATCCAATTAGTGAAGAATCTGTCTTGACTGGCCCTCAAGCCCCTTGGTTTTCACGTATAGAAAATGGGCACAATTCACAGAGCAGGTGTAACTCGTTGCATCAATTGGCCAGCTGCTTGTTCCAACAACCAAAGCTGAAGATTACGGGACATATACAAGAAAGGGGGCACTCAGTTTAAAAATGCTCTGGACAACATCCCAAAGCAGGAATTAGGCTCCAACTTATAAATCTTCAACTAGTGTGGGATGCGATGCACCTCCGTGGGTGCACTAAACAGACAATTGGCCATCCGATCAACAAAAAGGAGCCATTAGTGTTGATTTTCGATGCCAATTTTTAGACAGCCTAAGAAGTTGGTACAAAGCCTAGAACCAAACTAGTGGCAGGATCCTGTCAGATGAAATGCAACTTCCAAAGTGGATGTCAAAGGCAAAAGCGCAAATTTGGCATCATCTGGTCAGGCCACTACAGAATTAGAGGCAAAGGTTGAAGAACCAAGCACAGCTGGCGCACATTGGTGCACCACAATTTTGTGTAAATAGGCCGACAAGTAAATAAAATCTGAATATCAGCTCAAAGCATAAGTTAATTAGTTTATTGGGATAGAAAAGAAATTTGGAAACATGCAAGGCATATCACATGCTCCGAAAAGGTTCAGAAGGAGATGTTGCTTCTTGGAAATTGTCATGATCAGAATTGGCAATATGCATTGGAACAAGGCACCTTTAAGAAATGAGAGCCTATAAAAGGGAACTCCCTCCTCAGTGGCTGCTCACTGTGAAGGAAGAATTTCATCTTGAGGGTTTGTGGTGGATAAGCACTTAGTGAAAAAAAGAATGAAGGAGGTTTCTTGGCGAAGGTTGCAGTCAATTCTGAAGATCCCTATGCCCATAAGAGGCAAAGCAACACCAAAAGAAAATGATCAATCTTAGCCTTCTCGGTGTTAGCTAAATTTGGCATTGAAATTGATGGCAGCCCAAGAACCATCCTGATGTTAGCTAAAGCCGTCTCGGTATTAGCTAATATTATCATGGTGTTTGATGGGCCTACTCCTCCATTGACAATGCCTTCCTTCTCCTTGGCCTATGAATGGTTTTAGCAGCAGTAGCCACAACCTCCTGGTCTATGGTTTTCGCCATTTCTCAAGAACATCTTGATAATATTGAGGAATTGAGAACCACAGGCATGGGAGGAAAATAAGAGAAGTTTGGATCTAAATGATTTCAAGGGTTGGTAAGCCTACGAATCATCATTGTTCGGTAGGCCTCACCAGCTGCCAGGATCACTCCAAGCTATTCTTCAACCCGTGGAGGTCTGCTAATACAAACCTGGGACAAGAAGAAGCAATATTTAGAAGAACTCCCTTGAAAGGGGAGATGCTTCACCTTTTGTATTATCTTGATGTTTGAAATCAATGCAACAAAAACCAAGATAATGCAAAGGTGAAGCAAGCATTCAAGGATATGCACGAGACAACCAAATTCAGCTAGGAAGCTCTAGGACATGTGATGTACAGGTATAAATTTCTTTTCCTTTCTCAGCTTTCTTTCTTCCCATCATCTTCACATTCTGCTTGTACCCATCCTCCACACTCCATCATTCATTCCCTTTCTCCCATCTTTTTGACTCCGTAGCCCAATGAAAATGTTGGGCTAGGTCATCTTTCGCAAGATTGCAGTCTTTTCCCACGGCTATGGTAATATGCAGAATTGATGCTCCAAGTATTCTGATAACGAAGGCAGGTGTAAAAGGTCAGCAAGAGGACATCATGAAGCACATTGGCATGTGTAAGCTAAATGCATATCACTCTTGGTGATAGGCTCAAAAGGATAGATAAGCTGCAATAACAAAGTGAAGAAAGCAAACGCATGCTGCATTAATAAAAAAGCTATGGCTTAGAGCTTTGATTGGCTGAATTAATAAAGAAACGACGATGATCACATGGAATTCGTGCCAACACGGACAAAAGCCCAGTTCAATGAAGAATCCAACTATCACCTACTCCAAAGTAGCTATAAAGGAATGCTTAGGGTCTTCTAATGCATGAAGTTCCTCGATATTTCTGAGCAACCATGCATTCCCTTGAAGCTGTTACGAGTGAAGAAAGTATCCAGGCGTCAGAAAAAAAACAAGCTAGCAGCAGACTAGACGTTTGACCTGCTAGACGTCTAGGCAGAAGGCCAGACGTCTGACCTACTAGACGTCTGGGCCAGACGTCTAGGCAGCAGGCCAGACGTCTGACTTGCTAGGCGTCTAGGCCAGACATCTGACCTGCTAGACGTCTGGGCCAGACGTCTAGGCAGCAGGCCAGACGTCTGACCTGCTAGACATCTCGGTCAGATGTCTAGGCAACAGGCCAGACGTTTGACCTGCTAGACGTCTGGCCAGACGTCTAGGCAGCAGGCCAGACGTCTCTGACCTGCTAGACATCTAGGTCAGACGTCTAGGCAGCAGGCCAGACGTCTCTGACCTGCTAGACATCTAGGTCAGACGTCTAGGCAATAGGCCAAACGTTTGACCTGCTAGACGTCTGGCCAAACGTCTAGGCAGCAGGCCAGACGTCTTGGCCAGATGTCTAGGCAGCAAGCTAGACGTCTGGGCTGCCAAACGTCTAAGCAAGTAGACATCTAGATAGACGTTTAAACGTGGAAGATGAACAGGTTCAGGCGCCTTCCTTGGGAGCGGAAACGAACAGTTTTTGGAGGCTTCCATCAGGAGAGGAAACAAACAGTTTGAGTCTTCCTTATGCTCTATAAAAGGGATGTGATCCCTTGCATATGTTATGTTGAAATGTTGAGAAACATGAATGTAAAGTTTGCTGAAAATAATAAAAGAAGTTGCCATTGCCCCGTGGTTTTAACTGCACATTGCAGGTTTCCACGTAAATCTCAGTGTCACTTGTGTTGCTGTTTTCTATTCTCTGTTATTGTGTTTCTACTTGCAGGCATAAAAGTTGAAGTTTTTCTTAACATCTGGTATCAGAGCTCAAGGTTTTGTGCGAGTGGGAGCTGCAACAATGACAAGAGGTGTAACCAAGTTCGAGATTGAGAAATTTGATGGAAGGAACTTCGCTCCATGGAAGATGAAGGTGGAGGATCTGCTGGTTCAGAATGACCAAGCCCAAACCTTGAAAGGGGTCGCGAGTAAATCGAGCAACATGAAACATGAGGAGTGGGCAACGCTTGATAGGAAGGCGGTTTCTACAATCCGTCTCCGCCTAGCGGACTCAAGCTTGTTCAATGTAGCTGAAGAGAAGACCGCGGAAGCCCCTTGGCAAAAGCTTGAAAAGTTGTATGAAACAAAATCAGCAACAAATAAGGTTTTTCTGAAAAAGCAGCTTTATAGCTTGAGGATGAAGGAAAGTTCATCCGTGGTAGATCATTTGAATGAGTTTAATACTCTTATCAATAAATTGGTTTCAGTTAATGTGAATATGGAGGATGAAGACAGAGCTATCACCCTACTTTGTTCCCCCCCGGGCACTTGGGATCATATGGTGATGACCATCAGTAATTCATCATCAGGAACTCTCAAATTTGATGATGTGGTAGTCGCTTTGTTGGCAGAAGAGTTGAGGCGAAAAACGTCTCTAGAACCCTCGACCAATGAAGCCCTATCTGTGAGAGGTTGATCCTTTGAGGGGAGTAAACAAGGTAGAAAACAATTTAGATCTAAGTCTAAAGGACGTAAGCAGAAATGAAAGTGCTGGCATTGTGGGAAGCTAGGACACACAAAGGACTGTTGGCATTTAAAGAATGGTGAAAAGCAAAATCAGGCATCAGCTGAGTCCAGTGCAGCAGATTCAGGAGAGACGACAACATGTGAAGCCTTCTGTATCAGTAACAGCAGATCTGTTTTATATACCTGGGTTTTGGACTCAGGTGCATCTTTCCACATGTCTCCCCACTGAGACTGGTTTGACAAATATCAACCATACTGTGGTGGAAAGGTCCATTTGGGTGATGATCACCCTTTAGAAATTGTGGAAAGAGGGGATATAAGGATTAGGCTGGACGATGGTAGAGAAAGGATGTTACGTGATGTGCGACATGTGCCCGATTTGAAGAAGAATTTGCTCTCAATCAAAATGATGGATAAGCTAGGGTATTCTATCACTTTCGGTAAAAACTACTGCAAGATTACCAGAGGAGCTCTTGTAGTAGCAAAGGGAGAATCTTATGGGACCTTATACCATTTATGCGGTGATACGGTGACAAACCATGCAGCAGCAACAACTTCTGTTCAGGATGCAGTAATGCTATGGCATCAACGCCTAGGCCATATGAGTGAAAAAGGCCTGAAAATTCTGCATGATAGAAGTATGCTTTCTGGGATTAAGTCTTGTAATTTAGACTTATGTGAGCACTCTATTTTTGGTAAATAGAAGAGGGTTCGGTTTATTGCAAGTCTTGGTAAGAGTTCTAATTTTCTGCAACTTATACATTCGGATATATTTGGACCAGTCCCCACTCAGTCCTTGAATGACGCCATCTATTTTCTGACTTTTATAGATGATTATTCTAGGAGAGTGTGGGTTTATTTTATGAGGAAGAAGTCGGAAGCTTTGCAAAAATTTAAAGAGTTCAAAGCTCGGGTAGTTAAGAGTTTGGGCAAGTCGATTTTATGTCTCAGGTCAGATAATGGGGGTGAATATTGCTCCAAGGAATTTGATAAATTTTGTATGCAGGAAGGTATTAAGCACCAGAAGACTGTACCATACACTCCACAACAAAATGGTGTGGCTGAGCGGATGAATCGCACAATCATGGAACGTGCAAGAAGCATGCTTAGTGCAACCATGTTGGAGAAAAAGTTTTGGGCAGAGGTTGTTAATACAACTATTTATCTTATTAACAGGTCACCTACAACTGCGTTGGATGGACAGATTTCGGAGGAGGTTTGGTGTTGTAATCCAGTTGATTACTCTCATTTGCGTACCTTTGGATGTGATGCGTTTGCCCATGTACCCAAAGAAAAAAGGTCCAAGCTTGACCCGAAGTCAAGCAAATGTGTTTTTCTCGGCTATAAAGATATAGTGAAGGGGTATAGATTGTGGGATCGCCCACAAGGTAATTATTAGTCGGGATGTAATAGTTGATTAAAAATCCATGCAAAGGAATGAGGTACAGCAAAATCCGAATGTTGTACCTATTGAAGTAGAATTGAGTGAAGATGAACATGCTGAAGTTTTTGATCAGCATGCAAAACAACAAGTAGAGCAACCACAATGGTCACAAGACCAAGAGCCACAATCGACAGATCATTGGGTTAGAAGATCTACATGTCCACAAAAGTGTCCAAAAAGGTATTCTCATGTGTATCAGTCCTCTTTTGCTTTGTTAACTGATGATGGTGAACCTAGTTCATTTCAGGAAGCTAGAGAGTCCGAAAATGCAGAAAAGTGGAGGAAATCCATGGAGGAGGAAATCGAGGCACTTCACAAGAATAGAACGTGGGAACTTGTGGATCTCCCACCTGGAAGAAAGACTGTTGGAAATAAGTGGGTGTACAAAGTGAAGAAGAACAACGATGGGCTGTTGGAACGCTATAAAGCTCGCTTGGTGGCAAAAGGCTATGTGCAGAAGTCGGTATTGACTTTAATGAAATTTTCTCTCCGGTTGTGAAGATGACTACTATTAGAGTTCTACTTGCACTAGCTGCACAGGATTTAGAATTGGAGCAGCTTGATGTAAAGACTGCTTTCTTGCATGGTGATCTCGAGGAAGAGATATATATGGATCAGCCTGAGGGCTATGAGGAAAGAGGCAAAGAGCATTTGGTTTGCAGACTGAAGAAATCACTGTATGGGTTGAAACAAGCGCCAAGGATGTGGTACAGGAAATTTGACATCTTCATGAAGAGCCAAGGTTTCAGTAAGAGTGAAGCTGACCATTGTGGATACTATAAGAGGTTTGATGATGGCAGTTTTATTATTTTGCTGTTGTATGTTGATGATATGCTAGTTGCAGGCCCCAACATGAAGAAAATCATTGATCTTAAGGCTCAGTTGGATAGGGCATTTGAAATGAAGGATTTAGGAGCAACAAACCAAATTTTAGGGATGAAGATACATAGGGACAGAAAAGGAAGAAAGATCTGGTTAAGTCAAAAGTCATATATAGAGAAGATTCTACAGTGCTTCAATACGCAGAATGCAAAACCAGTTAGCACCCCACTTCTTTCACACTTAAAGTTGTCTTCCAATCAGTGTCCTAGAATGGAAGCAGAGAAAATAAGCATGTCTCGTGTACCATATTCATCAGCGATAGGAAGCCTCATGTATGCCATGGTGATTACCAGACCGGATATTGCCCAAGCAGTGGGAGTAGTCATCCGGTACATGGCAAATCCTGGTAAGGAGCATTGGAATGCGGTGAAGTGGATATTCAGATATTTAAGAGCCACTTCAGATGTTGTCATTTACTTTGGATCAACAGATTTGCAAGTTAAAGGTTTTGTGGATTTTGATTATGGTGGAGATAGAGATGGGAGAAAGTCCACTACAGGATATACCTTCACTCTTGCTGGTGGAGCGGTGAGTTGGGCTTCTAAGTTGCAGTCTATTGTGGCTTTATCAACCACTGAAGCAGAATATATTGCAGCGACTCATGCCAAAAAAGAGGCAATTTGGCTAGAGCGATTGTTGGGTGACTTCAAGGTAATGCAGGGAGAAATTTATGCTGCATTGTGATAGCCAGAGTGCTATTCAGCTAGTGAAGAATCCAACATTCTATGATCGCAAGAAACACATTGATGTCAAGTACCACTTTATCAGAAATGAAGTGGAAGAAGGTAGGATCCTGTTGCAGAAAATCGACACTAAAGTGAATCCTGCAGATATGCTTACAAAGCCGGTCAAGGTAGAGAAGTCTGAGTGGTGCAGAACTTCTCTGGGCTTGCTGAAAAAGTAACAAGGGCAGCATTGGGTAATTGGCACTGGATGAAAATCTTTGGCAGAAAAATGCAGCATTGGGTAATTGGCACTGGATGAAAATCTTTGGCAGAAAAATTCTTGAATACTGACTTCAAGTGGGAGAATGTGAGGAGTGAAGACAGTATCCAGGCGTCAGAAAAAAACAGGCTAGCAGCAGACTAGACGTCTGACCTGCTAGACGTCTAGGCAGCAGGCCAGACGTCTGACCTGCTAGACGTCTAGGCAGCAGACCAGACATCTAGGCTGCCAGACGTCTTGGTCAGACGTCTAGGCAGCAGGCCAGACGTTTGGGCTGCTAGACGTCTAGGCAGCAGACCAGACGTCTTGGTCAGATGTCTAAGCAAGTAGACGTCCAGATAGACGTCTAAACGCGGAAGATGAACAGGTTCAGGTTCCTTCCTTGGGAGCGGAAACGAACAGTTTTTGGAGGCTTCCGTCGGGAGAGGAAACGAACAGTTTGAGTCTTCCTTCTGCTCTATAAAAGGGATGTGATCCCTTGCATATGTTATGTTGTTGAAAACGTTGAGAAACGTGAATGTAAAGTTTGCTGAAAATAATAAAAGCCGAAGTTGCCATTGCCCCGTGGTTTTTCCTGCACATTGCAGGTTTCCACGTAAATCTCTGTGTCACTTGTGTTGCTGTTTTCTATTCTCTGTTATTGTGTTTCTACTTGCAGGCATAAAAGCTGAAGGTTTTCTTAACTGAAGCAAAAGGCAAAATGGTGTCTAATGATACAGAGAAGACTTACCTACGAAATTTGTAAAGAAAAAGACAGAGGAAGAAGGAAAGCTTGTGAGCACTTGGAATATTTGCCTAGCTTGTATCATAAAATCATGGAAAATGATACTTTTTGGTAGTTTGTATTATAAAATCATTCAATTTTTCCTATTCTCTATGTTCATGTTATACGAGGTATTGCTTTGTAAACCTCACCATTTTGTATGATCCATCTTTCAATTAAGATGTCATGTACTTATATCGGTATATAATTTCCGTTTATAGAATTTCCTTTCTTGAAGATGTCTTCTTTTATCTGTTGCCTATGGGCAATCTCTTTTCTACAAAAATAACATTGGTTTTGACAAATGATCAAAGCCTTCAATATTGCCTGCACTAAGCACTCTATGTATGTGAGATAACACATATGTTTCTTTCTTTGTGAACCTGTATTTTATCTTGGATAGTTAAACATATCATACTGATATCATGGAATATCACTTTTGATTTCAGACCGTTTAGTGCTTTTCCAGTGTTTCCAAATTTGGTTGCAGGTCTAATGCAATATTGAGGTGTAAAATAGGTTTCTTATGGAACATCATGCCATATATTGGGTCTAGAGCAAAACCATTGACATATGGGATGACATATATCTTGATTGTGCACTTCCGGCTGACAATAACATATTAAACTTCTGAAAAGAGATCCTAAGCATGGAGTTTCTCCAATGACACCATCCATGACGATGCAACTTATCTTGATGTGTGTGATTTTATGTGCATTCTTTTTCCAGAATATAATAGCCTTAGTAATCCTAAGAGTGTTCCTTTTCATTAGCTGCTGACCTTATCAATCTTTCCTTATCATATTCTTTTTATCACTTCTTATTTTTCAAAGATGTTTGTCCATTAAACTTCAGGTGTTGTATTTTGACTTTGGTTTTTTTTATTTTTTATGTTTTAATTCTATTTTTAAAGTTTTGAAGGCCAGAGTTGCCTGCATTTTCTTTTTTCTTTTCTGGACATCCCCTGCCCTTCTTTAATCTGTCCTTGTATTTTCTCACTAAAATTTAATCTTATGATTATGGAAGTAAAACTTGCATTCAACAGGCATAGTTCGGTACTCTGAATGGGGCTCTTCCAAGAGAGGTCATTTCAGTTGAATACTAACCCTGGCCTGCTGCTTGCCCCTTGGATGTTGAGATTGCTTATTAGGCTCGAAATATGAAAATGTTATCTGACTTTTAGCCAAGGCCGACATTATATGATTAATATTGGATAGGCCCAGGGCCATTCATTGTACAATGTATTTAATTTATTGTAATATTTTATTATGTAAGCCCTATGGGCGCGGTTAACTTTGTTAAGGTTAAATCTACCTTATAACTTGTAATTAATATTAAAGCCCTCTTGTTATGTCGGCTTAGGTTAAACTTATTGATGTAATTTGGGGTTTTGGTATTGATATAAATATCCCCTACCACTCCATCATTTATCATCGAAGTGTTGTGATTTTTATCTACGGATAATATAGTGATTATTTATGGTGCCTACGGGTTCCCACTATATCTTTCTTTCTTTCATCATTTTTTATGCTTTTTGTATAAGATTTGAGTGGATGGATTGCTTCTGTTCATTTTTTTTTTTATGAGTAATACTTCTTATACACATCCGCCGTTGGGATTGAACCCGGGTCACATCACTGATAATGCAAGTGGCGTCCTCTTCTGTTCATTTTACATGAAAATTACCTTTGAAGCTTGTCTTTAACAGTACACTTCATGGTTTGCACATCTCTTTTGAGATTGGCTTGCTCAATAATCTTGTAATAAATCACAATGCATAGAAAATGAACATGAACATAGATCTGAGGTTTGTCCCTTCATTGCAGATTTACTTAATGGCGTGGGATGGCACAAGTGAATTAATTGGCACAACAACAAAGCAACCAACTTACAAAGAATTGGAACAACTTGTTGTGGAGGTAAGCTGTCACGTTTGCCTTGATTACTAGTGAGTTTATGATATTCTAGTTATATGGATATCATAGGAAAAAATGCTGTTGTGAATGACAAATTCTCCTTTGTGGAAAATGTTTTCTTTCTAAAGAATGGGATTAACAAATTTTACCATAATACTAAGAGTCTTGTTTCTTTGTATAAAGAAAAAAAAAAACTCTTATGACAAAAGTCTTAATTACAATTTGAAAGTTTTCCATGGCCTCTTGGTTCTTAATGGGACTTCTTAGTTTCCTAACTCCTCTAGGTTCACTTGTTTTCCACATACGAGAGGTGTGAGTGTGGTTGACTGTGTCATTGCCAATAGGACTTTTCTCTTTGATATTCATGGCTTTCAAGAATCTAGTCCCTTGGCTGATCATGCAATGTTGACTTTCTCCCTAAGTTCTTTCTCTTTTACCTCTCCATATTTTCCTCCTCCATCACCCAATTCTACCAACCATCCCATGATTCTTTGGCCGATGATTATGTTGCTCGTCTCTCCCAATTGATCTTCCAATACTACTCTCTTAATTCCACCACAACGACAACCAAATATAATGTTTGTCTTATACGTTATGGGATGCAGCCCTTGACTCTTTTCCCCACACTTTTCCTCAACCAAAACTTGTTCATTGCATTGGGGCTTGCCCCATGAATTGTTGGTATGATGAGGAATGTAAGTCCATGCATGGAAAGCTTCATTTTGCTCTTATCCAGAAGCCTACAGCTATATATTTTACTCAAAGGGAATATAAATGCCTCATTCAATGTAAGAAGTGAGAGTTTCTTGTTGCTACGTGTTGTGAGCTTCTAGATGCTCTTCATCACTCTCCCAAAGGTTTTTGGTGCACTCTTCTTCCTAGAAAACCCCATCCCATATGCATCAATGACAAGTCCTGGTCTCCATATTAATTATTTTTATTATGTCCCAAGGCAGCCCACCATTCATATCTCTTCCCCCCCAACATCATGTCACCTCTTCTCTTCAGGGGACATCAAAAGAGCTATACATAAATTAAGCACTAGCAAGGTTGTTGATTTTGAGGGATTTCAGGCTGAGTTCTTGAAGTATGGTGTTGAAGCTCTTGGCTATCCCATTGTAGAATTATTCAATGAGATTGTTTGTTCTAGGTTCCCTGCCTCTTGGTCACAGCATATTATCCATCCCATCCACAAATCTGGGGAGTATTTCATATCCAAATAACTAAAGAACTATCATGATTAGGTACACATTTGCTAGGCTTTTTGCAACATTTTTAAAATTGTTGGATCAAGGCAAGCTTAGAGTGAGAGGACAGGCTGGTTTTAGAAGGGATCATGAGACTATTGATCATATTTTCACCTTTAGGGCTATTATTGAGGAGGCTTGCCAACGGTCCTCTAAAGCGTTTTGTTGTTTTGTGGATTGTAGAAAGGCCTTTGATAGTGTTCCCAAACATCTGTTTCAAGGACTACATGACATTGACATCTCAGAGCTCTTTATCATTGCCATCAAGAGACTATATGAGGTAGTTGTTGGCCATTTTTGGACAAATTTTGGTTTCTTAGAGGATGTCCAGAGCACCATTGGCATCAAACAAGGTTGTCCTCCTTCTCCTTCACTCTTTGGGATCTACATTGATGAGCTTGAAGAATTTATTTGTCAATACACACATGTTGACGATGGTTGCCTTCTACATCATGTCTTGATAGCTATATTGCTTTTTGCAGATGATGTTGTTCTTCTTGCTCATACTCCTAAGGGCCTACAAAGACAATTGAATGCTCTTGCTCGCTTTTATGACTTAAAACAATTGGTAGTCAATCTTAGCAAGACTAAGATGATGATCTTTAACACATCAAAGAGTACCCTATCTAAGTTTCAATTCTTCTATAAGGGCAAGTCCATTGAGATCACCACTGCTTACACCTACTTGGGGGTTTAGTTTACAGGTCCTTCCCTTAATCTTCGACCAGCTTCATAGTCACGTCTTTGCAAGGGATATGCATCTCTCTGTCTTGGAACACCAATGCTTCCAACAACACCTTCAAGGCACACCTTACAGAGATGCACCTCTTTGATTGCATTATCAAACTTACAATCCTTTATGGATATGAGATTTGGGGTCCAAGTCTAGGGTGTGTTGATTGGGATCGCATTGAGAGGGTCTAGACTATTTTGCTTCAACCATTTATTCGATGTAAAAGAACAATTTCCCAATGTATTGTTGAAGCTGAGTTTGGCATTCATCCTCTTTGTCTTGAGAGCATATTTAGAATTATTTTACAGCTCCATTGCCTTAGATCCATGGGTGATTGCACCCTAGGCCGAGAGAGATACCCAAATGTGGCACTTTGCTCCTCAGAAAGCATTACCTCTAGGGGCTCTTTTGGTCCTCATCGTGGATGGTACTCAGACACTATTTCTCTTCATCAGTTAGTTGGCATCACCATAGATCAGTTACCTCCTTTCAAATACTCTTTAAATGCTCCTCCCCGCCTTCTTCTTGATAGGAGAGTAACTAATCAAGTAGTCAGAGATGATGTTTATTGACAATATATTCAGATCACTTGGGTCGCTCCATCTCAACCTCTTAGTCCTAAGTTGGCCTTCTACATTAAGCATTTCATGAGGATTAAGAATGACATTATTACTCGTCCTAATTATGTCAAGCGACATTGGACACAAGCCTTAGGATTCCTTTTGGTCAACTCAAAGTATGCTCACATCATTTGTGGGTGGAGATGAATCACCATATTCCTCGAGAGGATAGGATATGTCATCTTTGCTCTATTTGGGAGGTGGAGATTGTAGAACATTTTATCTTTAGGTGTCTTGTTTATTATGAGATTTGAGGGAGGTACTATTGCTTGTATAGAGACTAAGGTGGATTGCTTGCCACTTTTTTTAGCTATCCTGATCAAAGATGCTTGGCTCTTTACCTTAGGTAAGCTATCACTCTTTGGCATTAATTATTATAGAGGAGACAGACTACTACTTGACTAATCACCTCATTATTTCACTCTATCTTTGTAGTTGAGAGTAATAAGCGCTCATTGGAAGCTACAACTATCCAAAATATTAATGACAGATCTGTGCGCCCTTGTTTGCATACAAGAGTGGCTACAAGGGCTTTAGTTCTTTCTTCTTGCTTGTGACAAAATAGGGCTGTGGTTCTTTGGCATCGGGTTTCGACCACCCCTTACATACCGAGGAGTTGTAGACAGGTGCAACTTACTAGTTTCTTGTCCTCTTCTATTTGTTCCACATTCACGGATGCTAGAAGAGTCTTGAGGGGTTGAACTCCATGTCCTCCCAGGATTATCCAAGCAGACCCTCTTAGTCTTGGCTATTCTCCTGTGGACATCATTAGGTCCTGTGTTGGTCCTTTTTGGATAGTTGGTGACGACGACGACAACGATGCTTCTACTTTACATCACACTATAGCTTAATGTTGGCACTTGGATCCATTGGAGCTCCTTTCTATCTTTGTGTTGCCATTCTTGCCACATTTTGTTAAAATTTATGTTGTATGCAGTTTTGAGAGATAATCATTGTAAAACTTCTCTTTTTCCATGAAAAATGGTCAAGACGTTATATTGCTGTGTTTTCACCAGCTGTCTCTTTTACTCAAAACTGTCTTCTTTCACATTCTGTGGTTTCTTTACTTTTTCTGCACTTTTCCTGTCGTATCGCATGCAAAATTGTAGATGTTTTAGCATGGGCGATGTTGTGAATGTGTTTCCTTAAGGCTGTTTTTTTGCAAGTTCTGCTCTTTTCACTCTGCGCACCTAGTAATGGTTTCCGACACTTAGACAGTTTTCAGAGCATGTTTTCTTAAATTATAAAGCAGGGACACTTTCGCTCCCAGTTGTGGAGCGAAAGTCCCTATCAAATGGAAGGATAAGCAAAATATGACTAAGTGTGCGCTAGCTAGACTTTCGCTCCACTTCTGGAGCGAAAGCTCCTCCTTGAATGCTGATGAGGGTCAAAGCGCAAAGAAATGGTCAAAGCTGCAGTCGCTCCACGACTAGAACTTTCGCTCCATTGGTGGAGCAAACGGGCCTTTGACCACTTTGACTTTTCCTTGCACTTGCTTTGACAAACGCTTAACTTCGCGCCCTTCCGAGTGGGGTTTCGCTCCATTTGTGGAGCGACTGCAACTTTGACCACTTTTTGACTTCTCTTGCACCCTTAGCCACACTTGTTCATATTTTATGCCCTTCTGGCCTTTCGCTCCACTGGTGGAGCGACTGGGGGATTCGCTCCACTGGTGGAGCGACGGGGGGATTCGCTCCACTAGTGGAGCGAAAACCAAGCAAAAATGAGTGTTCAGGCTAAAAGCGCAAAAGAGGTCAACCTTTCGGTCAAAGGCCCTGTCGCTCCACCAATGGAGCAAAAGGTCCTGTCGCTCCACCAGTGGAGCGAAAGGCCAGAAGGGCATAAAATATGAACAAGTGTGGCTAAGGGTGCAAGAGAAGTCAAAAAGTGGTCAAAGTTGCAGTCGCTCCACAAATGGAGCGAAACCCCACTCTAGAAGGGCGCGAAGTTAAGCGTTTTTCAAAGCAAGTGCAAGGAAAAGTCAAAGTGGTCAAAGGCCCTTTTGCTCCACCAGTGGAGCGAAAGTTCTAGTCGCTCCACTAGTGGAGCGAAAGCCTCCGTCACTCCACCCAGGGAGCGACAAGTTCAAAGAAAAGTCAAAAGGCCCAGTCAAACTTGCTGTCGCTCCACTAGTGGAGCGAACCTTCCAGTCGCTCCACCAATGGAACGAAAGACTCTGTCGCTCCACCCAGGGAGCGACACCCAAAACAAAAGCACAGGAAAGCTTCTAAGGCATAGAAAGGACTGCTATTTCTCCAATTTTTGGGCGAAACTCCTGGCCCCAAACACAGTGCAAACTGCCTGGAACCGCCATGGAATTCCCGAAACTGTCAAGGGCTGCCGTGATCCACCATTGACTGATTAAACCGACCTCAAGCTGCGCTCTGAGCCGTCTGATCGTGGTAGATCGCCGGAACCTTCTACCTTCAATGTTGAGTTATCTGCAAGGCCGAATTAAATGCTATGAGTCGGTTCCGGATCAAATATGCCTGTCACCATTGGGGAAGTGGTTGGGCATTAACGTTTTAGGAAGTTGAACTCTCTATAAAAGCTGATCTTTTCTTTGTAACTAAGGATGGACAATCTCTGCTAGAAAAACAGTTGTATACTTTGAAATCTGCTTCTGAAATACAGACTTCTAGCTCCAGTCTTGAATCTTCTATCTCTGTGTATGACTTCTATCATGTTATTTCTGTTAAATTAGTTTCTTTACCATACAACTTGAATTCTGTTTTCTGGATTTAGCTGTCAGTATAGGATTAATCCATGGAACACCCCTGGAGTTTATGCGGTTGAGAAAATTTAATGTTGGTTTCTATTAAAGGTCTATTGTTTTGATTGTTGTTGGTTCAAGTGTTAAGTTGTGTATCGTGCTTCCTATCCATCACCCCCTATTTCAGGCTTTCAGCCTTTTCCCATTCCTTTCAGTTATTTCCTTTCTTTCCGCATCTTTCCTAACCCTTATCTCAAAAACCCCATTTTTATTTTCGGAACCAGCCCTACTGGAGATTGTCACGGAGGACATTCCTTTCCTTCGGACATTCAATGCTTGGCAGCGGGTCTAGGGTGCTGCAAACTTAGAAAACCTGCATCTAGGCCGATTCGATTGCCAACACTCTGTTGTACTCAACTTCTAGATCTCTCTTAATCATTAATTTTAGCATGATAGGGTTTATCCAGTTTGGATAACTTTGGAGGCTGTAATTTTATGCCATACAGTTGTTCCACTTTAGGGTAGTCTACACTAGATTCTTTACTCTAGTTTGGCTTATTTTCATAGTACTTTGTGGTTACTACAATGCATTGTAATTTGTAATAGCTCTTTTCAATGAATCTCATTGGCCTACTTTGGCCATCCATAGAATTATCTTATCTCAAGAGAAACTGAAGCCTAGATGCTATGTAGTTCCATTTTAATGGCCATCATATTTTGACATGAAGGTTGATTAAACTTGATTTGCACCTCATAGCAAGCCACTTTTTAAAGAACATATGTCCAATTTGGGTGTGGTCCTCATGCATAACACAATGCATGTGCCTATCAGCATGTTAAAGTTCTAGTAATTGAAAATGATTGTCCATAAGGCTCATTGACAGCAAGCTGCAGCATGTAGGTTGTTTGAGGATGAACTTTATTTTGATAGTAAGGTTTCTCATTTGCATCTTCAGCATGGATTTCATCCTTAACATTTACATGACTTAGTAATGTTTTTATATGTTTCTTGTTGCCAGGCAAGAAAAACAATACCCTGGAAAGCACCTCCTCGCATGGCAGGAGGATCAGAACCTGCCCCACCTCCATTACCCAAATCATTATCTAGACTTCTATCAGATGAAGAGATTGATCAGATGGACAAGATTACATTAAGGCAAGCTTTGATAGCTCGGGAGCTTCCTACATCTGGAAAGATTGAGACATTAAAGGAAAGACTCAAGGAAGCCCAAAAAAATCCATCAAGTACACAGTAAAAACTATACACGTCTATTGGCACTTTAGGATCCTGAAAATCCTCTCCCAAATCAACCAGTGAAGCCAAATGCATATCTGATATTGTAGCTATGTCACTAAATTTGATGGAAAATAGCATCTGTTGAATATGCAAATTAATACGAGAATATGCTGTGGTTATTTCTACTTCATGAGCCACATCAATGATGATAATTAAACACATTGTTTCTACATTTTGTAACAAATCAATACAGAAAACATTCTGACATTAGTTCTGCCTTGACAATGATATAATTTATCCCCTTTTACAGAAGGGTTTGCCTTTTGGAGATGTATTATTCTGATATTTCATGGTGCATTTACCTATGCAATAGGTAAATTTTGTGCTTATCTATTCTTTCAAAATTAGATTGTGATATTTCCAACTTATGACAAGTTATTGCCTACAGTAGTAAACCTTTCTAACAGATTGGAGTACTTTGTTTAATAGCAAAGACTATATATATTTTACTCTAATGACAAAGTTTTGAATTATGACAAGTTATTCCCTACATTAGCGGTCAACTCTTAATAGATCATAACAAATCAATGCGATAATAATGCAATCATAAGCAGGGTTGGGTAATTAGTCTAATAAAATAAACTTTTGAAGTACAAATGGAGTCAAAGGATTGAAGGCTGACTAAGGACTTTGATTATGTTAAATGATAGTGAAATTGTGGCAGAAGGGGTTTTAACCAAAGGCTGCCCTTAATATTGAGTTTTGAATTGTATAAAGAAATCACCACTTTTATAGGCAATTCAAATTGATTTACACTTATTCTTCATGTTTACTCGCAAATAAAGCCTGAATTCTATTCTCTATGTTGCTAAGGAACACTTTTGATTTTATATGTGGGAATAGTATATTAAGTCAAAATGTTTATTTAAGAAAATATTATTATTTATTACTCTAAATAAATCAACCTTGAAAACCTTTCACGACACATGCATGCATGCAATTAACATTTTTTGCATAGAAGAGGGTGGTTGGGAAGAGAGCATGGAACAGTGGTATCAAAGTACATGTGCTTTTTCTCCATTTGCCATTATTAATATTAAAAGAAATCTATAATATTGTGTTTTCCTAAGACAATTTGATATTTGTAAGCAATTTTTAACATCACCAAACTTTTACACTTCCTTGCAAGGTGAATCCATTTTACTTTGTAAGGATTGTTTAAATTAGTATATATGATGAACCATTTTCATGATAAAGTCATGAATTCACAATTGTAAAAGCCAATGCTTCATATACTAATCCATACCATTACTATAGTTGAAACTATTAATAAGGATTTCTAGATATCATAATTAAAAGAACTTTGATTAAATGTATTATATTTGTTTGAAAAGTGTATGAAATATAAAACAAAAATGCAAGCCAATCCAAAATTAAATGCCCACTTTTTATAAGGTTGATCTATAATTAACATAGGGTTGGTTTTAATGTGTGTTAGAAATTGAAAGTGTTACCATTATAGAATACTAAGGTTTGATGTCTACTAAAATTTGAAGCTAATATTAAGTTGGACACCATTTTTGTTGGTGTGGAAGAAATTTTAGACATTGGCATTATTATTAGTTGAAACTATATTGTTGGACATAGCATCAAACAAGGAAGCCTACATCAATATTGCTAGCAATAGCATAAGAAAGCTCTATGAAAAGTTGATAAGAAATTGGAAAAAAAAATTATATAGGTCAATTGGTTAGATCAATTAGGAGCTTGAGTGTTGGCCAACATCCAACTACAATTCAAGCCCTCAAAAGGTCAATGGTTCACATCACCCTCCCATGGTAGTTAGTCACCATGTTTAACCAAGAGTGGTGGGGTTACAATGGCACCAATGAGTTGAACATAAGATGGGGGATACACTGATTGGAAGATATCAATTCCCCTATACATTAAAAAAATACATTAATTATCTAAAAAAAGCCCACTTATCATAAAATTGATAGGTTATAGGATATTATGATTTAATGTTATATTAAATTATTTATTTATCATCAATACTCCTTATATTACGTTAGATTTTCTTGTTTGTTTTGCCATAGAAGAAAAATAGGTATTAAAGTGGAACGAAATTCCAATATAGGAATATGCCATTGGAAATAAACAACTTGTATGGGAACATCATCACATGAATCGGTTAGAAAACAAGAGGGTCAACTACCCCCCACACACATGCCGCGACTCGATGTTAATAGGGGTGAGGAGTCCCACATAAGCGGGACCAAGGGCTTCCACTTTTAAGCCTACTACCCCATTGGCAAAGAGTTTGGCAAGTGTTGGGGCTCATAAACCACTCAGGTCCCACAACCGGGTCAATGTGGAATTAGTAACACATAAGTAGAAGAGGTATTAAAGTGGAACGAAATTCCAACATTGGAATATGCCATTGGAAATAAACAACTTGTATGGGAAAATCATCACATGAACCGGTGAGAAAGTAAGAGGGTCAACTACCCCCCACACACATTCCGCGATTGGATGTTAATAGGGGTGAGGAGTCCCTCATAAGCGGGACCAAGGGCTTCCACCTTTAAGCTTGCTACCCCATTGGCAAAGAGTTTGACAAGTGTTGGCGCTCATAAACCACTCAGGTCCCACAACTAGGTCATAAGTATAAATTAATACTCATTAAATAAGCTACATGTGATAATTTTTTTTTTATTGGTTGAAAAAGGGGTTTTGAAAGGATCCCTAAAGCAAATGAGACATTCTCCAGGAGACAACAAATAAGGGCCATCCCGGCCCTAACAAGACTTTCAAAGATTTGAAAAAAGGAACAAAAGTTTCCTACCTAGGGAAATCATCACCAAAGAGCTCCATCAATTCAACATTTGAAAAAAGGTTTCCTGTTCAAGGAAACCCTTACCAACAATCAATAGCAATTCAAATTTTTTTGTAAAAATATTCCTGCGCAGGGAAGTCTTTTGACAAACAAGAAAAAACAGGAAAAAGGAAAGGAGATTCCCCGCCAGGGAAACCTTCACCACTGATCAACAATAATCTGGAATATGGATCAGTAGCAAAGGGAGATCTCTACAGGCCACGATATCTCGTTGCAACAGAGAGGAAATGCAAGCCTAAAGACAAGAAAACCCAGAGAAGATTTGAAACCACAGTGCCCCAAAACTGGAAACAAAAATCTGTCACAGGGACAATCTTCAAGAAACCATTTTCAGAAAACCATCTTTTGTAGCACGCACAAGGTCCCCCTCCAAAGATCGGGAAAAAACTGTAGAAGAAACCCTTTAAAAAGTCACCCACATCAAATCTTCGTCCAACCTCACCTAATGTCCATTCCAGAGGAAATCCTTAGAAAATTTTAACCACAGTTGCACGAGGAAGCATAGGATCCCATATCGAAGACCAAAAAATAGTTGGCCTCGACTATTGACTTAATGATGGTGGAAGCTCGAGCGCTTTTGGATAGACTCGAGAATATGTCTATCAATCATATTTATAGAGAAGCCAACAAGGTAGCAGATGGTATTTCTAACGGAGTTATGGCAAATGCCAGAAAGGAATGGGGGAATGATATCCCAGTGCACATAAATAATTTAGTTGACAATGATAATGCCACATGAATTGAAAATGGGGATCAGTAGGAAGAGGCTGCCAGGAAATCATAGAGTATATGATATTTAGATATGTAAGGTGTATGCTGGTTTTCTAGGTTTAGATTTCGTTAGTGAAGTGTGTTTGTTGTTACACAGTTGGTACAGACTTTATGCTAGCGGAAAATCCTTCTTGATGAAATGGACAATGATTGACCATATCTGTTGATGTAAAAGGTTAGCATTCCTTTCAAAAATGCACTTTTCCAACTTAACAAAAAAAAGATAAAATCATTTAAACATCTTAAGCCAAAGAACCTATATGTATTACAAAAGTACAATATTACCATTGAATATATGTTATTTGAATACTACTTCAAAAGAAGAAGAAAAAAAGTTGTATAAAATGGATTTTATGTATTTTTAGGCAATCTATACATAAAATGCACCATTAAAGCACCAACATAACTCATATTATTGTAGGCATTACATTCCAAGATGAAATCCTTCTCTATTTCCTTTATTCTTGATGTACAAAAGTGCTTATTCTCTCATTTCATTTCTCTTTTAATTTCCAAGTTAATGTGAACTAGTTCTCGCTTGTGCTTAGTATCAACATAACTAACCCATATAGTGTTGTAGCCATTGGATTCTAAGGTAAAATGCTTCTTCATTTCCATTGTCATTGATGTATAATGGTATATTTTCTCTTTTCGTTTCTCTTTTGGTCTCCAAGCTGATGTGAACTAGTTCCAATTGAGCCATGAACAACTTTATTTTCCATTTAATGTTTGCTCATAAATATGTTTTTTAAGGGTGTCCATATGTGGGTTTCATACAAGTGTGTTCTATTTTCCTTTCTAACATTTTTTTTTACATAGTTGTTTTGAATTTTGCATGACATAGAGCTTTAGATCCTTGTAATTGTTTGGACATTTAGGTAAGCTAATATCCCACATATTTATCCATTTGTTTTGTTTCATCTAATATTTTAAAATTTGAATATTATCTTACTATAGTCTAAGGCCAATTATTTTTTTATAAGTTATATATGGCTTCTTTGGGGGGCACCTCATCAAAGTAACAAAACATTACATTAGTTGTCAGGTCAATTAAACAATATCTAGCTTGCCCTTTTATCTGTTGTGAATAATAGGCCATTGATGGCGTATCACATTATGGTTACAAAAGTTATGAATAGTTGAGGAGGTAGTTGTAACTCTTGACCTCATACATTCTTGATTGTTCATGTATTTATTCTTCTATCACAACAATGCCAAGTTTGATCATAGTTCATGAATTCATTAATGTTAGAACTCAATGCTTTGATGCTTTGCATTATGCAATGATGGGTATTTAAGTACACAAAATGCCTATTTTAGACATAACAAACTCTTAACCAAACTTCCAACTATCTCTATCCTATACTACATGCATATGCCTTGTGAGGGGTGGTTATACCACTTGCCACTTCTTATGGGCTATGATGCAATAACTCCTAATATACACCCCTTATTACATCATAGTCAAAGCTCTTTTTTTAGCTTATGACTAGAAATAGTTTCTAGGGTGATGTTGGAATTTGAGAGAGAAATTCTCCACCATAATGTAAACTTTCTACTTTGATACTTAGGAGTGTCGGGTTCTATCAATCACGTACTCCAAAAACACTTTTATTACAAAGTACTCATTCAATGCTTATAGAATTCAATGCATGAATTATTTGTTTGCTCTAGTGTCTTCAAGTGAAGTATGTCCTACCATGCATCTAGTGCTGACCATTGAATTGATTGGTAGCTAATTTTTGTCTTGTATGTGATGAGAAGAAGGTTGAAAAAGGCTTCTACGACTTTCTCTACTTTTCATTTCTTTCATTATGATCAAATCATGGATTCCTTGCAAGTTCTCCTTTTATCATAAGTTTTGTGATATGATAAATATGATGTATATTTTGAATGCAATATTTAGCAATTATGCGTACTTGCTTCAACCCTTTGAATGATCCCATAGCTGCCACAATTTTTCTTTGAAAAATAATGTAAACCTGTCAAGTGCTCTATAGTCTTTAGAGTTGAACCATTGGGGCCCAACAGTTGCTGACGTTGTCTAAAAAATCTCCCTTTATGTTGTATTATATTGTTAATCTTGATGATATTACAATGCATCTTATCATTTAGTATCTTGATTCCTTGTAGTGTTGGTACATTGATTGATAACAACTTTGTGAGATCTAGGGCTTTGATAATTATGTATGGATCTTTGGTTCGAGTTGCAAAAATAGATAATTTTCTCTAAACAAGATCAAGTTTGCAAGCTATGCCATGCTTCTTCAAAGCTTTCTTCACAATAGGCCATTCATCCTGCAAATGTTTTTCTCTGTACTTGGGAAAATGAGTAGAAAAAATATACTTTGAACGTACTGTCTTCGTTCTAGAATATAATGAATTTCTTGGCCTTAGAGGTATTCCATGGATTGTGCTTGTAATGGTTGCATTTGTATCTTGATAGTGTTTCCTTCTGTTGGTTCCTCGGCTTGGAGTGTTCAATTGATGCACCATTTCTTGTATAACAATTTGGATGATTTGGATGGATCCAATTTTCTTGACCTATTATATGTATGGTTGCTTTGGAGTCATACCAAACATTATTTTGTTATCTCAATTATGCTTATGCAAAAACACATTATTCTTCTTGATCTCTTTCTTCTTTAACTATGTTTTCTTCAACTACATTGTTTTGTTGCGCCTTTCTCCAATTTTGATTTTGCTTTTTTGAAGATGACTTGTTTTGCTGCTGGTTCATCTCTCATGAAGGTGATCCATTTTTGAATAAATTATGCCAACATTCCTTCATTATATGACCATTTTTGCCACAATGTTCACATATCTTTTGTGTGTGAAAAGTATTTTTTTGAGAATCATTTATTTGATTTTGATATCCTTGATAGTTGTTTCTTTGTTGGAAGTGTTGTGGAGGTTTGATGCCTCTTTGGAATGGTTGCTTCCTCGTTTGATTTGTAAGAATTGTTCTCACTTATTTGTTATATATGAGGTCTCTACTCTTTGAAATAGGTTCACCAACTTTTCAAAGCTTGGTGTTTGTTCAATGATATTTAATTTTGTCACAAAAAAATTGTACTTTGATGGGAAAAATCTCAAAATAGTTGGAACTAATGTTTCATCAGATACCTATGTTCCCAATGCTTGTAATGATGCTTGCAACTCAACTATTCTTCTCATAAAATATTTGAGCTTTTCTCCACTTCATCTTCAAACAATGGAGCTAGCTTTGGAGGAATAGAATTTGATTTTAATTATTTGCTTCAAAGATTGTTTTAACTTCTTCCATGCATTGTGGTTGAATCTCAAATGTATCCTTGGACCTCATCTGGTACTCCAAACTTAATGACCAATATTACCTTTTTTTCTACCTTGTCAAACTTTATTTGGTCTTCATTTGCTTCTTCAGGACAAGTACTGGTCATGTCTACTATTTGTCAAACTTAAGTTGCGTTCCGAGTTTGGTTTTCCAGACAACATAATTATTACTTCTTAGTAGTTGGAAATCGAGCAACAAGAACTTTGGTGCCCCACTAGCCACAAAATTTAAATATTTTCCTTGGTCTCAAAAAATATTTTCTGTTGAATTTATATGAGCCTATATTTCTTGCTTAAAAAGTGCAAATAAAATATTGTTGGGCAAAACATTGGTTAATTCTCTAATGTTTAATTTATTGTCTCCTTTTAATTTGTCAACTTGGGACGACTCGTAAACTTGTGAGTGTCATGCACATTATATGCATGCAGTGTGGGGAATGAGTTCCTTTGTACCTATTTAGTTTGGTGGGGGATGTTTGTGCATTTTGATTTCAGCCAAACCAAATAAAATAAAGTGCAGAAAAATAAATAAATAAACTAAAACTAAAGTTGAAATTAAAGTGCAAGAAATAAAAGTACAAAAAATAAACACACAATTAAATTAAAATAAAGCTGGAAATCTAACTATTGAAAATAAATAACAAAAATTAAAATAGAGAGGACTACTATAAGGAGTGGACGCCCATGCTCTCGGAGATAGTCCACCCTATTAATTACGTAAATATTTCTTCAAGCAAATAAGAGTATTTGCAACTCTTAATAAATTATACAAAAAAATAAATAAAGTAATTCTCTGTGTATTTGATTTCTTTGCATATTCGTCTGGCCTGCGTTCTTATATAAACCGCAACCAGATCTTGTTACAATAATAAATTGATATTTTTTGATCACATAACATGATTTTCTATAATTAGTTACATACAAATATTATTCTCTCCTATCTAAAAGCATGTCCATTCACCAAAAGGATAAATATAGTAATCCTTAGGTGGACATAACAATCTAATCCTAAAAATAATGCTTTAAAAGCTTACATGGTCAACCGATCAACCGATCAACTTTTAATAAAAGTACTTTATTCTATTATAATTATAAAAATCTAATATGCATAAGAATACGATATTTCTCCTTTATCTTTTGTGCAACAACCTCCTTAGAAAGTGCATGGTCACTTGGTCAACCGGTCAACATTGAATTGGTCAACCTTGGTCAACCGGTCAACGTTGAATTGGTCAACCACAACTTGTAATCGGGAAGCAGGCGCCACCAATGGTCGGGAATCGGGCGCCACTAATGGTCGGGAATCGAGCACCACCAATAGTCAAGAAGCAGGCACCACCAATAGTCGGGAAGTAGGCGCCACTAACAGTCGGGAAGCAGGTGCCACTAATAGTCAAGAAGCAGGTGCCACCAATAGTCGGGAGTAGGCGTTGCTAGCAGTCGGGAAGCAGGCGCCACCAATAGTTAGGAATCAGGCATCACCAACAGTCAGGAATCAAGTGCCGCCAACAGTCGAACAACGGTAAATGGTAAAGGCAGACACTACTACCCAAAAAAGTAGACTCAAAACACCAAACCCAATCCAAATGAGATGTAGACTCAAAACACCAGATTAGTAGCAAAAACCTGTATTTACACAAACTTTCCACTAAAAACACTAGTCAAACATAATACTTCATTTTCTATCAATAATATGCAAAAGCTGTATAAAAATACATTTCAAATATGTAAAAATGAGCATTTGTGGTGCTCATCATTCCCCCACGTCGAAATATTTGACATGTCGTCATGTCACAACCCCCTGATATAGGTATATTTTTTTGAAAATATTCTTGGGGCAATGAAATTCTTCTCTTGTCTGAGACATGCCATGTGTGTTGAATTCTGATGTGAGAATTAATAAAGAGAAAGATGGGGGAATCTACTGGTATTAACATAGAAATAATTTTTAAAATAACTTTGCATATAATTAATAAAAAACTCAGGAAATACCTGGGTGAATTTCGTAGTTCATGATATGTACAATGTCGAATGGTGCGAAATGTCCATATGCGGCCTAAAATTGTGATATCCTAGAAAATGCAGTTGTTGTGACATTGATGTATCTTGGAGATAATATATATATTTTCTTAGCCCATCATCTGTTCCATGGGAATAAGCATGACCATAACAGATCTTCCATTAAAACCAGGATGTGGACAACCAACACAGTAGGATATTCAAGTTGACCCATGCGGTCCACATCTCTGCCAAAGCTTCTTCAAGGGGTTGCATCTAATAGTCGGTCCAAAATGTTTTGAACAAAACTGTCACTCCATCCACGTTGTTTTCTCCATGCACTGCACCAAACCAACAATTTGAATGATCATTCCTAGACACCATCACCGCAGCCAAACAGTCAAATCATAGCCTTTGTGGAAAATTATGAGGTATTTTTCTCCTTTGGGAATTAAACTCACAGGCATCATCCAAACTTGAATTCACACGATGCCTGTGTAATGTCCCTTTCCTGGCTAGTAGGCAGTGTGGGTGCATTTCAGAGGAGGTTGGGCCTTTGCAGGGATGTTGTCTACTCTCAGATGCCAGTTTCTTGGAGACATTATGAGCTTGGATGATGGACTTACTATTTTTAGTAAGTTAGTGATTAGGGTTTCTGGTCGAGCGGACTGGGTAATGATATTCCTTGCCATATTGGGTGTCCAGATATCTCTTATGTTGCTTGATTTTTGGCCTTTCCGGGCTCAGATGCAGAGACTTACTATTTTTAGTAAGTCAGTCAGGTGTTTGAATTTTGAAAAATGGATGTTACGGATGGATAGTTCGGCGAAATGGGTATCCATTTCTACTTTCATATCTTGGGTCCGACATGAGGAGACAGATTATTTTAATGCCCGAAGATTATTAATGTAATAAATTAAATAAAAATGTAACATAATGTTGGGCATTATATTTTATTAATTGGATGTTATAAGGGGGTCATATAACCACTTAAAAGAAAGGTCATGTCATAAAGTATTAAATTAAGGAGGCCTAGACATGATATGCCCCTCTAAGGTCCCATTTAATTAAAATGAATAATTTAAATTATAAGTTTCCCTCCCATTTTGGCCGACTCATTTGAAGGAGGAAATAAAAGGAGAGTTTGGGAATTCATTTGAATCATCTTTGGCATTTGTTTTCTTGGTGAATATTGGAGAGCACTTGCAGATTGGATTTGTAGGGGTTTGATAGTTTGTTTGGAGGCGGAAAACTCGAGTAGGAACACCATTCTCGAGATTGGAAGACATCTTCAGAGTGGTATTGGGCATTCTCACTCAGAGGATGCATTTGTGTTGACATTGGTGATACATTTCAGTGATTGAAGATAGTTTTCACAAGGGTTTGAGAAGATTTTGGACGACATGCATTTCATAGCTTCACTCTCAGCATGGTTGTACCATTTGCAGTTGGGTTGATGTATTTTTTGATGTGTTTTTGGGTTAGGGTTTGTTGGAGATTGTGCAAACATCATTAGCTACACCAGTCGTACCCTCCACAACAGATTCCTAGGTGTTTTCAGGCAGATTGAGGTGCTACCAAGCAGACTGTACTTGCCCTAGGCTGGTCGTACCATTTGGAACCATTTACCAACCATAACTTGTTGAATCACCCTCTTTTGGGACTGCATTTTGGCTTAGTTGTTGGCGCCTAGTATTTGTAAAGGTTGCTGTTGTATTTGATGGTTGGAGAACATTGTATTTTGAGCATTACATGTGAATATATGAAGTTTCCAGTTGTTGGTGCAATTTTCCAGAAATTTTCAGACTTGCATTATTACGGGTACTTTGCACTTGAGCCAATTTCCTCAAAAGGGTTTAATTATTTATATGAGTAGATGTTTGTGTCAAATTTTCATAGCATTTGAAGGAGTATTTTGTGAGTTATTGTTAGTTTCAGTTTGCTGCATTTTTTTTTTCATTTCAGTATTTACTATCTTATTGCAAAAATTCCCCAAAAATCATATATTTGCAAAAATCACAAAAACAATACAAACTATCAAAAAAACCCTTACAAGGCAGTAAATTCTTGGTGATCACTTGGGGGTGGTCATCACAGCCTGAAACTAATTTCATGTGTTCACAACAATTTTCCTCCAATGGCATTCTCCATAATTTTTCTCAAATGACCTTTGAAGAATTTTCCAGATTTTTTTTTTTTTAATTTTCTAGATTCTGGAATTTTTCATAATTTTTCAGATTCTAGAATTTTCCATAATTTTCCAGATTTTGGAATTTTCCCAGAATTTTTTTCATAATTTTTCAGATTCTGGAATTTTCTAGATTTTTTCAGATTCTGGATTTTTTCCAGAATTGTTTCATAATTTTCCAGATTCTGGAAATTTCCAGAATTTTCCAGTTTTTGAAATTTTCTAGAATTTTTTCAGATTCTGGAATTTTCCAAAAAAATTCAGATTTTTAGATTTTTTTTTTTTTAATTTTTTTTTTAATTTTTCAAAATTTTCCAGAATTTTTCTTTTGCTAAGTCATCATTGGGAGTGAAAATTCCAGCTAATATCATTTCCTGTCTGTAGTTTGGTGAAACATGCACACATTTGAAAACTTTGTAGAGAACCAAGCCTTTTAATAACATGTGCTCAACTCCCACTTTGATGCAGATCTGAAGTAAAAGATCTCCACTTCTATTGGTGTTGATGTGCAATGAAAATTCTCCACTTAAAGACGAGCGTGCTACCTCCCCTGCTTTATTTTACTGCCACTGGTTGGAGATTTCTCATTCCCCTTCTAAACCAAGTTGGTTCTAGGGAAAGAGGATACTCTCTACCAACAAGTAGCAAAAAATAAAGCACTTCTCAACAGAAGATTCTAGCTGGCTAAAAATGGGTTGTTATTTTTTTTTAGGCATCTCTTCTTCTTGGTGGAAGATTGACACCGTTTATTGGTGCCTTCCTCTTGGTGGGAAGAAGACACTTCTGCATTGGTCTGATTGTAGGCACTATCTTTTGGGTGGAAAATACGTGCATTTTTCCACATTACTGCACTCCTAGTAGGGCACAGGATGCTTGTATCTATCAGGCCTAGTTTAGCCGACCGATTGCCTACAGATTGTATTCAAGGTCGTGTCTTGCAAAACTAACCACACAAAAGTAGAAAAATAGGAATCATGGAACCTGTGCCTGGTAGGCCTAGGTTTCCCAAGCTACCTACAGATTGCATTCAAGGCACGATTTCCTGCAAAGCAAAAAGAAAAACTATGTTAAGTAGAACAATTTCCATGTTTTTTTTTGAAGTTGGGAAATAATTCCCAACCAAAGGGAGGATTCACACAACTTCTCTTTTTCACGTATTCCCCTCTTTTTTTTTTAAACGAATGTATAAACATTCATCAAAACTATTGATATGGTATGGGGTCTCCCCCATGCCGATGTCTGATCCAATCTCGTAAATGTGAACCGATTGTAAATGGAGCCCATTGACTGTTACTCGAACAACGTCTTGACACTCTACTCCACTGTTGGTGTAGCATCTCTGACTTTGTTTACCATATTCTCAGGTTGTAATAGTTGTACACTTTGCAGCAAAATTTTTTCCAAGTTTCACAAACACCTTGGACTGGAAGCCTTTCACTTGATCAGGGTTACTTAGCCTGCCTTTGGACTCCTGTATTGTTAAGACAAACTCTGCTCACTTCACCTATTTGTACTGGATGCTACACGATCAAGGTACACAAAATGGTTCGTATAGTGCTATTACGAACTCCACGTATAAATCTCACTTTATGAAATCTTCATAGACATCTCCTTATTCATCTGCACCGCACTTCATGTTGTCTTGCAAAACATAAAAAATCTAAATTAAAGTAAAATTCTAAACTAATAACATTAAAATAAAATTTTAAACTATATTTTTTTTTTTTATTATTATTTTTGAATATTATGTTGTTGGTGGCAATAATGAAGGTGGGGTCTCCCCCATGCCTACAATTGAACTAGTCTCTAAAAATTGAGGACTATGATAAGTTTTTTTAGTCTGGTCAAAAATTTGATACAACTAAATTTTCATTTGTTTTATCCTCTACTTCATCAACTAGTATGATATATTACAGCATGAGAAAAACATTTTCCTCCATGGCCTCAAAACCAATTTCTTCCAATTCATTGGCAAATTGTGTAGGCAGATAAATGACTACTGTTTTTTTTTTTTATTAAATGTGTAGCAGTATTTTAAAAAAACATGTGTTAGTTTCTGATTCACCAACTCGCCTTAAGCACAAGTGAAGAGCATACTCCTAACAAAATGTTCTTTTTAAATTTTGTTTTTTTTTTGTCATTTTCCTGCTACTAATGTCATCGTTAAAATTTGCCCATATGTTGAGAAATGTTAAGCATGTAATTTTTATCGTTAAAACTAGGCTTCTTGAGGATAATTCCCTAATGGGTTTGTGTAAATAAACACATCTTTAATAGTTTGACAGTAAAATGTTTTCAATTGTTTCATAATATCAAACGAAGGTTGTGTCATCTCTCTCTAATTTCATGAAACCATTGAGAATACAATGGAAATCCTTCATTGCCTAATTTTCTAACTTTTCAACAACACAATTTATTTCTACTTCTACACTTAATATGGTACATCAGGTGCATTCCCATATTTACCTGATAAGCTGGTAAATTTTTAACTATTGCTTATGGGATTCAACTCTGGTTGTTCCGACAACTATTTTGGCCTTGTAAAAGGCCTTTGGTGGACTCATGCTTCTTAAGTATGGGATCTACGGGCAAGTTAATTTGAATGTGTTTTTCAAACTAACTAACCTATGGATCCGAACACTACAGTTTAGACACTCCCCAAAAACAACGCCAAAATATTGGGCAAAACATTAGTTAATTTTCTACGGTTTAATTTCTTGCTTCCATTTAATTTTTCAAGCTAAGACAACTTGTAAACTTGTGAGTGTCATGCACAGTATATGCGTGCAGTGTGGGGAATGAGTTCCTCTGTACCTATTTAGTTTGGTGGGAGATGTTTGTGCATTTTGATTTCAGCCAAACCAAATAAAAAAGTGTAGAAAAATAAATAAGTAAACTAAAACTAAAGCAAAAAAAAAAACAAGAAATAAAAGTATAGAAAATAAACACAACTAAATTAAAATAAAGCTGGAAATCTAACTATTGAAAATAAATAACAAAAATTAAAATGGGGAGGACTACTGCAGGGAGTGGGCACCCAGGCTCCCGCAGATAGTTCGCCCGACTAGTTATGTAAATATTTCTTCAAGCAAATAAGAGTATTTGCAACTCTTAATAAATTATATAGAAAAATAAATAAAGTAATTCTCTGTGTATTGATTCCTTTCCGTATCTGTCTGGCCTGCGTTCTTATATAGACCACAACCAGATCTTGTTACAATAATAAATTGGTCTCTTTTGATCACGTAACATGATTTTTTATAATCAGTTACACACATATATTATTCTCTCCTATCTAAAAGCATGTCCATTCACCAAAAGGATAAATATAGTAATCCTTAGGTGGACATAACAATCTAATCCTAAAAATAATGCTTTAAAAGCTTACATGGTCAACCGGTCAATCGGTCAACTTTTAATAAAAGTACTTTATTCTATTATAATTATAAAAATCTAATATGCATAAGAATACAATATTTCTCCTTTATCTTTTGTGCAACCTCCTCTTTAGAAAGTGCATGGTCACTTAATCAATTGGTCAACGTTGAATTGGTCAACCGATCAACCTTGGTCAACCAGTCAATGCTGGTCAACCACAACTTATAATCGGGAAGCATGCACCACCAATGGTCAGGTATCAGGCGTCACTAATAGTCAGGAACCAGACACCACCAATAGTTAGGAAGCAAGTGCCACCAATAGTCGGGAAGTAGGCACCACTAATAGTTAGGAAGCAAGCGCCACTAATAGTCAAGAAGCAGGCTTCACCAACAGTCGGAAAGTAGGCGCCACCAACAGTCGGGAATCAGGCGCCGCCAACAGTCAGGAATCAAGTGCCGCCAATAGTCACGAGTCAAGCGCCTGCCTTCACCATTTACCGTTGTTCTTTTCAAGATGTCTTCATGCATTGCCAAGTCCAAATGGGATGTAGACTCAAAAACACCATATTAGTAGCAAAAAACTACATTTACACACACTTTCCACTAAAAACACTAGTCAAACATAATACTTCATTTTATATCAATTATATGCAAAAGCTATATAAAAATACATTTCAAATGCTAATTAAACCAATAATGATGCCCTTAAAAGTGTATGTAAAAATGAGCATTTTTGGTGCTCATCAAATATATTTCTTGCTTAAAAAATACAAATAATATATTGCTTTTTTAGGCAAAATATAAGAGTTGACATTTTATTTAAGAATATTCTTATTAAAAATTATATTCACCTTTCCTTTTCTCTTGCAAATATTCAAAGGAAAGAGGTGCAATTTATTTAATACTTATCTCACTTATTAGTGTGGGACTTCTGGTCCTTTGCACAAATTTAGTTTCTACTTGCTGATGAGTTGCGCTCCTACCTTTTAGAATTTTATTTTAGCGTTCATGCTTAAGGAAAGTTATAATTCCTTTTGAGAATGGCTTTGTCTTGAAAATGTTTAAGTGTTAATGATTCGATCATCTGGGTGTCTAAATTTGCTTAGATGATTTCTATTGCACGTTGGAAGCCAGAAACTTGATTTTCACCTTGGAAATTTTTCTTATAAATGTTCAAGAATGCATTCTTCTTTATCGATACGCTTTGGATTTCTTATTCAATCTTGTTTGGAATTTTTATGTTTTGAAGAGCCAAATTCCTTTCTTCTTACCACTAATTCGTCACGTTTCGTCTAAGGTCGTGACATGTAGGTTGCTTTATTGTATGTCGTCTTGGTTCTTTTTGAATTCAGACTCATAGTATTTGCTGAGCGTTGACTACAACTATAATTGTATTGACTGGTGCTTTGTTGTCACGACCCACTTTGGCAATACTAGCTACTCAAGTTGGACTATGTATTAGCGAATGTTGTTTAATGCTTAGATTTGTTGATTTTATGGATAAATGCTTCTAATATTGTATTTATTTTGTATAAGAATATGGTTATGTTGATGCTCTACTTTGTTGCAGGATCAGGTACTCTCGTGGGTGGATAAGAGAATTGGCCACAAGGAACGAGAGAGCATATTGAAGGGGAAATGATGATGATGACTTGTTCATCAAACAACTCAAGGTAACATGAATGAATACCCTTTCATGTAGGTGCATTGTGGTTTGCTTATGCTCATGTTCGTACCATTGGACCAGGAAAGTTGCTTGCAACAAGTCTCTTTAACATGAATTGGTGATATCTTATGTCTATCTTAAATAAGGAGCCACTCATTTAAGGATAAAATGATGGTACGAAACATCGAGAGAATGCATTTGTTCTTGCATATGGCATGATGATTTTGATTATCTCCTTGTGTGTTCTTGAAAGAATTAATTGGTTGATAATAATCTTTATTTGCGTAAGGTTGGTAATTATTCCATTATAGGAAGCCATGAGTTCTTGTTTTCAGACATTGCCTTTACTTATTTATGGCAATGATGGGCTGCCTTTATAGTGGTTCATTTAATACCTTGATATGGGAAAGGTGGAGCTGCATTTAGTTTAATGTATGTTGCTTTATTCTCCTCATATTGTTGCGTAAAGTGACGTCTGCGTAAGGTAGTGGTGGATATAGAGGAAATTATTTTAGGGTTACCACGCAGCCCTAGCACAAACGTTTTGCATTCCTCCTTCTTGGACCTTTAATAAAACGTTGGTGGGAGTGAAGAAGGGACATTGAAGGGATTAGGGAAGCGAAGATCAAGTTTTGGATGCGCAATGCAAGGGTGAGTAGTGTAGGAAGTAAGAGGAACGAATCAAACGCCGCCAATATACTCCCTTGTTGTGTTTGATAGGTATTATCTGTAGCTTTTTGGGTGATTGATTTACTTGGTATTTTTGGTGGCTTCTACACCTTATTTCCTTCTTGTTGTGTTGGTTGAATGTGCTCTTTTAGCTATTGTGTTGCATGTTTTTTTGATTCCTTACGTAGGTTTCTAACTAATGTTTGAGTCTGTTTTAGTGTGCTTGCTTCTACCCTCTTGAAACACATTATCCTTGCATGACGAAGATCATTGTGGGGTGGCAAGGTTTGGTCTGGAATGTTCACTATGTGCGTTTACTTGAAGACCATCACCCCACTGCCACGTATCCTTGGACCTTTAAATCTGAACCCTAATTATTGTTGTCGCCATAATGTTGTGTGATGCTTGTGTTCGAGTTACAACACGCATGACGCTCTTTTGTTTTGTCTTAATCTAAGGACGAAATAATTGGTACATCATTGTGTGCATACAATAGGGTTTGATTAAGTTTCTTATGCTTTGGATTTAGTGCTAAAATTTGTCTTAATCTTTCCTTTCAATGCAATGCTATAGCTAAGTTGTCGGGCGCTTTATGCTTTTAGATAGTGTTGTTATCGAATTTGGACCAGGAGGTATAAAGTAAAATTAACTAAATAATTTAATATTAATTAATAAACTTGCAGAGCTATTACATCAACCATCAAACATTGAAAATCATAACAAATATATATGGAGGGGATAGGGAGGAAGTCGGCGGAGAGGAAATGAAGGGAAGTTGGAGGAATAAGGGGAAAGGGAGTTGGAGGGATAAGGAGGAAGAGGGAATAAAGGAGGGAATGGAGGGATAAGGGATATTCTCACTTGCCGACAAAAACTTGCCGACAATATGAAATTAATCACTTAATAAATTAAGTGTTTACATTTTTTTCTACATTCTCCCCCTTAAAGTTGAGAGGACTGACAATACAGTCTCTCAGCTTTACAAATTGAGCTTTAGCCGGTGCCTTGGTGAAGATGTCCGCAACATTCTCCAAAGTGGGGCAATAGTGAAGCTCAACAGTTTCAGTTTCCACCATATCTTTGATGAAGTGGTACTTCATATCAAAATGCTTTGATCTACTATGGTGGACGGGATTGTATGCCAACTGAATGGCACTAATGTTGTCACAGAATAACCTTATTGGACCACTTTGCTGCTCTCCAAGTTCTTCTAATACCTTTCGTAGCCATAGAGCTTGAGTACTAGCATGAGTGACCGCTATATACTCAGCTTCTATTGAAGATAGTGCTACTACTGTCTCCTTCTTGGAACTCCAAGTTATTAGTCCCGATCCTGGACTAAAACAGGTTCCCTGAGGTTGATTTTCTGTCATCAATGTTGCTACCCCAATCACTATCACTAAAGCCTACAAGCTTGATAGTGTTACATTTATGGTAATGGATTCCAAAATCCCATGTACCCTTTACATATCTAAGAATTCTCTTAGCTGCCTACAAATGCAACTCAAAAGGATTAGACATAAATCGAGAGACAAGAGAAACAACATACTGAATATCAGGTCTGGTGTTGGCGAGAAACATCAAACTCCCAACCATGCTTCTGAAAGTGGTCACGTCAACTTTTGATGCTCCATCATCTTTGCTTAATTGGATCCCATGTCCAATCGGAGTTGCAACTCGGTTTGCAATGCTCTATAGCAAACTTCTTAAGCATGTCCCGAACATACTTATGTTGACATATGAAGATCCCTGTATATGATTGATGAACTTCCATTCCAAGAAAGTAGTGCATTAAGCCAAGATCTTTCATCTCAAACTGCTCCATCATGGAGTGTTTGAACTTCATATTCAGTTTTTCATTACTACCCATGAATATGAGATCATCCACATACAAGCAAACTATGAGGATGTCATTTCCTTGCTGTAGGTAGTAAAGAGTGGGTTCATTTCTACTTTTGGTGAACCCAAATTCTTTGAAGTACCCATCAATGCATGAGTACCAAGCTCGTGGTGCCTGCTTGAGGCCATAAAGTGCCTTCTTTAGTTTGTAAACAAGATGTTCCTTGTATTTTTCCTCAAATCCTTGTGGTTGCTCAACATACACTTCTTCTGTCAAGTAACCATTTAGAAATGCACTTTTCACATCCATGTTTTGAACTTTCCATCCCTTATTTGCAGCTAAGGCAAGAACTGTTCTAATAGTCTCCTGTCTGGCTACAGGAGCAAAAGTCTCTTCATAATCAATTCCATATTTCTGAGTGAATCCCTTTGCAACTAGTCTCACCTTGTGCCTTTCAATGCTACCATCAGCATTAAACTTGGTCTTGTAGACCCACTTACATCCAACACATTTCTTGCCTTGAGGAAGCTTTACCAGCTCCCAAGTGTCGTTGTTTTTTATAGAGGTTATTTCCTCTTTCATGGCATCTTGCCAAATTTTTTGAGTACATGCCTTCTCATAACTAGAAGGTTCAAGTTGTGCACTAGTTAACAAAGCATAGTTAACTTGATCTCCCCTAGGTTCCTGCTGGGAGACATCATCACCATATAGGTGCATAATTTCTAATCTATGTAAAATAGAATCCATTTCACTAGCTTGAATCCTAGTGTATCTTCTTAAAAAAAAATTATCCAACATCTGAGATGATGGATGATACTGTAGAGTTCTCTTACCTTTGGATGGAGAATCAATGTCCATTGGTGAGGAACGTACAGATCGCTGTGGATAAGGACTTGGTGAAGAAGAAGAAGAAGAAGAAGATGAACCTGGATCTGGATCTGGATCTGGAGGAGTCTGTTTTCCTTTCTGTGGTGGTTGTTTCTTTCCTTTCTGTGGTGTCTGTGGTTGCACCTGCTGAGAAATTACATCAGTGGATTCAACATCACTGAATATTCGGGGCTTACCCCATTCTCCCCCTTCATCAAAAAATCACATCCCTGGAAATCACAAGCTTTCTAGTCCGAGGATTATAGAGTCTGTAAGTTTTTGTATTCTCACAGTATCCTACAAAGATACATGCTTGACTCTTTGAATCGAGCTTCTTCCTAAGCTCATCAGGAATGTGAGAATAGGCCAGCGAGCCAAACACTCTGAAATGCTTAACATTTTGCTTTTTACCATACCATGCTTGATAAGGTGTCTGTCCTTCCAAAATTGAAGTAGGACTTCTGTTCAAGATATACATGCTGGTCCTGGCTGCATCTGCCCAATATGAATTAGTCAAATGCTTCGTCTGAAGCATAGATCTTGCCATCTCCACAATGTTGCAATTCTTCCTCTTTGCAACACCATTCTCATTGTGGAGTGTAGGCAGTGGTGAACTGCCTCTTAATGCCATGTTGCTTACGGAAATTCACAAACTCATTAGAGGAATATTCTCCTCCCCTATTCGATCGAAGACATTTTACAAAATGTCCACTTTCACTTTCAACTCTTGTTTTGAAATCGAGAAAACATTCATATGCTTCATCTTTATGTTTTAAAAAATATATCCAGCACATTCTAGTATAATCATCAATAAAGAGTAGAAATTAAGAGTTGTTACCCAGACTCTGTGTCTGCATCGGACCACAAATGTCGGTATGCACTAGCTGGAGAGGATAGCTGGCCCGCCATGCTTGTCCATGAGGAAAATTTGATCTGGCATGCTTTCCAAGAGCACACCCTTCACAAACTTCTTTACCATCCTGAACTTTAAGAAGTCCAGTGACCATGGCTTGGGAAGTTAGCATTTTCAAACTAGCATAATTCAAATGGCCATATCGCAAGTGCCATAGAACACTTGGATTGGAAATAGCAACACTTGCTAACTTATCTCCCCCTGGTTGGCCAAAATTTAAAGGAAACAATCTATTCTTTGACATTAGCACTTGAGTAATGATTCTATTATTGTTATTTTTATCAAAAATAGTGCATTTACCCTCATCAAAAAGCAACTTGTAGTTCTTTTCTAACATTTGTCCAACACTTAAAAGATTATGTTGGAGATGAGGTGTATAATAGATATCACTTACTTGTTTGACTCCTTCTTTAGTTGGAACTGCCATAGCTCCAATGCCTTCGACTGCCAATGATTTATCATCTCCCAATTTGATGTTGGATTTGTAGGAGGAGTTTAGAGTAGCAAAAAGCTCTTCTTTGCCACTCATATGATTTGAACACCTAGTGTCCAAGATCCATGTATCATTCATGTTCTGATCTGCTTGACCATATGAGAGAAAGAGATTTGTGGCCTCTTCCTCTTCTCCAAAGTTTCCAAACTGATCGCTCTGGCTGCTACTAGCTCCTCGTGAAGTCTTAGTCCAACGATCCACGAGCATAATGGCCAAGTTTGCCACAATTGTAGCAAGATTGTTTTGACTTATCTCCTCCTTTACCTTTGCCTGATTGTTTCCCTCTATTTTGTTGTCCTCCTCTATTCTGATTTCCTCCTCTGTTAGGAGTTCCACCTCTCTGATTATTTCTGCCTCTTCCTCTAGACTTTCCTCTGCCACGACCTCTACCTCTGCCTTCTTGAGAAGCAAAGGCTTTATCATCTCCTCCGTAACTTGTGGAAGGAGATGGCTGTAATCTCTCCTCATGTGAGAGAAGTGAGCCAATGAGGGTTTCAAAAGACAGAGAAGTTAGGTCTTTAGATTCCTCTATAATGATGGCTACTGAATTCCACTTAGGAAGAAGTGTTCTCAACACTTTCTTCACTATAACTTCAGGATTTACATCTTCTCCTAAAGTGACCATCTTATCTACTACGACTTTCACACGCATGCAGTAATCACCAACCTTTTCATTTTCTTGCATTTTAAGAGTTTCAAACTCTCTTTTCAAGGTTTGGAGTTTAACTTGTTTGATTTGGTCACTACCCCTATAACTTTCTTGTAAAGCTTTCCAAGCAGATTCAACAGTTTTAAAAGAAGCTATTCTAGGGAAAATACTTTTATCAAGGGCGGCGTGAATGTGATAAAGGGCAAAAGAATTATTCTTTTGTGCTTCTTTTCTAGCCCTTTTATCAGCACCACTCAAAACTGCCCACTCAGCAGCTGAAGGTTCAGTATATCCCTCTTCAATTACATCCCAAAGACCTTTTCCAATCAATAGAGTTTGCATTTTAATTGACCAATACTCGTAATCACTACCATTGAATTCAGGGATTGGTAAACTAGTATTGGAAGCCATTTTAGAAAGGAACTTTTATTTCAACTTCAAACAAACTGTACAAAGAAGTACAAAATAGATTACTGATTTACTGATTTAAATCAAATCTAGCTTTCTTAAAATTCTCACTGATTTGGCGTTCTTCTTCTTGAGGATTTCCCAAAACTGGAAAGGTGAAGTTGTCTGCTTCGTCGTCATTGATGATAATAACTTCTCTTGCTCTTGCTGCTGGCTCAAGACGCCTTTTGAGAACAACTCGTTCTTCAATTGTAGGTTTCACCTCCACTGGTTCTTTTTCCTCTGCTTCTGCTGGTTCTGAATCAGGAGAGCGAGGTGTATAGCTCTCACTCATTTCAACTTCGAGCATCTGCAGAGTATAACTATCACTTGATTGTCCTTCGGTGCATTGTTTCAACCATCTCGGATTCAACTACTCTCTGCTCGAAGATATTATCTTCTGAATCTGCCTCGTATCCAGAATCTGGTTTTCTCTGATGTGCAATCACTTGGTTTTCCAACTAACAAAAAACTATATGAAGTCCACTCTGCTGGACTTTCCTGTCAAAGGAATCAGAAGTCTCTCTTCTCAACAGAGAGAGCAATGCATGATAGCATCCAGATGACCAAATCATCTACCCAAAAATTTCATCGCATGCACTGGGTTACAATAATGATGCTAAAAAAAAATTTTCACCCTTTTTATTTTTTTAAATCAATTTTCCAAAATTTATTTTAATAAAGCCTTTTAAATTTTTTTTTAACAATTTTCTATAGATATTTTAAATTAGTTTTTTAAATAAAGGTTTATTTAAAAAAACTTAATAAAAAATATAAATAAAAATTATTAAATATTTTAAAAACTTTAATTAAAAATTAATAATGAAAAATTAAAATAAAAAACCTTATAGTTTTTTTTTTTTTTTTCCGTCGCAAAATCCCCGACGGGATTTGACCTCAGGACCTCCGCGTCCTGCCCGCAGCAACTAGCGGCTACACCACGCGGCACCGGTGAGAAGAGTGGTGACGTCCGCAGTGTTAAACCTTCTGTCGTCCGCGATGCCAAAAAAAAATAAACAAAATTGTTTTGTTTACCCCGGCGGGAATCGACCCCGGGACCTCTCCTCCGCAAACCAGAGACTCAACCGTCTGTGCTACGCCCTTCGGCTGGAGACAAAAGGAGCGGGCTATTTGTTATACTGTCGTCGGCGACAGTTTTTTTAAAATAAAAACAAAGGGATTTATCCCACATGCAGTGGGCGAAAGACAATTAAGTCTTCAAATATGCGCGAAGGCGCATGTACATTCGATTGCCTTCGGGCAATCGCTCCTCAACACGATGCTTTCTCCTCGGCCAATCTACGACCGCCACGTGTCACTATCAGACGAATCCAAATAATTTAATACTAATTAATAAACTTGCAGAGCTATTACATATTAATTAATAAAGTAAAATATACTAAATAATTTAATATTAATTAATAAACTTGCAGAGCTATTACATCAACCATCAAACATTGAAAATCATAACAAATATATATGGAGGGGATAGGGAGGAAGTCGACGGAGAGGAAATGAAGGGAAGTTGGAGGGATAAGGAGGAAGAGGGAATAAAGGAGGGAATGGAGGGATAAGGGATATTCTCACTTGCCGACAATATGACATTAATCACTTAATAAATTAAGTGTTTACATTTTTTTCTACAGTTGTTAGGGTTAATTGGAATCGACACTTAGCTAATTAATGCTTGAATAATATAATTCCTTAGTTTTAATTAATCTATAGTTTTACAAATAATCTAAGGTTAGATTAATGCAATGTTACTTTGGAATTGCCATGTTAAATTATTAATAATTAATCTATAGTTTTTGCAAATGATCTACGATTAGATTAATGCAATGTCAACTTTAGGTTGATTTAATCTAATGTAAGATTAGTGTTTATTTAATATTAGTTGCAAATAATCTAGGGATAGATTAATGCAAGCAAACCTTAGTTTTGCTATCAATCTAATGGAATATTATCGTTATTTAATCTTTGGGCTTACCTTGAAAAATTACATCTCTCTTCATTAGAGTTTGAGAGTTTACAAATAGATACACTTCTCATCTCAATTGAGATGCTATAGCTAGAAACCTACATCATTTTACATAAAATGTCTGAATTCTTGATTTTCATTTTTTGGATCTTTTCAAATCTCTGTATAAATACAATTACTCCAGAATTTAACATATTTCTTGATATTTTCCTATAGCATCCTTCACAATGCCAAAACTTCCCCTCTACAATCTATGCCTTGCATCTTAGTAGAGTAATATTTTCAAAACATCGCACTATCATAGTCCACTTTACCAAATCTGGATTGCTAGTTTCCTTCCTGAAACACAAGTGCAACCATAAAAATTATAATAAATAGTCTAAATGAAAACACATTATTGTTACAAAATAAAGCAGATATTACTAATGGAAAACATTAAAGTAAATCTTAATCATTAATTGATTTAGGCAATCAACATTTTTTGTCAGTTTCAACTAAACTTTCTACTTCCTCTAACCATGTAAAGGAGAAATTAACTTCACGATCCTCAACCAAAACCCCTCTATTGGATAGCTTATCTACACAATTGTTTCCTTTCCTTAATATATGTGTAAACCTGATTTCTTCAAACTCTTTAGCAAGATATTGAATTTCCACAATTATCTCTTCTATGTTCCATGGAGCTTTTGCTTTCCTCAAAATTGTATTTATTACTATGAGAGAATCACCTTCCATCCATACTCTATTCCATTTTATTTGTTTACATATTTTTAACCCTTCTAAAGCTGCCCAAGCTTTAGCTTCATTATTTGTCTTAAATCCACTATTGAAAGCATAATGAGATAAAATCTCCCTACTATTATTTCTAATTATTCCTCCTCCTACTGGTCTTGGATTTCCTTTAGATGCTCCATAAAAATTCAATTTAACCCACTCCACATATGGTGGTTTCCACTTTATATTCTTTACCTTCTTTTTGCTTCTCTTGTACCCAATATCATAACTTCATTTAACGATTTGACTCCATCTATCAAGACTCTCTGCTTCCAAATTAGGGACTGGGTGAGTTGATAGGGTTGGTTTATACTCCTATATGGCTAAATATATATTCTTTTTAATTACCTCTAAACTACTTTCCTTTCCTTTAAATATTCTTCTATTCCTTTCTAGATATATAATCCAAAGTATTGTATCTTTTGATATATCCCATATTGTCTGTAAAACCTCACTTTTATAAGTGCTCTGTCATTGCTTTAACCAATCTTCAATTTTGATATTCATCACCATTCATTTACCAAAAATATTAAGAATCCATTGCCATAGATTCTAGACTATAGAGCAATGTCCCAAGATATGGTCTATACTCTCCTCCTTATTACAGAAAACGCATTGAGAGGGGCCATGAAAACCCCTTTTCATAAGGTTATCCTAGGATAAAATTCTTCTATGACCTATTAGCCAAACAAACATTTTGACTTTAGGAATGCTTGGGCTATCCAAAATATCTCTCCATATTTTAGTGACATTATTATTATGTTGGTGTTGAACATTATATCCACTTCTTGTTGTATTCTCCTGAGCTATTCAACTCCCAAATCAATTTATCCTTGGCACACCTCGAAATAATCATAGTTGTTATCTTTCTACTCATTGCCTCCTAGCATCAGTGTCTTGTATACTTGTAAAATAATCTTCTTTCCATTTGTATCTTCCTTCTCGATCCTTGTACAAAATTTTTAAAACCTATCACCGTATTTGTCTTGAAGCAATATCATCCAAGGTTTCAAAATTGGATCTAAATTGAGTGGTTTTTTATCACACCACGTATACATCCAAATAGAAAAATTTCTCCAGTTCTCACCACCCATATTAAACCTTTAATCATAAGATCAATAGATTTTTTTAAACCATTCCAAAGAGCAGAACCATTTGGAAGAGAGAATGCAATAAATATTAAACTTGGGTTATTGGGATCAACATACTTAGAATAATTCTTGCCCATTGTCTTTGACTCTCTTTGTACAATCTCCAAATAATTTTTTCCCTAAGAGCTAAGTTTGCATCTATAAGAGCTCTTAAACCAAGACCTCCCCTAGTTTTTCATCACACAACTTGCTCCATTTCACCAAATGAAATTTCCTTTTATCATGTAAACATGACCATAAAAAGGATCGTATAATATAGATTAAACTTTTTTCAATTAATTTTGACATAGAATACAATGACATATAATATGTTGGAATGGCTTGTAATACTGACTTAATTAACTGCACTCTTCTTTCTAACAATAACCATCTACCTTTCCAAGCTAGAAGTTTATTTTAAACATTACTGATAATTGGATTTCATAAATATATCCTCATTCTCCCCTTAAATAAAGACATCCCTAGATAAGTTGTTGGTAAATTTGCCTCCTCCATTTGAAACAATCTGCAAATTCTTGCTTTGATATTAGCAGGAGTGTTAAGGAAGTAAATTTTGGAATTAGTCCTATTAATTTTTTGCCCTGAAGCTCTTTCGTACTCTTTTAAAAAGTTATTTCAAAGTTTTGGTCTCATTTATCCTTGCCTTTCCAAAAAAGGTGGTATCATCTACAAACTATTGATGGGTGATGTTATTGATGTTATTATTAATTTTAAGTCCACTTATAAGCCCATATTTGTAAGCCTTCTTTAAGTTCCTACTCAAAACTTATGCCATAATAATGAACAAATAAGGAGATAGAGGATCTCCTTGTCTAAGATATCTCTTGGATTTAAATGATTCTATCACAACTCATTGACCAACACTGAATAAAAAATTGTAGAGACACAAGCTTTAATCCATATAACCCATTTCTTCCCAAACCAAACTTATCTAAAACTACAAAAAGAATATCTCATTTAACCCTATCATAGGCTTTACTTATATCAATTTTTAAGATCATAGCTTTCTCTTTTCTTGAAGCTATTGAATGTATAACTTCATGAGCTACTATGATCCCATCTAGAATTTGTCTCCCTTTCACAAATCCTCCTTGCTCTTTTGAAATAATTTTGTCTAACAATGGCCTTAATCTATTCTCCATCACTTTGAAAATAATCTTATATGCCATATTACATAGGCTTATGGGTATAAAATAATCAAACAATTCAACATCCTTCTTTTTTGGAATTAGGGTAAGATAATTTGCATTTATATTATAAGGAATATATTGCTTTACTCTAGACTGTTCCACTACCACCAATAAATAATCCTTCACTATATCCCAATTATGTTGGTAAAAATTTGCAGAGAGCCCATCTAGATCTAGGAATTTATCCTTATTAAAAGAGAAAAGAGCTAAATGAACTTCTAGATTAAGAGGCTCCATCAGTTTCCTATTATCTTCATTTGTTATAACTGAAGGAACATCTTATAATTAAGAACTGTGGTCTCCTCTAAACCTAGAATATTCTGATAAAATGACTTTACCTCTTTTCTAATTTCACTTTGATCTTCAATCCAAACCCCTTCTATTGATTTAATTCTACTAATTCTAGAAGATGATATTTGTACTATAGCCATCCTATGAAAAACTTTGTATTTTTATCTCTTTTTAACCAAGTCTATCTTGATTTTAATCTCCAAAATTTCTCTTCCTTAAAATATTATGATCTTCACTAAGCAACTCCATTTCCTTTGAGCTTGGTTATTTTTCATCACCTTTTTGAAATTTTGAAAGTTTATCTTTTAGTTCTTCTTTATTCTCAAAAATGTTTCCAAAGGTGTTCTTGTTCCATTCTTTTAATCTAGATGTCATAGCTTTAATTTGGTTTGGAGGAGCATGCAACCCACCATTACCTAAAGAATTCCACGTTTGAGCTATCATATCAATAAATTGAGGATGGTCTTCCCACATAATATGATCTTGTTTTGAATTCACTTACCATCATTTTAACTCTTACCAGTGATCTGAATCAATCCTTATTAAGGTATTAATTTTAGCATAAGTTCCTTCATCTAGCCAATGATCTAAGAGAATGCATCTATCTATTTTTTTTTGCTATTAGGTTTTGGCCTCTCTTGTTGTTATAGTTGTCTTCTTCAAACTCAACTTCTCATAGAATGTTGTTTTGAATAAAAGCTAAGAAATATTTCATACTTTGGGTCAATTTCCTAATTCTCCCAAGTTTTTCATTCAACTTGGTTATGAAATTAAAATTTCCAATGATCATGAATCAGATTTCTTGGTCTTTATGTCTCATAAAGGTTTCAATCTCACTCCAAAATTTTAATCTACCTAACTGAGTTGTAGGTCCATAGACATTGATAAGGATGAAATGAATATCTGCAAAGCAGCAAGTGACTAAAGAGGCTATCCAATGCCTAGTTTTATGAATGGTTACACAAGAGGTTCTAGAAGTTTTCCAACAAGTTAGGATTCCCCCTGCTACTCTTTTAGAATCCATAGCATCCCATTCACATCTTGTCCAAAATGCTTTCATAGTTTTTGAAAGTTCTTATTTTGTCATTTTAGTTTCCTAGATATAGAGAATATCAGGTTTATTACTTAAACATAGTTCCCTAATACCTATGCTTTGAGGGGGCATTAGCACCCCTTATATTCCATGAGATGATAATCATGTCTCATTAGGGGCTTTTGACTCCTCTTACGTATTACCAATATCATTTTGTTGTTTGGTAAAGCGAAGTTCAACCAACTTAGTTTTGTTCCTTTCTCTATGTTAGCTCTTGCTTCCCTCGATCTTGCTTAATAATTTGAGGGGTTTCCTCTTTTTGTCTTACCTATATTAGGAGTAGGGCTTATTATTCTATTACTCAATATTCTTTCACAATTTTGTTTTTCAACATATTTATCCTCTCCTGGATCTATTATAGAAGCTTTTGACTTGTCCTGCTCATTTTCTGGTATTTCCTTATTAATGGCAGAGGTATTAACTTCTAAAATTGCATTTTATTTACCAATTATTTTCTCCTAAATGGTGCATGGTACTTCAAGAGAATCTTCAAAATCTGATGAGACACATTCCATAGGTTCATCGAGATGTTCTTCCTTAAATTAGGATCATACTGAATAGACAGTTCCTTGCTAATATGTTGAAATTATTTTATTGTCCTCTAAGTTTTGATCTACTTTTTATTCATAAACTAAAGCCTCAAAAGAGTTGGTATTTATTCCAATATCCTTCCTTATTGGTCTCCATTGTTCAATTTCTTTTATTTTTCTAGATGTATTTTTGGAATTTGAAAACCATCTTCATCCATAACCATTTTTTAATTTCTCTTATGATTTTCTACAAATGATTCTGCTGGGCTCTTCTTAGGGCACGATATCTCAATATGCCCCACCTCATGACATATTCTACATCTAAAAGATATATTTTTATAATCTATAGTTTGGGTCCACATCTTATCCCCATACTTAAGAATGATTTATTTTGGTAAAGCTTTACTTATATCAATCATGACCAATATTCAAGCATAAATAGCCAAAAATCCATATTTTGTTGTATCTGAAATCTCAAGGAATTCTCCTAGAGTGTTGCCTATTGCCTTGAAGGTATCTATTTTCCAAAATTCAATGGGTAACCCAAACATCCTAATCCATATTTGTACTAGGGATATATTTACATTTTTAGGTGAAAAGCCTTCATACCAATGGGTAAGGAAGAGCCCTGCTCTTCCCATTAACCAAGAAACCCCTTTTAGGATTCTTTATATTTCTTCCCTAGAACAAAAAATGGCTAGAAAGAAACATTTGGGAAGAAATTATAGAATCACTCTTGGAGACTTCCAACTCTTACCAATCCATTTTCTCAAGGTTGAAGCCCCTGGCCAATACCCATTAAATTTACCAAAAACTGCCCTATCTTGGAGTAATGAGGATCTCTCTGAGGTGTGCTCACTAACATTTACCACTAGGTATGATTCTAAGGATTTAACTATAAGTTGATCCATGGAAAGGAAACTAAAACTCAAAATCTATTGAAATTTATCTGAAAGTCCTATAGCAAATATAATATTTGATAAAAAAATTAGGAATTTTTCATGCACAATTTCTAAGATAAAGAAATGGAAAAAAAAACGTAGCTGAAAAATTCTTTGTCCAGATAGAATTTATTGCCTCACTAAAGTCCTAGCCCTTCATTGCTCTTCCCATCGTTCGTTCCCTAGTTGGCAAATATTTGCAATTTTGTTTTTCATGACTTGAAAAATCATCACTGCTCTTGTTTCGAATTGTTGACTTCATGGGGTCATATCTCCCTCAATATTGCTTGGATATTTGCACATGACCACTCATTTTAAAGCTATTCAAATTCTGCACAAGTTAGTCCAAGAATAAGCTAAATCGGACAACTCTTCGCGAAAATATGGCTCCTAGTGTAGTGATTATTTAATTCATTATAATATTTAGATTGTAATTAATCAAATGACTAATGATAAATTAATTTATTATAATTAGATTGCAATTACTCAAATGATAAATTAGTTTGGTAATTAATATAATAATAGATTAATTTATTGTAATCTTTAGATTGCAATTAATCAAATGATAGACTAGTTTGGCAATTAATCTAATGATAGATTGATTTATTATAGTCTTTAGATTGTGATTAATCAAATGATAAATTAATTTATCTCAATATTTAGAGTTGCTACTAATCGAAAGCTAGATTAAATGTTAGTTTAATCTTTGGTCTTGCAAATGAAGGACACAACTTGCTAATGATGGTTTGATTTATAACTAACAATGGAATAGATGTGTTTTGAAATGTATGGCTTTGGATTTAAATATTTGTGGAAAATATTTTGGAAAGAAGTATGGGCTTCTTTTGCTTATGGAATAGATGTGTTTTGAAATGTATGGCTTTGGATTTAAATATTTGTGGAAAATATTTTGGAAAGAAGTATGGGCTTCTTTTGCTTATGGAATAGATGTGTTTTGAAATGTATGGTTTTGGTTTTAAATATTTGTGGAAAATATTTTGGAAAGAAGTATGGGCTTCTTTGCTTGAGTGTTGCTATATGGAATTGTTTTGCATAAGGATTGCAAGGCTTAGGATTTAAAATATTTGTGGAAAATATTTTGGGAAAGAAGTACGGGCTTCTTTCACTTGTTGTTATTATGCAATAAATAATATAGAATACATTTGTACCTATAAGTGAGTTGTTCTAATCCCCTCTTCCTATAAAACTACCATGGAGTCCAAGAGAAGATGTCAGATCATGCTAAACTAAATATTGGAGTACTACTAAAAATATCTCTTGGTGAAAGAGGATTTATTGTAATAGAAGCAAATACTACTCTGTTGTAATCTAGACCTTTATTTGGATGAATATATGGTGCCACGTTGATGAATGATTTTATGGTTCTTATTCATGCTAATGCTTTGTTCTAAAGGTTTTGTTAAATTTATTTTGCAATCTTAAGATAAATAGTTTTTTTTCCATCCTAGAAGATGCTTTTGTTTTAATGCTTGTCACTTGTGGTTGTTATGCAATAAATCATATAGAAATGCATTCATACCTACAAATGAGTTGTTCTGATCCCCACATTCCTATCAAACTACCATGGAGGCCAAGGAAGAAGATGTTCAGATCATGCTAAGTAATCTTCAAATATTCTTGTAGTACTGTTGAAAATCTCTCTTGGTGAAAGAGGATTTATTGTAATAGAAGCAAAGACTATTCTTTTGTAATCTAGACCTTTAGTTGGATGAATATATGGTGCCATGTTGATGAATGATTTTATGGTTCTTATCCATGCTAATGCTTTGATCTAAAGGTTTTGTTAGATTTATTTTGCAAGCTTAAGATAAGATAGTTTTTCTTCCATCCTAGAAGATGCTTTTGTTTTAATGCTTGTAGAGTGAGAGAGAGAGAGAGAGTTATCCTTGGGCTTAGGGGTTTCTTTGGGAAGGGCTCTAAAGGTAACCTTGTCTAAAACTCTCCTTTTCAACTTGGGTTGTTGTGGGGTAGCAACACCTAGTTCCTATGTCCATGAGAAGACAATCACGCAGAGTGATTGTTGCTTAGAGATCCATCATGGAGATGGGGAAGACAAGCATGAAGTTTAAGGGATCACCGTGGAGGTGCAGTTAAACTAGACTAAGGCATTACGCCTAATGGACCCAACATAGACTGACTTATGGCTGGAAGAAGGAATTGGCATCCCCCTCTCTAAGGACTGAGAAGGGATAATCCTAATGCTAAGGTCAAGAAGTATGCATTCATGGAGAATGCCAAAAATGTGGGGAGACCTTTTAAAAGCATCCTCTATACCGTAGAGGTATACGAGGTAAACCCTAGTTACCTATGGGAGCTTGGCCTCTCCTGTCCACTCGAGTGATGTCTGCAACATCTTAGACTCAAAATGTGGGTATGTCTAGTCAATATATGTATTCCATGGATACTCCTATGAACCTTAATAAGTTTTCAAAAAATATCTCTCTCGGGTTGGTTAGCTTTTGGGGTTGTTACAGTTGGTATCAGAGCTCTAGGTCGTAGGACTAGAAGCTTCCCTAGAAAGGACTTAGAGATGTTTTGACTTGATGGATGACTTTTGGGTAGATGGTATTCTATGTGGAGTTAGAATATCCATCAATACTATCAGTGGATGATAGTATTTAGTTGTTAGTACATATGGAAGATGTGACTAACTAGTAGGTAGGAGGCAATGTGAAGGAGAACTACAACCTAACCTAGGAACTTTTGTGTGGCTAGAAAACTATGGCACCAAAATTAAGGAGAGGAAGAAGAGGATCTTCCATACCACCAAGATAGGCTAGGTAGGATAGTGCTGAGGCTAGACCCCTAGGAGAAAGTTTGAGGAATTCCAATAGAGAGGTGGAGAACCTCACTACTACTATCTCACTTTTACAAGAGCAAATAGAGAAATAGAGAGAACAAATGGATCAATAGAGATAGATGCTGGAAACTATAGTGATTCAAAATAGAAATCTTGAGGTTAGACAGGAAGGAAACCCTCCTTCAGATGAGCAAGAGGTTAGGGCTCTTATAGAGGTAGAATTAGCCAAGGATTTGAAGAATGTTAAGACCTCTAAATTCATAGAAAAGGATGGGGGTGATTCAGCTGAAGCTTGGTTGAATGAGCTAGAGACCTATTTCTCCATGAAAAACTATTCTTCAGTGACCTAGACCTATTGGGCCACTCTCCATTTGCAAGAGACTAGGTTAGAATGGTGGAACACTTTTAAATCTAATCAAAAAATTGAGGCTATTAACCTATCATGGGAAGGGTTTGTGAAGGCCTTTAAGAAAATATTCCTTACTGAACAACATTATGTGGAGAAATTCGAGGAATTTTCCACACTTCTCCAAGGAACAATGACAATAGAGGTTTACTACCAAAAATTTGTAAAATTGCTTAAGTATGTACCGCTCTACGAGCAGGATGAGAATATGAAGGTACATAAGTTTATCTTGGGAATGGATCCTAAGATAAGATTGGTAGTAAACATGCATAAGCCTGAGACTCTACAAAAGGTATATGATCTAGCTCATCAAGTCGAGTCCAACCTACAGTTGAACAAGACCCACTTTAACTATGTGGTATTGTCAGAAAGAGATCAACAAGCCTTAAGGAAAAGGAAGAGTGTTGGTTTTATGAGTTGGGAACAAGAATAGAGTAAGAAAAGTAAAGATAATCTAAATATGGAAAAGAAAAATGATGGGAAACAAGGGAATTCCAAGAAGAAATTCTAGAAGAGGAAGGATAATGGTACCCCTCAAGCACATAAACAACTTGAACCATCTCGAACCGAGTGAACAAGGGAAAAGAAATAGGAAAGACACCCAGGTCCCAAAGGTGGTTGCTATGATTATGGGGGACCTCACTATGCAAAAAAGTATCCAAATTGAATAGGACCAAGCAAAAAGATTGAAGAACCCAACCATAAAATCTATGTGACAACTAGAAACAAGAATCTGGATGGCCAAGCCACACCTATGATTCTAGATGGTAAGTTGTTTGATAAGAAAGTTAAGATCTTGATAGATAGTGGAGCTACAGATAGTTTCATTTCTTCTAGTATAGTCAAGGATTTTCCAGAAAGACCAAGATTTTTGGCACAAGGGTGGAAAGTCGAGTATGGGTCTAGATAGACCTACTTAATGGATCAATGTTTTCCCATAGTCGAGATCACCCTACCCAATGAATCTACCCTTTGGCACTTATATGTAGCACCACTACATGCCTTTGACATCATCTTGGGAATGGACTAGTTAAGGGCTCATGAAGCCATAATTAATTTTCAAGATAGATGGATAGACTTTTCAAGTAAGGATAAGCAGAGACTAAGAATACACAGTGAGCAAGGGTCTTTTCACCCTCAGATGATCTCAACAATGTAGCTAAAGAAAGCTATTAGGAAAGGTGGTATGGTCTATGTCATCAAATTGAACCACAAGATCAAGGATGATAGGAAGGAAGAATTGTTTGAGGAACACCCAAGGACTATTAGGACTACCACCTAAGCAGGAATTTGACTTCACTATCAAACTTCTACTAGGTTCAGAACCTATCCATAGAACTCCTTATAAGATGAATCCTATTGAGATGTAGGAGTTAAAGGTGCAACTTCAAGGGTTTCTAGAAAAAAGGTTGATTAAACCTAGCATATCACCATGGGGTGCACCAATTATTTTTGTCAAAAAGAAGGATGGTTCACTAAGGTTGTGCATAGATTACAGAATGTTGAACAAAGCAACTATTAAGAATAGGTACCCTTTACCCAAGATTGAGGATTTATTTGATCAACTCAAGGGTGCCACCATATTCTCAAATATTGACTTGAAATCAGGATACCATCAACTAAGAATCTATGAGGAGGATACTCACAAGACTACTTTCAAGACTAGGTATGGGCATTATGAGTTTACAATATTACCTTTTGGACTGACCAATGCCCCAACAACATTCATGAATCTGATGAATAGTGTGTTCAGGGAGCATCTAGATCAGTTTATCTTAGTATTCTTGGATGATATTATGATATATTCTTAGAATAAGGAAGAGCATGATAAGCATTTAAGGATTGTGCTTAGGTTGTTGAGAAGGAACCAACTCTATGGAAATCTATCAAAATGTGATTTTTATGTTCTTGAGGTATAGTACCTAGGACATATTATATCTATTGAAGGGATAGTAGTAGATCCAAAGAAGATAGAGGTCATTTTGAGTTAGCCACCACCCACTAATGTGCCTGAAGTGTGGAGCTTCATGGGCATGATAGGGTATTATAGGTAGTTTGTTAAGGATTACTCCAAGATAGCCTATTCCATAACTAACCTTCAAAGAAAAGGGAAGGAATATAAATGGATGGACAAGTGCAAAGCCACTTTTGAGTTGCTTAAATAAAAGCTTACTACTACACCTATTCTCAAGATTCTAGACCCACAAGGGAATTTTTTAGTCTGTACTGATGCTTCTTTGGAAGGTTTGGGAGGAGTTCTATCCCAGGATGATTCAGTCATAGCATATGAGTCAAGGAAACTCAAGAAGCATGAGGTCAACTATGCTACACATGATTTGGAACTAGCAGTTGTAGTGCATGCCCTTAAGATTTGGTGGCATTATCTACTAGGGAAGCCTTTTGAGTTAAGGACCGACCATCAGAGCTTGAGGTATATCTTTACCCAACCAATGCTCAATGCAAGATAGAGAAGGTGGATCAAGTTCTTAGAAGAATATGATTTTGGTATAGAGTATATCAAAGGCAAGGAAAATAAGGTTGTTGATGCCTTGAGTAGAAGAAGGTATATAGCTACTTTGACTTGATGTCACATGGACTTAATGGATCAAGTCAGGGAAATGCAAGCACAAGATCAATTTTATAGTGAAATTTGGGCCAAGATGGAAGGAAATTCTGAAGAGAATAAGGATTTTGGCATAAAGTATGGAATTTTATATTTTAAGGATAGGGTGGTGATCCCTAAAACTAGTGATTTAAGGAAATTGATCATGCAAGAGGTGCATAGATCTCCTTACTCTACTCACCCAGGAGGGGTAAATATGAGGGAGAACATGAAGAAGACCTTCTATTGGTTGGGAATGAAGAAAGATATCATCAATTTTGTGGCTCGATGTCTAGAATGCTAGAAGGTGAAATTTGAGCATAGACATCTAGTAGGACAATTGTACCCACATGACATACCAATACAAAAATGGTAGGTGATATCTATGGACTTCATAGTGGGTTTACCTAAGACCAGGTACCAACATGATGCAATCCTAGTAGTGGTCGATAGATTGACCAAGGTTGCTCATTTTATTCCAGGAAACACCAAGGATGATGCCTTGATAGTGGCCAATAGATTCACCAAAGATATTTTTAGGTTGCATGGTTTTCTTGAGATGATCATTTCAGATAGGGACTCCAGATTTACATCTGAGTTTTGGTAGGCCCTTCATCATGTAGTTGGCACGAAGTTGAATATTAGCTCTACATATCATCCAAAAATAGATGGTCAAATAGAAAGGGTGAACCAAATCTTGGAAGACATGCTCTACATGTATTGCATGGACCAAAAGTCTTGATGGGAAGACTTTTTGCATCTAGTTGAGTTTGCTTATAACAATGGATACCATGCTTCCTTGAAAATGGCCCTATTTGAAGCCTTGTATGGTAGGAGATGCAGAACTCCTCTATCTTGGGATAACCTAGAGGATCAGGTTGTCATTGGACTAGATGTGATCAAAGAGATGGAGGAGTAGCTTAAGATGATCAAGCAAAGGCTTAAGGAAGCCATCGATCATTAGAAGAGCTATGCTGATTTGAAGTATTCACCTAGAGAATTCTCTATAGGAGATAGAGTTTTCCTAAGAGTCAAACCCATGAAGAGTGCCATCAAGTCTTCTAAGTTGGATCCTCATTTTTTTGGGCCTTTTGAGATCATTAAAAAGATCAGTCTGATGGCTTACAGACTTGCCTTACCACCCAACCTATCAAAGATCCATGACTCTTTCCACATATCCCTACTTAGGAAGTACATTGTTGATCCTAATCATGTGTGGGATGTCTCAAAATTGTAGGTGATAGATCCATCGATCATTGAAGTGAGGCCAATGAATATTCTAGAGTTTCATTCCAAAGCGATGAGGAAACAAACTCTAGAATAGTGCAAGGTCCAATGGGACCAATATTATGAGAAAAATACCACTTGGGAAAAAGTGGATGAGATGAAAAGATATTTTCCTTATTTGTTTGAATAAAGATAAAATGTAATGTTTTGTAGGAAACACAATGGATTGTGTTTAGTCCAAGGGGGGTAGTATGTCATGACCCACCTTGGTAGGACTAGCTACTCAAGTTGGACTATGTATTAGTAAATGATGTTTAATGCTTAGCTTTGTTGTTTTGATGGATATATGCTTCTAATATTATGTCTATTTTGTATAAGAATATGGTACTATTGATGCTCTACTTGGTTGCAGGATCAGGTACTCTCATGGGTGGACAAGAGAATTGGCCATAAGGAATGAGAGACCATATTGAAGGGGAAATGATGATGATGACTTATTCATCAAATAACTTAGGGTAACATGAATGAATACCCTTTCATGTAGGTGCATTATGGTTTGCTTATGCTCATGTTCATACCATTGGACCAGGAAAGTTGCTTGCAATGAGTCTCCTTAACATGAGTCGGTGATAGCTTATGTCTATCTTAAATAAGGAGCCACTCATTTAAGGATAAAACAATGGTATGAAACATTGAGAGAGTGCATTTGTTCTTGCATATGGCATGATGGTTTTGATTATCTCCTTGTGTGTTCTTGAAAGAATTAATTGGTTGATAATAATCTTTATTTGCCTAAGGTTGGTAATTCTTCCATCATAGGAAGCCTTGAGTTCTTGTTTTTGAATGTTGCCTTTACTTATTTGTGGAAATTATGGGCCGCATTTATAGTGGTGCATTTAATACCTTGATATGATGAAGGCGGAGCCACCTTTGATTTAATGTATGTTGCTTTTATTTTCCTCATCTTGTTGCGTAAAGTGGTGTCTGTGTAAGGTAGTGGTGGACGTGGAGGAAATGCTTTTAGCATTACCATGCAATCCTAGAGCACAAATTTGCATTCCTCCTTCTTGGGCCTTTAAGAGGACGTTGGTGAGAGTGAAGAAGGGACATTGAAAGGATCAGGGAAGAGAAGAGCAAGTTTTGGATGCACAATGCAAGGACAAGTAGTGTAGGGAGTAAGACGAATGAATCGACCACCGCCAATCTACTCCCTAACTATGTTTGATAGGTATTATCCACAAATTTTTGGGTGATTTATTTGCTTGGTGTTTTTCATGGCTTCTGCATCTTATTTCCTTCTTGTTGTATTGGTTGACTGTGCTCTCTTTTTAGTTGTTGTGTTGCATGTTTGTTTGATTCCTTACGTAGGTTTCTAACTGATGTTTGATCCTATTTTAGTGTGCTTGCTTCTGCCCACTCTGAACACATCATCCTTGCATGGCAAAGAGCATTGTAGTGGTGGCAAGGTTTGGTCTGGAACATTCACTGTGTGCGTTTGTTGAAGACCATCACCCCGCTGCCATGTACCCCTAGACATTTGAATCCATATTGTTGTTGTTGTCATAATGTTGTGTGATGCTCGCATCCAGGTTACAGTGCGCATGATGCTCTTTTGTTTCATCTTAATCTAAGGATAAAATAGTTGGTATATTATTGTGTGCGTGTGCAGTAGGGTTTGATTAAGTTTTCTTATGTTTTGGGTTTAGTGCTAAGATTGGACTTAATCTTTCCTTTCAATGCAATGCTATAGCTAAGCTATCGGGTGCTTTATGCTTTTAGATAGTGTTGCTAGGGTTAATTGGAATTGACCCTTAGCTAATTAATGGTTGAATAACATAATTCCTTAGTTTTGATTAATCTGTAGTATTGCAAATAATCTAAGGTTAGATTAATGCAATGTTACTTTGGAATTGCTATGTTAGATTATTAATAATTAATCTATAGTTTTTGCAAATGATCTACAATTAGATTAATACAATGCTAACTTTCAGTTGATTTAATCTAATGTAAGATTAATGTTAATTAATCTTAGTTGCAAATAATTTAGGGATAGATTAATGCAAGCAAACCTTAGTTTTGCTATCAATCTAATGGAAGATTATCGTTATTTAATATTTGGGCTTAATGATAGATTAATTCATTATAATATTTAGATTGCAATTAATCAAATGATAGATTAATTCATTATAATATTTAGATTGGCAATTAATCAAATGATAGATTAATTTATCTCAATATTTAGATTTGCTATTAATTGAAAGATAGATTAAATGATAGATTAATCTTTAGTCTTGCAAATGAAGGACAAGACTTGCTAATGATGGTTTGATTTATAACTAATGATGGAATATATGAGTTTTGAAATGTATGGATTTGGATTTAAATATTTGTGGAAAATATTTTGGAAAGAAGTATGGGCTTCTTTTGCTTATGGAATTGATGTGTTTAGAAATGTATGGCTTTGGATTTAAATATTTGTGGAAAATATTTTGGAAAGAAGTATGGGCTTCTTTTGCTTATGGAATAAATGTGTTTTGAAATGTATGGTTATGGTTATGAAAATATTTGTGGAAAATATTTTGGAAAGAAGTATGAGCTTATTTTGCTTGAGTGTTGCTATATTGAATTGATTTGCATATGAATGCAAGGCTTAGGATTTAAAAATATTTGTGGAAAATATTTTGGGAAAGAAGTATGGGCTTCTTTCACTTGTTGTTATGCAATAAATCATATAGAATGCATTCATACCTGCATATGAGTTGTTTTGATCCCCACCTTCCTATCAAACTACCATGGAGGCCAAGGGAAGAAGATGTCAGATCATGCTAAACTAATTCTTCAATTATTCTTGGAGTACTGTTGAAAATCTCTCTTGGTGAAAGAGGATTTATTGTAATAGAAGCAAAGACTATTTTTTTGTAATCTAGACCTTTAGTTGGATGAATATATGGTGCCATGTTGATGAATGGTTTTATGGTTCTTATCCATGCTAATGCTTTTATCTAAAGGTTTTGTTAGATTTATTTTGCAAGCTTAAGATAAATAGTTTTGCTTCCATCCTAGAAGATGCTTTTTTTTAATGCTTGTAGAGTGAGAGAGAGAAAAGAGTTATCCTTGGGCTTAGGGGTTTCTTTGGGAAGGGCTCTAAAGATAACCTTGTCTAAAACTCTCCTTCTTAACTTGGGCTATTGTGGGGTAGCAACACCTAGTTCCTGTGTCCATGAGAAGACAATCACACAGAGTGATTGTTTGCTTAGAGACCCATCACGGAGATGGGGAAGACAAGCATGAAGTTTAAGGGATCATCGTGGAGGTGTAGTTAAACTAGACTAAGGCATTACGCCTGATGGATCCAACATAGACTAACTTATAGTTGGAAGAAGGAATTGGTGTCCCCCTCTCTAAGGGTTGAGAAGGGATAATCCTAACACTAGGGTCAAGAAGTCTGCATTCATGGAGAATGCCAAAAATGTGGGGAGACCTTTTAAAAGCATCCTCTATACCATGGAGGTATACAAGGTAAACCCTAATTACTTACGGGAGCTTGGCCTCTCCTATCCACTCAAGTGATGTTTGTAGCATCTTAGACTCAAAATGTGGTTATGTCTAGTCAATATATGTATTCCATGGATACTCTTGTGAACTTTATTAAGTTTAAAAAAAAAATCTCTCTTGGATTGGTTAGCTTTTGGGGTTGTTACATTTATATATCTTGATGCCTTAAGACAATGTTTGAACTTGAGCAAACAATATTTAAATTTTGCAAATCGTGTCGTCCAACTTTGAGTTTTCTTTGGATGTTCTAGGAGATTCCCTTCTATGAGGAGGTCTCATGATTTGATCCTAGTCCTTATGTTATAAAATGTTGATTTTCTTGTTTTCCACATGGGATTTTTCAAGCTTGGTCACTTTTTAAAACATATAAACCTTGCACTACTTTTAGAATAATGGTTAACTTCACATTATTGTTTTTGAACTTATTTCTGCCAAGGTGTTTGTTATCTTTTTTGTGTTTCTTCAATCACAAGTGTTTTACCTTATTAATTCTAATTGGAGTGTTCACACGAGCTTATCATTGGTTTTTTTTATGGTTTATGTGCCAATTATCTTTGTGCTTGCAATATCCTTTTATAAAATACACTTCTCCTTGTTCTTTCTTGATGTTCTTTCTTGACATCTCCTTTGAGAGTTTCTTGCAATGCTATTTTTAAAATAGAGATAACAATTCTCAGTTTTTAGTGATAGCTTCAATTGTGGATCTCTTTCTTTTTGAGAGTGTGTTTCTTTGCAATTTTATAAGGAGCTTTAATGGTTTCTTTGTTGCTAGTTTTCTTCTTACAATCTTCTAAAGAAGCTTCAATAACTTCTTTATCTTCTTTGTAATTTTTGAGGAGCTTCTATGGATTTCTTTCTTGTAATTTTTAAGGAGCTTCTTATGGATTCCTTCTTTGTAAATTTTAATGATTTTATGGCTTCCTTAATGCCTTTTGAAATGATAATTCTTTAGAGAAAACTTATGACTCCTTTTATTTCTTGTTGAAGTTGATCTTGTTGTTTCTTACAAGCTTATAACCTGGTTGGTCTTATAAGGGAATTGAAACCCTTTTTTATGGTTGAAGACTATGGCTTTTCACCCTGAGACCTTTGAATCTACTATGGAATTTTGCTTCATAGTGATGATCACCTCTCCTTTTGGGGTTTTCTTTAAATAATCTTTTACAGGGTAATTTTATCCTTGAAACTTCTTTTCTCACATAGAGTGCTCTTTTGGATTCTTTGTATCTATGCTAGAGGAGGATCATATGGATTATTCTTTCTTCCTTCTACTTTCTTTGAGACCACATGCTAGAGGTCAATGCTTTGATGCTTTACATTATGCATTGATGGGTATTTAAGTACATAAAATACCTATTTTAGGCATAACAAACTTTTAACCAAACTTCCAACTATCTCTATCCTATACTACATGCATAAGCCTTGTGAGAGGTGGTTATACCACTTGCCACTTCACACGAGCTATGATGTATAAATCCTAATAATTTTTCATTTCTAACATATAGTATCAGAGTAGGTTGAAATCAAAGTAGAGCTTCAACTTGTGAAGATGATCTAGTTGTTAAGGAGGAGATACCTCTCAAAGTTTGTGATAGTGTGTTGTTGATAGCAAATACAAAAAAGAGTAGACACAATTTTTGAGCAAGTAAGAAGGCCTGATACCTCCATTTTCATTAGACCGCAAACAAAATCTTGGGAGTCTATGTTCTATAAAAATATTGGTATCTTTTTGAAGGTCTTTCACAACTTTCAGATAGCAACGTTTATGATGAGGTAATTGAGGTTCCCTGGCAAAATATTTTTCTTCAACTCAAAATTTTGGTCTGTCATGTTGTTAATAGGAACCTCCTTGCTCATAACCACAAAGATTTTATTCTTCAAGTAAAACCCTCCTCTGCCAGAGTTTGTGTTTTTTACTTGCTTCCTAAAATCCATAAACCTAGGCTTTTTGGTCAGCCTATTTGCTCTTACTGTGGTTTTATGCTCGAACCTGCATCTAAGTGGCTTCACCATTTTATTCTACCAATTTTGCTAAAGCAAAAAAATCACCTCATGGATTCCATTTCTCTCATAAAGGATCTTCATGTTCACATATTTCCTTTTGATGTATTTTTGTTTTCCTTTGATGTTGAGAGCTTGTATCCTAGCATCCCCACAATCCAAGGTTTGGTAGCCCTTCGCTACTTTCTAAGATGTGAATGTGAAAAGGCAAAGGCAGACTTTGTTGTCAAGCTTGCAAAGATAGTTTTAACACAACATTATTTGGAATTCAATGGAAAATTTTACAGGCAGAAAAGGGGAACAACAATGGGGAGCAATTTTGTAGTAGTTTATACCTGTTTGTTTCTTTGTCATTTGGAGTCTCAATTGTTTAACACTGTTGATGTGGACAGTCTTTTGTTTTTCAAGAGATACATTGCTGATGCCATCGGTATTTGGCATGGCTCCAGAGAAAGCTTGGATATTTTTCTTGCTGCTTACGACTCCTACGATAGTATCAAGATTACTTCCTATGTTTCAAATTCAGAGGTCACACTTCTTGATAGTTTTTTCAAGGGACCAGATTTTACTCAAACAGGAGTTCTCAACACCAAGTTATTTTAGAAGCTGAGGAATACCAATACATCCCCGCATCTTCTCACCATCCGGTTCACCAACAAAAATCATTCATTATTAGTGAACTCAAGCGGTTCTTAGTTAGAGAAAGTTCTAAAGATGGTTTTATTTCTATTAAAAATAAGTTTTTTAATAGAATTTGAGCAAGAGGTTATCACATCAACTTTCTCCTTACACTTTTTGATAAGGTTAAGTTTGATGCGATATCCTCTCTTCTAGCCAGAGTACTAGAGAAAGCAACATCTATTCAAGGTATCAAGACAAAAAAAGTTCCTTTGATACTCAAGTTGGACAACTGTGAGTTTGCTAGAAGTCTCCATTTTAGTTTAAACATAATTTATCCCATGTTCAAGAAATAGAAAAAAGATAGAGAACTTAAACACATGGCTTGTGGTATTTTGTGTTGGAGGAACAAAAAGCCACTAAGAGCTTATTTGTGCAAAAACGAGATTTGTTAAGCATTCATGGTTGGAGTAGTACCGAGATAGGTGACCTCTTGGGAAGTCTCGATGGTGCACCCTTTACCCACCTTGTCTTTACACATTTTTTAATGCATCCTTTTTTGTAAATTTTGGGTGGATGTTTCTCTTGGGGGTTGAGCCTGGGAATTTTTAGTCTACCGTTTTGGTCTATAAACCTACAATTTTTATTGTATTTTTCTTTTGAAATTTATTTATCCCACATGTAATACTTTATGTCTCCCCCCACTAAAGTTAGGACTTTTTAAATAAGATTTGTACATATTCAAAACTCACACTCCACTGATCAGTCCCATAGGTCGAAATGTGTTTAGAGTTTTGTAGATGTATTACACTTCTTTTTTGGAATAAAAGTTCTTAGCATATTTTCATTCCTTTCCTAACTCTTTCTTTCATTTATTTTTTTTTTCTATGATTTTATGCTTTTGGTAATATGCTCTTCACCTTCACTTAGTGTGATTTAGTGAATCATAAAAGCCATTAGCACTGGGATTATGCTCTACACTTGTGCTTAAAAGTTATCTAGTGAATTAGAAATCATTTTTTGAATTTTTTAAGAGTACTACTTTGCCATGTATCCTTTTTGCTTAAAACCTCAATTATGAAATCACTGTAACCATCAATGCTTGAACTAAAGTTTGGTCCTCATCAAAATTTTGGGAGCCTTCATTTGACCTACTGAAATAGCTTCTCTTCAACTCCAATGCACTAATTTCTTGATCTGACTGACCACTTGTCATCCTCTAACAGAAATATCCCTTATCAGATTGTACTTATAATTGTAGCTCCTCTGATTGCACTATCTCAGATGGTAATATTTCTGACAACACTTTCTTAGACTTCTCTAACAACAACATCCATGATGACACTGTCCATGATGAAAATATTTAACGGCTTAGTCTCTAATGGATGAGGCTATGTCAAATCAGTCTAGGATAGATCAGACTATGATGAATCAATCTATGATGAATGATTAATTACTACTAAGCTCTGATGACTTGGCTCAAATGGATTGGTCCTGGCAGATGATCGATGAGCTCTAACAGATTGGTCCTGATGGATGAAGGGTTCCTCCTGATGGATTATTCCATACTAATGACGGATTATTTCATATGGATTAGTCCTAATGACTCCTCCTCAGATGGGTAACTTCCATATAGATAGGTTCCAGACAGGTAGCTTCCAGACATGTAGCTTCCAGACGATTAGCTTCCATATGTGTAACTTCTAGACATGTAGCTTCCAAATAGGTAACTTCCATATGGGTAGCTTCTAGACGTGTAGCTTTCATATGGGTAGCTTCTAGACGTGTAGCTTCCATATAGGTAACTTCTAGACGAGTAGCTTCCAAACAGGTAACTTCCAGATGGGTAGCTTTCAAAATCTGGTGACTTGACCGAATGTGTTCCTCCATATAACGACCTATCAAAACTATACTTTGTCATCCTATCACCCTCGTTATGGCACTCGATAACTTCTTGAAATGTTTCAACTTCTTGTAGGAATTCTATATCCTCAATTGAAATCAAATTCACTTACTCAATTTGAATAAAGCTCATCAAGTTAATCATGTCAACCAGGTTCACTTCATCCATTGCAATTGGCTTCATCACCTCTACTTCCTAGAAATGGCTATAACTCTTCTTCGATTGTGGATGAATCACTGGTTCATCTTGCTTTGCAACACTTGGATAGTCCCGTGCAAAGTGCCCCCACAATTGGCATTACCAACATTGCACAATGGGTCTACCCTCACTATCATACTAAAGTCTCCATCTGCAAATTCTCTAACGATTGTTATATACTATTTAATTAATGGTATCTCTTCTTTGTACATTCTCCCTTGGTGCTACATATACTTGTAGTGATGATCTTACACTCTATGAGTCATACTCGTCCTCAAATTCCATGTTTGTCTCTTCAGATTCACTTTCTTCCTTGAGTTATTGATCCCAATACTTTAGTGATGAACTACTATCCTCTCCAAAATCATCATTATCAGTGTCTAAGGAATTCTCCATATCAGGAGCACCTCCCTCCTCATAATCACTCTCATCGGTAGTAACATGATGCCAATACTTTGATGTTTTTGCATCACTTTCCAAAATCAAGACATATTTCAAAACCTCTTGGTATGACATTGGAGGGATCCTTATCATCTTATTTTGGTATGTACGAAGAAGTCCATCTATGACTCATCTTCTCTTCAATGTGTCTGATTGGTCTTGTACAAAATAGTCAACCAACCCACTCAACTTCTTGTTGTATGAACGAACAGACTTATTCTCACCCTATTTCATACCATAAATTTTAGCAATGACTGCATCATCATTATCACACAACTCTTCCCATGTATGGTACTTTTTTGCTAAGAATTTTAGGTACCAATCCATTGTGAATGTACGAAATATCACAAGAAACCTCGTCCTCCAATATACTTTATTATTTTATCCAATTGTTGTCCACATCATGCGACAGATTCTCCAATGCCTTACTAGGTCTTCTCTTGATTCTCCATGAAATAATGGATACATGATATGCCTAAATTGATCTTCGTTTTCACATGTTGACTTAACCTTGATAGTGATTCTTGGCATATTGATCCCTTATGCACAACATTAGTCATACCATTCTACAATTTTTCATCCCTCATACTCACATTCTTACCATGAAATATTCCAACCTACAGTTGCTCCAATATTGGACTCCCATCCCACTCCCCATTGAGCACACTAACATGTAGCTTCCTTATTGTCAGACTCTCATCTCACGCACTATTGGGTGTATCATCTATATTTTGCACCAATGTTGGACTCGTGTCCTTCTCACTAGCATGCACCACAACTTGTAATTGCTTCAATACTAAACGTTCTATGTTGGCATACAAATTCTCATCAACACTTTTCATCAACTATTGCACTAGGTTTATAGGACAATCTTCCATTTGATCATCCCTTGGACAACACCTTGTCATCTAATGACCCTAGTGACAATATCTTGACATCAAGTCATCCTACTGATTATGAATCAATCCTATCATTTAATTGATAGCAACATCCTGATGTTAATTCATCCTACTGATGGTGACTCATCCTATCATCTAATTGATAGCAACATCCTCTACCATAATCCTGATGATTGCTTATCCTACCATCATCCATATTGATTTCATCAATCCTATCGATGTCTAGATCCATTCCATCAGTCTTGTCGATGTCTTGACTAATTTTACCTAATTTTCCATTATCAAGATGGGATCTATTGTTTGTAAGATAGATTAGTCCTAGGAAGTTGTCTTATAGATGGACTCTACCATCTGTAGGATAGATCAATCCTAAGTAGTCATCTTCCAAATGGATTATGTCATCTATAGGATGGATCAGTCTTGGGTAACCATATTCAATATGGGTTTCACATGATCTCCTCATTTTATCATCAATCTAACGGTTGACTGCACCTTTTCCATAAATTGAATGACTGACAATAACTTCTTTGATTGCAAGTTCTTTATCAGTAACATCTATAGCAATAATCCCTATGTTTGCAAATCTTACATCTATGACTAAAATTTCTATGTCTATGACTAAAGCTTTTGTGTCTACAAATCCTTGATCCTTAGAATATTCATTTGCATTTTTGCATCATGTTTGCACATCTGTTATGTATGTTTTATTGGATTACCCTTCGCCTACATCAAAAAACAAATTTGGTGCGTCTTCACCTACTTCTTTGGATGCACTCCATTGTTCTCATTGCATATATTCTCAATGGTTTTTCTTATTAGAACTCCATGTCACAAAATTGAACCCAACTTTGTACAAGCAACGATGACAAAATGTAGAAATGAAATTTAACATGCTTACACACAATTTCATTTCTACTTAAATAATTCTACAAATATGTAGTCATGAGCAATAACAATGCACAAAACCTGCAACAACAATAGCAACCACAACAACAATGGTAGATGACAAAGCAGTTTTATATTAACAATAGCATATATAGTTATAGCAATACAGTTTTAACAGTACAATCTATAGTCTACAAACCCTATGCAGAATAGTCTTCATGGTTGCATACAATACGTGACTTCACTATGTCCTACACAAATATGCAACAACATTATCTCTCACATACCAAAGCTCCTCCAACATCCTGCCAACATCAGTGCTCCAACATCCTACTGAATGAATGAGGGGAGGGCTTATTTATACAACAAAAATTAGTTACCCTCCAACTACCTGACACTTCATCATTCCCTCAATCATATTTCATATGCATTTACATGACATTTCCCACTATAGGACAAACTAGCTTATAACTTATAATTTTTTCGATATAGATGACTTAACATCACTTTATTATTATATACAATATTATATTACCATTTATAATATTATTAAATATATGTACACACATTCCATAAAACACTTTGTGTACAATTACAAAATAACATATAATACCAAAATTGATTTACTAAGTGCAGACATATACAACTTGGAGGTTTATGATCTATGAGAAGTGATATTTGGCAATGTACAAAGACATGTTGACCCCAAAAAATAGAAAATTCAATAGAGATTATTAAAAAGCTAGTTTGATCATAAAGTTCAGCATGTTTGATGAAATATAGTCGTACACTTGTGATTTTGTAATTGTGAAAGATGCATGGGACAAAGTCATTATGGTGTTTGAATCCAAGAAATAGAATCAATTTCTAAAGCTATATAGCCAATTGTATTACTTAAAGATGAAGAGTGATGAGAATATGTCAGCATTTTTGTGATAGATTACTAAGTTGTGAGCCTTGCTAAAAGTGTGTTAGAGATGATGTGCTTGTTCCAATAATGTTGCGTGCACTACCACTTGTGTTCAATATTTTGGTCATAACTCTAAACACAATTGAACAGAGTCCCACTTATGAGACTCTTGTAGATTGGCTTCAACAAGAGGAAGCAATTTGAGATATGAATATTGAAAATGATCTTGCTTTGCTCATTCATGAAAAGGAAAGAAGCCAATGCAATCAATGAAATGTGGTGGACCCCACAACAAGTACCAAAACCAACAAAAATGCAAAGGGCACAAACAATGACAACATCAAGGACAAAAATGTTACATGTTTGATCTTTAGGAAACTGAGACATATTTTTTAGGAGTTATAGTATAACACATTCTCACAAGGGCCATCCAAGAAGTAACCAAAGAATTCATCATGAGGAAAGCATAAGAGTTTTCATTGACAAAGGCGGAATGCACCTCAATGCCAACATGACAATGGAGCTGAGGACGTTGATTATAATGAATAAGGAGAAGACTATGTTTATTCTATTAAATCTCTTCATGTTGTTTTGAAACCAAACATAGTTTGGTACTTTGATGCAAGAGCTACTAGACACATGATAGGGTAAAAGGAATGGTTCATGAGTCTTGATCATTCATCTTACCAGGGTCAAGTTACACTTGGTGATGATTCAACATAAACCATTTATAGAATCAATGGTCGTTTATATTATGGATGATACTTGTTGACTGCCTCAAGTTCTTTGCATGTCTAGCATCATAAAGAACATGCTTTATATGAATCAACTGCTTGATCACAATTTGTGTGTTCAATTTTTGAAAATAGATATAAATAAATTATGTCTCATCTTAGATTAATCTAGAGGTTTGATGATCATTGTTCATGCTACTAGCATTGGCAAAATGTTTTAGCTTAAGGCTATGATGCAAAACAACCAAGCTTTAACAACAAAGGTAGGTGAAGTTTCCTCACTATGGCATAGGAAATTTGGACATCTAAGCCTCAACCCTCTAAAGTCACTCTTACATGTAATGGTACATGGAATTCCATCTTTGACAAAGCCTTATGACTTTTGTATGAGTTATTTGGCCAGATAAAATCCCATTTGGATCAAGCATTCATAGAGTGGTTGGTCCACTAGACCTAGTGCATTCTAATCTATGTGAACCCATGTATAAGAGTTTTAGTTGTTGTAGATATGTTTAGTTGTTTATTGACAATCATACATGACATATGTGGGTGTATTTCTTGAAGACCAAGGATGAAGCTTTCCACTATTTCCAAGAGTTCAAAGCTTGTGTGGAGAAGATTATTGGTCATTTCATTTATATACTCCACTCAGATTGAGGGGGAGTACACCAATAATCAATTTTTTTCTTTCCTAAAGTAACATGACATCAAAAAACTAACGAATGCCTACATGCCTCAACAAAATAGAGTTGTAGAGACGCAAAATCATACTATTTAGGAGATGGTGCAATGCATATTGAGTGATGTCAAGTGTGAGCTAGTATTTTGGGTAGAAACTATTTTTACTACAGTCTATTTGTTGAATTGTGCACCTACACTTCCATTGAATGGTGTTATACTTGAATATGCATGGATGGGAAACAAACCTTCCATGTCATATATTCATGTGTTTGGATGCACTGCATTTATGCACATTCTAAAGAAAGAGTGAATGAAGTTGGATATTGACACCAAGAAGCTATATATTAGTAGGGATGTTGTGTTTTATGAGAAGAATGAGTGTACCTCTTCTTCAAACCTACACATTGACATACCATCCATTATTTTCCTTTCTAATGATGATGATGAATCTTATGAAAGAGAAGATGTTGATTTTGATGAATATTATGGAGGTGTTCTTGATGGAGTTGATGAAGTTTATGACCTACAACCATCCACTTCGATGACCACTTGTAGGTCCAAGTGGTATCTTAGTATAGTTCATGATGTAAACTTAGATTGTGTTATAGACACATCTAGTTCTTGACCAAGAACTCAAAGTAAATTTTGAAATAAGTTCAACCTAGGCCTGATGAATTTCCAAGAACTAGCACATTAAGAGTTTTAAGGTTAGATGAAGTTCCAAACATATCTACCATAGGACCAAGAACATGCAACATGGCTTGTGATGAGGTAAATATGGCCCTGATGGGTACTATTGTACAAAATTTTGAACCATCTAAATTTTAGAAAGCTCTTCACCCTAAGTATTGGAAGGATGCTATGGATGTTGAATATCAAACATTAATGAATAATAAGACTTGGCAGCTTGTTGATCTTCCACCAAGGAAGAAGGTCATTGGATGTAAGTGGTATTCAAGACCAAATATAAGTCAAATGTAAGTATTGATAAATCAAGGCATACCTTGTAGCGAAGAGCTATGCATAAAAGAAAGACATCAACTATGAATAAAAATTTGCACCTACAACTAAGATAAAGACCATCAAAATGATCTTGGTTATAAATCTCTCTTCTCATTAATAATAAATCATTCACCAATATGTAAAATATACAACATGCATCCACAAATAAATTCCACAATAACAATCTACACAATAAAATAGAGATAGATAATACCCTTGAGGTAGGGTAACATCAAGAATACTTTGTGAGGAAGGAATCACTCCATAAGATATCTAGCTCCACGAGCCAAGAATTCTACTAAGAATACTTCATATGAATTACTTGTACAATTTGGGGTACATATTTCTTTATACAAGAATGTGATGGTTCACCTTCCATGAGTTAGAAGGTCACCCATGTGGTGATTCACCTTCCATGAGTTACAAAGTGTATAATATTATAATATGACATTATGTTATATATTATTATAATTTTATGTGTGACCCATGCCATAATACAATATTATATTATATCCCCACAAGCATATACTTAGGTACCTAACATTCCATCCCCCTTACAAAAATGTTTCATCCTCAAAACATAGGAAGAAACTAAATAATATGATCTTCTAAGCAATGTTGTCAATTGGTACCAATCTTGATTATTCCTCCATCCAAGTGAAATCTTGATTGATGGTAGTTTGTGATGATGCCAATTTCCTCTTGTGCCATAATTATTCCTTGGGTTCCATGTATGTTCATCATAGCTACTCCAACCTTAGCCCGAGACTCTAACTTCTTTGAATATTCAATCTTCTATGCCTCTAATTTTGGTTTATCCTTTGCTTTTGTTTATTCTTTGATTACTACCTCCTCGTACTCTATTTCATGTTCTTTTACTTGTTCTTCAATTTGTTCCCCCATAATAGCTTCATGTTTGTCCTTACATTGATAAATATACTATAACATTATCTTCTTCTTTCTATACCATAACTTCATGAACTTATTTTGCATATTAATATTAATATTACCCAAAGAATCCATCCATGGATAACCAAGAACAATATCCACATCACTCATCTCAATAGCATGAAAATTTGAATGTAAAACATATTTATCCATGGTTATATTTAGATCTACAAAAATCTAAATATCCTCACCCACAAGTTGTGTGTTTTTAATTTTTGTTGTTGAAACTTGCAAACTGTTAGCCAAGTCCCTACTGATGAAGTTATGTTTATTGCTATGTTTTATAGAGACAATACATTTTTTTCTTTTGAATACAACCATGAACTTGCAAAGAAAAATTATATTTAAATAAATATTTTTGAACATTGTCGCCCTTATATTTTCTTTCTGCCAATTTCTTGAAATGTTCCAACTCCCTTTTTAATTCCTTTTGTTCATCCAAGAGCCTAGCAATTTTTTCATCCTTTTTCTCCAATCCCCATTTGCTTAAAAATACAATTTCAAATTCTTCCCATGTGTATGTAATATTATGGGCACTAGCAAAGTCCATAAACCAAGATAAAGCTTCCCCTTGTAAATAAGCATAAAACTCACATCTCCATAAAACTTTAGAAGAATTTAAAGACTTAAAAATTTTCCACCATTCCCAAGCATTACTATCATCCTTTCCTTTGAATATTGACAACTCCATGACCTAAACCCATTTTTTTTTCCAAAGCAATTAGGGTTTTAAATAACCAAAAATTATCAAAAATAAAATTTCTCAAATGCCATATGTTTCTTCTCAAAAACAATTAAATTTGCAAATTTTCTATAAAATAAAACAAACGACAACTAATTTGCTTACCCGAATTGAGAGATGAACTTTTTACTCTTTTGAAAAATTTCCCCACAACCAAAAACAACATCAAAATTCCAACTTCAAAAAACCATAACTTCCTCAATATTCATAAGAATTTAATAAGTGATAATTCATTTTTTAATATTAAAAACAAATCTACACAATGGTGCAAAAATCTTTTGAAAATGACTGCTCAAAAAATGATATTAATTTTTTTCTTTTGAATTTTTTTTCTCACAACCAAAAAACAACATAAATAACCCAAATTCAAACATCCTTTACTTTCTCAATACTTATCAAAATTTAACAAATGAGCAATCATTTTTTGTAGTACTAGAAACGATCTACATGTTGGACTAAAAATATTATGAAAATCACTAATGAAAAAAGATATGGCCCTTGTAAGATGGGATGTTTTCTAGAAAAATATCCCCTAGTTCTATAAAAATAACTTCACTTTTCCAAACTTGTTGCTATGATACCAATTTTTATAAACGTTTCTTCTCATTAGCAATAAATCATTCACCAATATACATAAATATACATGTAGCCACAAATAAATTCCATAGTAACAATCTACACAATAAAATAAAGATAAATAATACCTTTGAGGTAGGGAAACACCAAAAATACTCCTTAAGGAAGGAATCACTCCACAATATCTCCAACTCCACGAGCCAAGACTCTTACCAAGAATAATTCATATGATTTACTTTTACAATTGGTGGTATATCTTTCTTTATATAAGAATATGATGGTTCAACTTCCATGATTTAGAAGGTCACCCATGTGGTAATTCACCTTCCATGAGTTATAAAGTGTATAATATTATAAAAATGCATTATCTTACATATCATTATAATTTTATGTGTGACAAATGCCATAATACAATATTATATTATATCCCTACAAGTATATACTTAGGTGAAGAGCAAAAGGTCCCAATAAACTAAATCTAGAAAAACAGTAAATACAAAATCAAAGGGAAAAGAAGAAGATAGCAAATACACACATAACACCATATTTCACTTGGAAAACCCTTACAGGAAAAAACCGAACATAGTAATATATCCTTATTGTATAAACTTAGCAATCTCCAATACAATAATGTTCACATCTCATCTCTCTTCAAACCCTAATGCAAGTGCAACTAAATAACAACAAGATAAGAATTTTTTTTACAATACCATAGGTGAAAAAACCATGGGTTCAAATATTTAACCCTAAACAACCCATATGGGTCTAAAAATAGCTTAAGAAACCTTAAAAATTTTGTTGGGGGCTACCACCCCCAAACCCCGATGAGGATACATGGAGAGTGTCCAGTACCTTTTAGAGTTAACCCCACCAAAATAACATGGAAAATATTCAACATATTTCCAACATTATGTACCTAATGATCTTTGCTTTAGCTACATGGTTTGGGTGGAGGATTCATCAGATGGACGCCAAATGAACATTCCTCCATGGAGACCATAATGAAGAAGTCTACATGAATTAACGAGAGGGGTTTATTACATATGGACTAGAAATAAAGGTGTATAAATTAATAAAATATCTCTATGGTCTCAAACAAGCTCCTCGAGCCTATTGTATATAGATGACCACTTTAAAAAATATGATTTTAAGAGAAGTCCATATAAGCCAAATTTGTACCACAAAAAACAAATGGAGATGTGATTATCATTGTATATGTAGATGATTTGATCATCACAAGTAGTTATGAGAAAATGATTCTTGTAGCAAAGGATGACTTGAAAAAACTCATTTGACATGACTGATCTTGGACTATTGCACTATTATCTTGGATTAGAGATATGGCAGACACATCATAACATATTTGTCTCACACATAAAATATTCCAAGATACTTCTTGAGAAATATCGTATGAATGGTTGTAAGCCCATGATGACTCCTATAGAACCAAGGCTACAACTCTCCATTAGTAAATACAACTCTCTATTGACAACTGGTTGGAAGTCTCATTTACCTAACATACACTAGGCTAGATATCAACTTTACAATAAGTTACCTCTCACAATTCATGCAAGAATTGAAAGTATCTCATTGGAAGGCAACAAAGTAGGTATTAAGGTATGTATATGGTACCATTGAGTATGGTTTGGAATATAATAAGAGTGATCAGTTCTTCTTAACTGGCTACATAGATGCAGATTATGCAGGATGTATTGATGATCAAATATCCACTTTTGGTTATGTATTCTTTCTAGGATCTGGACCTATATCATGGGGAAGTAAGAAACAATAAACAAGTGCTCAATCTTCCACAAAAGCAAATTATCGTGTTGCAAGAGGAGTTGTTTGTGCGGCAATATGGTTGAAACATATTTTAGTAAGCATGGGAGTACCACAAACTAAATCAACAACCATATACTGTGACAATTAAGATTTTTTGAAGCTTGTTCGTAATCTACTGTTCCATGAGCACACCAAACACATTGAAGTTCAATGTCATTTCATAAATAAATATGTTCAACAATACATTATTTAGTTCTATTTTTTCCTACTTAGGAGTAGTGTGCATACATCTTCACCAAGCTACTTGCATGTGTTTAGTTTGAGGTATTTTGAGATTTTCTCTCCAAGAAACTCTAAACTATGATGTAATAAGGGGGGAATGTTAGAAAATTATTATCATCATAGTTTGTTAGCATCATAATAAGTTGAGTGGTTGCAACCACTCAATGTAGGATTCATGAGTTAACTGCTAGTTATGGGTGGTTGCAAGTTGTTGTCTTATTACAAGTTGTTATGCCATATTGGGCGACATCATATGTATTTAAAAAACATTTGATCAATAAATAAATAATTGAAGCATTTCACTAATAAATATGTTCATGGAATTTTTCCTATTTTAAGCCCTAAAATGTTCATAATAATCCATCTTAAATATAGAGCAGTATTCATAAAAATAGATCCTAGATTTTGTAGTATTAACCAACTATCCAGTATCCTTCTCATAGCATGAAATAATTGTTTAAAATTAATGGCCTCACTAAATAGGGGATGACCCAAAATAAAAGTATCACCGAAAAATAGGAGATGAGATTTGGAGGGACCATTTATTGCAACTTAAATATCTTTGATTTTTCCTTCTATTTTTACCTTTGAGAAAGCTCTCCCTAATGCATTTTTAAGAATAATAAATAGATATGGATATAATAGATCACCTCAAAAAATTCCATGAAATGACTTAAAGTATCCAACAAGAGATTCATTGATCAAAATAGAATATTTTGGAATACTATAACAATATTTAGTCCATTCACACCAATCTTGATCAAAACCAATTTTTTTGAGAATATCATGTAGAATATTCTAGCAAACCCTATCATATGCTTTGTTCATATCTAATTTCATAAGCATACTTGTATTTTTATGATATAAAGAGAATTTATATCCTCCTGTGTAATGATTACATTGTCAAGGATTTATTTATCATGAACAAAACCACCTCAATGTTTTGAAATAACACAATTATGTTATTAAAGCGTATGTTATAAATCATACTAAGAAGAATATTGTGTAATTTATTTTATTTTTATTAGGAACCAATATAATAAAGGTGGCATTGATCTCACTTATTATAGCTTTCCTTCTTCGGGCCTCTTCAATCATGGACAACATATTACTCTTTAATAAATCCCAAACTTTTGAAAGAAATTGTAAAAAATCCACTAGGGTCAAATGCCCTGTTAGGATGGAAAAGAAAATTAGAAAATTGCCTCATGTAACGCCTCCATAGATATCCTTTTCACCAAGCTTTCATTTTGTCCTTGTATGATAATTAATGGAATATTTTACAAAATATTATTTTTTGCCTTCTTATCTTGCCCAACATCTGATAAAATATTTTTGAAATAGTTAATTTATTCCATGATATCTAATTCTTCATCAATATTTCATCCATCTAGAGTTGAAATATTTCTATGCGACAAAAAGAAACTCAATTTTGTTTGTAGCATACAAATTTGGTATTTTCTATCTCCTCCCTTAAGCCATCTCTCCCTTGAATTTTGGAACCAATATGACTCTTTTTACAATACATTATTATAAGAAGAATGTATTTTTTTCTTTCATATAAGAATCCTTGTCCATTCCATTGAATTCTATTACACTTGTAAATTTTTAAGCTTGGGTTTAAATTCCTTCTTTTCTTTAAATACGTTATCAAAATATTTGGCATTCTAAATCTTCATTCGCCCCTTTAGATATTTCATATTTGAACAAACCTATACATACATGATCCTTCAAAATATGCTTCATCCCACCATAACCATATAAAAAAAATTAGGTCTTGGAGCCATATAGACTAAAAGTGAAATGCCTTTGGATGACCATTATTGAGTAAATCACATCTCAAGATCATACTTACAATAAAATGTCCAAAGAGCTTTGCAACCATTTTTTGGATAGCAAAATTCTATTCAATATTTCTATTATATGAGTTTGCCCAACGCATCTATTATCCCATGTATATTGAAAACTTGAAGGAATAGTATCCCAAAGGCCATTTAATTTATAAATAAAGAAAAATCTTGCATTGATTTGGGCCATCCAAGAGTATCACCCTTATTTTCTGAAGGATATATAATCATGTTAAATTCCCTCCTTCCCTCAAGGATCCATAGATCATAATTTTGAATCATATTTATATTTGATAAAAATATGCAAAGGCCCTTCCAACATCTATCATGAGGAGCAAATTTAGTTGGAGAATATATATTAATTACCCCAACTTTGATGTTTTCTTCATCATTGTAAAATAGACTAGCAATCCAATTACCTTTTGTTTCTAGTAATTGCCCATCCCATTTGCGTGTCTCATACTGTCATAATACCCTTGGAAGCTCCTATAAAAGAGACTACTAGACAATCCCCAATCTTCCAATTTTTTTGGAATGCATCCTTGCATACCTTGTGACTTAATTTATCTCTTGTATTAAAATAAAGGTGGTACTGTAAAAAATTATTAATTCCTTAGTAACTCTATTTTTTAGGAAACTTATTAATTCCATGATACCATTTTTTTTTATTAGTGAGCTTAGTCCCATTTATTGTTAACACCTATGATATTTATTTTTGGTTTCTTAAATAGATATCCTTTTGAGTTTCTTTGTCTCTTTGTTCTTGCTTTCAATGTCTTCCTCTTCTTTTTCCATTTCCACCAACACTTTCCCTTTCCTCAATCTCTTCAAAATTTCTACATTGTTCATAATGAGATTTTTTGTTTAAAGGTTTATGTTAGCCTAGAGAATTTTAAAATCAAGGAGTAGCCTCACAAACACTTTCTTTATTGTGTTCCCCTAGAAACCCTAAAGTACAAGGATGATACTCCATAGCAACTACTTACTTATGCTACCTTGGAAATCCTAAATTTCCATGGATATCCTCTATATTTGTTTTATGTATTATATTGCTCTTAAAACCCAAAAGTGCAAGGGGTACACTCTATCCTACTTTTATTTTTATTGCAATTAGAGGATTTTATACTACTTAGGAAAAATAAATATGGTTTACTTAGATCAAACTTGACATATTTTACCTCCTTTGCTTTAATATTTGCCTCCTCATATTCCTTCATACCTTTAACTCCTAAATTTGAACTTGCACATTATACTTCCTCATCCCTCATATAATTTTTTCTTGTAATAATTTATTTGAGTAAATTGTAATGACCTTTGCCATTTGATGAGGTAGTTAACCCTTTTTGACCACTTTCTTGGGAGTGAAAATCCTTGAATTGATCTAAATTCTATTATGATATGATCTTCTTGCTTCATAATAAATTTCATATGGTGCCCAAATTTTTCCATCTCTTTTCCCATCATTTTCACTTTACAATCTCTTATTGATCCCATTCTCTTCTTTCAAATTAATTCCTAATAGACTATGGTAAAGGTTTTGAAACATATATTGCAACACATATTCAAGTGTATATAGCATGCGTTCACTTCTTAGTAGTTGGTCCCTCTTGGATGAACTCCCCTAGAGTATTACCAATTGTTTATGGGAAAAAATGGATATCTCATACAATTACACAAATCACTGAGATATACCAAGATGTTTAAAAAAAAAAAATTTATGATCATGCAATGATGAAACTGAAACTATCTTGATCTAAGTAGAAATTAAGAGGTTATAATCAATAGCATACTACACTAAGATCATCCTATAGACATGGAAAATTGACCCATCAAAATGAGTCAATCTTTCCTTAGATCCTTAGGAAGCCACCCAAACTTACCAAGTGCAAATTTGGGGCCCTTTTCCCCTCTTCCTTTGTCCTTTTTCCCTAGCCTTACCAAATTCTTGTGCCTTGTAATTATTGGGCACGAATTTGGCGTTCTAGGGATTTTTCTCTCAAAAACCCCTCTCCTTGTCGATCTCGTTTTGGTGTCGGCCCTTGCCCATGGTGAACTTTCATTTTCTTACCCTTTTAGCCCTCCAAACCTCTTATAAATAGGGGATTGGATTCCCTCTTTCACCCTATATAGATGTAGAGAATAAATCCTCTTGAGAATCCTAATCTTGACTTTCTAACAAGTGCTCTTCTATTGTGGGATTATTGTTTTGTTGTTTTCTGCTTTGGTGTTGGTTGCCCTTGGGGATCAAGTGGAGGAGTCTTGATGGTTGGAGAAGTCTACCATTCTGGAGTGCTTCCTTCATCTTCTCATTGCTCCTTGCTTCCTCCATCAGCTAACTAGGTTCTTTACTTGCATTATTAGTCATTAGCTCTATTTTTCGTTGTTTTGCATCACATTTTTTGATGTTTTGGGACCCAAAAAGTGCATCTGAACCAAATTCATGCCCCACCCATACAGGGTGTGAATTTGGAAATCCATATTCATGCCCCCTCATTACAGGGCATGAATTTGGTCAATTAGGGCTTGGGGTAAAGTTTTGCTTCCCAAAACCCTAGTTTATTGCTTGCATTTTAGCTTTCTATCACCTACATTCTATTTCATTTCATTTCACTATTGCATGTCCATTTCATATTGTTTTCTTGTTCCAAAGGTCAAATATCATTTTATTTTTAAATGTCAGCTAAAAGGACCAAGGGGGCTTGACTATTGCACCTCCAAGCTCAGTCATATAGTGGCCTAAGTAGGCCCCCAAACGTTGATCAAATTTTCTAGGGTTTTGTGAAGTTATTTTGTAGGTTTGAAGTTGTTTGGATATTCTAGATGCAAGTTAAAGCTAAGATCAACCATCAAATCAGATAAGTGCCCTAAGTAAATATTTAGGTTATTTTATTTGTGTCTTTGTTCTTTTTTATTTCAAATCTAGATCATAAAAAAAGAAAATATTTTGATTATTTCTAGGCATTTGAAAGAGAAAAAGCATATAGTTTGCATTCTAGGGTTAAATTATTTGTGCATTCTCTTAAACCCTTGCTAAAAAAAGGTTTATTTTATTGCAAGTTAGGGTTTAGTCATCATTGAAAATCAAGAATCATTCTAGGGTTAGTCCTTGTTTTCTTACATTTTGTTTGTCTTGCATTGTTCTTTCATTTCCATAGCTTAGATTTTAGAAAGGCCAAACATAGGTGTTTGCTCAATATACACATCAAACATTTCCACCCTAGACTTGGAGTGAGTCCTTAAACCATTCCTAGTGAACCCTTCGATCCCCAAGCCCTCGAGTGTAGAGAATATAACACACCCTCATGATCACCTCGGCTCCCAAGGATCCAACTAAGAATCATATGATAGGGCAGTTTTCCCTCTACATATTTGGTGAACCCGACATGAACACACATCTTAGTGGCCAAGATAGGAAGCCTCTTCCTTTTTTTTTATTTTGAAAACTTTAAGCAAGACCACTAAATTTGTTTGCTTAGAATTAGAAAACATTAAAAACATCTTAAAATCTTCTTGTGTGTCTTTTCTAGTTTTCTCCTCTATCCTTTATCTTCCTCCTAATGGCTCCCAACCTTAGGAGTAAGTGAAAGCTTTTAGAATCTGATCAGATTCTTCAAGAAGATGATCAGGTTGATAGGGAGAATCCCAATCTAGATGCAAAAGAGGAAGAACATGAAGAAACTAGTAATAACTTTGATCCTTTTGAGGGGCCCAATGGAGGCTTCACTTTTACATCATTTGATCATATATAGGGTTTTATGAAACACCATAAGGAGGCTTTGGTTAAGGCTATGGAAGAGGAATCCTAACTTGAAAGAGGTGGGATATCTCATCCTCCAACCATCTCTCCTAGGAATGTTCATAACAATCCATTGTTTGAATCTTCACATCATGTTAATCCTTTTCATAAACCAACATATGCTACTACTATGACCACCAATATTGGGAGAATTCCACAAGCTCCTCCAACTAGTAGTGCATCCCAAAATTATGCTCAATTTCCTCCTCATTCTACTCATCTCAACATTCATGCTTCTATTCCACCAAATGTCAGTTATCCTTCACAACAAGATACCACATATCATAACCCATACCATAACAGTGTCAATACCTCCAACATTGGCCAAGTTCCCTTTCAACAACCTACCTATACCCCTCCCCTAGGGAACCTAGGGGTATTGCACAACAACAATCCTGATATGCAAAGTTTGACAAGTGTGGTGAAGCAATTGGTTTCAAGAGTGGATATGATTCAACCTCCAAGTTTCACCTACAACTATAAGGAAATGTGCAATCAACCCTTAGACCCTATTGTCACTTCTAGGCCCTACCCTAAGCATTTTCCAATATCGATTTTACCTATTTATAAGGGAACAGAGGACCCAATTGAACATTTAAGGATGTTTAGGACAGCATGCCATGATATTATATATGATGACATGTTGTTGCTAAAGATATTCCCTAAGAGCCTTGGTGGTATGGCATTGGAATGGTATTATCAACTGCCTCATCATTATTTGAGGAATTTTGAAGAGACAACATAATTATTTGTTCAACAATTTGAAGCTTATGTTGAGAAAAATGTGACTATGAAAGATGTTTATATGTTGAAACAAGGTAAAGATGAAAGTTTTTCAGAATTCTTATCTCATTGGAGAAGTTTAGTTGGATGATTGAGATATACTTTACCTCCTCGAGACATGTTAGAGATATTTATTGGAAATTTACAAGAGCAAATATCTTATGAATTGGAAACAACAACTATCACCTCTTTTGACCAAGCAATAGATCTAGCAAGAAGGGTAGAGCAAGCCCTTATTCGAAGAGGTCAAATTAAGCCAAAGAAAGAAGAATATAGGACCATGAAAAATTAGTATAAGAACAAGCATGTAGTTGGTGATGGGGTAATAGATAGTAGGCCTATTAACAATGTTGTTAACACCCTACAAAATATGGTGCTTAGCCAACCTCAAAAACCCCCACCAAGGAATTTTACAAGACTCAACACACCTATGAATGTGGTCCTAAAGCAACTTTTGGAAGCTAATATGATTGAGTTACCTCCCATAAGGTAACTTGATACCATGACTAATTGGTATAAGCTTGGTCAACATTGTGAGTATCATAGAGTGGAGGGGCACATGAAAAATTCATGTAAGAGGTTGAAACATGTGGTTCAGGACTTAATTGATGAAGGTCACCTTGTTATAGAGGGTCCTCAACCTAATCCTCCAACAAAAAATCAACCTCCTACTCAACAAGCACCCACAACTAATCAAGACATGGGGATCTTCCAAGACCCCCTACCTAAGCATGGGCAACAGGTAACTAATCAAGTGTCATATCATAATGTGCCACCTCCCTACAATAATATGGTTGGTATGATAGTAATAACTACAAGGCAACAAGCTCAAGCTCAACCGACTCAATGATCTCAATAGGAGATGAGTTCTACATCCAATCAACCTTCAAAACCACCCTTAGTTTTGAAGAGTACCCAAAAAAGGAGCACAAGAGTAGAAAACCCACCTTTAGTGTTGAAACCACAACCTAAAGTCTCCTTTGACATTCAACAATAGTTAGCTAGTACCCCAACTAAGATCTCTCTCTTAGAGCTTTTGCAAACTTCTCCTATTCATAGGGAAGCCTTGTTGAAGCTTCTAAGACAACAATATATTCCTCAAGACATTTCCCCTAGTGCTATAGTTGATGTTGTAGGTTCCCTTGGGATACATCATATCACATTTTTGGATGATGATATTCCTTCCTCAGACTTATGAGGGGATTCTTCCCTCTACATCACTACATTTATTGGGGAAACATTTATCAAGTGAATCTTGATAGACAATGGTTCCTCCCTCAATCTATGCACTTATCAAATTTTCCAAAATTTTGGATTAAAAGAGGAAGATTTAACTAAATCTGATATCATCATCAAAGCTTTCAACAATGAGTCCCAAGAGGCCTACGATATTATATCTCTCCCCTTAGGGTTGGACCTAAGATCTTAGATACCTTGTTCTATGTGGTATCTTGCCCTACATATTTTAATCTTCTTCTTGGATGCCCTTGGATTCATGCGATGAGGGTTGTCCCTTCTACTTTTCATCAATGTTTGAAGTTCAAATTCAAAGATCAACTTGTCACCATTCTAGGTGACCCTCATCCATTCCAATATTGTTCAATGGTTGAGCAAGCTCAATCTGATCTCAATTTATGTCCATCAGTCTCTTCATCTCACATCACCAAGCAACTTGAAAATCTAAAGGTGAGTGAGGAACCACTAATCAATGTTTCATCATAGGATCAAGTCAATCCTTTTCTTCAAGAACCTCTTCTAGATCTTGCCAAGCTACCACCTTCACCAAGGACTATGGGTTTACCCTATAAGAAGGGTGAAGTTGTACACATTGGCACATGTACCTTTATATTCATAGGAGTATCCCTCAAAGAAAATATCCATGGTAGCAACCCTCTTCCTATAGAGCATTCTTTTACCCATTATTACCTATCCAATGATTACCCACTTCCCAAGAAAATCCTATCTAGTATGGGATATATAGGTAAAGGTTTGGGGCCACAACAAAAAGGTATTCAAGAGCCTTTGGAAGTTGAGATTTGGCTTGGGAGATGTGGCATAGGCTACATACCTAATAAAAACCAACCTTTACCATTTGATGATGATGATCACCTTATTACTTATGCTGAATATTTAGATCATCAAGGCTTGGAGTGGAGTGATGAGGATGAGGGACCACCTTATCCCACTGACATTCTATTTTGCAATGTGGTAACTTTGGTGCATCCTAAGTTAGTTGTGACCCTAGGGGAGTATGCTAAAGGGGATACTCTTTGTGACATGGATCATGAGGATATCCTTAAAAATAACTTCTTCTTTGATGGGTCAATCCCTTGTGTTGTGCATGTCGAGTCTTCTAGTTCTCAAGAGGAATTTGGTTCTATGTCTCCCGAGGACCTTGAGCAACTAGGAGTGATCCCTACCCTACCTCCTCTTGAGGATGAGTCTCAGATTCTCATTGAGGAGACCATAGATGTTAACATAGGTTCTGAGGAGAGCCCTAGAATCCTTAAGCTAGGTAAAGCCTTGTCCATGGATGAGCAGGAGCAATTGACCAATTTGTTGAAGGAATTTCATGATATTTTTGCTTGGTCATATGTCGACATGCTAGGGCTTGATCCCTCCCTTGTTATGCATCATTTGGTAGTGAAGCCTAGTGCTAAGCCTGTTAAGCAAAAACTTAGGAAGATGCATCCTAAGGTCACCCTTTTAGTCAAGGAGGAGCTCCAACAACTCCTTGACATCGATTTCATAAAAGCTATCGACTATTCTGATTGGATCTCCAACATCATTCCTATGGCTAAGAAGGTAGGAACAATCAGAATATGTACCAACTTTAGGGACATTAACTTAGCATGTCCCAAGGATGATTTTCCTCTCCCCAACATAGATATGATCATAGATTTCACTACCAAATATGGAATGCTTTCGCTCATGGATGGTTTCTTAAGATACAATCAGATCATGGTTACCCCTGAGGACCAAGCCAAGACAACTTTCATCACACCATGGGGTACCTTCTATTATAAAGTTATACCTTTTGGCTTGAAGAATATTGGTGCCACATATCAGAGGGCTATGACTTATATTTTTCATGACATGATGCATGATATTCTAGAGGACTATGTGGATGATCTTCTAGGTCATTCCATACATCGAAAGGATCATGTTCATGATCTAAGAAAATATTTGAAAGGCTTTGATAGTTCAAGGTTCATCTTAAGCCCTCCAAGTGTGTGTTTGGAGTCACATCTAGCAAGTTGTTAGGTTTCATCATTTCTAGGTGAGGTATTGAGGTGGACCCCACTAAGATAGTGGCTATCACTAACATACCTCCTCCTTACACCCTAACCAAGTTGCATAGCTTGCAAGGTAGACTTCAAGCTATTCATTAATTCATAGCTTAATTAGTCGATAAGTGTCAACCCTTTCTTAAGCTTCTTAAGAAAGATGTGTTCTAATGGGATTTTAAGTGTCAACAAGCTTTTGATGAGCTCAAATGGTATCTCACTTCCCACCTATCTTAGTTCCTCCTAGACTAGATAAGCATTTGATGCTTTACATAGCAGCCATAACTCATACTTTGGGAGCCTTGTTGGCTCAACATGATGATCAAAACAAAGAGTGAGCTATCTACTATATCAGTAGAACCTTGGTTAGCTATGAAACCTGATATACTCCCTTAGAGAAGCTTTACCTTACTATAGTGTTTGCTTCCTAAAAGTTAAGACACTACATGCTCAACCATAAGATATTGGTGGTTGTAAAGTTTGATCCTTTGTACTACTTAATGTCTAAGCCCCACCTTTTAGGTCAAGCTACTAAGTGGGTTTTAGCCCTTAGTGAGTTTGACCTAACCTTCATAGGTCAGAAGGCTATCAAGGGTTAGGTGATTGTTGATCAATTAGCCTCCACTCCCCTAGAAGCTACCCATCCTTTAGTCATCAAGTTTCTCGATGAGTGCTTTAGTATAGAAGCCGAAGATCTAGAGTCTTGGACTTTTTTTTTGATGGAGCTCGATGCTTAAAGGGTATTAGTGCTAGAATTATTCTAGTTACCCCACAAAAATAACTCATCCCCTTATCCTTCAAGATTTGTTTCTCTTACACAAACAATACTATAGAGTATGAAGCTTTGATCCTTGGTCTTAGAGCAGCCTTAGCCTTGAAGGTTAGTGTTCTTTTAATCTTTGGTGACTCTCAACTTGTGGTCAATCAGATTAACGATGTTTATCAGACTCGAGATGATAAGCTAAAACCTTACAAAGATATTATCACCAAGATTTTATCCATATTCGATCAGGTAACCATAGAGTCTATCCCTAGATCCTCCAACCACCATGTGGATGCCATGGCCATTATTGCATCCTTATTTCCCTTGGATTTGGAAGATGATCAAGCATCGATTATCATTAGATAACTTTAAGAGCCTATCACTTAGTTCTAGTCTTGTTCCATTAGATGTTTTGACCATCGAAGCTTCCCCATATAAGCCATGGTATAACGACATATTTAATTTCCTTAAGGATGGTTTAATTCCTGATGGTTTAGATCACAATCAACATAATATTTTATGCAAAAGAGCATGTCAATTTATTATAATTGGTAATACTTTATATCGATATTCTTTTGAAGGTATCCTCTTATGATGCCTTAACTCCGATGAAGCCCAACTAGCTCTTAGTGAGGCTCATGAAGGTTCATGTGGAGGCCATTTTAGTAGTAATGCCATTGCCAAGAAGCTCCTTTAAATGGGGTATTATTGGCCTTCCATGGAGAAATATGCATGTGACCATGTTCGATGTTATGACAAGTGTCAATGCCATGACAACCTTGTTCATGCTCCTTCTCAAAACCTTTAAGTTATTTCTTCTCCTTGGCCATTTTCCATGTGGGGATTGGACATCATAGGGAATATTAACCCAATATCATCTGATGGTCACAATTTTATCATAACAATGATAGAGTACTTCACTAAATGGGTCGAAGCCATACCCCTAGCCATGGTGACTAGAGCTCAAGTCTCCAAGTTCATCTTCAACTAGATCCTCTATAGGTTTGAGATTCCTTCGATGATTATTTTTGACAATGGCACTCCTTTCAAGAACAAGGATATCCATAAACTTTGTGCTAAGTACAAGATTCAACATAGGTGGTCAACTTTATATTACCCTCAGGGTAATGGATAAGCCAAAGCATCCAATAAGTCTTTGATCAAGATCCTCAAGAAGTTGGTTAGTAAGACTGATCAAGACTGGCATATCCAACTTTATCCTACCTTGTGGGCCTATCATACTAGTGTGCAAACTCCTATAGGTGCTTCTTCATATGTCTTGGTCTATGGGACTGAGGTCATTTTTCATTTGAGTTAGAGGTCCCTTCATTGTGCATCTTGTTGCAAGATGCCTCGATCGATGATGAGTATCACTTAGATCATTTGCACCAATTGGAGTTATTAGATGAAAAGTGCATTCATGCCTTAGAGCATCTTTGAGCCTATCAGAATAGGCTCAAGCGATCTTATTCCAAGAGAGTTCACAATTTCTCTTTTGAGGTTGGGGACCTTGTCCTCAAGGAAAACCAAAAGAACACCAATGCTCATTCAGATCTTAAAGGTAAGTTTTAGCCCAATTGGTTAGGCCCCTTTGTCATAACGGCCAAGTTTGGCTCAGGGGCCTATCATTTAGCTTCTTTAGATGGTAAAGAACTTAAAGAACCAATGAACATAATGCATCTAAAGAGATACTATGCATAACTTGGCACTCTACATTTTCATATTGCATTTAGCTTAGTTTTCATATTGCATTTGGTTTGCTTGTTCATACTGCATGATTGCCTATCATATTTTGCATGGTTTTCCTGACATTCTGTTCCACTTTGCATTTTGCTTGTCATATAATTGCATTGTTGCTTGACCATATTTGCATGACTACTTGATCATATAGATTTTTGGGGACTTCATGAGGATGGCAAGTGATGAAACCTAGTTAGGTCTTAGCTCACATGCATTGCACTCATACTAGGGCTCTGATGCCTAGTGAATCCCCAACCTAGGGCCCATATCCATGCATTCATCATTCACCCATCTCTTCTTCTTCTCTTTTCTTCTCTTATATTCCTTGACCTTGAAAGTATAAAATGATCATCAATTTTCTCCAAGTCAAGGGATATAGTTCTTCATCTCTTGTATGTCCTTTGTCCTTGAAAGTTTTAATCATTTCTTCTCCTCCCCAAGACAAAGGATATATGTTCCTTCTTCTATTTGCTCATTCTTGCTCACACCTTCTTGATATTTTTATTGTTAAGGGGTCCTCGTGGGATAGGGTAGATACCACATGAATATCATTTATGGTATTCATACGACCACTGACTATCTTACACACACCTCTTAGCTCTTGAAATTTCACTAAGGACACACACACACTATATTTCACTTCTTGCTTCTCTCTTTCTTCTATCTTTCTTCGATCACACACACACTCACCTTGTTTTGCTTTGCTCATACATATTTTGCACACACCACACCCCTATTGGGTAGTACTCATTTTGGAAAATCAATCACATATTTCACCCCATACAAGATAAGCTTCATGGCCACACGCGAGGGGTAGCCTCCATCTCGACCATTTGTGAGCATACATCCTAGTGGGTATCTCTTCATCTCTAGCCATTAGTGAGCACTACACCCATAGTGGGTATCACTCCACACTTGACCATATTTGTGAGCATAACACCCTTATAGGATAGCTTCATGGCCACAAGCGAGGGGTAGCCTCCATTCGGTCATTTGTGAGCATACATCCTTACAAGGTTTTGCTCTTATTTTCTTTTCTTTTCTTTTTTGACCTTTTGGAGCTTTGCTTTTTTCTTTTTTTGCCCTTCTCTCTTCCTTTCACTATTTGTTTCCTTCTTCTTTCTTCTTTCTTTCCTTATTTCCATCCACCCACCCGTGTATTTCATTCTTTGCATTCATTTTATATTGCATGTTAGATTACATTTCATTTAGTTAGGATCATCATGCATTACATTCATCATATTTTTGATCATCATACATTAATCAAAATACAAAAATAAAAACCATATTAAAAATAATTCACATTTAAAACACAATAAAATAAAGCAGCTCATTCTATTGGATGCTTGCAATGATAGCCATCCCCTCTACCTGGGCCTATTACCTCTCTCACTCTAACTAGCCCATCTCCCCTTTGAGGCACTTTATATCAACCCTCACCGTGTATCGCTCTAATCAGGCCTAGTCCAACATTGTGTGGATGGTGTTCATATTTGCATGCATAGCCACCACTATGGCTCATAGTGCCTCTACCTCCCTCGCCTTCTCCCCTGGACTTGCAGCCTTGCTAGGTCCTACTTATGTCATTGGTGAAAACTCCTATAGTTCCCCCTCCCCCTAATCCATATATGGTGATTACCCCCCTCATGGTTATCACTATCTCTACCTAAACCTGTGCCTAAGCCAATCTTAGTGGAACTGTACCCCTTTATTATCACTATGTGGTGCATCGAGGGTCTCTCAAAGTGCTAGCTACACTCATCAACTCACAACCTGATGTCTCTACACTAGCACTGGTGGGGAGATCCTTGGGAGGTGTAATACTCATGTACCATCTCTTGTACTCGAAGGCCACCCCAACATCGTCCTCCCCTAGATCCATGTATAGTGGGTCATATAGGTTCTCCTTTTCCCATATACCCACATTAAGGGTACCTTTGACTCTTGGTGGGTCCCTCGTCACCCTTCTGAACCAATAGTATTTGAGGCTTAGAATCTCCTGTAGAATATCGAATTGGTGCTATACTCAATCAAATCGGTATAGCTCTCGCTTTCTCTTCTTGATAATAATCCATTGAACCCTCCTCACCCGAGCTAGCTCCTTCACATCCTCTACTAAACCAGGGTGTAGACACCATGGTCACCATATAATCTAGTGCTCCCATAGCTCATATATCACCCGCCTTCCTAGTGGTAAGACACCAATATATACCCTGTATTCATGCTCATAGTGTTAGCTCCACCTATATGCTACTAGTCACTCCACATTGGGTAATGGCCCTGGTAGTGCATTCACCCTCCATATTGCTATGTGTTCCTAGCACTACACTTGGAGCAATGTCATACAAATCAACCTTGTTTACCACTTATACACGATGTCGTACAACATCATGTACAAGTGAACCATCAAATATGGTCCTCATACGAATCTAACTCTTTGATCTCGTATGTCTACCACTACTCCCACTAGTGTCCATGACATGTGTCATTGACTTGTATGGCACACCAAAATCCTCGCCATCACCCCATTTAGTATGATTGTTAGTGTTGGTCATCAAATCCGCATAGGAAAGGACTTTCGGTGGGTTTGCGCGCCCTGGACCTGCGACCAACATTGAAAGGCCGAGGGGAAGAGATGCCCCTCGTGCCAATCTTCGGAGAAAGGTCGGCTCCTATACTAATCTACTTTTGGGGTTTGAGACAAGAGTGCAGGAAAGAAATAAACAGAGTAAGGGTTAGGAAAAGAAATAAAAAAGGGTAAGGGTTAGAGAAAGAAATAAAAAGAGTAAGGGTTAGAAGATGATGATTTAAGGTGGGAGAGAACAGGAAGCATGATTACTCGCTAACAACTCGAATAGCAGCAGGAAATACCAAGAATAGCACGAAGGAAACGAAATGCCGAACTTCCTATGTATCCTCTGGACGGGTTCGCAGGGTTCTCCTTTCTCTCTCGCTGGAATTCAGGATTCAGAGTAACAGCGATTGAGATAAGGGAATAACAGAAACCTCAATCCACCAGGCAGCATAAAGGAAAGCGACAAGGCATTTTTCCTCTCCTATGTATCCTTCAAGGCGAATTTTAGGGGTTCAGTCCCCGATCACACACCGGATTCAGGATTCAGAGTCTCAGTACGCGAACGAGAAAGGACAAAAGAATTAAGCACAGAAGGCAGCATAAAAGAGAGAAATAGAGCACAAAAGATCTTTAGTATTAAACACAGGACATCAAGTTATAGCAACTTTCTAGCAGAAAGTTCCCCCCCCCTTTTTACATTGCAAAGCCTGGGTTTTTATAGAGGACCCGACCCTCTGAGTCATTATTACAAAAAATGGCGGAGTACACCCTCGGGCTCTGAGAAATCGGCTCCTCGCTGCTGCTGCGGATGAGCTTTCAAATCGGTTGCCGAAACTGGCAACTGCGACTGGGTCAACCATGGAAACGTTCATTTAATGCGCCGCCCGAGTGTCCCTGGCTTCTGGATGCTGTGCTTGAGTGATCGTTACGCCCATCGTGTTTTACTTCGAGGACTATTACGTCCCTTTCGTTTGCCAAAAATGGTCAGCGGGCTTATCGGGAAAGAAAGGAGGTATTTATAAGGGGCCTTCGATCACCTTGGGAAGCTGCCCGCCTTGGAACATGGGCCCGAAAAGTGCTTCGCTACATCTCCGCCTCGCCGAAGCCTTGGGCCGAAGTAGATCTTCCTTGATTTGTTCTTCGCAAAATAATGCTTCGTAGAAACTACTTCGGGGATGTCGAGTTTCGAGCGGGCTCCATCTTTGAAATGGGGTTCTTTGTCCTTTGCTGGCGAAGCGCTCGGATGAAAAATGTTTCGGCCCGATTCTCTCTCAAAACTGCGGTTCGGGGAATATCCTCCCGAAGCACTTTTCTATTTTCGACACATCGTCATTTTGCTTCGGGCACCACTGCTTCGGGTGAAAACTGGCCGAAGTAGGTGTCGAAAATACTTCGGGCCCAAAGTAGTTTCCTTACCTTAGCTAATTTTGGATTATGCTCTCCTCCTTCGGCGAAGTCGTTTGGATGCTACTTCGCAAGACTTCCGCCCGAAGCGGCTGTCGAAAATGCTTCGGGTGTGAAGCGTTATCTTTGTATTTTCTTCGACAAAATTACTTCGCAAGGTTTTCGCCCGAAGTGGTGATTTGAAGTGCTTCGGGCCCGAAGCTCTTTTCACATTCTCCTTCTTTTCTTTCGATGAAGCTATTTTCCTTGGCTTGTTTGGTAGTGAAGCTCTTTCTTCTTCATTTTATAAAAGGGGCGATAGGGAAAGTCAAAATTGTTGTAACTTGAAATAAAAGAAAAACTTTCAACAAGGAAATATTATACAAAATTCTACTATTCTTCTACCCCTTGTATAATGTGACAAAAAGTGTCAACATTCTTGGCGGCTCGCGGGGTGACGAGCTCGTCTCGACAAAAGAACCCTTTAGTCCTGATCCATTGGGCTGCAGAGTTACTGGTCTTCCCCAGACCATGCTTTCACGGTCTGTCCTTCTTCTTGTTCCTCTTCTCCTTCTTCTTCTCCCTCTTCCTCTGGCACGGCTTCTGGCTGTGGCGATGGTTCGAGGCGATCACGGATGCGCTTCATCGTTCTTTGGACATGAGTCCAGGCACTCTTTTGGAATGGTTCTTGATCTTGTAATGCCTTAACCAAAACGTGAAACCGATCAATCTGCCCGATGTCAGCATGTTTGGCCCTGATGAATAAATCATTTAGGCATGCTACCATCTTGCAGTATCTCAAGATGAAGTCCGTTATCTGCCCTTCTGATATCGGCTCCGCCCATCCGTCTATCTTCGAGACATCGCCCTCGAATTGGAGCCAAACTGGCTTGAGGTCATCTTTAGTCAGAAGGTTCCCGTCATCGTCTATGAAACTCGAGAAACCCAAGGAGGAGAGGTCCTAAAAATAATTCATCGAGGCGTGCTGCTCGTTTTCAAAGATGTCTTGGAGCCTTCTCACCTTCTGAGCTTTTCGCACCTTGGAGAAAAAGGCGCGAACCGTGGCCTGGGCTATGGACCAATCTCTAGCCGTCCGAGTCATTGCAGTGACCTACAAGTCCTGATATTTCACATTCTGGACGTCGAAGGCTAACTTGAGCCGGTGCCTGGATTTCTGCGTGACTTCATCAATGATTGGCCCTCCTTCTGCAATAGCGAGCTGGGCTTCGGTGACGAAGGTCAGTATCATGAGGGCGCTGGAACACCGAGACCTAAAATTCTTGAGCAAATGGGTGCAAATCTCCTTAATTTTGCTCCTATCAAACATCGACAGGTCTTCCTTCTCGTACAGCTGGGCTTGCATTTGTGCAACTCTGCCTTCTAGCTCTTTGGCCTTTAGATCATTTTTAGCCTATCTCTGCGCTTGATTTTCTTCAGTATTCTGGAGCTGTAGAACTTGCAGCTTTAGGGCGCGTGTTTCCTTTTTCATGGCCTTGCACTGCTCCTCGGCCTCTGCTAACTTGGAGCGGACCCTCGCCAAATCTTCTTCTAACTTAACATTGGCGGCCTCGGCCTCGATCCTGTGTTGGTTGGCGATGACTGCATGAGCCCTAAAGGTCTCAATTCGGACATGCATGGATGCCGATTCGTTGTCTACATTTAGATGCACCAGGTCCTTGGGTGTTTCTTGGTAGTCATAGTCTGTTGGAGTCATTTCATCCAGAGGCTTATGAACCTTAGGGACCTTCTTGATCTTGTGCATCTTCCTAGCTTTCAGATCAAACACGGTGCATTTTTCAACTTGAGTCGTCACTCGCCCTCTTTTCTTTCTCGCCTCCTTAAGGATTTTGTCGATATTCTGTCGGGCTTGGAGCAGCTTCTCGGCGAGGGGGCGTTCCTTGATCAAGGACATTTCAGACTCAAACAAGGCTGGATCACCAGCCGAAGGAGTGAACAAATACAGGGAGTGTATGGGGGATGCTTCACAAGGAGGTTCGGTGGTGGGGCTCGGCGTCGAAGCGATACCTCCGCTTCTGCTAAGAATCAATGGAGCGGCTGTGTGAGTGGGCGAAGTGACTTCAATGGACTTATCCTAGCCGGGATCATGGGATGGACCTGGACTAGCTGTGGGCGATGTGTGAGGGGATGAGTGGCCCTACAGGGGAGACTGATGGGATCCTTCGGCAGTGGTCGTAGTGGACGTAGGTGAGTCCTGAGCATGGGGTGAAGCATGCATACCTGAGTGCCCTCCTGGCAAAGCGGCTATAGTGACTTTAGGTGTAGCCGTCTCCTGTTCTTCTTCTGCTTTGGCATCTTCAACCTCCATGGTTTCTGCCTCAGCGTCCCCTTCGGATTGGAGGAGTTCCTCCACATTGATGACATTAATATCTGGGACGATTTCGACGCTTGGTGGTGCTACGCCTTCGACGTTTGCTTCGGACGGGCCCGATGTAGGTCGTCCAGTGGAAGGGCTCTGAAAACCTATGCGAAGCCGCTTTGGATGGCTTGGAGGCACTTGGACTGATTTTGGCCTCTTTCTCTTTGTCCTCACCAGCGGTTGTTCTGACTCCTCGAAACTCGTGCCTTGGCCTCCCATAGGTACCTGAGGTGGTTTACATGGCGTGGCTTTGGCCTTCTTCCCTTTCTTCGGCTCCAAAGTAGTTTCCTTACCTTTTGGGCTTTCGCCCGAACCTGGTATAGCTAGGGGAATGAGGTCGGCAAAGGACAGGGGCTTCCATGTCCCAGCATTGGCCTCATAGACCGTCGTGAAGTCCTTGTCAGTTGCCAAAAGTTCGTAAGAGTTCATCTTTTGGCGGTGGACCCTCATTATCCACCATTCTCTTAGCTGGGCCACATCCCAATCTTTCGCCGCCTCCTTCAAGTCATCCTTTGCCTTCTTCCAGAAGGTGGAGTTGGGGCTCGGGAGAGGGTGCCGAACTGGGTCATATGCAACCTCCATCGGGTAGAACTCGTGCCAGGGAGGTAGCGTTTCCATTTTCTCCAAGTGCCACTCCAGATCCCTCCCGTTGGGATTGTTCCTCTGCTCTACGATTTTTGGATAAGGGCAAGCATGGAAGTTCTTAAATCGAAGATGGTCCCTCATTACCCCCAGGGGGTCATAGAGCCATTGCTGAGGAAGCTAGACTAGGCCAAAATTGGCGAGTTTCTCCTCCAAGAAAACATTTTGTTTGAGGGCAAACACCTCGATAACTCCCATTTTGAAAGGGAAATCGTAGGTGTGAGCCCATTTCTATCCATGGCCATAAATGGCGTTTGTTGCATCGCTCTGTCGAGCGACCTCCAATGCGAACTGGTACTCGAAGGGGTAAACTGGCAATAAGAAGGGCTTCCCTATGAAGCCGAATATGCGAATTACAAGCCCCTATGTCAGCTGAAAAATGTCTCCCCTTTTCTCTTGTACCACCTTGTCCCTTAGGAGGAGGGGAACCCGAGGGGAAGACCTCGTTAGCATGTGCATTGCGGGTCCCAAAAATTGTTGGTTAAAAGAATAATAGGACTCTATCTTCAATAGGAGAGGGGTCCACTGGTATACAGCGAGAGGATTTCCATCCTCGTCGCTTGTCGTAATAGCAACATAAGGGAAACTCTTATGTACATGAAAGAAAAATAACCAAATAAGAAGAGAACAGGGCGAGAAATACTTATTTGTCCCAGCATTCTTCATGTTGGTGAGCCACGTATGTAGGGTCCTGGCCACCCATTCTGCCCAGTCAAAAAATACTGGGTTGGTGCTCGGCCTCGAAGCATCGAGGGCATAAAATTCCCCTCTGGAAATACACTCAGCCAAAGACACCTGCCACGGGTGTACCAAAGCGTCGGTAGATAGGCCTGCCACCCATGCAATGATGGAGAAGATGTCGGCATTTTTGAAGGCCTCTAAGGGTAGGGGCATTTGGGGCAAATTTCCCGAAGGGAGCCCACTTTTGAGGCTCTGCTACAAAAAATTGATCATGTAATTGGAGGACTTGAACCTCTCCATTTGTTCACTAAGAATAACGTTGCAAACTGTGTACCCCTTAGGAGGGCCCTTCTGTGGTGCAAAGGCTGCCTGGACATCTTCTTTCAGAATGGAGAATAGCTTGTGGCCGGAGGCGTCCACCACTTGCCTGGAGGCGGGCTGATAGTTTCGCACGATGGCATCAATCAGCTCAGGGCAGTGATGTGTGGGGGCGTCAGATACCAGTATATCTGGGAGTAGTAAGCGGCAACTCTTTTGTTGTCTATCGAGAGCCTACTTTTCATGAACTCGATGGTGCTCCTGAGTTCAGCTACGCTCCTCGATAGCTTGGTGTCTCTGATCCTATCCCACGCATCAATCGATGGTTCTTCAGGTTGCTCATCCTCAGAATCCTCTCTTTCTCTTATGACTTGTTTCTCGGGGCGACGGCTAAAATCAACTTTCTTCGGCCCTTTGTCATGGCCCTTTGCCTTTGGCTGCTCGGGAGCCGCCACTTATGGTTCCTTCCCCTTTTCCTTAGAGTTCTTCTTTCCCATAGTGCTAGGGGTAATGGAGAAAACAATGCGGAGGGCTTCGGGATTGGAGGCTTCGAAGCGCAAGATAGGAGAGCTTGAAGGCTAGCAGCGAAGTTTGCATGAATTATCGAGCAAATAGCTTTCTTACTGTTGGAGCCTACCTTATATAGCCCTAGAAGGCAACTACCCATATTTAATGCACTTACCATAATTGAATCTGCGTCGCTTCATCTAATTCGCCGCATGGTGGAGTGGTACACAGGGTTGTGTGTTATGATGATTACGGCTTGCTTTGGAAGCGTGACCCTCTGCCACTTTGTACCCGAGCATGAACTTTTCTCCTAAATGAATCCCTAAAGGATGTACCCGCCACCTTTTCATTTAACTCGCCCGCTTCGAACGCTTTTGAAGGCGGCTATCGACACGTTCCCCTAGGCACATTTTAAATGCCCCTACCTTTTTTGTTGTCGAGTTGGTGAAGCCGAAGTCAGAGTTGAAGTGCTTCGGGACGAACCCTTGGTGCGAGCTATTTCTTTTATGCTTCGGGCCCGAAGTAGTTCTCTTTGCCGAAGGTGGTTCGTCGGTCCTTCTTTCGATACTGCTTCGCTTGGATTCCCCTTGGAGAAGTACCTCTCGGTCCTTAGGCTGAGTCTTGCTCGATCACAAAATTTGCTGCGAGCTATTTTCTATCAGCTACTTCATACACCCAGTTCCCAAGCTTCTCTTCTTTTTTTTTTTTTTTGGAAGGTGCCGAAGTAAAACTCGACCTGAGATTTTGAGCAACACCTTATTTAGAGCCAAACTATTTACAGTATTTACACAATATTTTTGTGGCATAATCGGCATGCCGCCACCATGGATTCAGCTTCGGGAAATTATTCGGTAAACCTGCAGTGTCTAGACCAGATCTGATTGTACTTTAACATACCCTTGAGGTTCGGCTGGACCCTTCCCGAAGTTGTCCATGCTGCGAACAGGAAGCAACGCAGCCGATTTCCATTCCTGCTAGTGCCCAGATTATTGGCGAAGAAGTTCGCCACTTGAAAACCTTCTTGGGGCATTGGCCTTAGGGATAGCTGAAACCAATACCAGACCCAATGCCAGAATTTTGTAGATTCTTCGAAATAAAGGTCGGGTACAGGTTCTTCCATCCCACTGATATGGTAACAAGGCTCCTCCGACGAAGAGTAGTCCTCCAGGATCCCTTCGGGCTCATCCTCTGAATCGGACAGGCTTGATGAGCTTTGGCTGAACACTTGCATGCCATCTCTTGGGATACAAAAAGGGTGCAAAAATGTGCCCTCTTTGTTCTCGGGTTCTACCACTCGAGTCTGCTTTTCTCCTCGGTTCACCTTTTGATGAAGATCGCAAGCAGCCATGTTGTTCATTGGGTGGACCACGCTTGCGTACTTCCATTGTTGAGCTAGTATGAGGTCTGCCTCCTAAGCTCCCAATGACTGCGTCTCAGGTCTCGGCTCAGTGTGAGGAATGCCCCATGATGAGTACTACGTTGGTCGAACAGGAGCAGTAATTATCGGAGGAAGCGACGGAGTTTCTCCCCACTGCCACTTTCTCGATAGGAGCAGAAGTCGTTCCGCTCGTATTGCCTCCTCAAATATTTGAGGGAACCTTCATTCCCATGATTGCGGTAGAATGAGGCTTACGTCCGGGTGGAAGGCCCGAACATAGAAGAGATGGGCTTGGGCGGGCGTCGGTTGGATCTCCAGTGGGATTCTCTTCCAACTTCTACAGAATCAGACATTGAAGTCCGTGATACCCTCCGAAGGTGCTCTCTTGATAGTGGAGAGGTATGCGAAGAGATGGAAGGGGTCCTGAGAGCCATCGAACGTCTCGATCAATGCCCCCGCTAAGTCATCCCATGAGCGGATGCTTTTGGGCACTGAGCAATCTGTACCACCGCAGCGCCCTTCCTTCCGAGAGATAGAACAAGAAGTCGATCATGACATCTTCATGGATAATGTCATGGAGGGTCGCTAAATCGACAACATCTTCAAGGTGTTCTCGGGCCGTTCCCGTGGTGCCGCTGTATTTTGTCAATGATTTCAAGGCGCTTTTGGGAATCTCGTGGTAGCTTTGGATATTCAAGGGGCCTGGATCGTTCCAGCTAGGAAAGCTTCTCCTAGCCATTACGACAGCAACCTGTGGAAATCGTGATTGTCGTCATTGAGTCAGAGTCGTTAGGTGGACATTCTTTCTCCGCTTATGAGGTCAAGGCTGCTCATCGAACCTTGGTTCCTCCGGGATATCTTCTTTTAGATTTGAAAGGCGCCTACGACCAGGAAATCTGGATCTTCAACTCAATCGAGTCGCCAGGTGATTTTATCAGATGAAGATAGGCCAGAGATTCATCGAACTCGGACCTTCTCAAAACATGGGGGCTCCTGGTTACGAAAACCGAGGTTTAGGTCTTGGTCTCCATGACTTCAGAGATTCTCAGTTAAAACAGAGTCGCCAGATGCTAAGAGTCTTTCGGTAATGAGGGCATCGATTCTCACTACTACTCAGAAGATGAGACTGACCGGATCTCATCGAGAACTTGTTAGAACTACTGGCTCCGGTGAAGACGGGCTAGAAATTTTCTCAAATATGGGACCTTGGGTCCCACCGGGCGTGCCAGAAATTGTTGGTCATCAAATCCACATAGGAAAGGACTTTCGGTGGGTTTGCGTGCCCTGGACCTACGACCAACATTGAAAGGCCGAGGGGAAGAGATGCCCCTCGTGCCAATCTCCGAAGAAAGGCCGGCTCCTATACTAATCTACTTTTGGGGTTTGAGACAAGAGTGCAGGAAAGAAATAAACGGAGTAAGGGTTAGGAAAAGAAATAAAAAGGGTAAGGGTTAGAGAAAGAAATAAAAAGAGTAAGGGTTAGAAGATGATGATTTAAGGTGGGAGAGAACAGGAAGCACGATTACTCGCTAACAACTCGAATAGCGACAAGAAATACCAAGAATAGCATGAAGGAAATGAAATGCCGAACTTCCTATGTATCCTCTGGACGGGTTCGTAGGGTTCTCCTTTCTCTCAAGCTGGAATTCAGGATTCAAAGTAACAACGATTGAGATAAGGGAATAACAGAAACCTCAATCCACCAAGCAGCATAAAGGAAAGCGACAAGACATTTTTCCTCTCCTATGTATCCTTTAGGGCAAATTTTAGGGGTTCAGTCCCCGATCGCACATCGGATTCAGGATTCAGAGTCTCGGTACGCGAACGAGAAAAGACAAAAGAATTAAGCACAGAAGGCAGCATAAAAGAGAGAAATAGAGCACAAAATATCTTTAGTATTAAACGCAGGACATCAAGTTACAGCAACTTTCTAGCAGAAAGTTCCCCCCCTTTTTTACATTGCAAAGCCTAGGTTTTTATAGAGGACCCGACCCTTTGAGTCATTATTACAAAAAATGGCGGAGTACACCCTCGGGCTCTGAGAAGTCGGCTCCTCGCGACTACTGCGACTGAGCTTTCAAATCGGTTGTCGAAACTGGCAACTGCGACTGGGTCAACCATGGAAACGTTCATTTAATGCATCGCCCAAGTGTCCCTGGCTTCTGGATGCTATGCTTGAGTGATCGTTATGCCCATTGTGTTTTACTTCGAGGACTGTTACATCCCTTTCGTTTGCCAAAAATGGTCAGCGGGCTTATCGGGAAAGAAAGGAGGTATTTATAAGGGGCCTTCGATCACCTTGGGAAGCTGCCCACCTTGGAACGTGGGCCCGAAAAGTGCTTCGCTACATCTCCGCCTCGCCGAAGCCTTGGGCCGAAGTAGATCTTCCTTGATTTGTTCTTCGCAAAATAATGCTTCGTAGAAACTACTTCGGGGATGTCGAGTGCCGAGCGGGCTCCATCTTTGAAATGGGGTTCTTTGTCCTTTGCTGGCAAAACTGCTTCGGATGAAAAATGTTTCGGCCCGATTCTCTCTCAAAACTGTGGTTCGGGGAATATCCTCCTGAAGCACTTTTCTATTTCTGACACATCGTCATTTTGCTTCGGGCACCACTGCTTCGGGTGAAGCCGAAGTAGGTGTCGAAAATACTTGCGAGTAGCCCCAAAGTAGTTTCCTTACCTTAGCTGATTTTGGATTATGCTCTCCTCCTTCGACGAAGTCGTTTGGATGCTGCTTCGCAAGACTTCCGCTCGAAGCGGCTATCAAAAATGCTTCGGGTGCGAAGCGTTATCTTTGTATTTTCTTCGATGAAATTACTTCGCAAGGTTTTCGCCCGAAGTGGTGATTTGAAGTGCTTCGGGCCCGAAGCTCTTTTCACATTCTCCTTCTTTTCTTTCGGAAAAGCTATTTTCCTTGGCTTTTTTGGTAGCGAAGCTCTTTTATAAAAGGGGGCGATAGGGAAAGTCAAAATTGCTGTAACTTGAAATAAAAGAAAACTTTCAACAAGGAAATATTATACAAAATTCTACTATTCTTCTACCCCTTGTATAATGTGACAAAAAGTGTCAACAGTTAGTACCCCAACTCCATATCGATATGACATCTCATTGATATGGAATCCACTCTAATGGATCACATGTGTTAGGTTCATCGACATAATCTTAGATGCCACCATCAACACTCGTACCATATAAACCATTCTTCCCTTTATGGGGATCCTCAAGATGTGCCACACATCCTCTAGTGTGATGATCATCTCCCCTATTGGTAATCGAAATATGGATTATTTTAGATGCCACCTCTCTATCAGAGTCGTCAGTAGTGCCCTATCAGCCTCAACGTAGGGTATCTCTACCAAATACAGAAGCCCCACATTCTCTAGCATCTTTCTCTTTGTTGTTGTGAGTTCTCTCATGGCCTCCTTGAGTTTGCTCAGTCACCACTCTCTAGTCTTGTGTACATCTAGCTACACAATCAACATAATAATATTCACACATTTCATCATATTCATTTTCAAAAACAAGAGTGCATTTTTGGTAAAATTTACCAAATTTACACCCTCAAATGATCAGGCATGAATTTGGCAAGGGTACTTGACCAAATTCACACTCCATGATAAATTTTATATAAAAAATTTTAAAAAAATCAAAAATTTGCTAAACATTTGGTGTGTGTGGGTGAAACATCTAATTTTAGCAAATGGATCTCGATCCATACCTTTGCTCAATCAATGGAAGTGCCAGCATTACCCCTTGCCATGGCAGCACAGTGAGTTAGAAATGCCATTCTCCTTTTTTTCCTCTAGAGTTTTTTTCTCCTCCTTGCACAGTGAAAATGAGCTCCTTTTTCCTCTTTTATTCCCTCCTTTTCCCTATTTTTTTTCTCTCTCTTCATTTTCTTTTTCCCTCCCTTTATTCTCTCTCCTCTGCTTCTTTCATTTTGTCTCTTCTCTTTCTCTTCTTCACTTTTCTTTGCTTTTCTTGTTTTTTCTTATTTTGTTTACCATTTTCGATTTTTCTTTAGGAATTTCACATTCCTTCCAAAACTTGAGGGGGCACCCCAACCTTAGAGGTATTAATGGCAGTGATGCTTCAATTTGCATGCAAATTTGTGGTGTTTAGGATAATACCCCTTTTTGCACCACCTCTCCATCCAAAAAGGACTACCCTTTTTTGTGTTCATTATTCTCGCCCATAGGGATCTACATATTTTTTTGATGTATTTATTTAGCCATAAATGCATCAAAGAGGGGGCAAAATGTAGACATGGAAATTGACTCATCAAATTGGATCAATTATTTCTTAGATCTTAAGGAAGCCATCCAAATTTACCAAGTGCATCTTTGAGACCCTTTTCCCCTCTTCCTTTGTCCTTTTTCCCTAGCCTTACCAAATTCATGCCTGATCCATACAAGGCATGGATTTGGCTTTCCAAATTCACTCTCTATAATTATTGGGTTCAAATTTAGCCTTCTAGGGTTTTTTCTCTCAAAAACCCCACCCCTCATCGATCTGTTTTTGTGTTGACCCTTGCCCATGGTGAACTTCTATTTTCCCACCTTTTAACACTCCAAACCTCTTATAAATAGGGGATTTGATTCCCTCTTTCACCCAATCTATATCTATAGAATGAAATCCTCTTGAGAATCTCAATCTTGGTTTACTCATTTGCTAATAAGTGCTCTTCTGTTGTGGATTTGTGTTTTCCTATTTTGTTACTTTGGTATTGGTTGTCCTTGGAAATTAAGTGGAGTCTTGATGGTTGGAGAAGTCTACCATTCTGGATTGCTTCCTTCATATTCTAATTGCTCCTTGCTTCCTCCATTAGCTAACCAGGTTCTTTACTTGTACTATTAGTCATTAGCTCTATTTTTTGTTGTTTTGCATCATATTTTTTAGCGTTTTGGGACCCAAAAAGTGCATTTGAGCCAAATTTACACCCTTCCCATACAGGGTGTGAATTTGACAAGCTATATTTGTCATGACCCACCTTGGTAGGACTCTTTGCATGATGGACTATGTATTGATAAATGATGATCTGATGCTTAGTTTTGATGCATTTGGATGATTATGCAATATTGATGTTGATTTATTGCTTTGAGGATATGGTATTTTTGATTAATTTGTAGGATCAGGTACCCTTGAAGATGGTGAGGAAGTCGACCACCGAGATCGAGGTACCAAAGAAAAAGGGAAATGATGGTTTAGGCAATTTATCTAAAAGGTAGTCTCTAGGGTAAATGATACCCTCATATAGCTGCATTTGCATATATGTGTGTTTATGCATAAAATGGATCTAGTAAAAGGATCCCCTTGAAAAGAATTAATAGATATAGAGGTTCTATTAATTCTTGATCCACCTAATACCATGCTAATCATTAATATTAGTATAGGCTTGCTTGAATAATATACCACCACCAAGGAAGTTGACATAAGAAATGGATTCGATGAAGCAGAAGTTGATAACCTAGAAGTTATCATAAAATATTTTGATCATGCAATTGATTAATGTTTGTTTGATTGTATGCTTTTAATTCTTGTGATTGCTATTTTGGTGGAAGTATATTGCTTATTTTGTTGTGTTGGAAAATATATTAAGGAAATATATTAATTTTTGGTGAAAATTTTATGCTTTTTTGAAAATATAGTTTGGGAAATATATTTTCTAAAAGAAAAGGATATTTTAATTAATATTGGTCTAATTTCATGTTACCTTGATGATTTGGTAAAATTTGGAATGCAATTTAATAGTTTTATCTTTACAATGTGTTTAATCCCTTTTGGACCAAAATAATATTTAAAAGTAAAATGAATATTATAATATGAGATATTTTAGAAAGAAATATTATATTTAAAAAAAAATATCTACCCTTGTTGTCTTACATAGATGGGCATTTACTTTTGGTAGATGGGCTTTGATTTTTTATGGGAAAGAAAGAATTCCTTATTACCTTTTTGATGGATGACAAATAGTAGGATATTATTATATATTATTTGTTAAGATCTGTTTGAAAAAGGAGGAAGCCATTCTTATGAGGAAGAATGATGGAGGCAATTTACTGAGACTAGGGTGAGGCATTCAAAGAAGCCTCCATGTATACTTTTTGGCAGCATCAGTTGGAGGCACTAGAGATCCTCCTGCACGAGGTCAAGGGTGCCAGTTGTGGGTGCAGAGTCAGTTGGAATTTGACTCGATTGACTTTGGTTTGACTATGGTTTAACCTAAGTTTATTTGTTGAATTTGCTTGACTAATTGAACTTAGTGGTCAATTTTTTAGACACCCTTTTATTTTAGGGTTTTATCCTTTTGAAACAAATTGATTTTTTGTGAACTAATGAGGGGTTTTATTTTTTTGAAAATATTTTTTTATGAGATAATGAATGATTCAAAGTGATATTGTTATCCTTTAAACAAAATATATTTTGTGGGAAATGAACAATTCAAACATAGGAGAGTGAATAAATGGAAGCCTTGGTTATAGCCTTGTTTTGTGGGAAAAATGAATGCTCTTTACTATGTTTTATTCATGATTTGTTGGATACAAATTAGAGAAAACTAAGGATTTATTTGAAGGTAAAAAACTTGTAGGAAGTTATGATTGATGGGAATTATGGGGTTCCTTTATGTTCATGCTTTAAAAGTTTTAGTGAAAACTATTGTTGCCTATGAAACTCTTTTATGACCCTTGCCTAGTTAAGATTTCTAGTATGCGTTTGTTTGATAAAAGATGTATGCTTTTATGGATTAAGAACATACCTTTTGGAAAATAATATATAGGGAATATATTCTTGAGTGGAGTATGGAATCCTCTCAAAGCCATGTATTCTAAGTTGAGTATTGATCATACTTATGGGAAATAATAGATGAGGAAATCTATTCTTAGTTAAGTATTGAACATACTCAATAGGATAGAATAGATGGAAAAACTATTATTATGTGAATTGATTGGAAAATGTTCTGTGATATTGTTATGCACATGTTTGATTTTTTATTGGCAAATTATTTTGGAAAGAATGGATGTGAGATCCATTCTTGAGAGAATTATGGGATTCCCTCTTTATTTGATTGTTGAAATAATAAACTAATTGGGGAATAATGTATGGGGAATAATGGAAGGAATTATGGGGTTCCTCCTTGAATTTTCTATGTAAAAAATGGACGTTAAGAAATATAGTGTTTTGTGAAGACTTTTGTGGCTTTTGCTTAACTAGAAGTAAATTGCTTGTGATGGCATTGATGTTATTTGTTTGTTGTCCTAGTCTAATATGTGTAGCTCGATTATTAACTGATTTTCCTATTTTGATGTGGTCTATTGACTCAGTTGACTGATTGAAAGAATAATCAACCCTTTTGGATTATAGGTACTTTTGATTATTGAAAGAATGATTATGGGAATTTTATTAATTGAAAAAAAAAAAATTGATTATTGAAAGAAGCGATTAAGGGAATCTTGTTTTTGAAAGAAGGGTTCCTTGATGATAAGAAAGGATTATAGGTATCTTTTGGAAGGCAAGTTGCTATTTTTAAAATGTAATAGAGCTTAAATATTAAAGCTTAGATTTATTTTTACAAGAGTAGAACTTATTTATAAATGAACATAGTGGATAACATTAATGGAATTAAACTTATATTTTATTCTTGAACGATGTAGATGGATAAGTTTATACTTTCATAAGATGAGATTTGAATACATAGAGTTTATAATTAAGCATTGAATTTATGGTTAAGAATAGATAGGATATCTATTTTTAAGAGAAGTATGGGCTTCTCTTGGTATGCATTTACAAAAACTGAATAGAAGTAAATATTGGATTATTCTCTGTCTTGTGGAATAATAAATGACTTTCATTCTATGTTCGTTGAATTATATATGAATTTCATTCTATGTTTTTTGAATGATAAATGAATTTTATTCTATGTTCATTAAATTATAAATGACTTTCATTCTATGTTTGATTGAATGATAAATGACTTTATTTCTTGAGTGATAAATGATTTTCATTCTTGAATGATGAATGTAATTTTGTGTGATTGATGAAAGAAATATTATTGTATGGAAAAAGAGGTATTAGATGAAAGAATGGGTGTGGGAAAATTATGGGGTTTCCTCTTTATGATTGATTGAATTATTTATGCATGGTTACATTGTGGAGAATGTATAGTTGCATTATGGCATTCAATTTATAAATGCATATGTTGCATAATGATAGATCATCTAGCAAATACATTTAGTTGCATACTACATGATATCTATGAGTTGTCCTAATCCCTTACTACCATAAAATGAGTGGTGGAGAAGCAATAAGGACCAATGAAGACTTATTTATTCTAGACTTTATCCTTTGACACATTCTAGTAAAGCTCTCATTATGGAAAGCCTATTGTAAAATAGTTTCTAGCATGGATATTCTTTTAGTTTGGATAATGATGCAATGCTCTACTCTTTTATATTGTGGTAGTACTTTTACCCTACATGGAATATGTAATGGTTGGAGTTATGAATGTGTTCATTTATGAATGGAAAATGTATCTTTTACTTTGTTATTGATAAAATATCTATGATGTTATGGTTTTGAAAATTATCATGTTTTGATAATGGAATTAAATAGGGATTACATCTTATTTATGTGACTTCTTATTTGATGAAGTTGTAGATGTTATTTAATGTTTAATTAAGTAGATAGACTTAATTACATCCCTATTTAAGGAGTAGAGATTGGGTGATATTTATTATTGGACTATCACATGAAGTGATCGATGCTTTGGTTGGCTCTTCACATAGATGATATAGACAACTAAAACTTTACCTACATAGATGGACTTATATATGGTAAAGGAAGCATAGAAAACTTATGCCACTACACTTAGTACACCTACATAGATGGACTTATGTATGGTGTAGGGATGGGTATACCCTTTTGATAGATAAAAATGGATAAGTTGGCTCATCGTAGAGATGATATGGACAACTTAATCATAAGGTATTACGTCAATAGACACCTTCATAGAATGACTTATGTAAGGTGGGGAGTTGTATATCCCTAATTATTAAAAAAAAAAATCTCTCTCTTGATTTGGTTGGTTTTAAATGTTAGTATTTTTTGGGTTGTTACAAGATTCATTCCCCCTTATTACATGCCATAAATTTGGTCCATTAGATCTTGGGGGTAAAGTTTTGCTTCCCAAAACCCTAGTTCGTTGCTTGCATTTTAGCTTTCTATCACCTACATTTTGTTTCATTTCATTTCACCCATTTCATATTACTTTTTTCTTGTTCCAAAGGTTAAATATCATTTTGTTTCTGAATGGTTAGCTAAAAGGACCAAGGGAGCTTGACTGTTACACTCTCAAGCTTAGTCATATAGCGGCCTAAGAAGGTCCCCAAACACTGATCAAAATTTTTAGGGTTTCGTAAGTTGTTTTATAGGTTTGATGTTGTTTGGATATTCTAGATACAATTTAAAGCTAGGATCAACCATTGAATCAAGTAAGTACCCTAGTAGATCTTTAGGATTTTGGTGATTTCCTTTGTTCTTTTCTATTTCAGATTTAAACATAAAACAAAAGAAAAATATTTTAATTTATTTTTTAACATTCAAAAGAGAAGAAATCATATAGTTTGTATTCTAAGGTTAATTTTGTGTATGTATCTTTCAAACCCTTGTTGAATAAGAAAAAAAGTTATTTTATTGCAAGTTAGGGTTTAGTCATCATTTAAAATCAAGAATCATACTAGGGTTAGTCCTTGTTTGCTTGCATTGTTCTTCCATTTTCATAGTTTAGCTTTTTTTTAGAAAGGCCAAACATAGGTGATTGTTCAACATACACATCAAACATTCCTTCCTCAAACTTGGAGTGAGTCCTTAAACTATTTCTCATGAACCCTTCAATCCCCAAGCTCTTGAGTGTAAAGCATGTAAGACATCCCCATGATCACCTTATCTCCTAATGGATCTAGCCAATAATCGTACGTGGTAGGGCAGTTTTCCCCCTCTACACATCCATAAAAAGCATAAGAAAGGCTGAATCCTAATGTATTAAATAATATACTTGATGACCTAGGGCATCAATGACCCTAACATCCATAAATAAGCATAATAATGAGCTTACTTGTATTCTTTCTTTCTTGTAATTTCACCATTAAATAGAAGAGAGATCACATCCAAAATTGGTGCTAGGGACTCAAAGTGCCTTGGAAACCAATCCTTAAGTAATAACTTCAATATTTAACTACAAACATTGGGGTATCCCACTCTCCTCTATGGAAGGCATCAAACCAGTGGTTGATGGATTTGGTTGTACCTATAAGGGTGAGAGAGAGATAGCATAAGAAATATCAAGAATATCATAAGCACTTGGATGATATATGTATGGTGAATAAATGAGAAGGTGAAATGGATATTTATAGTAGATGAAAAGGATAATATTTCCTTTTGATACCAATGACTGGATTACACTCTTATTAAAGTTATAAAATTGTAATTGTTATTCCAAGCGATGCATCGTCTTAACCCTAGGTAAAAACATGCTAAGATCACAATATTAGATCAAAACCCTAAAAATTGGTCGACTACAATTGAAACTTAAAGTGGTGATCATGGCACTATTCATATTTAGGATTCACACTTTTGGGAACACATGTAAACATATCCCTTAATCACACCTCTATCCTTATTTCAGAGTTCTAGAAAAGAGAGTGAAAATACAAGCAAACATGGGAGAAAGATAATAACTAGGTGAAGAAAGGGAACCAAAATCGTTGGCCAACATGGCTCATTGTTGTCCTACCCAATAACTAATAAAGATAATATGCCCCTGCCCCATATGGAGGAATATGAGACTCTCCACCATCTATAAAGTTAGTTGTTAATGCACTTTTTACAAATACACCAATATTCTTCAAAACCTCCTTATTGATGAGCTGATATTGAAGCCCAAAAATCCTAATCCATATCAAAACAATTTTAATAGTCTTTGTCCACATAGAAAGTTTTCACTCCATAGTCTTAAATATAATTTATCTTTACCCCTAAACCATGGGCCACCATCCATTATTTTATCCTTGATTTCCAAAGTGGAGAAGGTGATGAGGAAAAATCCCTTTGGAAGAAAATTAAGAATAATTTGAGTTCAATCCCCTCTTCCAATTGATCAAATTTTGAATATCCAAAAATTTGGCCAATATTTGTGGAACTTACATATTAGGTTTTTACTTTTAAGAACCATGATATTATGTTTGATCATCTCATCCTTGATAATCACTTCTAGTGTAATATCTGCTACCTAGGTAAGGTTTACCACATATTTGCTCTTCCTATTGTTCCTTACTAGGACATCCTTACTTCTAGTTAGGACTTTAAAAATGACTTTCTTGTCATACTACCTAGAGTTTCTTCACAAGAATCCTTTAGATTTTAAATAAACCCTAAAAACTAGAATAAGAAAAAATAGAGTTTGCTTTTTGCTTGCACTCTGCTCACATGATAATACTTAGTCTCTGTATAAGGCTTAGTTCTTATATAGAAATATTTTATTTAGTTAATTATTATGTTTAGTATCTTCTAAAATAAAGAGCATGTCTTATTTTAAAAACATGTCTTATTTTAAAAGCATACCTTCTAAAATAAGCATCATTGTACTCCTTTATAAATACTGGATATCAATAATATTGAGTGTGTGAATTTCCATTCATAAAATTCTCTCTCTCTTTTAATGTTTCTTTTCTGTGTGTGAATTTTCATGTCAATAATTGCTCATATCAACTAGTATTAGAGCCTTGTGATTGCGGCCTTGGATCTGGTCTTCTAAAATATTTTAGCACAATCTTCACCTAGATCCCTTATCTTAGGTTGCCAAAGATCTAGCCTCCTCAAGGGTTTTCACATATTACCCTTTCTAGATCTCTATTTGCTTTTTCTCAAAAAGTGCCTTAGATCTAGTCTTCGAAAATATTGTACTAAAATATTCATTTAGATCTCTCATCTTAGGTTGCCAAAGATCTAGCCTCCTCAAGAGTTTTCATATATTACCCTTTCTATATATCTATTCTCTTTTTCTCAAAAAGTATCACTCTATTTTCTAGAGCTATACCTTTCTTTCTTATAGTCAAATTCACAATATTATTTCACTATCACGTATATTGTTTTGAGTACTATAAAAATAAGTGGTCACAAGTCAAATTATGAGCAATATTGAAGAAGTTATGGTTGTTTGAAGTTGGGCTACTAGTGTTTTTTTTTTTTATCGCGCGTGAAAATTCGTTAAGCAAAAAAAAAAGCAAAGTTTATTTCTAGAAAGAAAAAAAACAGAGCTTATCTTTAGAAACAAAAGGTTGTTTTATTATTTTTAAAAGCGCTTTATTATTAAAGTGCTTTAAAAAGGATTATTTTATGAAGTTGATTTAACCAATTATGAAATTATGATTGTAAATAAGGTGCATTCTCGACGAAGTCCGACACCATTATTTTTCTTTCACATTTTCCAAGTTTTGCAGGTAATATTTTATAGCCATCCCTTTTGCAATGGCTCCTAAGTGGGATATCCATCATGAGGATACTTCTAAAGCATTAGTGAATATGAGTACGATCCAACAAATTTTAGTAGAGAGCCAAAATTATTTCATGCAAGATCTTATGGCAATATGTCAAGCAATGCTCTAGCATTTAGCACTTTGTATCACTCATCCACCTATGGAGGATAATACAGGGTAGTTGATACTCGCTACTATCAAGAATTTGGTTGAGCATTACTTAGATGTGGACACTTATGTAGAAATCTAAATTAAGTATGTTATAGCTGCAATTCTTAAACAGGGAGGACAACAACAATCGCCCCTTCCTATACGACAACACCATCAACCAGTTCAATAGTTGTACTCTTAGGTGCAACCATCTCAGCATTTCCTACAATATTTTGGCCATCATCTTCAAACAACACAAGACAATATGTAGCAACAATATTCTTTTGGTCGATTATTGTCACCATTGCCATTACCTTTGTATGATCAACTACCATTTTCACAGTCCCAAGTGTAACCATCTCTCACCCCTAATCTACAATAGGTTCCTTCTTGTTTACATAAACAATAGCCACATTTGTCTCTACTTGCTCTTCAACAATAAATTTTGTTCCTACTTGCTCTTCAACAACAGTAACAACGACTATGACAACCACCAAGCACAGTCACCAACATAACAACAACCACCACCATAACACCATACACTACAACAATCCTATTCTTATTTACAATAACAACAACTAAGTACCTTTACATATTTGGTTTTTCATTTGGTACACTGCCAACCCAAGCAAAGGGGTTCTCTATGCCATATTTTTCATAGCCTTTTTCCCTTATTCTAGCAAAAGTGGGGACACAAGCATGGAGGGTCTTTGTGCCATATTTTTCATAGCCTTTTCCCCCTATTCTAGTGAAAGTGGGGACACTTTCAACTAAACAAAGATGAATTGATAAGACTTAGTCTTTATATAAGGCTTAGTTCTTATATATCAATATTTTATTTAGTTTATTATTATGTTTAGTATATTCTAAAATAAAGAGCATGTCTTATTTTAAGAAGCATGTCTTATTTTAAAAAGTATGTCTTATTTTAAAAGCAAGCCTTCTAAAATAAGCATTATTGTACTCCTTTATAAAGAATCGATACCAATAATATTGAGTGTGTGAACTTTCATTTTGAAAAGTCTCTCTCTTTCAATGTTTTTTTCTATGTATGAATTTTCACGCCAATTCTTACTCATATCATCACACTTGCAATATTTGCTTGCTTTCTGAAACAAGAAAAGGTGAGGCTCGCTCTTGACTCTCACTCTCACTTTAGTCTAAAACCATTTTTTTGATATCCATATTTTTAATCTTTCTTACATTAATTAAATAGCAAATGATATTATCTTTATGGGAAAATATCTAATTCTATCATAGATATTTAATGTGGTACTAAAATTTTTATTTTGAATTTATTAGCGATCAAGCACTTCTAAATCCTCTTCATGTGTCACCATTTTAAATGATACGAAATAATTTTAATTACATCCATGAGACCAAAATAGTCTATGGGACCAAGAGCTTTAATACAAGATGGATATACAACCCTACCCTCTTTTGGATTCAAACGTTGAACCTCCTATTCAAAGTTCCAAATTCTTAACAACATCCAAGAAAAAATTTGTTCAACAAAGTCAAGAAGTAGCATAAATATTTATAATTTTTTTAAATGTTCAACAAAGTAAAAAAACTCAACATCCTCTTATCATATTTTACTGTGTGTTTCTTTTGTTGTTGATTTTGACGAGTTCTTCATTTTTTCTATTCTCTATTCTTCAAATAGTTCCATCAACGAGTTCATTTTTAAAGTGTCCTCATATGATTTTTGATCTCATTGCTCATGTTATGCAAAAGATACCTATTTATTTTTTACCATACCTCTCGAGGTGTTGTCCATATCCCGGTTTCATATTTTAGTTGGTGTGAACTAGATATTAGTTGGGCTATAAACATTTTTCCTTCCATTTGATCTTTGCATCTATGTAATTTTTTTGGATGTATTCATAATCTGGGTTGAAGTCATTGATGTATTATTATTTTTTCCTTCCTAAGTTTTTAATTTCTATGATAAGTGTGAATTTTTTCCTCACATACTATTTATTTTTGGTTGGATCTTGGGACCTCATGAAATTTAATGCTTCATTTTCCATCCATTTGTTGTTTTGTTTCATCCATGTGTCTTATTTTAATCAATGTTTCTTTGATTACCTATTTTTTAAGCATGTTATCTTTCATTCTTTCTATTTTCTTTAGGTATCCTAATTGTCTTACAATAACTTTTGCTTTTAGTGGAAACGTCCTTGTTTTATCAAATAAAATATCATATGAGACTAATTATTTTTCTAAAAGTATTTATAGTTAGTTTCTTTTAAATTATTTCAATTTATCTTCACTTGAAATTTGATGTATTTCTAACTCACACTTCAAACCCATATAACACCACTAAGATAACCAATAGCCTAATAAGGACCCTAATGGTTTTCCAATTCCACAACTCTTATATCCCTATTTTATAATGAATAAAGTGAACTTCCTCTTGACTTTATCTATTTCATATTGCATAATCCCAATCGAGTTTGCTTTGAAAATCTAACCCAAGGTATTTGTATTCTATTACTGCCTTTAAAGGATTTTATACAAAATAGATGGCTACAATATGGTCAATACTTCACACTCGTAATAATGATGGTTATAAAATCTGAGTCTCATAACATCACTTTTCTACACCTATTTCACAATTAAAAAAATATTCTACTTTCTTTCAAAATTCTCATTCCTTTGTATGATCTCCGAAATAATAATATAAAAAATAAAAGTTGCAAGCTTAGTGCGGTGGTAAGGGCTTTGGCCTCTCTTTGAGAGGTCCAAGGTTCAAACCCCACTCACTATTAGGGACCAAGAACCCTCATAAAAACCTGTATAAATTCATTGAATAAAATATAAAAACAATTTGAAATATGTAATAAATATTTCAATTAAAATTATAATCAGTTATATGGGATTGAATAGACCCATTTTTATTACATCATGAGTACATATTGATATTACAACAACTTGTTCAAACCTAATGCCATATATATATATATGGATGACTTTTGTTGGGCCACTCTCATCAAAGTATTAAAATACTACACTTGTTTCTAGTTCAATTAAATCATATCTAGCATGCCTTTTTATTATAAATATTTTTCATTTTTTTTTCTATCAAATATATTCTTCATATTCCTCAAAGTGCTATGTTTCCACATGTCTTTATATCACAAATATTTTTAGTTGTTTTTCTATCAAGTATATTCTTCATCTTACTTAAAGTGGTATGTTTCCACAATCAACTCCTTGACATAATTTTCATCAAGACATAAATACTTACTCGGCCAATTGCTTTCTAAAATTTGAATTTCATAAAAATAAAGATCAACATCGTGATTGGCTAAATTATCCACTACTTTATTTCCTTGTCTATAGAAATGCTCACATTTCTAAGAGATTGTCTCCAATAATAGATGATGAACATCAATATTAGTATTATTTTTTATCCAATCCCCACATCCATTTTTATTGATAGCATTAATGATAATTTGTGAATCCCCTCAATTGAAATATATTTCCATCATTTTTTAGTTGCAATTTTAATCCATGTAAGAATCACCCTAGCCTCTACATAGTTGTTAGTTGAAGTTCCATATGATTCGAGTAAGTGAGGAGAATTTTGCCTTAATTATTTTGAAAAACATCGTCTCCACCAACTTTTCCTAGACTTCCTTTAGAACGGCCATCAAAATTAATTTTGATACAATTTCTAGACATTTCATTTTAAACCTAGACCAAAGTAGATAATTTTATTTAATGCCATTATCGCATATGACTCTTCCATGTATGTTCGAGTCCTGTAACGAAGTTTTTACCACTTGTTTTTCTCTGCTTGAGGCTTCCCATGATGAGCACCATTTGTTTAAACATTCTACAAGAGATAAAATAATATGATGCTAAACTTGGGCTTGATTTTGAGATTTATTTTTATAACTTCTATTATTCTTTTCAAACCATAAATTCAAACAAATACAATACATAATGCTTTAGCTTTGAAATAATTAACCCAACATTTTATTAACTCTTTCAATGTTGATGGAGCTACCCAATATATTTTTATATTTTTTTAAAAGCAACCCCAAATGGTGTGAACAAAGGAACAATGAAGAAGTAAATGATCTGATGTTTCTAAATCCTTCTCACACAAGGAACATTTGAAAGGTCCATGATATCATCTTCTTTGGAGACTCATTCTTCCAAGAAAAATCTCTAGGAGTAGAAATTTTGATTGCTCTAAATTCTTATATCCCAACTATTGGAGATTGTGATGTAAAATTGATTAATTATTAATAATTAATAATATTAATTATTAATTAAGTAATAAAAAATAGTAATAATTATTATTTATTTATTTTATTATTTTAGAATATTGATTATTTTTGTAATTGGATCTTACTTTTAACATATGTAAAAGTTGGGATAACTTAGAAATTAAGTTATCTTATTTTAGAAATAACTTTAGTTGAGTCTAGTTATATTTTTGGAGAGCATGCATATGAATTGCATAATGTAAACTCAATGTATGATACCCATAATTATGAATGGGTGAATGCTAGAAATATAATTCTAAAAATAGAAAATGGAGAGAAGTTGGTTGGAAGATATTTGATGACAAGAACCAAGATGTTTCCTTTGAAATTGGATACTTTAGGAGGAGAAGTGTGTTATGCAACCATTGAAAATTCAAATTGGTTGTGGCATGAGAGGTTTGGACACCTCAACTTTGGCAACCTACATGTTTTGTACAAGAAAGGCATGGTGCATGGTCTTTCAAAAGTTCATGCAAGGAGCAATGAAGTGTGCAAAGGGTGTGCACTTGGAAAGAAACACAGGGAAAAGTTTCCTTCAAGTGAATGGAGATAAAATAATCCATTGCAGTTGGTTTACCCTTATTTATGTGATCCTTTGTTGTGCAAGTATTAATATGAACTTGTACTTCATACTTTATTGATTATATAACTAGATTTATGTGGGGTTTTTTATTGAAGAGTAAAGATGAGGCCTTTTTAGCCTTTAAAACATTTAAAGCAATGGTTGAAAATGAAAGTGGGAAAACCATCAAAATTTTAAGAACAAATAGAGGAGGGAATTTTTACTCCAAAGAGCTTCAAGACTTTTATTCATCAAATGATATCAAAAGGTAGCTTACAAAACCTTATACTCCATAGCAAAATGGAGTGGTAGAAAGGAATAATAGGACAATTGTAGAATTAGCCAAGAGTATGTCTAAAACCAAGGGGTTAGAGAAAAAAATTTGGGCTAAAGTAGTGAAGACAACAATGCATATTATCAATCAAAGTCCCACTATTGCAATGAAGAACAAGATTCATTATGAAGCATGGTATGGTAAGAAACCTAATGTGAATCACTTGAATTTTTTTTATTATTTATCTTATGTGCATGTTACTGATGACAAGAGGAAAAAAATTGAACCTAAAAGTGTGCCTTGCATCTTTACTAGTTATAGTGAAGAGAGCAAAGCATACAAGTTTTACAACCCACAGTCAAACAAATCTATTATTTCTAGGGATTGCATTTTTGTTGAAAGTGGTGTTTATGAAGACCATAACAAAAAGAGAGAAGAGGTTGTAAGTGAAGGGGGAAATATTGAAGTAGATATGAGGATAAGGAGAACACTCATCTCAACCAACACCAAGGAGGTATCATCTACACCATCTATTAGCACTGTAGGACCAACCACACCATCTCAAACAAGTCAAGTAGGAAAAGGTAAAATATTATTACTCCAACTTCCACCAACACAAATGCTAGACTAAAAATTTGAGAGGAGAGTAATAAGGAGGTAAGCAATACAAAATGAAAGAGATAATATTGATAATTTTATTGATGAAGAATTAACTTTTTATGCATTATCTTGTATTTCTAGTGAACCTAGAAAATATGAAAAGGTAGCTAAAAATAAGGTTTGGTTTGAGGCAATAGAAAAGGAGATGGAATCCATTGAAAAGAATAATACTTGGGAGTTAGTTCAGCCACCAAGTGACAAGGATGTCATCGCTACCAAGTGGGTCTACAAAATCAAATTCAAGAGTGATGGAGCAATTGACAAGCACAAGGTAAAATTGGTTGCAAAGGTTTTGCACAAAAGTATGGTGTGGATTATGAGGAGCCTTTTACCTTGTTGCAAGGCATGACACCATAAGATTGTTGTTGGCCACATTAACACAAAATGAATGGATAAATCAACTAATTTTGAATACATGAATATATAGACTCATTAAAAATGACTTTTGTTAACTAATAGATCATAGTTTTCTATATTTAGATCTATATTTTTATCTTTTCATTCCTTTTTTTTTCCTTTGCCATATGTATTTCTATAACACAATTGCTTTTCTAATTTTTTAACTTATTTTCTTCTTTAAGAAAAACACTTTCATGTGCTTTTTCACATTAAGCATTACTTTTTTCAACATTCTCCCCCTTAATGCTTAATGTTCTAATTTTCAAATTTTTGAAGAAAAATATCTCTTCAACTTGTTGTTGCACATACACCTTCAATGTTTCATACATATATATATATATATATATATATATATTCACATATCTAAAAGCTTCCTGCTTGACTGTTCATCTAACTTTCATTGTTGAAGCTTGGCCATGCATTTAATTGTTGATTTGTTTCTTCTTCAACATGGGTGTGATCCCATGACTCAACCAAAAGTGTCCTTATGGTAACCTTCTCATCCTATCGAATTGCATGGATAATCAGTCATTGCAACCGCCAGGTGTAATAGAGTAGATCACTACTTATGAGGTTCATTCTATTGTTTTTGTACCAAATATTCATCTTTCTTATTTTATGTGTGGGATATTTCTTCCACCACATATAACCTTCATTCGACGGTTCTCACCAGTCCCTCTTTATATTTTATGGGTTCTCCTACTACTTCCCTTTATCTTTGGGGCTTCTCTTATTTTTTCTATGTTTTTCTTCAACTCTCATACCCTACTAAAGGTATGGACTAGCTAGGACTTGAATCTAGGACCTCCATGCATTGAGGTTGCTCTACCAATAAGCTTCTAGCTCCTCCTTGAACCAACCTGCGATTTGGATGTAGGATTTCTTCTACTCATTACTCCAACATTCCCCCAAGCCACACCATAAGTACTCAAGGCTTTTAGCTTCAACACCAACTCTAATACCAATTGTTAGTATCAAATGCTCTTATACCAATTGGCACAATCAAATACTTTGATAATAAAAAAAAATTATATAAAGTGCTATGGAATTATTTAAATTATCTCACAACTATGAAAGAATTTAAATTCATTCATACACAACATACAAGATATTTTACAATATAGCTCATATTCTCAGTTCGGGTGTAATTGCACTACTCAACTATTCCATTGAATCAAATACTTAATGTGGCAGATTTATTGATATTCAACTCCATGCAATATTCTTCACTACATCACATAGGCTTTGCTACCATATTAGGCCATTCTATATAATCTAATCCAACTATGGATGATATACATATTGGATGATCCATTTGAAGGACATATGGATAAATCAACTAATGTTGAGTACATGAATATATAGACTCATTACAAATGGATTTTGTTAACTATTAGATCATACTTTTCTATCTTTAATTCCAAAAAATAATGGTAGGACCAATCTTCCATAGAATACATATATTTTAGTTTTAAAATAATCAATCTATCATCTTATCAACTATTTCAATGTTGATGGAATTGCCCAATATATTTTGCATATTTTTTAAAAAGTAACCCCAAATGGTGTGAGCAAAGGGGCAATGAAGAATTAAATGGTTTGATGTTTCTAAATCCTTCTCACACAAAGAATATTTGAAAGTTCCATGATAGCCTATTCTTTGTAGACTCTCCTATAAGAATCTTACTTTGAACTGCTAACCAATGGAAGGTTGAGGCCTTAGGAAGAGTCTCTAGTGACCAAACATTCTTCCAAGGAAAATCTTTTGGAGTAGAAAATTTTGATTGTTGTAAACCCTCATATTCCAACATAATTTAGTATCCACCATATTTTGATAGATTTCAAACCAACTCATCTTTGTTGTGTAAAAATATATAAATAACACTCTTGAAGCATCTTTTGTTTGAGTTTTTCTTCTTCAACCAAGTTACCAATAGAAATCCATGATCTAGATTTGTTACATTAATATAATATTTGATCTTTGGACCTTTACAATATAGTCATGCCTAAGCCAAATGATTACCATTTTGAATTAGATAATAGGATAAGGCCTTTTTAGAATTTTTGCCACATTCAAATTTTACCAAAATTTTACTTAAGTATAAAACAAATTTTGCCAGCAAAATCATCTTCCAGGTAGTTTCGCCAGCAAAAACTTCTTCTGGAAGTTTTGCCAATGAAAGTATCCTCTGGAAATTTTACCAGTGAAAGTATCCTCTGGAAGTTTCGCTAGTGAAAGTATTCTCTAATAGTTTTTCCAACGAAATCATCTTCCAAACAGTTTCGCCAGCGAAATCATCTTTCAGGCAATTTCACCCTTGTTTGTAGCAAAATTCATTTCACCCTATTTCTTGGTGAAATCCCTTCTCAGGCGAAAGAGCGAAGATCCCAGTGAAAACCCTCATGAGCAATAGAATTACTCATTTTTTGTACTCTTTCCCCATAATGTGCAACATATATTCTTGTAGATATAAATGTTTTATGGAAATTATATATATAATTGACAGTTTATTTTGCATATTTTCTAATTTTTCTTTAAGTGTAATTTGTGTAGATTTAGTGGAAATCATTGCATTTTGGCATGTTTTCATCAATGTCCAACTCGGACCTAGCACTTGTAAATTAATGAAGGGAAAAATTTGTAGAGTATCGTTAAAAAGGCACGAAGTCAGATGCCAAGTCCTTTGAAGCGCCTGACTTCCATTCGACATCTAACTATTAGGCGTCTGATTTTCTTTAAGCGCACGCTTCCTATTGTACGATGGAAGGCATATGCTTCCCATTGTATGGTGAAAGGTGCCTGCTTCTCATCATGCAAATTATAGGTGTCTACTTCTTGACTTCTTCAACTACGGTGCCTGATTCTCGTTAGTGTCAAACTTTAGCATGGCTCTATGGTCGACATAACAGAGCGAATGTGTTGATAACCAAGTTGAAAGACTTTTTAGCATCATAATTGAACAAGGGATAATGTCAAAGATGATTCATCACCTATTTTTTAGCTGTTACGTAAATTTATTTTGTAAATTAGACAAATCGAATATCAACCTATTCTAGAAACAGAATACACTGAGATATTCTGATATTTTGCTCGATTCAAGCAAACAACTGTAACAACAAATCATGCATTGATTCGCTATGAAATTGTAATAGGGTTGGCTGCATACTTTATAAATATGCAAGTCACCCCTGAAGAAGACCCTCCCAGACTTGTTATGTGATTTCTCAGTTGCAAATTGTTAATAAAAATCCATGTATTCTTCTTGTAAAAAGTATTTTCTAAGCGTCCAATGACCATTCTACCACGGGAAGAACCTACTGGAAGCATGGGCCCACTTGCAACATATTTCTTCCCTATTTCCTTATTTTTGTGTAATTATTTTCATAGATTAATTTATTTCCAGCATTTCTCCTATTTTTTGTAAATTCCAGCAAGGTAGTTATTTAGAGTTTTCAATCATGTTTCTTAGACTTAGAATAGGTTTATGCATTTAAACATAAACTTCAATGAACATTAAACACCCCCCAAACCATAATCCAAGGGAATCATCTTCGAAGGAGGAATTAAAAGCATAGATTTTGCACGGCTGCTCACAAGACTACGAGCTACCCGGGGTTGACAATTAAATGGAGGCAATTAATTGAACCATAGAAAAACTAACCAATGTTTTGCCCAATATTTGGTACCATTGTTGGGGAGTAGCCATTGTAATTTCTTGTTCTGAATAAAGTTTGTTATAGTAGTTTAGAGTGTTTTCTTCATAAACCTTCATCTGAAACTTTGTATGAGTCCACCTAAGAACATGAAAATAGATGGTCATTTTATCAAAAACAAAGAAGTCATTTCTTAAAATCCTTCCACTTTAGTAGAACCTCAACCTAATACTGAACTCTCACCATATCAATCTCCACCTGTGCATTGGCGAAAACACCCACTATTTGCACAAGATCCCTCTAAAACAATTCAGCAAAATCCCAGAGAAGGATCAGAGATAAGTAGAGTTCAATCTGAGGAGGATCTACTGAATGTTGAACATTGGAAAGCAATGTTAGATGGAACTATCTCAAATGTTGACTTGTCCCTCCTTATGAAGGATAAAAAAATGAATTAGAATCATTGACAACTGCTTTGAATGAAGTAGGGGTAGAAACACCAGTAGTAGGTAGAATGGCAGAAAATCCAGAGGAAAAATCTACTAGTTTTAGTTTTTCAATAAGAGAGGCAAGAGGAGATCACAAGATGAAACACATCTCTCCTGCCCATCTTCCAAATTTTAGAGGACTACCAACAGAAGATCCAAACCTATTTTTGTTTAAATTTGATGTTTTATGTAGATCTATGGATTACACCACAGATCCTTAGAAACTAAAATTATTCCCTTCTACCTTAGATGATTTAGCTTTGACTAGTTCATTAGCTTGGGGGATAAATGAATAACTACCTGGGAACAGTTGAAGAAACTTTTCCTAGATCAGTATCAAGGTTTTGGCAAAGCAAGAGATGCAAGAGAGGAAGTCCTAAACATGACCCAAAAGGAAGGGGAGTTCATGGAAGAATATTGGGATAGGTTTAGCTTCAATCTGCAAAGATCACCCCATTCGAGACTAGGAGATAGGTCCCTAAAAAGTATTTTTCTAAAAGGACTGACAAATTAATCCTTGGAAGCTTTGAACATGATCTCTAGGGGAGACATTTACCAACACCAAATGGATGATATTCAATAATTGTATCAAAAATTTTCAAGAAGAAAGGGTAAATTAACCTCTAAAAATGTTAAGCAGTCAACCACTAACACTAAAATAGAAATAGGCAACATGTTAGAAGACCTTAAGAGTGAGATGTTATCATATCTAGCTCTTCAAATGGATAATCTTCTAATTTAGAGAAATAAGTAAGAGAATGAGGCAGTATTGGCCTGCTTCTATCCTAAATGTAGAGGCAAACATCCCAAAAATGAGCGCCAAGAAAATAAAGTTCGTGTATGTGCTATTTGTAGGAAGGATCATAAAACGAAGCTCTATCCACAATTAATGAAATCAAAAGAGGAACCTAAAGTAGTCGAGGCATACTTCATGGATAATAGGAGGAACTGGAAACAGTCTCTTATGGGTAATAATATGCAATCCAGAGTGTCATCCTATGGAGGTAGTAATTACTAGAATCAAGGTCAAAACTAGCCACTCAACATGGGTTGGTATGGTCAACAACCTTGGAATCCATTTCCCTAAGGATTAAACCTTTATAACCCTTATCCTTAGAACCAATATCAGCGGCATGGGCAATAGTGTAGAAATCAGAATGCTTGGAATCAATATCCATAGCATACTGCTCCAGCTCCACTACAACCAAGTCTTCCAACTTTACCTACTCCAAGACTCCTCAGTTACCAGCACAGCCAACAACAAACTTAAATAAGCATCCAGCCTATCAAATGGAAAATGATATGTACCCTATTTATAATATAAAGGTAGATTGTGATCTTATTCAGTTAAGGTCAGGAAATAAATTAGGTGTAGAAGTCACTCTATAGACACCAAAACAACACCAACCCGATTATGTGACTACAAGCACTGACCGAATTGGCATACATACCCCCTAGGGCAGCCTCCAGAGGTTAAACAGTGGTCCTAACCACTCCCAAATCAGTTTTGGAAGGTCAGAGGTCAATTTGGCACCTTTTAAGCACTTTGCTCCCTATTCGTCCCACCCTGGGATGATTAGAATCCTATTCGTCCCACCCCGGGATGATTAGCAGCAATCGTCCCAGGGTGGGACGATTAGCAGGTTTGACTGGCAAAAAGTCAAGCCTTGATAGATCCGCCACTCAACTTCGCCTTCATTGCATGCAATTGTGAGGAACGGTTTCAAATCTGAGAGAGGGACTTCAGTCAAGCATGCCTTGATCATGGAGGCCCTAAATCAGGGAGGAATCTTCTCTCCCCCAAGAAAGGCATGACAAGCCAAGTGGTGCCCTCGCATGCGCATTCAAAGGAGACCCTTGAGGTCTATAAAATGGTGAGCCTCCTCACCCCAAAAAAAGAATAGAGCTGGAGCATTTGGAGCAATGGAGTGCTACCAAATTATACCCACATTCCCCTTTGTGCTTCTTACATCCCTAATTTCTCTTTTGGAAGAGAGGTTATCGGGTGAACACTAAGAACGCAATCTTGACCCAAAACCCAAGAAATCAGCCACAATCCCACACCAAATTCATCGACACAACCCCCTAGGAGGTTTTGGACCCATCCCAAGTGGATTGGTGTCAAAACCGAGTCCCAAACGATGGGCGTCCTGCCCCGGGCGCCCCCAAACTACTGTAGTCCTAATCGTCCCACCCCGGAGTGATTAGAAATCCATGAATTCTTTCTTCACTATTATTTTTGCATTATGTTCTATTTGGTTTACTTATGCTGTTGTTCAAGTTTCATTTCATTCTGACCTATTTTGACCTTGTTTTTATCATTTTACGCGTTTACTAACATACAGGGAGCGCCTTCAGATACGGGACAATCTGGGTAGAATATGCAAAATATGACCTTCTGGGTCATCCCAAAATGCCCCTTTTTGTCTAACCCCAAGTTTGCAAGAATTTTGGAGGCCTCTGGATAGGACATTTGCAAGGTCGCTTTTGCATGTTTTGTGACAGTCCTAATCGTCCCACCCCGGAGCGATTAGAAATCCATGCATGATTTCCTGACTATTATTTTTGCAATGTGTCTCTCGATGATGTTTCTATGCTTCTATCAAATTTTGAATTCATTATGACATGTTTTGACCATCATTTTGCTATTTTATGTATTCACTAGCCGGAGGCCCTAGGGATTGCATGTTTTCCCTCTATCCGCATATGCTATTAACTATTTGTTATTTCTCTGTGCATAGGATCTCACCACCAGGAACACCGGAGGGGCAGCAAGGAATGATGAACACATGGACACAAGCGGCGACAACCTTTGGCCCGCCCATTTCAAATGTGGGCATGCGGAAGACACTGGAAGCGTACCATCCGTTGATGTAACGAACTGTATCAAACGTTATGAGCCCTAGAAGGGGGACGTATTGTAACTAGATTGAAAGCAACATTAATAAAAGAGGCCCCACTTTTCTTTGTTTGCTAACATCTCGCGTCTTTCCTTCATGCATTGCTTTTCTCGCATTCGTAGGACTTAGCATTTTTATATCAATTTTGTTTGCATCATTAATATGGTACGCCGTCACCCCGCATTCAGATTTCAGTGGTGATCATGGTGGGACCCTATCCCCTACTATTAAGATCAAGTTTTTGATCCAAATTTTGTGGATTCTTTGTAGGTGTTACTCATTCGGGCGTTGGACTGCTACTCGTGCCACCCTGTGACGAATACAGACCTAGAATTCGTGCCACCCTGGGACGAATACGTATTCGTCCCACCCTATGATGAATACAGACCTGCTATTCATCCCACCCAAGGATGATTAGAGCTCTATGCATTTTTTGAGCAGAAACTCAGAGGCATCTGGTTTGGACAGAGAGGAGGTAGGTTTTCTGAACATCCTCTATGTTTTTCTATTTTTTATTTCTGCAGATTTCTATTTTCTTTGCTTTCTTGCAATAAAAAAATAAAAAAAAAACATAGAGTAAATTAAATGGAAGGAACCTAATTAGGGATGCATTCTTCTCTGGTTTTCTTGCATGATACTTGCACCAATGGCAAGTCCTCATCATAGGTGTCAGTTCTAGGTAGGTTTTGTGATTTCCTTCTTGCTGCTAATTGTTTTTGAAAGATTAAAACGTACTTTAAAGCATTGCATTAGTGAAAATCATATTTTGTTGTATGTTTTCTTTCTTTACATGATTAAAAGGAACCACACACACACCACCTAATAAAATTAACATCAAGGAGTTGGTCTTAATACCCCAACACTTGATCAAGACCAACGGTGGATTTCATCACCACCTTGGCTTGGATTTTGCATACATTTACCCTGATCGTGATTGTTGCTAGACGTAAATCCTGATGAAAGCTGACCAAGTGTAATGGGGGTGATTCCCCGTGCATGAGGATAAGTCTTCTATGGTAGGTGTCAAAAATAGAGTGATCCCCCTTTCGTACCGCCTATGTTCCACGTACTGTTCTGCTCTCGCGTACCAATAGTTTCCCTCACGTAAGGGCGGGTATATTGAGAGGTTCGGTATAACGGCCTGGCAATGGTATATTGAAGGGGTGACCATTTTGGAGATACAAGAGCCCTCATTTTGCATGTATAACAAAGTTTCCTTTACAAGATTCACATAACAAAAATCAAACACATTAGACCAGATCTAGGGCACACATTTAATCTGTAAACAAGATAATCATTTCTTTGTTTGTGTGGTCCCCTTTTGTTTGGTATAGCATAAAAAATTGTAAAGGAGATAAAAATATACATATCTTTCTAGAAAAGACCACCACCATGGTGTATACCCATAGCCAAGCCCAATCATGGGCAGAAGTTGCGAAAAGTGTACAAGGAGGCACAAGTCACCTCCGTTATAGCCCCAAGGACTTGGTTATACCACCTTGGCAGCTTGACCCACAACGTGGTCCACACTATGCCACTACAGAAAAGGACTATAGAGGCACCCCTTTGAGGGGCACTCCCATTCAACACAGACCCTCTCAGGAGGAGTACATACATGGGAAGGCCCCCTTAGACACTCATTATGAGTGGCCACTATGCGATGAAGTGCTAGAGCAGCATAGGGTTCATAAGGAGGGACCACATGATTATATCATTCCTCCTCTACCCCTCATTACTGTTAGAACTAATAGGCCAAATCTAGAGCGCAAGGCTCTTCAGATAGGGTGAGCCAACTCTGCCCGTCCCTTTCACATGTACGAAAGGGAGCACGAGGAAAACTAGTATATTCCTCAAGAGCAATACACCGCATGGGAGCAATGCGCCTCCGCACCTGCTAATTATCAAGATCACCTATTGAGGCCGAGCCTCGGGTGAATGTTGCTAACCTCGACAGAGGAAAGTGACCCATAGAGATCTCGGATCACCATGACCGAGATAGATATGTAGGGGAGGCATCTAGGCCTCCTAGACATAAGACGGTGGAACAAATTGACTTGGCATTTGCCAAACATGCCGCCCGCCAAGCGCAAATCATGCAGCTTAGGCAAGATCAACAGTAGTTAGAGCAACTGTATCATCTTAACAAAGAGTGCATTCAGTGCCAGATAGATGAGTTGCTCCATAACACTATGCATGAGAGGATTCCAACCCCTCGCATGCATAGGACAGAAATTTATGAGAGGCACAACCCCTTAGTGCGAGACAGGTCTCCACGACCTTATCAAGTGTTGCCTCCAAGACCTCCTAGACCTGAGCGGGAGGCCACCCCTAGAACCAATGATGGGCGTCTTCCTCGGGCACCCATCCATGTTTATAGGTCATGCCCAAAAACTCCTCAAGAAGCCTATGAGGAATTTGAGCGAGAAGAAGAGCGGGTCGAAATGCCCTACCAAGGCAGGGGGCGCTACCCAGCTACCCCTCCATAGGCCTCAAGTTCCTCGCAATTCACAATGGGAACAAACCAAAGAAGAGGAAATCAAATCCTCTGATGCATACAAAGCATTGCTAGAGCGCTTAGAGTCTATGGAGACCAAGACTTCAAGGCCCCAAAAGCCCACCTTACGCCAACTCCGTAGTCACCCTGTGCATCCTTCAGTTTCGGCACCCCCATACCCCGACCACTTCAAAATGCCTCAATTGGCAATTTTTAGAGGGGATGAGGATGCCCAAGAGCATGTAACAAGGTTCCTGAGTCAATGCTTTGGCATTCAAGACAATGATGCATTGCTTCTGAGAACGTTTATAACCACGTTCGTAGGCCCTACCTCGGATTGGTTTACCCAATTGCCGAAGCATAGCATCAACAATCTAGACCAGCTAGTGGACGCGTTCCTTGAACGTTTTGCCTTCAACACCAAGAAGAAGGCATCCTTAAGTGACCTAGCTGGCCTTAAGCAGTATGATGATGAGACCATAGCCGCTTATGGGAATCGATGGAGGACATTGCTTTCAAAGCTACCTTACCTCCCTCCCATGGCCGACATGACTCAGATGTTTTCAAAGAGTTGCATAAGGTCGATCTCCATGCTATTGTAGCTACAGCAATATGCCACCCTAGAAGAAGCCCTGGCGCAAGCCAGGATAATTGAGGAGATCAAAATTCAAGACGGTGAGATTGCCAAGCCGCGCAAGAAAGAGTGGACCAAAAATGCCAAAACTGGGCCCACGCAACCGAAACCCACCATGGTCAATCAGGTTGCCATAACTGTACCATCGCCTGCACAAATGACACAGCCCCCAAAGGCTAATTATCAGGTAGTTCCTCTTGCTAACTATGAAAAGGAAAATCACAAACAAGAGCAAAATCAGCAGCGTCGCCCTAAGCGACAATTCACACAATTCACGAAGTCTAGAGACTCCTTGTTTGACCGCTTGTTCATGGCAAACCTGATAAACTTGCAGGAAAGTCGACCCATAGACCCCAACGCGCCAAAACCCAAGGGCTATAGGGAAGATTTATATTGTAGATTCCACCGAAAGAAAGGACATGACATCTTCGCTTGTTGGAAATTCAAAAACTTGGTGCAAGACTTGATAGACAACAAAACGCTCATGGTAGATAATCCCGTAGCGCTGAGCAACCAACAGATGGAAGTCTTCAAAGACCCCCTGCCTGCCCATGATGCAGGCAAAGAATTTACAAGTGAATGAGGTAACACAAGACTGCCCCATGCAGGGATACGTAGGGATGATAAGCATCGTGACACGGAACAAAAGATACCCAAACACGGCTGCACCCGTTGCAGCTACAGGAGATGTTCCATCAATGTCACAACCCCCACAACACCCTACACAACCTCCCCCACCTAGACCAGTGGCCATGATTCGGACTAAGCTTACTCAAAGTTTAAGGACCACGTCGGCTAGGCTCTCCATCTATGAGCTCATCCAACAATCACCGCCCCATCGGGAGGCTCTGATGGAGATACTCAAAGCCATTGAGCTACAGCCCCAAGAACCCAATTCTTTCAACAACTTTGTGGGACATGTGAGACAATGCACAGAACCAGTCATAACCTTCAGGGAAGATGAACTAAAATTGGTGACTAGTGATATGGTGGATCCACCCCTGCACGTCATCGCGCGGGTCAATGGGATTCCATTCAAGAGGGTGTTGGTGGACACTGGCTCGTCCAACAACATAATCACGACAGTGGCATTAAAACATCTTAAGTTGCCAGCATCCCACATTGTGGCATCCACCTACACTCTTCGAGCATTCAACGACGCGTTATGCTCGACGGTTGGCACAATTGTCCTGCCCATCCAAGTAGGACAAAAGACCATTCCTACGTTGTGTCACATCCTTGAGGGTGAGATGGCCTACAATATCTTGCTAGGCCGGCCTTGGATCGGGGACATGAAGTGTGTCCCTTCGATAGCCCATCAATGCCTCAAATACACATACGAAGGGCAAGTACATGTAGTCCCAATAGACTTAGAGCCCTTTAAGTTTTGCAATGCGGTGCAGCTGATGCCACAATCGACCCTCCCATCGACACATTTGGACTTTCAATTGAATCCATCCACTCAAGGTCCGATTCCACCTACATCCCCGCTGTTGAGTCCCTCAAGTAACCGACCTAGCCCATCTTCATCATCTGTCCCTTCACCAACAATGCCACCTATGGTGGCCACACCGAAGGACAATGGGAAGAAGCCCCTAGAGGAGGCACCACCATTAGTCTCAACCATCTCTACCGAGGAGGTGCCCAACCGAATGGAAGTCGAGACACCTGATTCACCCAACATGGAGTGGACTCGGGGAGAACTCCCATTCCCTCCCCCTCAACCGTCGATGATTACCATTGAAATGGCCAATACGGGCCTGGGGGAGTACCTAGTGTAGAACATTGTGGCAACACCCACACTCGAATCCATGCAAGACATGGGGAGACCTCGCCTCCCCATCGGCACTATCATCCCTTTAGGTTACCCACCAAATCAGACCAACTTTGTATATGGGGGCCTCGAGAATGGCCTTGAACCCTACCTACAAGAGGAAGAGGATGAAGAGCCATTTGTTGAGAATGTTGATTATCTGTCCAACCCAGACTTCGCCTTGAAATACCTAGACCAATGTAATTGGCATGGATATGGATTGGGCAGATATGAACAAGGAATGCGCACTCTTTGTCAACCAAGATACCAGATGCCATATGATAAATCAGGAGTAGGGTTCAACCACCCTTTGCCCCTCGACATCTTGGTAGAAACCATGCAAGGCCTAGGTCTAGGCAATAGGGATGGGTTGGCACAAGATCCATATGCCAATCCCAACACAACATACACATTGGGGGACTATCTCCCATTGTTAACAACAAACCTTGTTGACCTCAACAACCCCTCCCCTTTGATCGAGAAAGGGGAAAGTTCAAGGGATAACCTCCAAGAGGGATATGAACAAGATCAAGGAGAGTCTTCGGAAGATGAGTCGGATTATGAGGTAGCACCTTGGGACCCATTTGAGTCCGATAGCAATCACTCGCAAGTGACGCCCATTGACGACTATCAGGAGGACTTCATGGCAATGTTCCCCTTTAATGTTCCAATCGGGCAATTGCCACCTCAAGAGAATCCAGCCCTCCCACAGAGAGCGGAACAACCCAGAAGGGGCCAAATCAACATGCTCAAACAAAATGAGCCTCCCATGCCGGCCATAAGGCCAAGTGATCAAGAAACGCCTAGTGGGAGGCTATACCAGCCAAAGGGGCACACAGTTGTCGGAGCCAATGAAGGCCTATGGATCTTCGATAGTGACTATGAGGATGAGACTGAGATGGCATATCTCAACCATATGAGGCAACAAGAATACCCCATAGACATCGATGATATGTTCGAACATTTAAATATGGGACCAAGGCATAGGTGGCATTTAAACCAAGCACAGTTAAACCAAGTGCTTCATCCACCACTTTGGGCATACAGAGAGCACCTCCCACCTAGAGACCCTATAGGGCCACCAGTGCCAAGGGTAGACCCTATCCTTCTATCCACACATAGGGCCGATCCTTTTGTGCTAGTACCCACAGAGCCAGATCCGAGGCACAAGGATCACCAAGAATGTCTGAATCAACACCCACATGGTAATGGAGACCAAATTCATTCCATCAACATGATCTCCATTGATTTAACCGCCCCCATCCACAACCCAGCCGATCCAACATGACCATTGTATCTAGACCTAGATGCCATAGACTGGGATCATGTTGACTCACCACCATCCCCATTAGAGTATTGGCCTTGCGGTGAGATGTTTCATTTCACCCCAGGACAGACTCAGGATATCTTCCATGTTGAAGAGGAACCCGACGTTCCCAACGTAGATCTAAATTCAGTGAATGATATCCACCTGATCCCAACTCCACACCAGTTGGAGGATGGATCCCACATGTCAGTCGAAGAGACGATTGACGTAGACATCGGTTCTGATCAAATGAATCCATAAATCATCAAGCTGGGGGTAAGTCTATCCCCCGAAGAGCAAGCCGATTACATTGCCCTTCTCAAAGAGAAGAAGGAGGTTTTTGCATGGTCCTACAAAGACATGCTGGGGCTAGACCCGTAGCTAGTCACGCATAATCTAACACTTGATCCGACAGTCAAGCCAGTCAAGCAAAAGCTACGTAAGATGCACCCAACAGTGGCCTTAATGGTCAAATATGAGCTACAAAAGTTGTTGGATGCATAGTTTGTCATCTGCATGGATTACCCACCATGGCTGTCCAACATGGTACCCATCAAGAAGCCGGACGGGAGGATTCGCATATGCATCGATTTTTGAGATTTAAACAAAGCGAGTCCCAAGGATGATTTCCCCTTGCCTAGCATCGACGCATTGGTAGATGCTACAGCAGGCCACGAAATGCTTTCCCTCATGGATGGTTTCTCGGGATACAACCAGATTCGTATCAATCCCGATGATCAACTAAAAATGGCGTTCACGATGCCTTGGGGGACATTTTGTTATAAGGTCATGCCCTTTGGCCTTAAAAATGTTGGCGCCACCTACCAACGCGCTATGACATACATCTTCCATGATCACATGCATAAAACTTTGGAAGATTATATGGATGATTTGTTGGCCAAATCTCTTTTGCGCCAAAATCATCTCGATGACTTACGCAAGATCCTTGATCGCCTCATCGAACACAAAGTTAGGCTAAACCCCAAGAAGTGCGTATTAGGCATTACATATGGAAAACTCTTGGGTTTCATAGTCTCAAAATGAGGCATCGAGGTAGATCCAAATAAAGTCAAGGCAATCCTTGAGATGCTTCCCCCAACCACCATCAAGCAGCTCAGAAGCTTGCAGGGTAAGGTCGCGTCAATCAAGCGCTTCATAGCACAGTTATCTGACAAGTGCCGACCCATGAATAAATTATTACACAAGGGGGTAGCATTTCATTGGGATGACGAGTGCCAGTCAACCTTCGATGACATCAAACAATACTTGGCTTCGCCACCAGTATTGGCACCACCTAGACCAGGAGTGTCATTCTACTTATACATCTCAGCTACTGAGGTGGCACTGGGCGCCATGCTAGCCCAAAAAAATGAATTACATAAAGAACAGGCTAATTATTATCTTAGCCGCACCTGGTCAGTTATGAACTTAACTATGCATACGTTGAGAAGCTATGCTTGGCAGTGGTATTTGCCACCAAAAAGCTATGCCATTACATGCTGAGCAATACGACGTATGTTGTGTCTAAGGAGAATCCATTGCGGTACATGATGAGTCGTACTTATCATAGTAGTCGCATGGCGAAATGGATCATGTTGTTGATGGAGTTTGACATCGAATTCATTGGACAAAAGTCCATCAAAGGTCAAGTCATCGCCGATCAACTAGCAGAGGCTCCTCTCGAAGATGATCAGCCTCTGACCGTAGAGCTACCCGATGATGGGGTCTTCCATGTCTCAGAATCGCCAGATTTTGATGAGCCTGAGTCACAAGCCGACATAACCTTATTTTTTGATGGTTCTAAATGTGAGCAAGGGGGTGGCACGGGAATCATATTTTTCACACCGCAAGGGGCTCCAATGCCTTTATCATTTAAACTTGATTTCCCGTGCACCAATAACAATGTTGAATACGAAGCCTTGCTCATAGGTCTTCAGACAACCATCACCATGAACATCAAACGCTTGAATATCTTTGGTGATTCGCTGTTAATTGTCAACCAAGTGAAAGGGGTATTCCAATGCAAATGCCCAGTTCTGCAGGCCTACAAAGCCCTTGTGGATAAATTCTTGGCAAAGCTTGAATGGTACGACATCGAGGCACTCCCTCGATCATCGAATCATTTTGCGGACACTATGGCCTCCTTGGGGTCACTAATCCCGCAAGACCCTTCTCGGTGAGATGACAACCATTCAAGTCAAAACACTATCGTAATCTACGATGGAGAATGCAAGCTCTGACATAACGCCAGGAATCCAGATTGAACCATCTCAGGATAGGTTCTCTCGAATCCATGATAGTCTGAATCATGCCAACTAGGGGTCTTTGTTCTCCCCAACCCCTCTTAATAGCAACACAACGCTATTTCTACAAGTTCTTTCCCGCTCAACTTTTGCTAGGGACGAACTTCAAGAGGGATCGATCATTCATACCATCGAGGTTTTTGATCAACAGGATTGGTACACACCCATAAGAGACTATCTCAAGTTAGGTAGCCTCCCACTTGGATTGTCGCACGCCATAAAAAGATCATTCAAACAGAAAGTGGCAAAACATGTCTTGCTAGGAGACATTTTGTACCATCGAAGCTACGAAGGAATCCTCCTCCGTTGCTTGGACCAGCAAGAGTCCACTTGGGTGATCACCCAAGCGCACGATGGTACATGCGATGGCCACTTCAGCGGTATGGCCATCGCAAAGTGCATTCTTTGCATGGGCTATTATTGGCCATATTTAGAGCGAGATTGTTGTGCATATGTGCGAAAGTGCGTGAAGTGTCAACACCATGCTAACTTGACACACGTACCTTCTCAGGCCTTGCAGCCGATCCAATCGGCTTGGCCATTTTCATAGTGGGGCTTAGATCTCATCGAAAAGATCTCCCCTACATCGTCAGGTCATCACACGTTTATCATAACGGCCACAGAGTACTTCACTAAGTGGGTGGAAGCAATTTCGCTTACCTCTACGACTAGGCCCCGCATTGCGGAGTTCATTTTACATAACATCATATGTCATTTTGGTATTCCATCCAAGATCATCTCGGATAATGGGACATCATTTAAGAACAAAGATGTGCGTGCTTTGACAACAAAGTACAAAATTTAGCATAGTTTTTTGACACCCTATTATCCGCAGGCAAATGGGCAAGCAGAGGCGTCAAACAAAATGCTAGTTGCCATCCTTAAAAATATGGTCATAGATAATCATAAGGATTGGCACATCCAAATACCACTTGCCCTATGGGCTTATCGCACTAGCATTCGGACGCCCACTGGGGCAACTCCATTTTCGCTAGTGTATGGCTCCGAGGCAGTCATGCCTCTCGAGTTGGAAATACCCTCCCTATGCATATCAATGCAAGAGTTCATCGATGATGACACTGCACGGTAGGCCCGGTTAGACCAGCTTACGTTACTCGATGAATGACGCGTCAATGCTCTCGAGCATTTACGTATCTATCAAGAGCGACTTAAGAAAGCATACAACATGAAAGTTCACCTGAGGGACTTTCAGGTTGGTGACCTAGTCTTAAAAGAGAACCAACAAAATTCTAACTTGCCACCCCATTTAAGGGACAAGTTCATGGCAAATTGGTTAGGTCCTTATGTAATCGATAGTAAAATAGGACCTGGAACATACCGGCTCACCTCTCTTGAAGGAATCAAGGAACTAGAACCCTTGAACATCAGTCATTTGAGGCCATTCAACATTTAGAGAGCCATAGCCCAACCCAAAAGCTCCAAGGATTCCCACAATCGCTTGGTCAACCTAAAACTCCCCAAAGGTATCCATAATCCCTTTGGTCAAACCAAAAGCCCCAAGGATTCCCACAATCGCTTGGTCAACCTAAAATCCCCAAAGGTATCCATAATCCCTTTGGTCAAACCAAAACTCCAAGGTTCACAAGAATCCTTGGTCAACCTAAAATCCCCAAAGGTATCCTAATCCCTTTGGTCAAACCAAAAAGCCCCAAGGGATTCCCACAATCGCTTGGTCAACCTAAAATGCCCCAAAGGTATCCATAATCCCTTTGGTCAAACCAAAAGCTCCAAGGATTCCCACAATCGCTTGGTCAACCTAAAATGCCCCAAAGGTATCCATAATCCCTTTGGTCAAACCAAAAGCTCCAAGGGTTCTCACAATCGCTTGGTCAACCCTAAAACTCCCCAAAGGTATCCATAATCCCTTTGGTCAAACCAAAAGCTCCAAGGATTCCCACAATCGCTTGGTCAACCTAAAAAACCCCAAAGGTATCCATAATCCCTTTGGTCAAACCAAAAGCTCCAAGGGTTCCCACAATCGCTTGGTCAAAAACAAATATTCAAAAAACACCAGATAATCAAAAATAACAAAAAATTGCATCTCACTTTCATGCATATTCTTAAAAATCAAAACACAAAAAGAAAAAAAACTGCATTAGGCATCGCATACATACATTGCATATTTGCTGGTCATACATGTCAAAAGCACCATAGACTGTAATTACTCGACAATTCCATCATTTTCCAAATTCAATCCATTTTGTAAAAAGATCCATAAAAAATAACGCCCTTCGCATTTTTGCCATATCATAGTCAGTTGTCTTCTAATGTCTTTAGGGTTTTTCATCATTCAACTGTCTTTAGATTTCTAGTCAAATGTTGTACAAAGTCAGACCGATTTTTACAAGGTAGAGTTTTACTTGGATCACGCCTTGTTACATAGCATCCCAACACAAGCTTAAAACACATAAAAATTCCCAAGTTGTGTGAATGCAAGATGAAACCTACAAAGCAGTCTAGGGTACCATAGGTGAAATGTTATCCTGCTCATCCCCCTATGTGAATGGTTCAAGAATGCTGAGAATTGACAAAAGGACAAGCTCTTCCCCATCCAATTCCCCACAATAAATAGTGGTTTTCACCACTATCAAAAATTCCAAACACCTTTGGTCCCCAAAGTCGTAAGGATTCATACTACACCCCGAGAAGGATGGGTAGTCATCCCCAAGGCCTAAAAGGATCAATACCATCAAAAATCCCAAAACACCTTTGATCCCCAAAGTCATAAGGATTCATACTACACCCCTAAGAAGGATGGGTAGTCATCCCCAAGGCCTAAAAGATCAATGCCATTCCAAAGAAAAATTCCCAACCACCTTTGATTCCCAAAGTCATAAGGATTCATACTACACCCCTGAGAAGGATGGGTAGTCATCCCCAAGGCCAAAAGGATCAATGCCATTCACAAGCCAAAAACCCACGAGCTCAACTTTGAAATCAAAATTCAAAATCTAAATCCTCAAAAGGCAACAATAAAAATAACAGTGGTTATCACCACTACTCAAACCCCTTGCTCAAAAAAAAAAAAAATAAATAGTGATTTTCATCACTATGTATGAGAGCAAGTATCCCAACAAGTTGAGCAACCGAAAGACGCCTGAGCTTGAATCCCTAGAATTCTCAGCATTCGAAAAACCATTTAGGTGATCCTCATTACGGGTTTGGTGGATAGCCTACCTGGCAATGGCGGTATCCTAAACGCATGATGATATGTCTATCACATTAGCTTTGCATATGTGTAGACCAATGTTTGCATGTGGATGAGCTAGCTTATGGTATCCTAGATTGCACCATAGATTAATCTTACTAAATACAACAAAGGAGTTAGTGGAGCTAATTAGGTGATCCTCAATACAGGTTTGGTGGACAGCCTACCTGGCACTAGCGGTATCCTTATGAATACCACATAAACGAACTCAATCGCACACACAGGGATGTGAAATAACTTGGTCAAACTCAAGTCTGATTCGTACCTTGTTCGAAAGTCTTGTAAGATAATGTACAATCTTGATTAGTTAGTTAAAGCATCTGAGTCTCAAAAAACCTTAACTACATTTTAAAACAATTGTTGTACATTTCATTACTTACATCACCATCAAAAAATACAAAACAAAAATTACAAATGCAAAGTTATTCCATAAAGCAATCACATAGTACAGAAAGCCAATTAATCCTGTATAGTCTATGGTGCCATCGCCTGTATACCAACAAATCATTCCATCCATTCCATATGCATACATCTATATCATATAGCTAACATCATCCGTAGTCATAATAGCATATGCATACATCAACATAAATAAAGGTGCATAAAAAACAATAAACCATGACAAGCATATCATCAAACCAAAAATGAGTCATGTATATATATCGAGTCAAAATGCCCTCAAGCTACAATAAGAAGGTCCTCTGACCTCACAAAAAACCAAAAACTCAAAATCCCCAAAGCCTAGGGAGTCGGCCACCATGATCACGCAGGATCGGTGCGACTGGAACTACCCCCAGTAGTATGGGTCCTATGGGACCTCTCAGGGCGGCTGCTGCTAGCCCGCGCACCATGCCCACCAATGCTACCCTCATCCAGCCGCCTACGATGAGAAGATGCAGACTGCTCAGTCTCACTGCCTCTCGTGCGACGTGATGAACCACCTCCATCGAGATCAGGTAACTGTCCACCAAGGCGGACAACCTCTATCTCCAACTCTACCCGATACCGCCCCCACTCCACATCTCGTCGATGATACACAGCCAATGCGTTGTCCCTCGTGCCAACTGAGCCCGTAGGAGATCCCTCTCATCTCTTCTCCTCCTCCCATCTTCGCAAAAGATCCTCCAATCATGCTATCTCAGCATGAAACCTAGCCTCCACATCCCCTGGGATAGCCTACGGCATGGGCACCTCCGGGACGACCTACTGCTTCGACACCCACTGCTCTGGGACATCCTATACATCCGGCTGCTCTGAAACCCCCGCATCATCTCCATCACCAGTGAAGTCATCGACCTCCACCATGTCTGCATCATCAAGAGGAGCCCCCAACCCTCCATCGATGCCTCTGCATCCCCACCTCCTACTACCGCATCCGTGCCCCCTAGAGGCCCCTCACCCCACCATCGCCGCATAGTCCACCATCGGTCATACTCTATAGTTACCCCGACATCGTCCACATTGGGTACATCAATAACTACATCAGACCCCTCACCCAACGGCTCAATGATCGGCCAGACTAGGGTCCTCTCATCCCCATGCATCGATAGATCAAGGGATCACCAAGAAATCCTTGGTGCACCCCAAACTACCATGTCACCCGAACATACGAGAAGTACTCCTGCTCTGTCCCATGATGCCCAATCAGCCACCTACCCCTATGCACCCGTCGAAGCCACTCTCCAGCCTCAAGCCAGGCTGGACAGTCTCGTACGATCGCCAGAACACCTGCCCTGGCACTAAACAAGAGAAGGCATCAGTATAGTGCCCTACGGCACCTACCCATCATCGACTCTACCCATGCTCCTCTGACCTCTGCCATAATGTGGCATATCCAATCTCTCGATCCACCATCTCACCTCGGGTGGTCCAAGGCAAACCCTACGGCCGCTCCACAGCTATGTGCTGCCACCCCCAGCACTGCAAAAGATAGCTGCACCCGATCCCCTTTCACCTTCGATAGTGGACCTCGTACAACTCATCATACAACTATGCCAGCAACGTCTGACCCCACCTCATAATCAATGGAGCTGAGGTAGGACACTCCACCAAACTGAAAACCAACTCCAATAGGTTCCAAGGGAACCTCACACCTAAGGAGTCAGGAAGCAGCATATTGGAAATGAGGGCCATGAGTAAAGCATGCCTCACCCCCAATACGCCCTTCTCCAGCCACCACCGCACCAGAATACCGCCTATATGGCAGTCAGCCTCTGCCCTCTCCATAGGCCTATCCACCCCCCTCTCCCCCGCTGAACCAAAACATCATGTCAGTACTATTGTCCGTTTGTCCCGATGGGTCATCCGGATGGGCAACCCATCTATCAAAATCTATAGAATCCGATATACGTCCTCCAAAGTAACATCATCTCCCCTATTGGGAGATGAAAGGTGTTGGTGCGGGGATCCCACAAATTGATCAGGGCAGTCAAATATGCTCGATCCCCCACCACAGGCTCCAAACGCGTCACCTGCTTGAGCCCAAGGGCATCAAGCCACTCCCAATCCGCAACTGTCAGTGCATCCGGGCATCAGAGAACACAGTCGGCTAGCGGTGCCGACTCCTCACAACCTAAAACACAATAAAACAAAAAAACAAATTAGGGTTTCATTACCTTAATATAAACAAAACAATATCAAAAAAAAAAAGAAAAAAAAAAATAAAAAAAAACAAAATACACAATCAAATAAACTATACAAAAACAAATACAAAACAAAAAAAAAAACATAACAAAATAACAATCAAATAAACTGTACAAACAAAAAACAAAGTATAGAAAAACTGTACAACAAAAGTACAGATCAATCAAATAAACTATACAATCAAAAACAAAAACAAACAAATCAAACAAAAAAAAACAAAAATCATACTAGGGTTTTTAACCTTAATGTGAACTAAAAAAACAAATATAAAACATAAAACTCATACTAGGGTTTTTAACCTTAAGTGTGAACAAAAAAAAAATCAAACAAAAACATCAAATTCATAGTAGGGTTTTTAACCTTAAAGTGTGAACAACAAAATCAAATAAAACACAAAATCTATATTCGGGTTACAACCTTAATAAGACAAAAACAACAAAAAATAACGCTCATAAGCATTTTATATGTGCATTTTAAAAATTCATATAAAAAAAAAAATAACACAAAGGAAGGAACATCATACCGGTCTCGCCTCGGCTCCTCCACTCGAAGATCCGGTCCTCGCACTCATGATGTCCATGAAATCTCGATAGCTCCGCTACGCAAACTCGCACTCCTCCTCACTGCTCCAAATAGCCAAGAAAAAATTGTTGCAAATGAGCCCAAAACCTAGATTTGGTCTTTTTATAGGTTGTTAGGCCTGTAATCGTTCCACCCTGGGATGAGCACTCTAGTTAGCGCTCATCCCACCCTGGGACGATTACCAAATTGCTATTCATCCCACCCTGGGACGATTACAGAGCAAAAAATAAAGCAACAAAAACTGCATCCAAAAAATGCACCAAAAATAACAATAAACCTACCGAACAAAGGTGCCTTTGCACCTGACATTCATGGCATGCAAAACCGACATCGAGGTCACAAATACTCACTATCCTACTCCCTAAGAAGGCTAGCATAGCCGGACCGCTCCACGGGAAGGAGGATTTTTGATAATTTCTACCCTAATAGGCGTCAAGAAAAGGGTCAAAACCCACCAAAAATAGGTCCGATTGTTGGAAAACTGCATAAGCGTTCAAAGAAAAACAATTGAAGGCACCCTTACAAACGTCATCTTGGGTCAAGCGACTCATCACTTTTCTCATTTTGGTCATTCCCTCATCGATTCGTCGCTTGAGGGGGTAGTCACACTTAGTCACCAAATCAACAAATACACACCCAATCAAGGAAATGGCATGCATTCAAAGAATCATTGACAAAGACAATCACGCTCCTGCTTGGGGCAGCAAACAAGCAATAATCACAAGTTGAACAAACACTTGGCATTCTAGAAGCATGAAGACAAGGTTCCTCAGACAAAAGGTTGCGCCCTTTGCCTATTCATGACTGAACAATGTCCAAGATCAAGTACACCTCACCGAAAAAGGTTACACTTGAGTTAAGCTCCTTAGCTCGTCAGAAGCAAGGATTCAAGAATGCGTGCCCTTTCCATACTTGGGGCATCAAAATTTGGTTAGGTTACTAAGAAACCCTAATCATTAAGTGCTTTGGTCATCTATTTTTGCTCAGCACTGCGCCACACACAACGCATCCCAAAAAGGGGCATCTGTAGACACCAAAACAACACCAACCCGATTATGTGGCTACAAGCACTGACCGAATTGGCATACATACCCCCTAGGGCAGCCTCCAGAGGTTAAACAGTGGTCCTAACCACTCCCAAATCAGTTTTGGAAGGTCAGAGGTCAATTTGGCACCTTTTAAGCACTTTGCTCCCTATTCGTCCCACCCTGGGACGATTAGAATCCTATTCGTCCCACCCGGGACGATTAGGCAATCGTCCAGGGTGGGACGATTAGCAGGTTTGATTGGAAAAAAGTCAAGCCTTGACAGATCCGCCACTCAACTTCACCTTCAGAGCATGCAATTGCGAGGAACGGTTTCAAATCTGAGAGAGGGACTTCAGTCAAGCATGCCTTGATCATGGAGGCCCTAAATCAGGGAGGAATCTTCTCTCCCCCAAGAAAGGCATGACAAGCCAAGTGGCGCCCTCGCATGCGCATTCAAAGGAGACCCTCAGGTCTATAAAATGGTGAGCCTCCTCACCCCAAAAAAAGGATAGAGCTGGAGCATTTGGAGCAATGGAGTGCTGCCAAATTATACCCACATTCCCCTTTGTGCTTCTTACATCCCTAATTTCTCTTTTGGAAGAGAGGTTATCGGGTGAACACTAAGAACGCAATCCCGACCCAAAACCCAAGCAATCAGCCACAATCCCACACCAAATTCATTGACACAACCCCCTAGGAGGTTTTGGACCCATCCCAAGTGGATTGGTGTCAAAACCAGGCCCCAAACGATGGGCGTCCTGCCCTCGGGCGCCCCCCAAACTACTGTAGTCCTAATCGTCCCACCCCGGAGTGATTAGAAATCCATGAATGCTTTCTTCACTATTATTTTTGCATTATGTTCTATTTGGTTTACTTATGTTATTGTTCAAGTTTCATTGCATTCTGACTTGATTTGACCTTGTTTTTATCATTTTACGCGTTTACTAACATACAGGGAGCGCCTTCGGATACAGGACAATCTGGGTAGAATCTGCCAAATATGACCTTCTGGGTCATCCCAAAATGCCCCTTTTTGTCTAACCCCAAGTTTGCAAGAATTTTGGAGGCCTCTGGATAGGACATTTGCAAGGTCGCTTTTGCATGTTTTGTGACAGTCCTAATCGTCCCACCCCGGAGCGATTAGAAATCCATGCATGATTTCCTGACTATTATTTTTGCAATGTGTCTCTGATGATGTTTCTATGCTTCTATCAAATTTTGAATTCATTATGACATGTTTTGACCATCATTTTGCTATTTTATGTATTCACTAGCCGGAGGCCCTAGGGATTGCATGTTTTCCCTCTATCCGCATATGCTATTAACTATTTGTTGTTTCTCTGTGCATAGGATCTCACCACCAGGAACACCGGAGGGGCAGCAAGGAATGATGAACACATGGACACAAGCGGCGACAACCTTTGGCCCACCCATTTCAAATGTGGGCATGCGGAAGACACTGGAAGCGTACCATCCGTTGATGTAACGAACTGTATCAAACGTTCTGAGCCCTAGAAGGGGGACGTATTGTAACCGGATTTAAAAGCAACATTAATAAAAGAGGCCCCACTTTTCTTTGTTTGCTAACATCTCGCGTCTTTCCTTCATGCATTGCTTTTCTCGCATTCGTAGGACTTAGCATTTTTATATCAATTTTCGTTTGCATCATTGGTCTGGCACGCCGTCACCCCGCATTCGGCTTTCACACTCCTATTATAGAAGAATAGGAACCAGTAGAAATAGAGAAAGGAGAATCACCCCTTATAGAAGAGGTAGAAGAAGAATCAACACCTATACATAACAAATAAGAGGTTCCACCTTTTCCACAAAGGTTGCAGGAACCCAAGAAGCCAATACAAATAGAGTTACAAAAACTCCTCATAGTTGGATTCATCTATCCTATTTCAGATAGTGAGTGGGTATTACCATTAGTGGTGGTGCCCAAGAAGAATGGAAAATGGAGAATTTATGTTGATTACAGGTTGTTGAACAAAGCAACCAAAAAGCACCACTTCCCCTTACCATTTATAGATCAAGTCCTTGACATCTTAGCAGATAATAAGTACTTTTCTTTTATGGATGGTTTCAGTGGATATAATCTGATCCAAATAGGGGAGGCAGATCAAGACAAAACCACATTCACTTGTCCATGGGGGATATTTGCTTACCGAGTCTTACCATTTGGCCTATGCAATGCACCTGCTACCTTTCAAAGGGTAGTTCTTAGCATTTTTTCACATATTATTAGAGAGGCTATGGAAGTATACATGGATGATTTCACTGTATATGGTGAGACTTTTGAAATTACCACAAAAAATCTTGGAAAAACACTTAAATATTGTGAGGAAACTAACCTGTCCTTAAGCAATGAGAAATGATATATGTTGATGCAGGAAAAGATAGTTTTAGGATATCACCTTTCTATAGATGGGATCAAAGTAGACAGAAATAAATTTTAAGTCATCCAAACTCTGCCTACTCCCAAAACACAAAAGGACATTCGTAGTTTCCTAATCAGCTGGTTACTATAGAAGGTTTATATCATAATTTAGAAAAACTGCTAAACCTCTTACTACATTATTAGCAAAAGATGTAGAGTTTGTCTGGATTAAAGAATGTGAACAAGCATTCAACACCCTGAAGGAAAAACTGATTACTACTCTTGTACTGAGAGGTCCAAATTGGACCATACCTTTTCACATATATTTTTATGCATCTAACAATGCAATAGGCTCATTATTGGGACAGAAATATGGTGATGATTTTTATGTCATCTATTATGTTAGTAAAAACCTTATAGGTGTTGAATTAAATTATACTATCACAAAGAAAGAGTTTCTTACAGTAATACATGCTCTTAACAAATTATGTCATTATATTACAAGTTATTAGGTATTTTTGCACTCTAACCACTCAGTAATCAGATACTTAACAAACAAACCTGGGATTAGTGGTAGAATTATTATATGGCTATTGCTATTGCAGGAATTTGATGTGACAATAGTAGACAAGCCAGGAAAAGACAATGTGGTAGCTGATTTTTTGTCTAGATTAACACCTCCAGACTATGCAACTACAGAAGATCAATTTCCAGATGAGCATTTGTTTGCTCTAAATGATTAGATACCTTCGTACACATATATGGCTAATTATTTAGCCACTAGTAGAGTATCCCCTGCACATTTACCTCGTGAAAAATAGACTTTAATTAAGAAAAGTGTAGATTTCTCATGGATTGATGGGTGCCTGTTTAAGATATGACCTAATCAAATCATGAGGATATGTGTTGCTAGAAAAGAAATAATTGAAATACTAAAGTCTTGCCATGATGAACCTTGTGGTGGCCATTTTGTAGGAAAAAGGATTGCATATAAAGTGTTGTAGGATGGTTATTACTGACCCTCACTATTCAAAGATGCAGCCAAGCATGTGAGTCAGTGTGATCAATGTTAGAGGATGGGAAGACCTACTCTCAAAGATGAGATGCCACTCCAACCACATGTTCACATTGAACCATTTGATAAATAGAGGATGGACTTCGTAGGACCTATTAATCCGTAGTGAGGAGGTAAGAGGTATATCCTAGTTTGTACTGACTATGTGACAAAATGGGTTGAAGTATAGGCTTTGCATGATTTAAAGGAGAAAAATGTAGCATACTTCTTGTATTCAACATTTTTTACAAGTTTTGGGTCCCAAGGGAGATCACAATAGATCAAGGGCCTCATTTTACTTCAAGGATGATCCAAGAACTCATGCAACAATACAAAATCAGGCATAACAAAATCAATCCCTATCATCCACAGGCAAATGGGCAAGTTGAGGTAACCAATAGAGAATTATAAAATATCCTAACAAAGATAGTACAACAACATAGGAAAGACTGGGCTACTAGATTACCAGAAGCAGTATGGGCCTACAGGACCACCTAGAAGACTACTACTGGTTTCACACCATTTTAGTTAGTCTATGGGAAAACAACCATGATGCCTATAGAGTTTGAAGTTAAAACACTTAGGACTACTATAGAATTGAATATCAATCTGGATGATGCACAAAAATATATAATTCAACAACTTAATCAACTAGATGAATACCGCCTTGAGGCTCTACAAAAAACAAAGATCATTCAGAAACAAAGGGCCAAGTGGCATGACCGCCACACTAGGCTAAAGCAACTTAAAGTGGGAGAATGGGTATTACTCTATGATTTTTGATTATAGGAAATGAAGGGCAAGCTCATGCAATGTTGGATGGGGCCATATGAAGTAATTGAAATCATCAATAATGGGGTTGTAGGAGTTAGAATAATAAATGGCAACAACATTACATTGACAGTCAATGGCCACCGCCTGCGTCTATACTATGTGTCTAAAGCATACATGATTGAGTCTAGATTAGGTATGGGGGAAACCCTAGTTGATTCTGATTTTATCTTGAGTTAGTGAGATGTGGACCTAGTCCACATAGTCCCAAAGACAATTATTCTTTTATTTTTTTTCTTTTTTTAGTTGTGTTTTTGTTTTGCAGGAACAATATTCTTTGTGCAAATGTTAGGCAGTCTGGGAGACTTAGGCCTAACAAGAATAGGATCCATGAACCTGCACTTTTCAATATTTCTAGAATAATTTGCTTGCAGTAGGAGTAGTTAGTCCCCATTCAAAAAGGGGAATACTAAACCTGAACCTGCACAAGAGTGTTTAGATTGGTCTTTTTGGACAATAAAACACTCAACTACCGATTCAGGGGCAAATGCTAATCTTGTACTTATTTTTCAATCAGAAGCACTAAAAAGGCTTGATCAACTTGATAGTGCATATACAAGGACAAGTCAACACATGTTGAATAAAATAAAAGCACCATGTTTTGTATTTGATGGGGAGACGCCTGCTTCCAGTTATTAGAAAAGGTGTATGCTTTTCATTGTACGGTGGAAGGCACCTGCTTCTTGTTTTACGGTATAAAGTGCCTACTTCCCATTGTACGATAGAAGGTGCCTACTTTCCATTGTACGATAAAAATCGCCTGCTACCCGTTGTACGATTCATGGTGCCTGAATCCTAGTATGTTACAAAGATGGTGCTTGCATCTTGTTTGTTGACAGTTCAACGCTTGACTCCCAATTTTTTAGGAGAATGACTGATTGCCAATTTTTAGTAACTAACACCATATCTTCTTAGCATATGTAAAAAAAAATAAAGTTTGTATAAAGTTTGTTTTATACGTACAGCACTCAAAAATTAGCAAAAATGTGTTTGCTTTCTGTGATGAGTAGAGTGTCTTCCTGCTAAGGCGTTTGCTTACCATGTAAGCAAAGCACGTGATTCCTACGGTGCTTGCTTCCAATTTACAAGATATGTACGCCCCATAACTCAAAAAGAAGGTGCCTGATTTCCATACGAAAAGGCATCTAATTTTCATTGATTGCGGTCATTTTCTACCTTGACAGAATAGCATGTCAGCCTTGGGATGTGGCCCGAGCCATGTTAGCTCCCCCTACACGTGCAAAGCCAACTCCACTGTGAACAAAATTAAAATTTGATGTCTACCAATTTCCAAGGAGGGGACGTTTGTCATCCCAAGGTGCTACGTTTTTTCTAAATTTTGTTTTTAATTTTTGCAGGATTTCTTGAATAACCCACAAAAAAATTTCACTCAAAATTTTGTTTAACCATAGAAACATATAGAGAATGGTAAGAGACTCAATATGTTTCACACTCAATCACTTTCTCTCTTTTCAAATCAATTAAGAATAAAGAAAAATTTGTTTCACATAACTTGAACTATCACTCCAACACTTCCAATTCAATTATGCTCAATCAACTCCACTCAACAAATCACTCAATGAAACACAACTTACTTATGAACCCTAACCAAGTGTTTCACTATACTTCCAAAAAATCTCAAACTTGAATCAAGATGATTCCAAATTCACATAACAATGATACTCATGATCTTTCAAAAATCCGAGTCAAGCATATGAAATCTTACTCCAATATTTCCAACAATGATTATCAAACAATCTCACATAACAATGATACTCATGATCTTTCACAAACCCTAGTTCAAGATAGTTTTCAATTTCTCACTCAAATTTTCTCACAAACATTCACCAATCATGCACATGAAAGCTTACTCAACAATGCTTATCAAACAAACCTTTTCACTCCAACTTAGCATTCACAACATCCAACCCAACAATATTTCACTCACAAGGATGATATGCCCATACCTTTTGTTTGATGAATAATTGACCTCAAAATCTATCTCAATCACAAACAACCTCTTTGCCAATCTCAAAGGTTAGGTAGAAAAAACCTTTTCAAATATGTTATTCAAATATTCCTCAAAATATTTTACCATACAAAACATTAAATCTCAATTCCACCTTATGATCTCCACACTCTTAACGACTACTCAAAATCCTAGATCTCAAATTAAATTGGAAAAAATAAACTTTAATAAAACACCTTATACCTCCCTTTACCTTATTAATTCATGCCACTTTAAAAACCTTATGAGCCAACTTTAATTAAAAATTAAATACCTTTATTACCCTCGACGAGATTCGATCTCCCGATGTGCTGCCACTAGCGCCCTAGTTGCGGCCCAACTATCGCGTGAGCTAGGTGCTCACATTGGTAGTCAAAAGTGCCTTGTGCACTTTGACTCACATGATAGGCACCAAAACCAAAAACAATGCCAGCAAAACACTCCCAGGCCTATTGTCAAGATTCGATCGTGGGACCTCTTGCTTGTCAACATTTCAATGCACGACCACTTGTCGCTAGCCCAACCACCAGGTTGGCAATGAGGCTTTAAGCCTACCTTCCTTTATTCCTTTGATGGTCGTCGAAAACAAATAAAAATTAATCTTTTCCTTGCATGTATATCATGAAAATTTGCAAGCACTCAATGTTATTAGATCGAAGGTAAGGGCTTAGTCAACCATATGCACATGGTATTTATACCATTGTGCCATCTCCTTGTGGACATCGACGGAGGGGGAAAATACTTTTGATGTCGGCGCTTTAAATTAAACCTTTGCCCTTCTAGCCCTAGCCTTAGGGTTAATTAAATTAATTTATAATGAAATTATTATAATTAATTTAATAACTTTAGGTCTTAACATTATACCTTTAATATTATAATAAAATATTATAATATTATTCTTCTTGGGCTCTCAACATTAGACTTTTAATATTATAATATTATTTTTCTTGGGCCTTCCTATTGCTCCTTTAGACCTTATCTGACCACCTTGAATACTATAATAAGAGATATTATAATATTATTTCCCTTAGGCTTAGAAGCAATCTTTCTCTTGCACTGCTTACTGAAATTGACTCTTGACATCCTTCCTTTTACACTGCTCACTTAAACTGACTCTTGACATCAATGACAACAAACCTTACTCATATTTCCAACAACTCTTTCGATGGTCAGATCAACATGATTAGAGAAGTTGATCATAATTTTATGGTCCCTTCCATAGAATAAGTTTTAGTTTTTACAAGAACTAGAAAAAAGCCGATCATAGTGGACCCATCTGAGATGGAGCCATTGAAGGTACCTTATGAGCTAAAGGTGTAGAATGAAAAGAGATAAGCATAGGTGAAGACACTTGGTTCAGCATCTAAGTCGAAAGAACCTGTTCTTTTAAAATATTTCTTACCTGCACAAGAGAAATAAAGAATCTCTCAAGCGAATGCATCAACTTCACAAATGCAAGCTAAAATGAAGGAACAGGTAAAATAATGACTTAAATACTTCTCTTTGACCAAGCATCAAAGGGTGGAAGCCACGTAGCAATATCGAAGTAAATATGAGACTTTTGATGAAAGAAGAGAATCTAGTTTGTCCAAGTACAACATTGTTGAAGAATTGAAGAAGATTCCTGCAAAGGTTAATCTCAATGATGCATTGCAATTACCTAGATAGGTTGATTTGTTGCAAGAATTTTTAAAATTTGTTAAAGATATAAAGAATAATCTCATTCAGATTGTGTTAGCTCAGACGCTTACAACTTTGGATACTAAAAATAATAGACCACCACCATTTTATTTGTCTCTCAAGATAGAGGGTTGGATTGTGCATAACTACATGATTGACTCTGGTGCTGCGACAGCTGTCATGTCAAAGGTGGTTTGTGAAGTTATGGGCATGGAGTATATTAGGAGTATCCTAAGATTTTTACAGTTATATGGAACCCCTATGAGAACAGTGGGTGTTATTAAGGATATCTCGATTGTGTTGCATAAAATACCCCAGATCATTGTGATCCAGGAGGTGGTCATGGTTGATTTGTAGCCATACTTTAGTATGTACCTCTCAAGAGAGTTTACTGCAAAATTGGGAGGTTATCTCTTCTTGGATTACTCTCACCTGGAAGTTCCTTTCAAAGGTAAAAGAATCTAGATCTACAATGAAAAGCCTTCCACATTTCATATAGAAAGGATCGAGGATGAAAAAAAATCTGTGGATTCTATAAATATGGTGACTAAAGAACTACAAGAATTGGATTTAATGGAAGAAGCTCTAGATGAGTTTCATACAGAAGATGAATTTTCAATGAATGATTTTAACACAATAATTAAAACTGATATTGGTTGTTACACCATTACTAAGCCTGAAAAGGCTGAATTAAAGGTATCTTATGATCAGGATCCAATTCCAAATCAATTGTGGAAGCTCTACTTTGATGGCACAAGATGCAAAAATGGCATCGAAGCAGGAATTGTCCTCATATTACCTTCTGACATAGAGAAGACATATTCATACTGGTTGACCTAGAGCTTTACCAACAATGTTGTTGAATATGAAGCATTATGCTTAGGCTTGAAGAAAGTAGAGAAGCTCATAATCAAACAACTCTAAATTTTTAGAGATTCAGAGCTGATTTTCAATCAAGTAACCAGTAAGTGTATCTCCAAGCAGCACTATTTGAAGGCATATCACAACAAAGTCTGGGATCTGTTTGAAACCTACATGGTGTTAAATATCCAAGCAATTTTACGAAAACAAAATAAACATGCAGATATTTTTGCATCCCTTGGCACCAACTTTTCTTCAGTTGAACACATGATGCAAAAGCCAAAGACTATGAGACTTATTTACAGGTCTTTAGGTCCTGATAAGAATATTTATTAGCAAGTGTTTAAAAGTGATGAGCAGATCGTGAACTTCCTAATAAAACAAGCTAGTAGTGTGGAAGGAAGAACACTTGATGAAGAACCTAAGGGACTGATCGAGTTAAGAAATAATCATATCCCAAAAGGATTGATTTCTCTCAAAAGTCTTTTTGATCAAAATGACAGATCTGAAAAACATAAGATCAAAGTAGATGAAAAGGAGTACACCGAATTGTAGTTGGAACCTAAAAAGTCAATTAAGGTTGGAACTGACTGCACTCCAGAAGAACTTGAGAAAATCAAAGAGCTATGCCATGAATTTCTAGACATTGTCACCTGGAGTTATCAGGACCTCAAAGGTTACAACAAGAATGTGATCCAACATACTATTGAACTACAAGAAGGAGTGAAACCCTTCAAGCAGAAACAAAGACCAGTCAATCCTAAAATTGAAGTTTTGATAAAATTTGAACTGTTGAAAATGCTAGAAGATAAAATTATTTACCCAATCAAGCATTCTATATGGGTAGCTAATTTGGTCCCTATGCAAAAAAAATAATGGAGATATTCATCTGTGTGTTGATTTCCAAATTTTAAATCGAGCTTCTTTGAAGGATCATTATCCTTTGCCATAGATTGATCAGATTCTTCACATAGTTGCAGGAGCTCAAATATTTTCTATGTCAGATGGATTCTCTGGCTACAATCAGATTTGGATCAAGGATGAAGACTAATACAAAACGACATTCACCAAAAAATGGATTACATTTGCTTATTATCAAATACCTTTTGGTCTCTTGAATGTTGGAGCAACTTTCCAGAGAGCGATGAATGTGGCTTTTGGTGAGTTACTAAATCGAGTTATTGTTATTTATTTGGATGATATGACTATCTTCTCTCATAAAATGTAGGAGCATAGCTTGCATTTAAGACAAGTTTTTGAAAAATACCAAGAGTTTAGAATATCCATTAACCTAAATAAGTATATCTTCGCAATGGAGGGAAAGCTCCTAGGCCATGTAATCTCAAGAAAATATTTAGCCATTGACCTAGCTAGAGCTGAGGCTCTTTTGAAGCTTCCACTACCAACCAACAAGAAGGGTTTACAGTCATTTTTTTATTAGATTAACTTTGTTTGAAAGTTTATTGTAAATTTTACCCAAGTTGTGAAACCAATGACTGAACTCTTGAAGAAAGATGTTGAGTTCAAATGGACTGAGCAAAGGAAGCAAGCATTCTGGGAAATAAAGGAAAGAATTGCTTAAGCCCCTGTTTTGATAAACCCTGACTATTCAGAGGATTTTATCCTTTATGTTGTTGGTGAACAAGAGAGTTATGTGGTTGTCCTTACACATGAAGGAGAAGATAGAAATGAGCGGCCAATCGCATTTTTAAGCCAAGTCATTCAATCTCACAAGGAAAAGTACAATTTCATAGAAAAGCAAGTGTATGCAGTAATAAAGTCCCTAAATAAGTTTCGGTATTTTGTTTCACAAAGTAAGACGTATTTTTATGTTGTTCATCTGGATGTCCGATGTTTCATTATCTAGGGTGAACTTCGAGATAAGAGAGTCGGTTGGGTTTCTAAAATCCAAGAATATAATATCAAAACCTGACCAACCAAGTTGGTTCGTGGTCAAGCACTATGTCAAGAGCTTGTGAAGAGCGCTACCCCTAAATCAATAGTTTACTAGTATGAAGATTCAATAAGTGAAAGTAATCTTACTAATCTGCTCATGTGGGGGAGTTGGAGAGCAAGTGGGTAGTTAAAACTCTCAAGTTGAAAAAGAGAGACCCCGATTTCAAAACTCTCCCCCTCATGTGTTGCGGATATGCAAAGTTCAATAAATGGTTTGTTAGGCCATCTAGTGTGGATGGTACCGGGTGTGACTCCCGAGTGACTTTGATGAAAAAGAACCTCCAAAAAAGGGAATCTAATTCCAAGGTTTCACTCCCCGCAAGGGACGTGTTTCCAACAAAAAAAGTAATCTTGCTAATCATTCCTCAGGTGACCATGATTGGATAGAGAACCTTATCAAATACTTCAATTCAGGAAGGTGTCCTTCACATCTCAATGCTTCACAAAGAAAAAGATTCAGACTAAAGGTCCTAAAGTATGTTATGTTGCCAAGTGGGTTGTTCCATAAGAACATTGATGGAGTGCTTCTTAGATGTGTCATAGAATCAACAAAGCAAAAAACCTTAGAAGAATTTCATTTTGTATTGTCATGAGGCCACTATGCAGGAAGACCCATGGCATTAAAAATTATCAAAGCATGTTATTTTTGGCCCACCCTTTTTTAGATGCATTTAAGGTCAATAAAAATTATGATAAATACCAAAGGTATGTCGACATGAGTAGAAATGCACCTTTTCCTCTTCACCCGATCCAAGTAGAAGCACCATTTCAACAATGGGATTTAGATTTTATTGGGGTCATTGATACTAATTCATCTATCGGCCATAAATACATTCTGACTACAATTGATTATTCACTCGATGGACCGAAGCAGTCCCAACTAAGAAGGTAGACCAAGAGGTAGTCATCACTTTCCTTGAAGGATTTATCACTCGCTTTGGCATACCAGATGCGATTGTAATAGACAATGGAACTCCATTCATCGATGCCAAAATTAGTGAATCTACTTAGTATTTTGAAGAAGACTCTTGGTGACAACAAGTAAGGTTGGCATTTGCTCTTAAACCAAGCTTTATGGGTTGATCGCATCTCAATTAAAAAGTCTATCAAGACGTCCTCCTATTCTTTGGTGTATGATAAGGAAGCAGTCTAGCCCATTCACATTGAGTTGTCGGCTCTTCAATATTTGTAATTGCTTGATGATGAAGATGATAAATTTGATCCCATGAGTGCAAGGTTGACTCAGCTATTATGGTTGGAAGAAGAAAGGGAGAAAGAATATAACACTTTAATGAAGCATGCTCAGATGACAAAAAATTGGTTTAGCAAGAAGACTTCAAAGAAGGCATTTAAGGTTGGTGATCTTGTGTTAAAATGGAATGATAATAAGGCGTAGCTAGGAAAACATCACAAGTTTAAGGTAATTTGGGAGGGCCCATTTCATATTTCCAGTGTGAATCAATTTAATTCATATTATTTGCAGAATATGGATGGTCATGTGTTTCCGATTCTAGTGAATGGTCTTCATTTGAATGCTTACTATTAGTAAAATAATCTGGGATCAATAATGTAAATATATACATAGTTTGTTGATTTGATTCTTATGCTTAAAAAAAAGGGGAGCGGAAATCGTTTTCACTGAGCAAAGTATTTTCGCTGGTGAAAATCATTCTTGCCATCAAAAATATTCTTCACTCCTCAATTTAAAAAAAAAACTTCAAGGAGCAAAAGTCATTTTTCGCTAGACGAAGGTAATTTCACTGGTGAAAATCATTTTCGCTAGCGAAATTCCTTTTCACCCCTTCCTTCTCCTTCCATAGTGAAAACATGAACTTCACTTGATTTTTGGCACCCAAGTTGGAAAATACGCTCAAAAAGTGCTCATGTCCTACTTTTTTTGGCAACGAAAATATCAAAATACTTTTTCGATGTCTTGAATCAGTGAAAGCACATACAGGATTTAAAAATTTGTGTTTTTTTGGTATATGGAGTTAAGGGGCACTGAAATTAGCAAAAATACTTGATATAAAAGAGGGCAAAGGAGAACGACTCTGCTCAAAAAAGGGATTTCACCCATGCACATCTAGATTCACACCATCGAAGAATATTTTTGGTGTTTCGGGAGCTCAAGTTGGCGAAAGCCATTTTCGACATCCAAAAGAGCAAAAATACTTTTTGCCTTGATTTCTTTTACAGAAACTCTCAGATGCTGCTTTTTCACCAGTAAAATAAAAAAAGATGTTTTTGGCACTTCACTTTAGCAAAACAGACATCCATCATGCAGTTCAAGGTAAAAAGCAGGTAGTGGCACCTCCCAAAACTAATATTTAATGACAGGTTGCGTGTCCCAAAAATAAAAAGAGACAAAGCAACCTATCACGGTGCTTGGGAAAGATATGGTGAAACTGTTAGAAATCATGGGAAAGCATGAGTTTCAAAGCGCACATTCACCCTAATTCGGTAGGTGCACCGCATGCATTAAATTTGATAGTTGTGGTCAAAAGCTATAAGAAGGGTGAACGTTTCAGTTGAACAAAGAAAGGAACTTGCAAAGCTCCTATGTGTGAAGTCGTTGCTTGAAGTGTGGAATTGCTTTTGCTCGAGGGTTTTGTTTTTTTTGAGTTCTCTACTGTTCGAAGGTCAAATATGGCAAGGAAATATGCAGAAGCGAAGAAGGATAAGACCTAGAAGAAGGTCGATGCCAGAAAAAAGCAAAAAAAATATAAAAGGGATGAAGAAGAAGAACTAGTGTCTTATTATGATCGACTAGAAAATATCAGTGATTGTGAAATCACAAAAAAAGATGTGGAAAAATTATGGTAAGATGTCGAGTTCGCTCTTTAGAAGGTATCTATCGAGAGTTCATGCACCATGACATTCTATTCTCACATTTACTGGTATCTTTGTACGCCAATGCAAACATATCCAGAGTTGGTGTGGGTGGTTTTATGATTCTTCCACGAGAGTTGTTCGAAATGTCAATGGAGACAAGTTGTTCAATATTTTAGCTAGCTCCATCAGAAAAACTTTCTCTTGTGGTGCAAGACCTCCTCCTAACATAATTTTCAAGAAGCTCAATCATTTAGAGTAGGAGGAAAGATACCAGTCCACAGTAACCATGCGATAGTTCATGGAAAGCTAATTGTTGAAGACACCTCATTTTGGAAAATTGCTAGCCTTACCAGAGTTGCTGATTGTATTCGATGTTGGCATGGATTTTTAGACTATCCTCAGATTCCACAATGTATAAATGGTAGGCATCGCTTACGCAGTGTATTTCACAGGTTGAGTTTTATGCCCCGACTGCCATGAAAGTAATCACAAATCTAATTTTCTTTGATTGGGAAAATTTCGTAGCTCGAAGGATGCACACTCAGTTGGAGAACATGCAAAATGGAGAAAACATCACCTTCAAGCATTTCTCTTTATTGGTCTAGTATTTCTTTTATTTTTTGCATCATCATTTTGCTTTTGTACCAGTAAAGAAAATAAACAGAGCAGGTGAGATTTTACCAGTTTATTTGTGGACTCAGAGTCTGTCAAAGAAGGAGTCCTATTATAATTTTAACCAGATGTTTTTGGAACCTACCCTTAAGCTTATTTACAACACGTGTGATAGAGTGTTGAAGCATATGAAGGAGAAAATTATTGAAGAAGAAAAGGGTGACATATTTTTGTTGACGCAAGGAGTTGTCATTAGACTGTTTGGTTTCACTAGAAAGACTTTTCTTCTACCATATTTTACCACGGAGCATATTTTTGCGTTGGAAGTAGCCCGACATAGTGACTTTATCAATGATACATATGGCTACAGCAAGAGAAAGCCAAGCACGTGCCCCATACCTTTTCACTTTGGTGACATTGAAGTGACTCAATGTGGGCAGAATGTGTTGATTGCTAAAATGTTGTACGACTATAGGTTAGTTGAGCTTCCCCACCAATGGTGATATGACCCTTTGGGAATTTTTGGGAAGTTTATCAAAGCCAATAATTTTCATTTTTGCTCTAGAGAAGACATCTTGCAGTAGAGGAATAATCCTAAGGAACGTGATCTTGAATGGCATATTGAAAAGATGATGTCATTCCCTCCTTGGCATGATTTATATGAGATTAAAGTCAAGTATGATCCCACAAATAATTTATATTAGGTTCTATCGAAGAATTTATTTAATCAAATAAAAAGTAAATTGCTCGGATGGTCTAATGAGAAGATTGCCAACTAGTGGATAATGAGGGTACACCGAGGAAAGCCTGGGTCAGCTTATTCATTGACTATGGATGAAATATTTTTATAGATTTATGATGAGCACTGTGATAAGTACCAGCCCATATTTTTTGCTGATCTGGTGCCTCGAAGTATTCAAAACCCTGATAATGAAGAGGTCATAGTGAGAGAGGAGAATTTTTTGATTGAAAAGGAGATAGTTGTCGAGGAAGAAGAGGAACACCTTCCCAAAGAACAACTTTCATTCAGAAAGATAAAAGCTGGTACAAATTTGTTTCTTCCTAATATCGTAAAGAAACCCAGAACTAGTGCAGTTTCTGCTCCTAGCGCAAACCCTCTTTCTTCATTACCAGTTGAGAAAATCGGTTCTAAGGAGGCACCCTCTTTGGTTCAGCAAGGACAACCAAACCATATGGTGAGGATAATAGATATAAAAGTGGAGGAAGTGAAATGTGAGGAAGATAAAAATCCAGTAATGCAGTAGCCTTTGTCGTTGGCTCAAATGGTGTCAAAGCCATAGATATGCACTTTCTTTCTTCCTCTCTTAATGATAAGCATTTGGTGACCGTTGTCTCCCATCCTGTAGTTTCTATTTCCACTTTGCTTCCATTTTTTGTACTTATTTATTTTTCTCCCTCCTCCATTTCACAATCATAGGTTACCAATGCTCCTCCTGCTTCTTTTTTTCCTTTTATTCCTCTATCTTTCAGTTTATTTGCATTCGCTCTAAATCCATTTTCCCTTACATCATCCTCCATTCCATCTTCCACCCTTGTCATCTCCATTGTCGCTATAAGTACGAAGGCCCCTCCAAGGGTAACTGTAATTGTAGCACCTTCCACTTTCGCTCCCTCTACTGAACCAAACCCCCAGTAGGCTCTCTTCCCATTTTCCCCCATTTTTGCAACATAGGAGCCACTAGCTTTAGAAGTGGAACTTCTCCTAGAGTGCCCTATAGTAGATAATATAAGCAGAGCATGGTAAAGTTCCTCGTGATGGTTGAAAATCTACAAGAGGTAAGATGTGCAAGCCCCAGCTAAGGCGATGAAGAAGGTGACTTTTGATCCGGAGGCTATGGAGGTGCACACTGTGAAAATAATCTCGCAGGTCCAAAAAATCTAAGGAGAAATGATGTCGAAGGACTATTCATATTAGGTCAACACTGAGGACCTCACAAAAATTGATACGACTGAGAAGATGGGCAACATACAAGTGGAAATGAGCTCGATCTACTTGCACGATGAACATTTCAAATATTGTTTCTTCTAAGCTAAAGCAAAAATATCAAAGCTAGAAGATGCTTTAGCTAAACAAAAGGTCCAACTAGACACTACATAGTCAAAATCATAGCAATGGTAGTAGAGAGTGATAAGCCTAGAGGCGAGAACGAAGGATACAAGCAGGCGGTCTGCAAGAAGTTGAGCAACAGGTTTAAGCCTTGAGGGATCAGATCCATAATCTGTAGGATCGGTTGGCAAAAAAGATGATGCAATCAGTAACCCTCATGAAGAAGAAATTTAAGGAGGTGCATAGTCATCTACTTATTGATTGTTCAACCATGCAATCAAAGGTAAGGTTGGTTCTCATGTGTCTCCAAGAGGTGCGATAGGTTGTTTCATACAGCTTGCACATGGTGGAGTATTTAGAGGAGGACTTAGAACCAAAATTGGAAATGGTAATGAAGATCCAGGCAATAGCTAAAATGGATCTCAATTTTAGTCCAATAAGCGACATGACCCAAGCTTGGAAAAATGCCAAGATCATGTTGCACACCTATTTTTCCAGGTTGGATATGGTCAAGGAAGCCTGAAAGCTACTAAACACATTTGAACAAGAGAGGCGCATTTTGCTGGGTTATTTTGAGACTATAGCAAATAACAATTTTCCTAGTTTTATTGATGAACAAGAGAATATTCTGGTAAATAGACCTGGTCGCAGTATGGGCTATTTTTAAAAATAATTTATCAAAAATTGATGATTGGGAAGAGCCCATCACCGAATATCATGTGCTTCCATTGATGAAGAAACTTACTTGCATTGAATCTGGTTTACTAGAGCTCAGGTAGAGGGCCAACTACATTGATCTGAAGCAGGTTTAGACCTTTCAGTACCTTATTTATACACTCTAGACTCATCAGGTGATCAACATTGATGCTTGGGCCGAAGCTATTGTGGTATATGAAACCACATGTTCACATCTCAAAGGGCAAGAGGAGACCGATGCAAGCAGCAGATAATCAAATGTGTCCAATAGTAGTAACTCTGCATCCAATGGATAAAGGCCTAGGGTTGATTATATTAAGGTGAGCTAAATGCCCTGCGAGTTGCCAAAAATATTGGTATTTTTGCCACATTCAAATTTTGCCTAAGTATGAAATAAATTTCGCCAACGAAATCATCTTCTAGGCATTTTTTCCAACGAAAATGTCTTCTGGATGTTTCTCCAGCAAAAGTATCCTCTAGCAGTTTCTCCAGCAAAAGTATCCTCTACCAGTTTCTCCAGCAAAAGTATCCTCTGGCAGTTTTGCCATTGAAAGTATCCTTTAGCAGTTTTGCCAACGAAATAATCTTCCAGGAATTTTCGCCAGCGAAATCATCTTTCGGGAAGTTTCACCTTTGTTTGCAGCAAAATTCATTTTCGCCCTATTTCTTGGTGAAATCCCTTCTCAGGTGAAAGAGCGAAGATCCCAATGAAAACCCCTTTTTGGGCAGTAGTGGCAGCAAAATCAGTTTTATGCGAGCTCCATTTTCAACAACAAAAGCCTGTTCTAGGTGAACTCTTGGTGAGGAGGTGTGTTCGGGAGGAAATCCAAACGAAAATCGATGAAATCCTTTTGGGGCGAGCTTCTAAGAAAAATCCTATTTTCAGTTCACAACCCAATCCAATTCCAATTTCACCCATATTTTCAGTGAAATTCATCTTTGTTATTTCCCTTTGGTGAAATATTTTTTGTGAGCACTTTCAATGCTGATCATTTTTGAAAAAGATCAAGGACTGGTAAATTCAATTCTTGGGAAAAAAAGGTTAATATCTCCAGAATTATTGTTGAAGGATTACCAAGATAAAAAAAAAATTGCTTCACCCTTGACTTTGGTACAATTATGTTCATTTTCGAGGCATCGTCCACTGTGGTGGATGCTCATTTTTGAGGTGCCATCATGAAGGTGAAAATTCTACCAATGATTCTTGTTGAGTCCCGATATGCCATGTGCTGAAATTACTTGTTGTTTCCCAATATACCATCAGATTGATTCATTGTTTCTACTGAGGAGCAAATTGTTGTTGATCAATATTTGATTGCTCGACATTTTATTTAATGATCATTTAATTTTGGAGGCAAAATCCTCTATAAATACTAAGAAATTTGATGTAAAAAGAGAGGAACATTTTTCTAAAAAACTCTTTGAATTTAAACTTCTACCTCAATTGAAAGACTTTTTATTCTGGTTCCTGGATTAGTTGTGTATGTGATTGCTTTCTGCATCTTATTTTTGTGATATTCATGCCTTTGTTAGGTAGATAGAATTTTGCATTTGAATTTAATTTTTGATGAAAAAGTGAATGTTGAAATGTTAATTGGAAGTCATATTTATAATCTGTGATTGATTCCTATGTTGTTCTTTCTGTTAAGTGTTGGTTAGAACTTGACTTAGTTATGTAGCTGTTATTTCATCCCCACTCTATTTTTCTAGCTTACAGCCATATTTCCCATATTTCCCATCTCTTTCTGTTAATTTCTCTCCCTAAGCTTTATACTGATTTTCAGATTAGTAAGGGAACCAACCCTCTCTAGAGATTGGCCCGAAGGCCATCTCTTTCCTTCGGCCTTTCAATGTTGGTCAGGTCTAGGGGGCATATTTTTATACTTAGGTAGATTCATGACCAACATGCCTCAACTAAGTATCAAAAGGAAAATTTGCATAATTCTCCTTAGTGAATAACCATTTAACATGTTTCTTAATCAATTGTAAAATATCTTATATGAAGTTCCATGTTGGTGATCCTTTGGGTAGGGTTATTTTCCTAAATAGTTTTATTATATCAAGAGAACCTATATATTTTTAAGTAACATTTTTGCCCCTTTTTGCCTTGATCTCTAAATAATCTCCACCCAAGTTTTATTTCTAAGGCCATAATTGTAAGTTTTAAATATAGAAGCTTGTTCTTCCAATATTGTTTCCTTTGCAAAACTTATTCCACTTACAAAGTTTATTTTCACATCCTTTCCAAATAAAGTCTCTTTAATTTTATCAATTTTTGATGTTATACCTAGTGGAAATCTTGAAAGTAACATCATATAAATAGAGATAAATTGTAATGTAGTTTTATGAGTTGTATTATTATTTCCATGGTTAATAACTTACCTTTCCTACCTATCAATCATGCTTTAATTCTATCCAAACAAGAGACCCAAAGCTCCTTTTAATTTCCTTTATAATACAAGGGAATACCCAAGTAGGTTGATGGAAATTTTTGTTAGAGTTATTTAGTTCAAAATGGTCATCTAAACTATAGACTTAGGCATATTAACAACGTTACTTGTTGACTTAGTCTAATTTATGCTTTAGTGTTGTATTAATGACTTAAATTACATTTAAGTCATTTTAGGATTTATGTCAATCCTTGACTTTAAAAGGACATGTACTCTCCTCATTTCATAGGGAAATAGGTATTCCCTCTTTCAAGTTCATTGTATTCTTGGTTTCTTTGAGTGTTTGGTTTCTTTTTTAATATGGTATCAGTGCCACAATGAGGGAAAGTTAAAATGGGTGAAGGCATAAGAACTACATAGATTAGTGATGGACAAGGTACCAATTTTTGATACACACCAAAAAATCAAAGGTGCTTTTGGGAAAAAGCTAATATAGAAGTTTTCCAACAAATATAGAGTAGATCTGTGTATTTCTTAGCATATCTAGGAGTTTTCCAAGAAATATATAATAGATATATGCATTTCTTAGTATATCTAGGATTTTTCTAGTTGATTTGTGCATTTCTCAACAAATTTGGGAGTTTTCCAACACATCTAGAGTAGATATGAGCATTTCTCAATAGATCTGGGAATTTCCAATAGATATAGAGCAGATTTAGGATTTTTCTAGCAAATATGTGTATTTATTAGTAGATCTAGAAATTTTCTAGTAGATAAGTGCATTTCTCAATAGATATGGAAGCTTTCTAGCAGATCTGGAGTAGATCTGTGTTGTTTTCCAATAGATCTATTAGTTTTCTCAGCAAATTTTTGTTGTTTAAGTAGATCTATTGATCTTTCAGCAAGAATGTTTTATTTTCTCTTTGTAAGCTTTAGTTTGGAGGAGGAAAAACAAAAGTTTCTTGGTTGTAAGTATCTATTTCAGTTGTAGATTTTATTTTATATTTGTGCCCTAATGGCTAGTTTGTCTAACATTATGTTAGAGGGTAACTAGTTTTTTTGGGAAGAACTATAGTACCTAGAAACAACATATGTCAGCCATTTTTGAGTATAGGTGTTTGAATCAACTTATTTTAGGCAAAGAAACATGACCAACAATAGCTAAAAATGATCAAACCAAGTTTGATGAGCAAAATAGAGAAGTTATGATGCTAATAAAGATTCTAGTGATCAATAAAATGCTTCTCAAAGTGTAGACTGGGGGTGACGTTGCAACTATGAAACTTTAGATAAAGGTAGAGCCTTCCTTAAAATTATTGTTTTCAAGCAAAAAGGATGAAAGTGATTCTTTACAAGATCATTTATGAAAGATAAAAGACCTTATAGAACAATTGAATTCCATTGGGTAAAAAATGGAAGAAGACATGGTGGTAATCACCTTGAAGAGTTTACCAACTTTATTTGAGCATTTTATTGAAACCCTAAATATTACTTCTACTGATGTTGACTTGAAGTTTGAGGATTTGAGCACCAAGCTCTTGCAACAAGATAGGTGGAAAAAACAATTTGGAAGTAGTAGTGGAGATGAGGGTTCAAAATGGCTTTGACAATCAACTTCAAGGGTAAATGCAAGTTTGCTAAGAACCACAAGGGTAGCAAGTTAAATGCTTCAGGTAATCACAAGAATTTTAAGTGTTATTATTATGGAAAAATAGGTCATATAAAGTTTTGCAGGAAAATGTTATTTGATGAGAAGAATAATCAAGGGTCAAATAAGCAAGCCAATGTTGTAGAACATAAGGAAGAGGAATACCTCTTTGTGTTTATGAAACATGATAAATTAGACAATTGGAAAACATATGCTTGGTATATAGATTTAGATGCATAACATTATTTTACTAATAGGAGATATTGATATGTTAGTTATGATTCTAATAAATCTTCTAATCACTCGGTGGTATTTGGTGGTGGGGAGGAATACAGGGTAGAAGATAAAGTTAATGTCCAAATAATCTTACCAAATAAAAATATGGTATTTATTAATGTTCACTATGTTCCAAGAATGGATAAGAATCTACTTTCTATTAGTGGAATTATGAAGCACAATCCCAACTTACATGTGATTTTCAACAATCACAAATGCTACTTTGTGGATAAGGTTAGTAAGAAGACAATCGCTCTTGGTATTGAAGAGCATGGGATTTTCAGGTTGGTTGATGCAAGGGAGGCAAAAGAGTATGCTTTGATGGTCAAGAGTGGCCAAAATAATAGTGAATATTGGCATCAAAGGTATGGGCATTTGAATTTGAGATCTCTATATTATATGGCTAAAGAAAGTTTGGTTAATGGCCTTATAATTATACATAATCAATAAGAAATTTGTGGATCATGTCAGGCTGGTAAGCAACACATGACTCCATTTGAAGAGGGGTAAGCTTGGAGAGCTAAGGAAGTTCTTTCGTTGATCCATGCTAATATTTGTGGGCCTTTGAAGACAACATAATTCTTTGATGCAAGGTATTTTTTTGATGTGGGTGTATTTTTTGAAGTTGAAATTAGATGTGTTTAATGAGTTCAAGAAGTTCAAGGATTTGGTAGAAAACCAATCCGAGAGTAGCATTAAAGTCCTATGATCTGATAATGGTGGAGAATTATACTCTAATAATTTTTTTGATTTTTGTATTCAAGAAGGCATTCAAAGACAATATGCCACACCCTACACTCTACAACAAAATGGAGTGGTAGAAAAGGTAAAATTTTACCATTGTGAATATGGCTCGATGTATGTTATAAAACAAGGTCGTTACTTACAAGTATTGGGTAGAAGCAGTACACCCTAAAATATCTATAATAATTCATAGTAAATATAGGGAAATATTAATGAAAAAAAATCCTAGATTTTATATTATTTACTATCCAGTAACCCTATCATAGCATGATAATATTGATATAAACTCCATGACCTCATTAAGAAATGTATCATCAACAAATTGGAGATGAGATTTGAAGGGACCATTTTTTACAACCTGAATACCTTTGATTTTTCCTTCCATTTTTGCCTTTGAGAAAGCTCTCCCTAATGCCTCCACAAGAATAATGAATAGATAAGGAGATATTGGATCACCTTGATGGAGTCCACAAGATGACTTAAAGTAACCAGTAGGAGAACCATTGATCAAAATATAATATTTCATAGTGCTATAACAACATTTAATCCATTCACACCAACCTTGTAATCAAAACCAAACATTTTGAGAATATCATATAGAAAACTCCAAGAAACCCTATCATATGCTTTGTTCATATCTAATTTCATAAGCATACCTAATTTTTTCATGGAATGAAGAGAATGTATGGCCTCCTATGCAATGATTACACCATCAAGAATTTGTTTACCACGAACAAAACCACCTTGTTCCTTTGAGATAACACAATCTAGAATGCCTTTCAACTTGTTTTCCATAATTTTTGAAATGATCTTATAAATCATATTACAAAGGTTTATTAGATAAAAATTATCAAAATATTTGTCTCGCCTTTCTTAGGAACCAACGTAATAAAAGTGGCATTGATCTCACTTATTGTAGCCTTCCTTTTTAGGCCTCTTTCATCACAACTAACATATCACTCTTCAATAAATCCAATTTATAGGAAATCCATTGAGGCTAGGTGCCTTGTTAGGATGGAAAGAGAAAACTGCTTCATGTAGCTCCTCCATAGATATCTTCTTCATCAAGATTTCATTTTGTCCTTGTGTGATAATTGATGGAATATTTTGCAAAAGCTTATCTTGTGCCTCCTTATCTTGCCCAATATCTGACAAAATATTTTTGAAATAATTAATTGCTTCCTTCCTTATATCTTCTTCTTCCTCAACATTTCTTCCATCTAGAGTTAAAATATTTTTGACGTGAAAAAAATAATTTTTTGTTATTGTATTTCTATCTCCTTCCTTGAGTCATTTCTCCCTAGATTTTTGGAACTAATATGACTCATTTTTCAATGCATTATGATAATAAGAAAGTAATTGTTTTTCTTTCACATAAGAATCCTAGTCCATTCCATTGATTTCTACTATCTCTTGTAAATTTTTGAGCTTGGATTCAATTTTCTTCTTTTCTTTAAAAATGTTACCAAAATATTTGGCATTCCAAATCTTCATTTGCTCCTTTAAATATTTCATCTTTTGAACAAACTTGTACATATATGATCCTTCAAAATTTGCTTCATCCCACCATAACATAACCATCTAGAAGAAATCAAGGTCTTGGAGCCACATAGATTGGAAGTGAAATGGCTTTGGATGACCATTATTGGGTAAATCACAAGTCAAAAGAATGGGTTTGTGATTTGATCCTGCTTGCAATAAAATATTTGAAGAGATTGTATACTTTATTTGCAACCATGTGTTGGATAACAAGAATCTATCCAATATTTTTGCTATATGAGTTTGCCCAATGCATCTATTATCCCATGTATATTGAAAACTTGAAGGAATAACATCCCAAAGGCCATTTGAATTGACAAATGAAGCAAAATATTGCATTGATTTAGACCATCTTAGAGTACCACCCTTATTTTTCAAAGGAGATAGAACTATGTTGAAGTCACCCCCAAGAATCCATAGATCACAATTATGAATCATCATTGTGTTTGACAAAAATATGCTAAGGTCCTTCCAACATCTTTCACGAGGAGTAACTATAGTTGGAGCATATACATTTATAACCCCAACTTTGATGTTTTCCTCTTTCCTACAAAATAGTCCAACAACTCAATTACTTTTTGCTTCTAACAATTGTCCATCCCATTTGTGTTTGTCCCATATTGTTGCAATACCATCTAAAGCTCCTATAGAAGAAATTGCTAGACAATCACCCATATTCCAAATATTTTTAAAAGCATCCTTACATTCCTCACTACTTAATTTTGTTTCTTGTATTAAAATAAACTTAGGACTATAACAACCTATTAATTCCTTAATAACTCTTTTTTAGGGGTCTTATTCATACCCCTAATATTCCATGATATCATTTTCATCATCACTTTTTATTTTTATTAGTGGGCTTAGCCCCACTTCTTGTTAACACCTATGATATTTTTATTTGGCTTCCCAAATCGATATCCCTTTGAGTTTCTTTTTCTCTTTGTTCATGCTTTGATGACCTTCCTCTCCTTTTTCCATTCCCACCAACACTTTCATCTTCATCAATCTCTTCTATTTTTCTATATTGTTCATAATGAGACTTATCTTCTAAAGATTTATGTTGTCCTAAAGAATCTGAAATGCAAGGAATAACCTCATAAACACTTTCTTCTTTATGTTTCCCTAGAAACCCTAAAGTGCAAGGATGATCCTCCATAGTAATTACTTTCTTATGTTGCCTTGGAAACCCTAAATTTCCATGGATATCCTCCATATGCATTTCTTTATTATGTTGCTCTTGAAACCCTAAAGTGCAATGGATACACTTTGTACTACTTTTATTTTTATTGCAAGGAGAAGATTTTATGCTACTTGAGGAAAATGAAGATGATTTACCTAGATTAACCTTGACCTCCTTCACCTCATTTGCTTTAAAATTTGCCTCCCCATATTCCTTTACATCTTTAACTCCTACTATATTTGAACTTGTGCATTGTACTTCCTCATCCCTTGTGTCATTTTTTCTTCTAATGGTTGATTTGAGTGAACTATAATGGCCTTTGTCATTTGATGATGTAGAAGGGTTTTTCTTACCACTTTCTTAGGAGTGGAAAATCCTTGATTTGACCCAACTTCTACTATGATATGATCTCCTTGTTTCATATTGAAGTTTGCCTCATGCCCAAAATTTTTCATCTCTTTCTCCATCATTTTCACTTTGCAATCTCTTGCCATGTGTTCGATCTCATGACATTTGTGACATTGGAATGCAATATTTTCATAATCCACTTGTTGATCCCATTCTCTTGATTTAGATTTAATCCTAATGGACTATGGTAAAGGTTTTGAAATATCCATGGCAACACATATTCAAGTGTATACAACATGCCTTCTCTCCTTAGTAGTTGGTCCCTCCTGGATGAATTTCCCTAGAGTATTGCCAATATTCTTCAAAACCTCCTTATTGATGAGTTGATAAGGAAGTCCAAAAAGCCTAATCCACACTAGAAGCCTTTTAATAGTCTCTATCTCCATAGAAAAATTCTCACTCCATGGTCTTAAATATAATGCATCTTTGCCCCTAAACCAAGGGCCACCATCCATTATTTTATCCCTTATTTTTAAACTAGAGAAGATAATGAGGAAAAATCCTTTTGGAAGAAAATTCATTGAGTAATTTGAATTCAATCTCTACTTCCACTTGATCCAATTTTGAATCTCCAAAAAAACTTAGCCAGTATCCATGGAACTTACATATTAACCCTCTAGTTTTAAGAACCATTATATCATGCTCTATCATCTCATCCTTGATAATCACTTTTAGTGTAGTATCTACTACCTGGATAGGGTTTGCCATAGATTCATTCTTCCTCTTATTGCTAACTAGGGCATCCTTACTTCCACTAAGGACTTTTAAAAATAACTTTCTTGCCATGTTATCTAGATTTTCTTCACATATATCCTTTAGTTTTTTAGTTTCTCAAAGTGGTGCTTGCTCCTTTGTAGCATTTTATCCAAACTTATATTGTTTAATTCTAATCTATATTAATATATAAAGAGAATAACTATTTTTAATGTATATTGATATTTTTTTTGCTTGATAATAAGGGGTTGTACTCAGGTCCTCCACCCTTAATAAATTACATCTCTCTTCTTTAGATCTTGAGAGTTTACAAATAGATACACTTCTCATCTCAATTGAGATGCTATAGCTAGAAACCTACATCATTTTACATAAAATGTTTGAATTTTTATTTTTATTTTTTGGATCTTTTCAAATATTTGTATGAATACAATTACTCTAAAATTTGGCATCTTTCTTGACATTTTCCTATAGCAACCTTCACAATGCCAAAAATTCACCTCTACTATCTATGCCTTGCATCTTAGTAGATTAATATTTCAAAACATCGCACTTTCATAGTCCGCTTTACCAAATTTGGATTGCTAGTTTCCTTCTTGAAACACAAGTGCAACCACAACAATTATAATAAATAGTCTAAATGAACACACATTATTGTTACAAAATAAAACAAATATTACCAATGGAAAACATTAAAGTAAATCTTAATCATTAATTGATTTAGGCAATCAACAAATTTTGTCAACTTCAACTAAACTTTCTACTTTTTTTAACCATGGAAAGAAGATGTTAACTTCACGATCCTCAATCAAAACCCCTCTATTGGCTAGCTTATCTACACATTTGTTTCCTTCCCTTAATATATATGTGTAAACCTGATTTCTTCAGACTCTTTAACAAGATCTTGAGTTTCCACAATTATCTTTTGTATGTTCCATGGAACCTTTGCTTTCCTTAAAATTACATTTATTACTATGAGAGAATCACCTTCCATCTATACTCTATTCCATTTCATTTGTTTACATTTTTTAACCCTTTTAAAGCTGCCCAAGCTTCATCTTCATTATTTGTCTTAAATCCACAATTGAAAGCATAATGAGACAAAATCTCTCTTCTATTAGTTATTTCTAATTATTTCTCCTCCTGATAATGTATATTAATGTAACATCATATATATAGATTCAAACCAAGACATGGGCGAGTGTGTGAGGGGGTGGGTGTGTGGTGGCTTTGTGTTAAATTTCTTATTGATAAGTATAGCTCTCAACTTTAGGAGGACATTATATATATATATATCTACGACAAATGGAATACAAAGCAAGATAATCATGCAACCTATTTTTATAATTTTCAACATATCTATGTAAATTTATTTGAAATTTTATTTTTATGATATTTATTGAGACAGTGGAGTTCATACATATCTTTAGAGATCAGAATAACCGGGCTCTTGATCGAGGAGACTTCACTCGTTATGGATGATGTGATGGTTAACCAAGTTGTTGATTGAAGAGACTTCACTTGCTATGGATATCCTCCCAAATAGTGGCGTGAGTAAACCAAGGAAGCTCTTCTTTTTATTCTTACCATTGATCATAGTATTGTTTATTGTATCTGTAATTATATATCCTTGCTTACATGGTTACTCTTTTTTTATATAAATAGTTGTAGTAGATTAGATATGAGAGAAAATAGTCCTATATTTTCTATTAAAACTTGACTTAAAATCCTTTAATCCTGCATAGATATAATTTATTAATCTTTAGACAAAAAATAAATTAATTTAAATCAAATAACATTAATTCAACCTATTAAATTCTCCAACTTAAAAAAATTAAATTTAAAATTTACCATAATTATCAAATTATTATAAAATTGAATTTAACTTATAATGAACTTAAAAGCACTAGCAAGTAAAAGCACTTTGTCCAAATAAAAATAGGTTGAAAATAATCATAAAAAAAATTTAAGTTCATCCTAAAAGCTAGATTTTTCGATGTTTATGATGAACTTAGAAATCTTTTTAAGTTGCTAGTGTTTTGTCCAAATAAATTCCTTTTACCCTCTTAAAAGCTAAAATCCATTGTAATATATAAATATATCCGTTATTAAAAGGATGACAATGATATGAGTAAGCCTTTGGAATTATCTTCAGGAAGGATAGGGCTGGAAAAAAACAAAAACCTTGTTCACACAGTTTTCTTTTTGTCGTTGATATCTACTTATTAGCGATAATTATACCACAACCTTTGTATTCCATAAACACCCATGAAATCTGAGGCCCTGTGCATTTTCTGAAGTTCCTACAGGACTTATTTGATGCGTCATTTCATTCTTCATGGCGTCGCTCTCTATACTGCAACTCCCTGCAGGGAAGAGCTGGAGTTCTATCACAAATCTTAATTTTTCTTGCCACGTCAGTTTCCGCAGGGTACCATTTCATTCAATACATTTCACTCCAATGGATGGTTTTTCAGAATTAGATGAAGGTTTTCTTAATCTGAAACTGTGTATATGTTTGCAGGCTTTCCGAACAGAAAATATCATCTCATGGAAACCATTACGATTTACCAGTGATATGAAGGTAAGAGCCATTACTCTGCTATCCCATGAAAGTAGGAATAAATTGAGTGTTACCGAGCAAGTAAAAGCACTTTGTCAGGAGTGTAGATTGAAGGAGGGATTGGGTTTTTTAAATTCCATGGAGGAATTAGAGTTGGACGTTTATGCCATTCTTTTGCAAACGTGTATAACTATGGAAGCTCTGGCTGAGGGCATTTGGATTCATACCCACCTGATTAAAACTGGTATCGAACCTGATATGTATGTGGGAAATAATCTTATCAACATGTACGGTAAATTGGGTTGTGTGGAGGATGCACGCCAAGTGTTTGACAAAATGTCTGAACGAAATTTGGTCTCGTGGAATACTATTATAGGAGGATATGTTCAGCATGACAGAAATGAAGAGGCTTTGAGAATGTTTTGTCAAATGTGGAGAAAAGGGTTGAAGCCAACCCAGTTCACATTTGGTAGTGTTCTTAAGGCGTGCGGTGGCATAGGAGATAGAGGCTTTGGAAAGCAGGTGCTTGTCAATGTTATTAAGAGTGGATTTGACTCTGATGAGTTTGCAGACAGTGCTCTGATTGACATGTTTATCAAATGTGGTAGCATGGAAGATGCATGCCAAGTGTTTGACAACATGTCCGAACCAGGTGTGGTTGCTTGGAGTTCAATGATTGCGGGGCTTACTCGGCATGGGAAAGGCATGGATGCCTTGGATCTTTTTTTGCAAATGAAAATGGCAGGTATGCAACCTAATCAGTATATATTTTGTAGCGTCTTAAACGCATGTTCTAGTATAGTGGCTCTGGAAGAGGGCAGGCAGGTCCATGCTCATGTGGTCAAAAGTGAATATGAGTCTGATGCTTTTGTGGCCAGTGCGCTTCTTGATGCTTATGCCAAATGTGGTAGCATAGAAAAAGCAAAGATGTTATTTGATAGAATGTCAAGGCCAAACGTGGTGTCATGGACTGCAATGATTATGGGATGTGCCCAAAATGGGGACAAAGAGGAGGCAATAGGACTTTTCTGTGAAATGCAGAAGAAAGGGATCCAATTGAATGAGACCACTTTAGCTAGTGTTGTAAATGTATGTGCTAACTCTGAAGATCTCCATCTTGGCAAGCAAGTTCATTCCCTTGTTGTCAAAAGTGCATTTGTTGACAATGTCTTTGTGGCAAGTGGTCTTGTGAACACGTACGCAAATTCAGGCATTGTAGCTGATGCACGGAAAGTTTTTGATCGTGTTCAAAATCGAGATGCTATCATGTGGAATGCCATGATTGCAGGATATGCCAAACATGAGTGTGGGGAAGAGGTCCTACAATGTTTTCACCAAATGGTACGTTCAGGTCTTAAGGCAGATCAATTCAGTTTTGCAAGTCTGCTGAGATCATCTGCTTGCTTAGCAGATGCTGAACAGGGAAAGCAAATCCATGCATACATGATCAAAGCTGGATTTGATTCTGATACCTTTGCGGGAAGTGCCCTTGTTGACATGTATGCTAAAAACGGGAATATAGAAGATGCAAGCAAACATTTTCAGAAAATGCCTGAAAGAGATGTTGTTTCATGGACATCAATGATTTCAGGAAACTGCCAGCAAGGGCAAGAACAAAAAGCTTTGGCCCTTTTTCAACAAATGCATTATGTGGGCATGGAGCCTAACGAGTTCACATTCTCTGCTGTTCTCAGTGCCTGTGCTGGACTAGCAAAGTTGGAGGAGGGTAAACAGATCCATGCCCTCATTGTCAAAACAAAAACTGTTTTAGAAGTTTCTGTGGAGAATGCTCTTATTACTATGTACGGAAAATGTGGAAGCATAGAGGATGCACGCAAAGTGTTCGATTCAACGTCTGACCAGAATGTAGTCTCGTGGAATTCGATAATAGCGGAATGTGCGCAACATGGGCTTGGCGAGGAGGCCCTCAAACTATTTCACCGAATGCAACAGGCATCTATAAAGCCTAACCATATCACCTTTGTTAGTGTTCTCTCAGCCTGTAGTCACAGAGGTCTGGTAGTAGAAGGTCGCCATTATTTTAATTCCATGAAAAGTAATTATGGCATCAGTCCAACAATGGAACATTATGCTTGCATGGTTGACATTCTTGGTCGTGCTGGACACTTGAGTGAGGCAATGGACTTCATCAATGAAATCCCTGTTCTGCCTACTGCTTTTATTTGGCGAACACTGCTTGGTGCATGTAGAATCCATGGTAATTTAGAGCTAGGAGAACGTGCTGCAGAAGCACTTCTGAAGTTGGAGCCACAAGACTCTGCCACATATGTGCTTCTTTCAAATATATATGCTGAATTAGGCAGGTGGGAAGATGTAGCAAGGATTAGGGAATTAATGCAAGCTAAGGGAGTTAAAAAAGAACCTGGACGTAGCTGGATTAACGTGATGAACAAGACACATGAATTTGTAGTAGAAGACAGATCGCATCCTCAAACAGAGGCGATTTATGCAAAGTTGGAAGAATTAACTGTCCAAATAAAAGCGGAAGGGTATGTGCCATGCATGAACTTTGGAGCACTTGACATCAAGCAGGACCACAAGATTCATGCTGTCACATACCACAGTGAGAGGCTGGCTACTGCTTTTGGACTCATCAGTACATCTGATGGAACACCAATTCGAATTATCAAGAACCTTAGAGTATGTGGAGACTGCCACACTGCTACAAAGTATATATCTAAAGCAGTGGGCAGGGAAATTGTTGTTAGAGATACTAACCGCTTCCATCACTTCAAGGATGGTGTGTGTTCATGTGGAGATTACTGGTGATTCTTAGCCAAAAGAAGGCAATGGAATTGAGGCTAATGATCTTGTCTTGGTAGTCAGTTTTAGGACACCAGATAATTAAAAGAAAAGCTCAAGACCTTCTAGACAATATGAAACCTTTTTAAGGAGCAGAGTAGGTGCTTAGCCAAGGATTCAATCATTGAAGAAGACAGAAATAATAATGGAGATTGTTGTATTAACATAGACTGATGAATGGTTACTTTGCATGACACCATATACCGGGCTGTTGGTGGACAGATAAACCATGAAATCAGAACACCCTTATTTCAATGTCATGATCCACTGGGCAATGCAGCGAGGTATGTGTGAGCGATTGACCTTGGGGCACTTGATACCAAGCAGGCATAAGGCAAATTCTCTTACCTATCATGGTGAGAAACTGGTTACTTTATTGGACTCTTGATACATCCCATGGATTACCTGTTTGAGTTATCAAAAACCTCAGGGTGTATGGGGAATGCCAGACTACTAGAAGGATCATATCTAAAATAGCTGGCATAAAAATTGTTCATAGAGATGCTAACCACTTCTGGCATTTCAAGGATGATGGATAATCATGTAAAGTTATGGTGGTATTTACCATAAGGCTCCTAGGAAGTAAAGCTTAATAATGATGACTTTGTCTTTCTAGTCAATCTTAGGCTTCACAGAAAATGTGGGAATAACTTGTAATCTTGTTTGCACAATTTTAATCTTATTACATAACAGAGGAAATATGTGAGCAAGGATTCAATTATTTAAGAAGACAAATCATGTGGAGCAAGATTGTTCTGTACTGGCATGGACTGGAAAGTGTGTGTTTTAAACAATAGAAAACAAAACATGCGGATCAAGATTGTTGTGTACTGGCACGGACTGGAAAGCACGTTCTAAAAAATACAACATAACCGCCTGTTGGACAACAGATGACCTGTGGAGCCAGAAATCTCGTAGAGATGCATGCCTCTGGCCCAAAATACTTGATAAGGTGCATTATAGTGAATTCTGAGCTAAACGCCAACCTGTCGGCATCCATCATAAGTTGCTGTGCTCAATTACTCTGATATTTTAACTTATAATTTCTCTTATGGCTCATCAAGTTGTGTATAATATCCATTGTCCAAGCATTTCTAGAGCACCTGTATAAGAAACAAAAAACAAAAGACCGATGTTACGGATCACACTTCATGATCCATCATCAGGATTCACAGGATGTCGAAATGCATACAACAGGCTTATTAAATAGACCACCAATAAAGTTGAATTTAAATTTATATTCCTTGTTATTGAACTTGGGCCTGTTTTCTTCTATGTTAAAGATTGGCCTCTATGATGCAAACCATCATCCTTGTTCAAGCTATCTTGGTGCTTCACGATTTCAATTGCTTAGTCTATTCCATGCAAAACAGATGGTTGCTATCTGCCAAGTGAAGGATGCACTTCCTATGATCAAGATCATTATCATTAAATGACATTAAAGGATGCACTTCCTTCACTAGAGACCCCAAAAAATAAATAAATAAATATTAATTGATCTGTTCTTCATAACACCCTCATAATCATTGCTAAGTGATGTACTTGTTTTATTTAAAAGATAAGTTTAGTTTAATGAGTTATATGGTATTACAACAAATAGTTTAATGAGTTATATGGTATTACAACAAAGCTTGGATATTATCCATAAATCTTTTAGCAAGATTCGAACCAAGTGAGCTAAGGAATCTAACCAAGTGAGCTAAGACCACTTGATTTATTAAAAAGATAAGAAGATAAAGTTGTTATCAATGCAAACGACCTTTTCTTCTCGCCTAATCCCGGGTGACCGAGTGAAGAAAAAGAATATAATCCTGGGTGACCGAGTGAAGAAAAAGAATATAATTCCTCACATGCAATTACATGCAAAGGAACTAATATAATTCCTCACATGCAATTACATGCAAAGGAACTAACAATGGGCGGCGACAATTGAATGAATAAATTTTGGAACTTCAAAACCTGATTTCCATGCATTGCCCACCAAGAAATTAGGTCTTTTGGCCTTTTTTAATAACGTTATAAATGCTTTCAGAAAATTGTTTATCAAGTTTGTACTTGAGCATCACCAGCTTATGTTTTTAAACTCATCATTTTGCCAATATTTTTACCCAAACTTTGCTTGAACCTATCTTGCCATAACAACAATTCTTTTGTCAACGTAAAGAATGAAAAATACTGTTCTCTAATGGGGTTGTTGGCCTTAGGAACATACTTTTTTATACAACTATAAATCCTCTAATAGGTTTTCATTATCAAGTGGTGGGGACTTAACCATGCCTTTCTTCTTTGGATTTAAAATATAAGCAATACACACAAGAACTAATTTGCTTCAAATATAAGCAGCAATACACACAAAAACTAATTTGCTTCATGTTGCTTCTTGATATTTGTCTAATATTTTATTTTTATAATATATGGCTTCACATTTCATTAAAAGTGTATATGACGGATGTGTTTTTAACCATGTTTTTTTTATTAGAAAGGAAGGGGTTGTAATCGAGTCCCCAAACAGATCACAACTATCTTCTTTAGAGCTTGAGAGTTTACAAACATATTTAATTTTAATCTCAATTGAGTTGCTATAGCTAGAAACCTACATCATTTTGCATAAAATGTTTGAATTCTTTATTTTTATTTTCTGGATCTTTTTCAATTCTCTAAGTGAATACAAATATTTTAGAATTCAACATCCTTCTTGACATTTTCCTACAACTTTCACAATGCCAAATCTTCATCTCTATTGTCTATGCATTGTATCTTAGTAGAGTTAGATTTCCAAAGCGTCGTACTATCATAGTCCTCTTTACCAAATAAGGATTGCTAGTTTCTTTCTTGAAGCACAAGTGCAACTACAAAAATTATAATAAATAGTTTATATGAAAACACATTAATGTTACAAAAAAAAAAAAAAAAAAAAAAAACAAATATTACCAATGAAAAACATTAAAGTAAATCTTAATCATTATTTGATTTAGGCAGTCAACATTTTCTTGTCAACTTCAACTAAACTCACTACTTCTAACCATGGAAAATTTAAATTTCACGATCCTCAATTAAAACCCTTTATTGGCTAGCTTATATGCACATTTGTTTCCTTCCCTTAACATATGTGTAAACCTAATTTCTTCAAAGTTTATAACAAGGTCTTGAGTTTTCACAATTATCTCTTAAATATTCCATGGAGCCTTTGCTTTCCTCAAAATTGAATTTATTAGTGTGAGTGAATCACCTTCCATACATACTCTTTCATTTCATTTGTTTGCATATATTTAACCCTTCCAAAGTTGCCCAAACTTCAATTTCATTATTTGACTTAAATCCATTGAAAGCGTAATAAGATAAAATCTCTCTATTATTTCCAATTATTCTTTCTCCTGTTGGTCCTGGATTTCCTTTAGATGTTTCATCAAAATTCAATTTAACCAACTCCACATCTGGTGGCTTCCACTTTATTTTCTTTGCCTTTTTTTTGTTTTTGTACCCAGCATCATAATTCCATTTGATGATTTGACTCCATCTATCAAGGCTCTTTGCTTCTTGATTAGGGATTGGGTGAGTTAATAGAGTTAGTTTAGACTCGTCTATGGCTAAACAAATATTCAATTTCATTACACATATGTTGGAGATTGATGCTAACTAAGAAAAAGACAAAACCAAAAGTTCTCTCATGAATTTGAAGAAGCCCAAAAGTTTCTATGGGCCTTGAAGAGTCACTATGATTGTTGGACTTCCTGAATGTGAAATGAAGTGTTGTAACATCATTTCTCTCTTGTAAATGTACAATAGTGTAAATTACCTAGAGAATATTGTAGAAAAAGCTTTGTAATACTTCTGAGTTCGTTTGGAACACAGGACAACATTTTATTTCATTCATTTTGTGAAATACATACTTGTTGTCTCTATTTTTCTAAAACCTGTAGTCATTTTTCAGAGCTCATAACTTTTATTTTACAGATCTGTTTTGTGTGTGTCATACACAGTTGGAAAGGTTATTTATGTAGAATTCACTCACAAAATTTCATCGAATTTTGAGCAACTTTGGTGCCTCAAACTCAGACTGTCATGCATTGCTACAAAAATTGCTACATTTTTTGCTATTGCAATTTTTTCTTACTGCGTTTTTTGCTGCACTTTTTGCTCTTCATTTTTTGGGTCAAATACTTCATTTGGTATCAAAGCTTGGTTGGTTTTTGGGTTTGAGTGAACTTGGGTTCGTGGTCAATCTAACATTTGATCAAGTTCATTGAAAAAAAACTTCATTTGTTGTTGCTTGACTTTAATGGTCAACTTCAACAAGTCATTACCCATTCAAGAATTTAATGGGCAAGATTATGATTATTGGAGCATAAAGATGAGAACAATGTTAATTGAAAAAGATCTTTAGGAGGTAGTGGAGACTGGTTATGAAGAACCACTTGATTGGAACACATTACAAGGAAATGAAAGGACATCAAAAAAATAAACAAAGAAGAAGAATTTATTAGCCCTCTACCATATTCAGTCTGCTCTTGACAAGAGTTTATTACCACATATTGTTTTTTCTACATCAGCCAAGGAGTCTTGGCAGTCTCTTCAATAGGCTTACCAAGGAAGTGACCAAGTGAGAATGGTAAAGTTGCAGACCATGACGAAAGAGTTTGAGAACTTGCAAATAAAACAGGTTGAAAGTGTGGGTGATTATTGTGTTAGAGTGAAAGATGTGGTGAACAATATGGCCACCCTTGGAGAGACCTTGAAGGAAGAGGTAGTTGTGAAGAAGGTATTGAGATCTCTTACCTTTAAATAAAATCATGTTGAAATAATTTTTTAGGAGAGTAAAGATTTGTCTACACTTGAATTTGATTGTCTAGTTGGTTCGCTTATGTCACATGAGGAAAAACTTAGAGAAACTAGTAAAGAAAATGAGGAGAATGCTTTTAATTCTATATTTAAAATTTTTGAGAATGATGAAGCGGGTCCAACCACAAGTAAGCAAACACATGAAAGAGGAAGAAATTAGAATTACTCAAGAGGTAGAGGAGGAAGAGGAAGATGAGATGTTGTTGTTGAAGAGGACAAGGAAGGGCTGAACAAAAAAGAGTTGAATGCTACAATTGTCATAGAATGGGCCACATTGCACGATATTGCAGAGTGAAGACCAAAAATAGATATAGAAGAGCTCACTATGTATGTGAGGATGAATTTGCACAAGGTAATTTGTTTTTTACTAGTGACATGGCTGAAAAAACTAGTCAAGAAGTTTGGTATCTAGATTTTGATTGTTCTAACCACATGATTGGAAAAAAAGAGTTGATTGTTGATGTTAAAGAGGATTTCAAGATCAAGATCATTCTTGGGAACAATAATGCTTTGGATGTGGCTTCAAAAGGCACCATGGAGGTTGGCACTAAAGAAGGTACAAAGAAAATTCATGATATCTACTATGCTTCCAATTTGAAGAATAATTTGTTGAGTGTTGGACAACTTGTAGAAAAAACTATAAAATTGTGTTTGATAACAATGAATGTATCATTTATGATAAGAATAATAGGAATCATATGGTCACCATTGTTCATATGAAAATAACCAAATGTTTCCTTTGAAGTTTGGAAGAAAAGGTACTGTGAACATGGCACACATGGCACTTGAAGATAAGAATTGGCTTTGGCATCTCAGATTTGGACACTTGAATTTTAAAATTCTAGAATTTTTGTCTTCAAAAGACATGGTAAATAGACTACCTAAGGTTGGAGAGCACAAGTGTATGTGTGAAGCATGTGTGATTGGAAAGCATGCAAGGAAGGAGTTTCCAAAAGGAAAAGCATGGCGGGCCTCATACCCACTCCAACTTGTACATTCTGATATATGTGGACCTATGCAAACACAAAGTTTTGGTAAGTCTTCATATTTTCTCACATTCATTGATGACTTTTCAAAGAAGTATTAGGTGTATTTTTGTAAACATAAGGATGAAGCTTTGGGCATGTTCAAGATTTTCATAGCATTGGTTGAGAATGAAAGTGGATATAAAATAAAGTTTTTGAGAACTGATCGTGGAGGAGAATTTTGTTCAAATGAATTCAATGATTTTTGCAAACAATATGGCATCAAGAGACAACTCACTACTACCTATACACCACAACAAAATGGGGTAGTTGAGAGAAAAAATAGAACCATTGTAGAAATGGAAAGAAGCATGTTGAAGAAAAAAGGTTTGAGCAATTCTTATTGGTATTATGTAGTTGATACAACAATGTACATTCTCAATAGATGCTCCACAAAAGAACTACACAAAAAGACTCCACATGAAGCATGGTATGGCACAAAACCCATTGTAAGTCATTTGAAAGTTTTTGGTTGTCTTGAATATCCATATGTGAATGATGAAGTGAGAAAGAAGTTGGATCCCAAGAGTGAGCCATGCATTCTTGTGGGGTATTCTGAAACAAGGCATATAAACTATATAATTAAAAAAATCACAAGTTTGTAGCCTTTAGAGATGTAATTTTTGATGAAGGGGTAGTTTACAATCATATAAAATATGCAGGAAAAATATTTGATGTTGAAGAAGATAATACAATTGGGGGACAACCTTCAAATGTTTCCTCTACTCCTCCAAGCCCACCTAGCATCCCATCAACAAGTTCAAAGAGGACTACACCAAGTTCAAACACAAGCAACTCATCTACAAGTCCCACCAAGAATACAAATAAAGGAAAGAGAATACTTAAAGCACATCCAACCAACCAAATGATGGACAAGAACTTTCAAAGGAGGTTAACAAGAAGTCAATTGCAAGAGTTGGACCAAGTTGTTTCAAGTTTGGAAAAGATCAAAATGTATGGTGATGATGAAGGAGAACCAAAAGGTGAGTTGATGAATTATGCTCTGTTTTTTGAAGCTGATTTGAAAACTTCATGTTATGAAGATGCTTGTACTAATGATGTTTGGGTGCAAGCAATGAAAGAAGAAATTGAGTCCATTGAAATTGGGAACTTGTGGAATTGCCCAAGGACAAGAAGATTGTTGGATCCAAGTGGATCTACAAAATAAATTTTAACAATTATGGAAGCATAGAAAGATACAAAGCAAGGTTGGTTGCAAAAGGATTCACTCAAAGATATGGTGTGGATTATGAAGAAACATTTGCCCTTGTTGCAAGACGAGACAATTCAAATGGCTCTTTCATTGGTAGCCAATAAATAAAAGTTTATCACATGGACATGAAAAGTGTATTCTTGAATGATTATCTAGATGAGGAGGTTTATGTTCAACAATCTCAAGGCTTTGAAGTGGAAGGAAAGGAAAACCATGTTTACAAATTGAAGAAATCATTGTATGGATTGAAGCAAACACCTAGAGCATGGTACTCAAGAATTGGTGGGTACTTCCAAGATTGCGGTTTCAAGAAAAGTAAGAATGACCCCACACTCTATTTCAAGAATGAAGGTGATGATATTCTTCTTGTGCGCCTATATGTTGATGATTTGATATACATGGGAAGTAGTTCAAATATGATGAATGGTTTTAAGTATGCTATGATGAAGGAATTTTATATGAAATATTTAGGACTAATGCAATACTTTCTTGGTGTGGAAGTACATCAAGGTGATGGCAAAAATTTTATTTTTCAATCAAAATATGCAAAAGCAATGTTGAAGAAATATGACATGGAAAATTGTAAACCAATTTGGATACCTGTGGCACATGGATAAGTGTTGTGTAGAGATGAATAAGAGAGAGTTGATGAAAAGTTGTTTAGAAGCATTGTTGGGAGCTTATGTTCCTTACTACAACAAGACCTGATATTGCATTTGCAGTTTCACTTGTATCAAGGTACATGAATGAACCTTTACAAAACCACATAAAAGCAGCCAAGAGAATTTTGAGGTATGCCAAACGAACTTTGAATTTTGGCATACATTATGATGCTAACAACAAAATGGAGCTTATTGGATACAATGACTCGGATTTGGGAGGTTGCTTAGATGATAGAAAATCAACTTTTGGAAATTATCTCAGTTGGTTCAAGAGTGATAGCATGGAGCTCAAAGAAGCAAAGTATTGTTGCTTTATCTTCTACAGAGGCATAATATGTTGCAACTACAACAACAAGTACACAAGCACTTTGGTTGAGAAAGGTACTTGAAGAGATTGGTGAAGTTCAAAACAATCCAACAATAATTTTTTGTGACAACACAAGTGCAATCAAGATTGCAAAAAATCTAGTCCATCATAGTAAAATTAAACATATTGATTTTTAAGGTTTATTTCATAAGAGACATGGTGGAAAAGAAGGTTGTAGATTTGAAATATTGTAGCACCAAACAACAACTTGTAGACTTGTTTACCAAATGTGTCAATAAAGAACAGTTTTTTAGATTGAGAGATAAACTTGTCTCATCACTCAGCATCAAGGGGGAGTATGTTGGAGATTGATGTTGACTAAGAAAAATACAAAACCAAAAGTTCTCCCATGATATTGAAGAATCCCAAAAGTTTCTATGGGTGTTGGAGAGTCATTGTGACTGTTGGACTTCTTGAATGTGAAATGAAGTGTTGTAACATCATTTTCTCTCTTGTAAATGTACAATAGTATAAAATAGCTAGAGAAGATTGTGTAAAAATAATTGTAATACTTTTGAGTTCGTTTGGAATACAAAATAACATTCTATTCCATTCCTTTTGTGAAATACATGTGTGTTGTCTTTATTTTTCTATAACTTGCAGTCAACTTTTAGAGCTTAAACTTTTTTTTTACAAATCCCTTTTGTGTGTGTTATACACCATTGGAAATTTTATTTTATGTAGAATTCACTCACAAAATTTCATCAAATTCTGAGCAGTTTCAGTCCCTCAAATTCAAACTATCTTGCACTACTGCAAAAATTGTTGCATTTTTTGTTGTAATTTTTTCTTGCTGTGGTTTTTTGCTGCACTTTTTGCTCTTCATTTTTTGGGTCAAATACTTCACTCTAAACTGTTTTCCTTTATTTTAAATATTTTTCTATTCCTTTCTAGCCATACGGTCCAAAGTATTGTATCTTTTGATATATCCTAGATTGTTTGTAAAGCCTCACTTTTAAAAGTGCTTTGCCATTGCTTTAACCATTCTTCAATTCTGTTATTCATCACCATGCATTTACCAAACATATTAAGAATCCATTGCCATAGTTTACAGACTATTGAGCAATATCCTAAGAGATGGTCTATACTCTCCTTTTTACAAAGAACACATTTTGAGGAGCCATGAAAACCCCTTTTCATAAGGTTATCCCAAGATAAAATTCTTCTATGACCTACTTTTGACTTTGGAAATGCTTGGGCTATCACAAATATCTCTCCATATTCTTGTGATATTCCTATTTGGTGCTTTACATTATATCCACTTCTTATGGTGTATTATTGAGCTATTCAACTTCAAAATCAACTTATCCTTGGCTCCCTTTGAAATAATCATTGTTGTTATCTGTCTACTCAACTGCCTCCTAGCATCAATGTCTTGTATACTTGTAAAAATATATTCTTTCCATTGTATCTTCCTTCTTGATCCTTGTACAAAATTTTTGAAACCCTATCACCATATTTGTCTTAAAGTAATCTTATTCGTGGTTTCAAAATTGGATCTAGATCGAGTGGTTTTTTATCACACCAAGTATCTATCCAAATATAATTTTTTTCTCTAGTTCCCACCACCTATCTTAAATATTTAATCACTAGATAAATTGATTTTTTTAAACCGTTCCATAGTGCATAACCATTTGGTAGAGAGAATGTAGTAAATATTAAGCTTGGGTCATTGGCTCAACATACTTAGAAGAATTATTGCTCATTGTCTTTGACTATCTTTGTATAATCTTCAAATTACTTTTTCCCCTGAGAGCTAAGTTTGCATCTGTAAGAACTCCAAAACCAAGACCTCCCCTACCATTATTTGTTGGAATTTATGCATTGAAAGGAATGATAGAATTTAAAAAGTAAATCTTCAAATAATACCCATTTTTAGAATCATATTATTACCTCTTTTGTAGAATGATTATAGATATAGTGCTCATCATGGGAAGTCTAAGTGCAAAAAAATATGCAGTAACAACTTGGTTATAGGATTTGAAAATACGTGAAAGAGCCATCTGCAACAATAGCATTAAAACAAAGGAGTTGCTTCAATTAAGGGTAAAATGGAAACGTCTAGAAATTGGGTTTATCAAAATTAATTTTGAAGGTGCTTTTAAAGGAAATTGAGGAAAAGTTGGTGGAGGTGGTGTTCTTTGAAATAATGAAGGAAAAATTCTTCTCACTTACTCATAATCTTATGGAACTTCAACTAACAAATATGTAAAGGCTAGGGCACTTACAAATATTAAAATTGTAATTAAAAAACAATGGAAACATTTTTTTTATTATTTATTTGTGGAAAAATCCCAAAAGGGATGCCATTTTCGGGTAAGACCCAAGGAGGCAGGGGTATCCATTCCTCCAAAAACGCCCAGGACTCGGACCTGGCCTACCACCTTTGACATACTCAAGGAGCAAACAAACACAAAACCAATTTTAAAATAAGTAAATAACAACAAAAATAATAAAATAAAATAAAAAACATGCTCCTTGAGTGTGTCAAAAACAAAAGCACAACCAAACACGCACAATAAGATAAAAGAAACCACAACACAAACCACATAGAAAAACACAAGAACCACAAAACAAAACACAAACAAGACAAAAACAACATAACACTACAAAGACAACCAAAAAAAAACATGAAAAATAAACACAACCAAAACCTAAAAAATAAAATAAAAATAAAAATAAAAAACAACCAACAACAAACAATAGACAAAAACAAAAAACATAGAAAACACTCACACATAAAAACACGAAATAACACAAACAAAGAGAAACCCAAGAACAAGAACGAAAAAAACACAAGAACAATAACAAAAAACATAACATAAAACATAAAAAAAACAAAACAAAACAACAAAAACACAAGAACAACAAAAAATAACACAAAAACAAAACAAAACAAAAGAACTCACCCACCTTAAAAAAACTAAACAAAAAAAAACAAATAAGAAAAAAAAAAAAAAAATGAACAAAACAATGACCTATCTAGACCAGAAGACTATTAAGGCAAGAATCAACAGAGGAAACAAAATAAAGAATAGAATGAGCTAAGGAACTAAAAAAAAACTGAATGAACCAAAGAGAAGCAAAAAAAAAAAAAACCAAGAAGAAACTAGGTACCTTTAGAACTGGAGCCATCCAAAGAAATGATAGAAAGAAGAGCTTCCCTAATTTGAGAAGCCCACCATATAGAAGGGTGGCCATAACAAGTAAGATCACCTTTGTCCAAAGTCCAATTAGCTAAAGCATCAGCACTCTTGTTTTGATCTCTGACCACATGATTGTAATCAACTTTCAAAAATCCCATCTGGATTAACTGAATCTTCTCAATAATTATTTTTATTCTCCAATCCACCTTATGATTCTTAGAAGGAGTCTTCAAGAGATTAATCATAATGGAAACATATTTCAACTAAAGGGAATTCACAAATTATCATTAATGCTATCAACAAAAATGGATATAGAAATTGGATTAAAAATAATATTATTGTTGATATTCATCATCTCTTATTGGAGGTAATCTTTTTAAAATGTGAGCATATCTATATAGAAGGAATTGGGTAGCATATAATTTAGCCAATCATGGTGTTGGTATTTATTTTGATGAAAATTCAAATTCTAAAAGATAATTGGTCGAGTGAGGTTTTATCTCTTAATAAAAATGATGTCAAGGAGTTAATTGTAAAAACACAACATTTTTCAGGAAGACAAAGAATATATGTGATAAAAAAGAAAGAAAAGTATCTATGATAAAGAGGCATGTTAAATATGGTTTAATTGACCTAACACCAAATGTTATATTTTGGTAATTTAAGTGCCAAGTCCAAAAGAATAAAATAGTCATTAAACTTGATATGACCAATGCCTTCGACAAAGTAGATACTTGCTTTTTAAAATAGGTGTTATCCACATTTGGATTCCCAGTTCAAATGATAGGTTGGATAGGAGCTTTGCATAAAGAGACCTTGGACACCCCCTTTATTCAATAGGGAACTTGCTAACTTCTTTAAAACCATTAGAGCATTAAAGCAAGGGTGTCCTCTCGCCCCTTACCTTTATATCCTTCTAGTTGAAACTTTAGAGAGGATCTTGGCCAAATTGAGAAGGAGGAAATAAATCCTGGGAATTAGAGTAGATATAGGATATAGAAAAATCACTCATGTCCAATTTGTAGATGACACCATTTTACCAAGGGAAGCCACAAAACTAAATGTCAAGATGATCAAAAAAGTTTTAGATTGCTTCTATTCAGCCATAGGAATAGAGATAAACACCCAAAAGAGTAGATTTTACACTTTAAATGCTTTAGCAGGAGAAGAAAGAGGCTTCTCTCAGATTTAGGGATTTCATAAAGGTAGTGATACCTTCAACTAGCTCTGTGTTCCTGTGGGCTTCCATCTAAAAAATAGGAAACTTGGAATGTAATTCTAGAAAAGATATCAAAGAGAATACAATAGTATAATAATGGTTGGTTGAGCTTGGCTAAAAGAATTATTTTAATCAAATCAATACTAACAAGTCTTCCCATATATAAACTATTGTTGTATCATGCACTCGTATATATCTTGAAAAAATTAGATGCAATGCTAAGAACTTTCTTATGAAAATGGGGGTGATAAGATAGAATAAATTTTGGTCAATTGGTAGACCATTACTAAGCAAAAGGAGCAGGGATGCCTAGGAATCAAGAAAATAATGATTGTTAGCAAGGCACTAAGTGCTAAGCTGCTTTGGAATCTACTCACTCGGCTAGATTCTCCATGGAATAAAAATCTAAAATTCAAATATTTGAACAACTCTAATGACATCTAGCTTCTAAAGAGTGTGAAAAACATAGCAGACACCTTCTCAATCTAGAAACATATTATGGAAGTTAAATACATTATATTAAATCATATCTCTTGGATTTTGGGGGATGGTAAACAAATTAATATATGGGACGATTTGGTCTTGGGAAGACCTCTAATAATTAAGAGTTTTTCCCTAGAATTAAAAGTGCACTTGCAACAATTTGGTGTTAACTCTCTTGCAAGCTTAATTGAATGGGTGGGTGATCCACCGTTGCCACATCTTGACCAAGACTCACAGATATAGTTGTACATTCAAACTGAAGGGATTAAAATTTATCCCCAAATTTTAGATTAGTTTGTATGGGGCTCTATTAATGATTTAGGTGTTTACATAGTCAACCAAGGGATGTTATTACAACAACAATGTCAAAAGAACTCAACCATAGCCAAGGTATGGAATTACAAGGTTCACGCCAAACTTCAAACCTTTCTTTGGTTGGTGCTCCAAAACAAGATTTTTTTTAGAAACAACCTCATCAACATGAATATCATGGGGCCTTATATTTTCCACAAGTGTCTCAAGAATAATGAAACAACATCATGTAATTCCAATCTCAATGTACAAAAGCAATTAAAATTTGGATTGGAATAACCAAGTAGCTAAGATCAACAATCTCAAGAATCTTCAACTCAAAAAATTGCCTAACCAGTTGGGGCCAAATGTACAAATGGGGATTGAAGGACAAACACCTTGTAAGGAAAATTTGTTATTCAATTCTAATATTCATCATTTGGCACATCTGGAAGGAACGAAACTGGATATTTGTTTATGACAAAAAAACAATTTTCAAGTGTTAACCAAGTCAATGAATATAGTCTTGAACATAAAATATATCATAAACAACAAGACATTAGGAGATTAAGAAAAGAGGAGAAACAACTATTATACCAAATAGAACTTCAAAACCTCCTACATTCTAGGCCATAGGTAAGAACAATAACACCTCCAAAGATAAAGTTCCTTGTACTTTTCTTTGATGGAGCCTCTAAATCAAACCAAGGCCATGCAACGAATGGTCAAATGATACTAGTGGCACCACACTATGAAATGCTTTAATTCAAAATCAATTTGGGGAAAACAACCAATAATGTTGCAAAATTAATAGGCTATGAAATGGAACAAAAATTGGCTGAGGAACAAGGCATTAAACAACTCAATGTGTTTGGTGATTTGAGACTTGTGATCTTTTTTCCATTTAAGAGGAAGAAATTCTCATCAATTCAACTTCAAATAGTTCAGAGAAGACGAATATTTGGAACAAAAGTTTGAATATATACAATATTCCCACATTGGAAGGATGCACAATATGGTAGTTGATCACCTTATAAATGAGGCCATAAACATAGCATATTTGCATCTAGGAGTTATAAGGAAAAGAAAAACAGATAAAATGAGTGGAATAGATCATAAGAAGCATATGACGATTTCGTAGCATTTGGTATTTCTAATACTTTTGGAGAGTTTGAAGCACTTGGAGATTCTAGAGCCTTTGAAGATTTTGTACCTTTGGAGATTTTGGAGCCTTTGAATATTCCAATGCCCTTGGAGATTTTGATGCCTTTGGAAAACCTTGGAACATTGGGTGATTCCAGAGATTTTGACATTTTAGGTTTTCTCGGTTATTATGTCACCTTTTGTATTTAAGATGCCTTTTGTATTGGGTTTCTAGCATCCTTTGTATTTGGTTTTTTGACACCCTTTGTATACTAGTACGTTTTTTGGAGTTTTTTATTTTTCTTTATTGCCTATCCCTCCTATTGGACGCCAATCTTGTGACCTCCAGGTTGCTTGTTGGATAAACTATTTGTTCTTTGCAAACTTTAGGATCAATATATAACTCCTTCTCTTAAAAAAAATGGTATTTTGATGGGAGTGGTCCCAGTAGAAGCCCCATATAGCGCTTATATATATATATGAATGATTGCTCAAGTACATTATTTTTTATGTTATATTGTTCATCAATTACATTATAAAGTTAAATTTATTTTATATAAGTTTTTTTAAACATCAATAACAAGTGTTGTTTGGTTGTCAGTATATGATATCTTTATAATTGTAAATATATTTGTGTTTAAAATTTTGTATGTTTAAATATATAATGTATATAAAAATTATAATTATGTCTATATTTAAATGGACCTGATAATAAAAATTTGGATAATCAAAAAAAGATATTCCAGATTCAAATTTGAAAAAGATAGAACATGTACTATTGTTTGGATAGCATAAGATGAGTGTTTTTTCCACTTATAGTAGACTCAAAAGTCTAATATACATGGTATTCATAGTTGATATTCAAATGCCCATTATTATGTTGTTAGCTTAAAATAATTTTATTGAAACAACTTAACAATAAAATTATTTTTTCTAGTGACAATGGATTAGATCAACCATTAGTGTTTGGAGTTATAGTACTTTTTGAAGTGTAAGGCTTGTTTAATGATACATTAAAATATTATTTTACTTTTAAATATCTTTAACATTGATTATAGAAATTATATGATTATATTGTTAATCACTTGATTGTAGACTTTAAAAAAATAATGTATTTTATCTTATTTCAAGATATTTTTAAGGAAAATAATTGCAAACACCGTTAAATTTTAATTAGTAATTAATCTAAAACATAAAAATCTTGAAAAACAGGCATATCTATTAATTATTTTTAGAAATAGTTCTAATTAATTAAGAGAGGCCACTGCAAGAACATGCTTTTACTTATCTAGATATGTGCACGTTTTATGATATATAAAGTTGAATAATATATTTTATATAAAAATTCATATTGATATAAAATAAATAAATTTTGAAATTTATTTATTTTTAATGGATTATATAGGATTGATACGGGTTTTACTTGTATTACATCATCATTACATAGTGGTAATACAATAAAACTTAGATATTATTTATGTATCGTTTGGCAAGATTCGAACCTAGGTCTCCTACTTGAAATGTTGAGAAATCTAAACGATTGAGCCAATATCATCTTATTATTAATGAATGTTTACATAAGTTTTTATGAGGGATATCGATCCCTCATACCAAGTGGGGTTTGAACCTTGGACCTCTCTCCTCCTTGAAATGTTAAGGAATCTAATCGGTTGAGATAATGCCACTTGATTATTAATGAATGTTTACACAGGTTTTGATGAGGGGTCTTGGTCCCATCGTACCGAGTAGGGTTTGAACCTTGGACCTCTCAAAGAGAGGGCCTTATCACTACAGTAAGCTTGCAACTATATTTTTTAGTTTATTTTTTATGTACTTAAAAATTTAAATTTTAACTTTTAAAAATTTTATTGAATATCCACGTGATGTGGTCTACCGGCAAGGATGCCACTTGCATTATCGGTGATGTGACCCGGGTTCAATCCCCATGATGGATGTGTATAAGAAGTATTTCTCAAAAAAAAAATTGTATTGAATAAATTTTATTATATCTAATCATATGACATGAAAATAATTGAATCTATTGAAGCATTAAGATAGTAATATGTGAGAAGAAGTGATCTTCTTAGACTTGAGGAAATGATGGCGACAACAACAGTGACCTCGACAGCTCTAGCGACAACAGACAGGATTTCCCAGGCCCTCACAAGGGATTGTGAACTGGAACAAGGAGAAATTCCCCCCTTGGACGAAGCTACCAAGGCGGATGATCCCAAGGACCCAGACCCTGATCCTGGTGGGTTGGGAAGCCTGAACTATGACTGACCATGGGAAAACTACAAGGATTTTGTTCCCCCTCCCGATCAGCAACCCTCATCCACAGAATGGGGCTCCTTAATCGTACCTTGAGAAGGTTACAAGTATTTCAAATCCTAGCTCCTTGATCACCTCAGGTGAAAATATGGTTATCCTAGAATCAATAATGGCAACAAAACTGTCTATTGAATCCCTTTCCCTTATGGGGAAATTTTTAGGGGGCAGACCCAATATGGAGTCCATAATAAAATGGGCTAGGTACAAATGGCGAACAACAGGAAGCTTTCAGTTGGTGGTCCTCTCCAGAGGGTTTTTCCTGATCCAACTAAACAACCAGAACGACTATGCCTGCATCCTCACAGGAGGACCATGGTTTTATGGCAAAAAAAGCTTATTCCTCAGAAAATGATGGGAAGACTTTAACCCTCGAACTCAAGACATCAACTTCGCACCCATCTGGGTTCACCTTCTAGATATTCTCATCCAGTTTTGTCACAAATATATCCTGCACGGGATTGGGAGATACATTGGGGATCTTGTTGCTATTGACCCTACAACGAAGGCCAGAACCTGCATGGCTCATGCCAGAATCTGTGTCAATGCCAACCTGACCTCCCAGCTTTCCACTCACATAAACCTTATATATGGAGCCTTCAAGTGGTTCCAAGCAATCGAATATGAGAACAAGCCTATGTTTTGCATCGAATGCTAATCTCAAGGATATCTCAAGTCCCAATGCCCATCTATCAAACCCCAAAAAGATGCACCAAGCTCCAAGCTTCCCTCTTGGAAATAGAACACCCAAATGGGAATACACAATGAAAGACCCAAAGCCCTTGTCAGCAATAGGCGAGAGAAAGAATTCAAAGGGAAGCAATGGCTATCCAGGAGCCACTCCTCAACCATCCTTCTGCAGACTCGGACCTTATATGCTCCATGTTTACTTTTCCTAATATGTTCGAACCTTTATCTATATCCAATGATGAAGTCATTTTCCCCGAATTTGCCCATCCCCCCCACCCCCCCTCTCACTCTCACCCCTCCCCTCTAGATTTGGACCATAATTCCCCCCCCTCGGTTGTGCCCTTGTCCCCAACCAAACCCTCATCTGAACCCCTGACTGTAAAACCTTCCCTTGGAGGGGTTGATCCCCCCTCTCCCTCCTCAGATGAATCCCTATCCCCATCCAAATCCATTGTTGAATCCCTGAAGGAAGCTACAAGTCCCACCCACCCTAGAGCGAACCTCAGTCCCATAATCACTAGAAGCAAAAAAGGCCATGTTGACATAGGAAGCGAAAAGAAAAGAGGTAGGCCTACCACATCTAAGCAAATAAAAAAGGACACTGAAAACCAAGTCACCAATGGTGTGCAGTCAACCTTGTTTCAAAAACTATTCAACCAGTCTAAGGATGAATCCAAAAATCCCAAACCTCCCCCTTGCCGGGAAAGGGAGGCAAGAAACCCACAAAAGTTTCCAGATGAATATCCTCTCTTGGAATATCATAGGTCTCAATAGCATGAGCAAACAGAGATTAGCTCGAACCATCAGGAAGGACTTCAAACCTACCATTTTTATTTTGTAAGAAACAAAAATCGATGATTCTAGAACCAATAACATCTCTCAGTCAGTATGGAAGAATTGCCAATGGGCCTCCTCCCCTGTCCAAGGATCATCTGGAGGCCTCCTGTGTCTCTGGGGTCCAAATAAAATTGAGGGCAAGGTAATATCTTATTCTGACAAAACATTGAACTTGGTTTTCTATTGCAAGGAAAATCAGTTCACATGGGTCTTATCCAACATTTACGCCCTAAATAATCCTCTTGAAATATGCGCACTCTGGAGATCCCTGTATCATATGAAGGATGCCTTCTCCACCCTCCCCTGTATGTTGGCAGGTGATTTCAATTCTCCCTCTATCCCTCGGATAAGAAGGGTGGCATCTCTACTCCTAAAATCATCCAATATTTCCATAACTTTGTCACGGAGAATGAAGTCATGGACATTCAGATTAAAGGCTGCCAATTCACATGGAGCATAAAAAGAGCAGGTCTTGAGAATATTCAGGTCAAGCTGGATAGATTTTTCCTATCCCAAAAGGCTATTCCCATATTTGGAGACACATCTCTCATCTCTTCCCAGAATCGGCTTCGACCATTTCTCCCTTCTCCTGGAATCTAACAAAAACCCATATTTCAAAACTTCTTTCAGATTCGAGAACATGTAGTTCCAGCATGCTGACCTCAGGTAGAGGATCTCAGAGTAGTGGGGGCTCCCTTACCCTGGGTCTGTTATTTCCCGAGTGTCCTAGAAACTGAAGGCAATCAAGGAAAACCTTAAAATTTGGAAAAAGGAAGTGTTCAAAAATATTTTTGAGAGCAAAGAGCAGATTTTGGGTAAGCTCAAAATCTTAGAGCAACAAATTCAGTATGACCAATGGACCCCTCAGTTGAGGGAAGAGGAGTGGTAACTCCTGTCAGAATACCACAACTTCCTGGCCAAAGAAGAGACGTACTGGCGTCAAAAATCTTGCGCCCTATGGATGAAATATGGTGATGCCAACATGAAGTTCTTTCATACCTCTACTTTGCAAAATCGAAGCACCAACAAGATCAAAGAGCTCACTATGTTTGATGGCACAGTCTCATGAGATATCTTCAAAATTAGAGATGAAGCCTCATCCTACTTCAACAACATGATGGGAACCATTCCTCCTGGAACATATTGAAGCCCAAGAAGCCCTCCTGTAGCACATTCCCCCTCTAGTTACTCCTGAGATGAACTCCTCCCTTATCCAACCCCTCAGTAAAAAATAAATCAAGCTCGCTTTGTTCTCCATGCAAGCTGACAAAGCCCCCAGGCCAGATGGGTTCTCACCCTGTTTCTATCAAAAATTTTGGGATATCCTGGAGGAAGATATCTACAATGCCATCATGGAACTCAAACAAACCAAGATCATTCCCAGAGGGACGAACTCCACTTTCATTGCCTTGGTTCCCAAAACCCCTCATTGCAAATCCATGACGGACTTCAAGCCAATCAGCTTATGCAACATCATCTATAAGATTCTAACCAAATATTTGGTATTAAGGCTTAAGAATATCCTTCCCATGATCAAATATCCCTGTCAAGGAAGTTCAGTAGAAGGTAGATCCATCACCGATAACATCATCTCTCTTCATGAAATGCTCCACTCAACCTTGTGCAACAAAAACGTGACCATGTTCTTGAAGTTGGACATCAGCAAAGCTTTTGATAGGGTTAATAGGGATTTCCTTCTAAAATTCCTCTCTAGGTTTAGGTTCCACAAGGAATGGATCGACCTCATCAAAGGTTGTATTACCTCCCCGTGGTTCTCTATGTTAGTTAACGGATCTATTGCAAGTTAGTTCCCTAGCTCCAGAGGCCTGAGACAGGGAGATCCTCTATCCCCCTTACTCTTCATCATTCTTGTTGAATACCTAATGAGAGCCTTCAAAGTTGCTTGTGTTTTAGGAATTGTCTCTGGGATCAAAGCTTATTCTAATTATCCTCCCTTGTCCCATCAACATTTTTTAGATGATACTATCATTGCTACCTTAGCCTTTGTCCTTCAAGCTAAGTCTACCAAGTCCACCCTTGACACCTATGCTTTAGAAGTCGGGCAGGAAATCAACTACATGAAAAGCAAGTGCTATTTCCTCAACACCCCTGGTAGTAGACAATGCAAAATTGCTTGTATCCTTCAATGCAACATTGCTTATCTGCCCACCTCTTACTTGGGTCTTCCTCTGTTCACCAAAATCCCGAAAGAATCCATGTGGGACAATGTCATCGAAAGGATCAGATGAAAACTCATAGGGTGGAAGGGTTATCTTCTATATTAGGCAGCAAAAACAACTCTCACTATGGCTTTTCTCCAAAGCATCCCTATATATTTCATGTCGGTGCTCAAAGATCCTGCTTCTATGCACTCCAAGATTGAGTAGATTCAAAAGAATTTTTTGTGGTCAGGGCCAGAGGAAAAGAAGAAATTTCACTTAGTCAGCTGGGACAAAGTTTGCCAACCTAAATTCCAAGGAGATATCAGCCTAAGAAGATCAGTCAACATGAATCTTGCCCTCCTTTCCAAGCAGGCATGGAAAATCTTCATCAACTACAAAGCAGAGTGGGTTTCCATCGTTCAAACAAAATACCTCCAACGCATGTCCCTGTTAGAGGACAACATCCCCACTAATGGATCTACTTTATGGCGGGCTGTGATTCAGGTTAGATCCCTCATTGTCAAAGGCACTCAATGGCAGCTAGGCAGTGGTTCAGAAATCAGCTTTTGGGATGATATTTGGCTAAAAGATAAACCTCTTGCAGAAATCCCTGAGGTCTCCATTCTCAGACCTATCTGTGAAATAAGGTGGGTCAGCAAAGTGGTGGACTACATTGACAACCAATACAAATGGAAAACCATTCCCATTGCCAATTAAAGTGGCCAAGTTCTCAAAGAAAGAAATTCCTTATCCTGTTTACTCAGAACCACTATCATCCCAACCATAGCCACCCCAGACTACCTCGTATGGAAAGGAAATGACAGTGGGGATTTCTCCGTCAGGTCAGCCTACTCTTTTTCCCTTCAGATTGGTGTGGGTCAAACATCTAATTCCCAAGATAGGTTTTTTCTCTTGGTTTACCATCCAAAACAAAGCCCTCACTACCGACAATCTCATGAAAAGAGGTATTTTTGTCTCGAACAGATGTCACCTATGCCTTTCCAACTGGGAATTGGTCAACCACATTTTTGTGGACTATGTTTTTACTAAAGAAGGATTGAGCCACTTGCTGACTACTTTTCAGATTCAATGGTCCCCTCCCGAATCTCTTATAGAACTTTTTGTTCAATGGCCTATCTCATTCAAAAATCCCAGTCTCTTTCCTCTGGAAGGTCTACCTCCACCATTTCCTATGGCAAATCTGGATAGAGAGGAACCACACAAATTTTTCCACATTGTCGAACAACCCTGTGTCCACAGCTTCCAAAGCTATCACTTACGCTGCTGAAAATTCCCAACTTCTCCCATGCTCTAATATACCTATTTGCAGCTTTGAAGCAGAGATTCTCTAGTCCTTGAACATCCCCATCCCTTCCAATTTATCCTCTCCCATGCCCCATACTAGAAAGAAGGCTCATAGGAGACCTCCCCTAGAATGCTAGCTAAAGCTCAACTTCGATGGCACATCCAAAGGGAACCTAGGTTTAGAAGGTGCAGGCGGGGTTATCAGGAACCATGAAGGTGAAGTTGTCATAGCCTTCTCTAAGAACTTGGATCACCAGACCAACAATGTGGCTGAAGCATGGGTGTTATGACACAACATGCATCTCATTAGGGATTGAAGAATAAACCTCCAACTTGAAGGGGATTCCCTCAACATCATCGGATACATCAACAATGATAAAATTCCACCGTGGAACATTTGATCCCTAATCCAGGAAACCAGAAACCTCATTGGTCAGCAAAAGCAGGTTGTATCTACCCACGTGTACTATGAAGCAAACAAGCTTGTTGATGGTCTCGCCAACTTGGGTACCACCCAACCAACTATATCCATTTGATGTAGCTCATTACTGCCAAGTGTCATCCACATAGCAGTTGCAGATTCACCAAGGTAGGCCAGGTGCCTCTAATTTTTTTCCATCCTAATCCATGATTTATCTAATTAAGGTTTTGCAGGTCTCGTGGTGTGTTGTTTCTCGAGTGTTATCTTTGTGTTGTGTGCCCCATCTCCATAAAATGATTGGCCACTCACCTGGTCCCTCAAATGATGACGCTCGATCTCGGATGCTCGTTTCAAAATTCATCGGTTTCCAAAGCTCTTTGCACAGTCCCAACTATGAGTGCTCCATTGCCTCTTTGCCAAATATTTTGCCAAGCTTAGTTGTCGTCGAGTCCCTTTGGTGTTTCAACTTCACCCATGTGGATATTGGTTTGCAAACCCTCACCAATTTCCAGTCACCTTCCCCTTTCTACCGCCTTCCTACCTATTGTCATCCTATGGCTAACGGTATGACCGATGGCTTATTTAATGGATATTTAAGACCGAGGTGAGTCACCATGCATATATACGTACTTCATCTCTGCCACCCTAGCCACTACCCTAGCTCCCTCATTACCTTCCATTGGCCCTCTGTTATCGACAACATGGACTTCCTTGAGCCGAGCAGTCTGCAACTTGATGCCCTGTCGGTCTCCTTTCTACAAGGTTGTGGCCTTATTATTTTTTGTCAAAATTCAAGGGTGTTTAGGCCAACAACACGACTGATTTTATGAGAACCTGGTCGAACGACCACGTTCCAGTTCGACACATCCATTTCAAAGTTACTCCTGATCTTATCACTGAGGTGTCTAGCCTTCCTCTCTCGGGGCGCTTGGTCCAACATGACAAACACAACTAGGACTAGGAGCTTGAAGGCTTCCCTAATTACCAAGAATTCAAGTGGATAGGATTTACCCTGGATCGTGAATCCCTCCCCTCCCCGTGGCCCATCGTTACTATCCCATTGCTCCAGTATTTGTCCTACGATGACCCTTCCAAACCGCTCTCAATATTTCATCTTGCTTTGGTTAACCACCTTTGGGGATATAGGCCTATGAACATACCTACCTTCCTCCATCGATCCATTAGACTCTTTGTGCTCGGTGCCCACAAGAAACACTTGGCTCCCACTCATCAGGGGTTGTTTGTAGTCCTTTTCCACCATGTAGCCACCTCCACCCCGCCATCCATTTTGTCCAACCCCATCCAATCTAACCCCCCCACCCCTCCCCCACTCACATCCCTGCCCATTCCCTATCCAGCGAACCTCTGGTAAGTGAGGAAACCCATGAATTCCATAATCCTACTTCCAAAAAGGGGACTTCGTCTATTGCTACTCCCTCCAAACCTCTTGCGATGAGCAAAAACAAACTGGCGTTAGCTAAGCGTAAATTTAAAGCTGAGGAGAACTCCACCCAGGTCATAAGGTCTTCCAGAGTAAAGAAGGTTAAGGTGGAATTGAGCCAGAATTCCCCTCTCCACATCTACGATGACATCAGTGGGAATTCAATTCCCAGCTCTGTGATCTCCAGCAGAATTTCTAGAATGTTTCCCAAGAGTTTCATTGTCGCCTTTGAGAGTGTCATTTCAGCCATGAAAAAGTACCTCCAATAGAGCGCAACCAACACCAAGGAGTATTACCCAAAATCCGATCCCCTCTAGGCTAGCTTCTACGTCCAGGAATTGACTACTAGGGATTTTCTAGCCTTTCAGGTTTTTTAGAGTTTCTAACATATAGCTTCTTCCTTTCATTGTTTGTTTTTGTTTTGTTTCTAAGACGGCCCCTGTGGGGTTCTGGTTATGTTGCTTGTCAAAATTTAGTTTCTGTGGACTTTCGCCCCTGCATGGGCACTTTTGTTTTGGTGATAGTACTATCGTCTTCTGCGTGGGAATTTTGAATCTATCCTCCCCTGCATGGGAATGTTTAGTTGCATATTTGTCTATCCTCCCCGGTATGGGATTATCCAGCAGTAATATCTCTCTATCAATCAAATTTTTATGCACATCTAGGATTGGGACCCAGTCAAAACCCGCATAATAGAACCACCAAATTACAAAAAAAAAAAATTGAATCTAAGATGATTTTTTAATTAATTGTGTGATTGAAACATGTTCAATTCGTATTACTTTGTGATCACATAGTAGTGTTATAACATGATTATAATTATGCATGTATTACAGTTAAGGTTTGAACCTTAGTTTTCTCATTAAAAATTAAGAATTCTAACTCATGAAATTCATAACATTCGATTAAAACGCTAATATTGTTATACTTGTTATTATAGTTATTTTTTAAAATTTCTTTTAACTTATATTCATATTTTTTTATTAGGTAAAAGAAGGGGTTTTGAAAGATCCCCGAATCTTTTACAAACTAGAAGCCTTAGCTTCCAAGAAGAGACCAAAGAGAAACATAAAAGATCCATCCCTCCCAAAGGACCAATAAATCAATCACAAACTAACACTAGGAAATAAAACGACAAAATCAAGGAGATCCACGAGAAACAAGAGAACCAGGAAATCTAGGAAGCGTGATTCTCGCCCAAGCCGTCATAAAATTAAAAAATTCAAAATAAGAGAGTGAAGTATGAACTAGTAAAACCCCAAGAAATAGTTCCCGCCCAAGCAACATCCTAAAGAAAGGGACCAAAAATTAATGCCCAAAGAGGATAAAATTGAAAATCAAAATTTGAAGTAGGGGCACACAGGCTTCAATATGAAAAACAAGAGTAGCATGGAAACTGAAAACCAAGAGTTGATTCAAAAATCAAAATGACCATAAGACCCCAAAAAATCAACCAATAGTTGAAGAAAGAAGTCCCTAAACTAGGACCCACTAAAACCTCCTCCATTGTGGTTCTAAACGACACCACATCAGATCTGCAACTAGAATCTAAACCAAAAAACATCTGGAACCAATCTGATCACCATTCTTTTGTTGTGGGAACCCTCTCTTCCCCAGAACCATGATTTCAGAGTATATCAATAAAAACACCCCCGAACCCATACATCTTTGATGACCAAGCCTTGGTAAAACCTTCCAGGTCTTTTCAAAAACCCCCAATCCAAGGATTACCTTTAACGAATCTTGCTTCCGTTCAACATAATAGCCTTTGGAAGCACTGCCTACAAGAACTTAATAGAACCACCTAACACAAGATCCATGTTCTCAAATATAATACATCTAAGACCAGTAGAGAAATCTCTCAGAATTCTAATTTAAATAAATAAGAACTCCATTTTTCTAAGGAAACCTTAATCAAAATTACATATACTATTATTAATAGAAAAGCATATTTGTCTTTCAAAATTCACCCTATGCATCATATTTAAAATATTAAAGTCATTATTTTTATTGGAATATTAAAATTCCAATGCATTTTCTATTTGAACATTATTATTAATATAAAGATATTAAGCTAGGAATATGAATATTAAAAATTTTGAATTTCTAAACCGTGATGGCTCGTTGAAAGATCTTGTAATCTTAAGGCGCTCTAAACCATGGCTAATACTATAATTTGTTTTAAATTTCCTTGCAAACAAAACTAATGAACAAAGGCTATTTCCATCCCAATAATTTCATTGATTTCAAAAGAGAAATATACACACATCAATAATATACCAAAATAAAGGAAGGATTGATAGATTTTTATCGTATTAAAATTTTTAGTAGATTGGTAAATTTAAGTGTGGTTGAAAATTTATCAAGAAGAGATTTAGGTTCATATATGGGGAAGACAACTTTTTGCAAAGGTAAAGTCTGTTTCGAATCCTTTGAGTGTTTATCAAATCGACGATGATAGTACAAATCCTAAACAAACGACAACCCCAACAAAAAAAGATAAGTTTTTTTGAGATTCCTTTTACCAATTATATGCATCATCTAAAGTAAAATGAATTCTACCACGTTTTAAACTTTAGCCGACCATAAACAATGGTGTCCATATTTAAAAGCATGGCACATAGTCATTTGTTATTTTTGAAAGGACATTACATTAATGTTTATGTTTAAAGGAGTTAAGGAAGTAAATTAAAACCTCCTTATGAATATAGAATTGTTAACCCTTGTTCTCCATTAATATGGAATGCAATATCCCCATTAAAGGTATAATAGTAGCAGGGAGTTTTCTTATAGGGTCTTAATGGGAAAATATGATGTTGGGGGCTCAAAATTTTATAACCTTCTTTGGGAACATGGTATTAGAGTCTATTTTTCTTCTTGATATTATTATTTCATCTCAATAAATTATATTTATTTGATGTGAGATGTCTTTACAAATTAAAATTAGTTAGGGTTATAATTGGTAAATCTATGTCTTTGATTGGAGCTTACATTAGGGATGAAAGCAAAGTATGTGGTGTTCTATGTGGAGGTAACACTATCCATGGTGGTGGGGTCTTGTCCTACCTAGACCTTGTCTTTTTAGGGATCGACATGGATAACCCTATGGTATTTGGGGTTATATCCCACATTATCCTTAAAGAGGTAGGATTTAGGGTTACAATATTGATGTGAGATGTCTTTACAAATTAATAGTAGTTAGGGTTACAATTGGTAAATCCATGTCTTTGATTGGAGCTTACATTAGGAATGAAAGCAAAGTATGTGGTGTTCGATGTGGAGGTAACACTATTCATAGTGGTGGGGTCTTGTCCCACCTAGACCTTGTCTTTTTCGGTATCGACATGGATAACCCTATGATCTTCGAGGTTATATCCCACGTTATCCTTAAAGAGGTAGGAGTAAGGGTGATTCCTTTACAAAGGTCACATCTGCATCAATGAGTTGTCCAAGGGTTGGGTTTCATCCCATCTATTATTTTACCTTAATGTTTTTTTTTAATTTAGCAAAAAACCTCTTGCAGGGCCACCTTGGTCTGAGAAACCACGATTAGGGGGTTCTACACCGTCAAAATCAATCGAGAGTCACACCCGACCTTGATTGCACCAACATTATCAACTAAATTTTGGGTATTCGATGTGCGTTTGGTAGGGTGGAGATTCGAACTAGGAACCTTCCTTGGAGGATTGCCCTACCCTCTCCAACTCACCTACAACTTGTGGGTTTCTTTCACCTTAATGTTAGCATTACCAAATATTGGGGTTGCATCCCAGTAGCTGATTCTTGACGTGTCATCAAGGGCATCCGATTTGGATAAAACCTTGACCTTCTTCCTCATGACTTCACTATCCTATGTCTAATCCCACCTTTTCCTCCTCTTTTGTGTTGTCATTGTCATCAAAGTGGGTGCAACCTAGCCTCTTCATCTACCTTCTTCTAAGTCGCCTCTTATTGCTTCTTAGTGATTATCCTTATGGTTATTTATTTCTTTTATCACTTAACTGCCTCCTCATGCATAACATTGGTGTAGGTTTGAAGCCTCGCATCATAGGCCTTGTCCACAATGGTGAAGGCATTGTTATAGCCAAGTCATATAATCTTGTTAATCCATAACCTTCTTTAATTATCCTCCTTGTCAATAATCCTCTTAGGCTTCTTGAGACCAAAGTTATCATTAACAATGCTTTAGGGTAAATATTTTAGAAGAGACTTTGAGGTTGTATATGATGCCAATTTTTGGTAACTTCTTGCTCTACAACATCTTCTTCCTCATCCTCATAAGTGATGTGGATGAATCTCTCATAGCCCTCAAATCTATTATCACCACCCTAAAAGGAAACCAAATATAGGGTGACGAGCTCCTACTCCTTCCTCAAATCTAATGTTTGCATATAAAGTATCCATATTTTTCTTTTTTTATATATTTTTAGTCAAAATCTTCCTTAGGACTAGAAACCCTAGTCACCAATGAAATGCAAAGCCAAATTGAAGAAATTATAAATTTTTTCTAGAAAAGTTTCTAGTGCATACCAAGGATTTCTCAAAGACTAATGACCTACTTCTTCATCCTACTCGTTCCTCTTGTTTATCATCATGGGTATTCTTCAACAAGGTCGATAAGTCAAGGAGTTGTGGGTATTCACTAAGTTCCCTATGCTATAAACCTCTTGAGCCATGATGAGCACAACTAAGATAGTAATGAGACATGACCATACCATTTTCATAGAAGAGAGGAATGAGATAACATAAAATATGAGAAAATGCTCAAACATGAGAGAGAGAGAGAGATACGATTGAAAAGAATGGGAATTATGCACATATATAGATTTTAGGCCATAAATAAACTATGATGAGGGAAAGACTTTGATAGACAACAATCAATATGGTTTATTTTGGTATTTCATTTCAAGACCCACCTTTAGTTCTTGTAATTAATTCATTCCTTTAATTGTTGAAACTCACACTAAGTTTTAGAAATAACCCTACCTATTTGCATGACTAGTCTCTTGAGTCATGTTGTGGCAGATCCACAACACACCCCAAAATTGGGGACCCACCTTTTTTGCATGCTTTCAAAGAAGATCTCAGTGACCCAGATGCTAAAAATCAAGAAAAAGGCAAAATTGCACAAAAATGAAAAAGTGTCGCGATATCGCGACATGTTGCTCCGTCGCGGCCGAAAATGAAAAAGTGTCGCGATATCGCGACATGTTGCTCCGTCGCGGCCGAAAATGAAAAAGTGTCGCGATATCGCGACATGTTGCTCCGTCGCGGCCGAAAATGAAAAGTGTCGCGATATCGCGACATGTTGCTCCGTCGCGGTCCAGAGAGGAGAGAGAAAGGCAGAATGGAAAATTGTCGCGAAATCGTGACATGTCACAAAATCACGGTCAAACCAGTCAAACAGGGCAAGGCACTAAAAGCGTCGCGATTTCGCGACAAAATAGCAAAGGGGCACGAAGCGAAAAACGTCACGATATCCTGACAGGTCACTTCGCGCTCCAAGCGACAAGTGGTACTGAAGGAAAATATGTCGCGATTTCGCGACATGTCGCATTTTCGAAAAAAGACAACCAAAGAGAAAAGCGTCACGATTTCACGAAAACGCAAGAATAATGAAAAAGCGTCGCGATTTCGCGACGAAAGCCAAGGTGTACGAAATAGAAAAGTGTCGCGATTTCGCGACAAGCAGAAGAAAAAGTCGATTGAGAAACGAGAAAAAAAAAATGTCACGATTTCGTGACATGTCTCATTTTGCATGAAGGCGGAAGGTTTCAGGAAAATGTCGCGATATCGCGACATGTCGCGTTTTCACGATGAAAGTAAAGGAGCAAAGTTGCATGCATAAAAACGTCGCGATATCGCGACATGCTATTTTTTGTCATGATTTACATGGGGCCGTTACAGAACATGCAGAAAAGTGTGGAACACGTGGCGTACATGTGTAAAGGCTGCAGAGGCGTTACAGTTCACAGAGAAGATCAAGCATCTCAATGTCGAGCATAAAGTCAAAAGCAATTCGAAAGGCGGGAAGGTGAAACGAGGCAATCTGGAAGATGAAACGAACCGTCATGGAAGGAGAAGCAATTTACCAAAACTTTAAAAGTAGAAGCACGGATTGGTACGAGGGTCAGAAACCGCTGCGAGCAGAGTTGTAGTGCCAAAGGCGAGAAGCCATTCTGGGCTTGCTTGGGAGTGTTTTTCTTCCCCTTTTTCTGGTTTTGAGAAAACCAGAGATTCTACTATTGTAACATGATTTATTTTTAATGCAGGAGTGTTCAGAAATTTGCATCTTGTGGGCAAGAAAGAAGGAGATTTTCTCATGCATGCTATAGATTTAATGTTTATTCTTTCATTTTTCAGATTTTGGATTTATAGATAATGTTAAATGCCACTTTTGTGGGTTGCATTAGGCGAATATTCAAAATTTGAATTTTATTTCAAAACCCTTTGAATCAGCACTTAGCTTATCAGGATTGTGCATGTTTGCAGGTCCAATAGGTTAGGTTGCATGCATGGAAACCTCACATCTTCGGTTTTTCCAGGACGGGATAGCATCAAACTGAATGCAATTTTAATTTCTTTTTCTTTTGCATTTTATTTTCTTTTTGCTGCACTTTATTTTTCAGAAGTTCCAATTTTAATTTTTCAAGCATTAAAATAAAATAAAAAAATTAAAAAACTTCAAAATCCATAAATAATTCCTTCATGTTATGGCATTTCATTAAATTTTATTTTGAAGTTACAGCATGGTCATATAGAGACCAAATCACATTTGCTTTATTAGGGTTCAATGAACAATCATTAAAGTTTCACAGTAAAATAAACCACAGTGCCCCTTGTTTTCAGTTACTTGCAACCACTAAGGTGTTCCAAGCATTTTAATTGAATATCTTTATTTGAGATTATTAATACACAGATGCAAAATGCTAACATAACAGGAACCTTGGAGAAGTTACTTGTTTAATTTCTTTGCAAGCAGAGGATTTAGAACCCAAATCCTATCGGAGAGTGTGTTTTCACAATCGGGTGAAAATACCACTCAACAGATTGGCGCTAGAAGGAGGGCATGAAAAGGTTTATTTTATCGTGATTTTAGATGCTACAGGTTTATAATTGTTTAAGAGCTTTACATTGCTAAATATTTCAAGTCCATTTGATTAGCATCTTTCGGCTTCTAGCACCACTCAACGGATTGGTGCTAGGAGGGCCGAACGGGTTTATTTTAGTGTTATTTAAATTTAAATTTTTTATGCTTTAGTCCTCTAACACTCAACGATTGTAAAAAGGATGGCCTAAATTTATTTACTTGTTCTATTTTAAGCAATTCAGGTATGTTGTATATTATTCTAACACTTTTATGATTGTTCATACAGAAATATGTGATTTGATTTAATTTTGAAAATTTTGGTCTCATGCAATTACTTGACATTTGATTTTAATAAGTACATCTCTTAGTTGATGCTAACTTGATTTTTTTTTACATTGCAGGTTGAATATTCAACAGATTTGGTTCTAAAGTTACATTTTAAGTTTCACTAATGGCAACACTTGAGGAGCAAATGGTATCCCTGAGAGCTGAAATAGTGTCTCTAAGAGAGAGAATGGTATCAATGATAGAGGATCATTATAAGGGTTTATCTATACCTGTGGTACCCTATCAAATTCCTAAAATGTTATTGGATTTTTTACGGTGTTTTAATCAAGAGGTGCCACTAGGATACTTGCAAAAACTGCATGTCTACAAGGATACATTATGTCAATTCCAGATTTTCTATGAGGAGGTGGCTTGTAAGTTATTTGCATACATTTTGGATGATAAACCATTCTTTTGGTACAGCCAACTACCCATGGAGGTTAGGACTTCTTGGATACAACTAGAAGCAGCCTATCTTTACCATTTTGGTAATCAAGGTTGACTTAGAAATCCTGAAAAATCAGTTTACCTCCATATGTAAGGAGCCTAATGAATCCTTGAGTCAATTCAATGGAAGATTTCGTGAGTTGCACTCCCAAATGTGGGAAAATTTTAACACATTAGAAGAGGAAGCCATGGAAGTATACCTAGGAGCCATACACCCCACACTTGCTTCACTCATTGAGGAAAAACTGAGTGGTTTGTCCCTAGAGAAAATCCATGAGGTCTTAGAAGAGATAGAACGACAAGGTCTTGAAGAAGAAAAGGCACAACATGTTCACATGAGAGATTGTTCTTTTGATGCCAACCTACACCAACCATCAAACATAGCACCCTCCACTCCAATGATACCTAAGGTGAATGATCAAGGGGATGAATTTGAATATCCAAATCTTACAACCACCTTAGATGTAGTCCACGAGGAGGTGCAAATTGATAAGCCAACATCCACTAGTGAGGATTATGCAGAAATGATCTCATTCATAGAGATACACGATTATCCGGATGAAGGGGTTCTAAATTCAACAATGTTTGATATATGTGATAGGATGGAACCCACCATAGAATTGAATGAAGTGGTTGAAAGTGAAATGGGGAGAAAACCAATAAATGAATTTGAAGACATGATAGAGTTTCACCACTTGTTCTTGGAAGATACTATTGATGAGATGTGTAAAATTAAAGATCAAGAAATTCTTCACCCTCCAAATTATGATAAAATTGAATCATGGGTTACTAATTTGGACGATGATAGCCTTACAAATTTGAATTCAAGAAATAACCCACTTTTGGAAATAATTGAACCATCTAAGGAAGGTGAAGATGAATTTGATGAGAAACACATTGATGAATTGGAAGATGTTGAAGAAGTAGTTGAACGTCACCACTTGATTTTGAAAGATGATTATTATGATGCTTGGAAGAAGTGGGAAGACTACACTCAATCCAAAACTACTAATGAAACTTGTGTGCCAATTGATATACAGGACAATATAATCGCCTACTCGAAGGAAGATATTACAACTCCTGTACAATTTGAGGATGTTTTGGAAGAGGGTTTCAAATCTCATCAAATTTTGGAAGATTATAATGATCCTATTGCCAAGGACAAAGAAAGAAAAGAATTTATGAATGAATCAAAAGATCATGTCACAAATATCATGGAGTTTCATGCCATGGATTTGGATGATAATTTTTACAATGGTTGGGGGAGATATGATAATGCATTCTTTTCTCACATCCCTATAGATGAAACTCATATTTCACTTGATATGCAGGATGTTGAACCTTCTACATCATACGAAGATCTCATATTCACAAGATTTGAAAAGGTGACAAAATTTGATCATGTTGAATATAAATTCATTGAAAGTGTGGATGCAAGTTTGCATGATGATTTGGAGGATTCAAATGAAGAGATACCATGGATAGTGAACAAAGAATTAGAACCAAATGACAAAGAGATTGATCAATTGGAAGCAACTCAAATGAAGGATCATCAAGATGAGTCATGGGACATACACTTTGACCAAGAATGTTTGAGGATTGAAAAGGATGACCATATTTTGAATTTAAATAATGTTTATGGTGAAATGTCATTAAAGGTAAATGAAAAACAAGGTATAATTTTTAATCACACCTTTAATAACATTGTTTTAATGAATGGAAAAGAAGTTGATGCACTTGAATTGTTAAACCAAATTCATCAACAATTACTAATTGAATCTAGGATAAAAACTTTTAATGATCCTAATTTAGTAAATATCCTAGATGCTTGTAAATTGTTACACAAATTTGATTGGCCTACAAATTTGGAAAATGATTTGGCTTTGAAATTTGTAGAAATAGGCTCCTACTTACAAAATTGCATATTTGAAAAGGATAGCCTAATTCTAAATCAAGGAGGGAATTATGAAGTTTACATTTTAAAGAATAGACATGATAAAATTGAAAATCATTTATTGTCTAATCATTTTAGTAATTTGATGCTCACCTATGGGAGTATTATTGGAACTAAATCAAATTGGTATGGTGAGCATGGCAAGTGGAAATTTGTTGCATTGTTTGGTCTAGTCTTGTTTTTGTGGGATTCCCACAACATTTGGCATGCATATCATGTTATATTTTTGTTGAAATGTTCTAATCATGTTTGGGATCCAGGAAAGTGATAATCCAAGCTTTGCATCATCTTGTATTATATTGTACATTTGTATATAGATTTTGGTTTTTTGGGTTTTGGGTTTGTGTTTTCAAATTTTCATTTTTGGGATTGCAGTTTGGTTTTGGATTGAATAAGTTTTAATTTAAAGTTGTGTGTTTATTTGACATGTTTTGTTTGTCTATATAAAAAAAAAAAAAATGATGAAAAAGTTGCCTTGAGATGCTAACTTATGTTCTAGATCGGGGAAATATGGAACATTGGAATTATGTGGTAGAAAGCTCCGCAAGAAATACAAACAATTTAATAATATCGTTTGAAACTTGTGATGCATGAAGTAGTCGGTTTTATATGGCAACATTTCATCTCGCATTTCAAAAGACAATGCATTCATATTACATCTCACTTTGCACATACATGCCATCTTAGTTGCAAATGCATTTCAAATACAAATCATTAAAGTGTGTCAAATCCTCTTAAGGTTATGCTATCACATAAATAAGAAGAAGATCCTAAGGTTGGGAACTGAGTCTTGAGATATCTAGAACCAAGCACATTTTATACACATTAAAAAGGATCTTGAGCAAAATGATCAAAACCTTGCTTGGAAGAAAAGGTTGGGCGAAAGAAGTATTTCATGTCTATCCTATTATGCAACATGATCCTTAAAACAGTGGTTTTGACCACTTCCATAAAGCTTAAAGCCTAAAATCAGAGTAGTAAGGATAGGGCTAAATCCTCATCGAACTTAGGTTGAGGATCCAACTCCCCAAAGCTTTGATTTGACCTACATGGAGTAGTAAGGATAGGGCATAAATTCTCATCTCGCTTAGGTTGAGAATCTGATTCCCCAAAGCTCCTATGTCTCATTTCATGATAAATCTTGGATTGGAAGGATCGTACTACTTGTCCTCTGCAAAGGATGGGTAGTCATCCCCAAGGTCCAAGCAATAAAATTAATATTCTCCATTTTCATCTAAAGCTTGGATTGGAAGGATCGTACTACATGTCCCTAGCAAGGATGGGTAGTCATCCCCAAGGTTCAAGAAGTAAAAAATTAATTTTTCCCATCTCATATTTATATTGGATTGGAAGGATCGTACTACTTGTCCTCTGCAAAGGATGGGTAGTCATCCCCAAGGTCCAAAGAAATGAAGCTAAGTCATGGATTATGGGGTTAAGTATGCCCATGCATGGCAACATGTCTTGTCTAAAAAACAAGACCACTGATTGTTCAAAGGGTTAGACTAGCATGACCATTTCTTCCATAATTGGTTAAATTATTTTGCTCAAAGTGAGGTAATGAATTCCAAATCGGAGTAGTAAGAATAGGGTTAAACTCCCATCTCGATTAGGTTGGGAGTCCGATTTCCCAAAGCTCCGATTTCACTTTCACTTACACATGGGTTCAAGATAGTAGGGACTCATAACCAACTTTGGGATCTAATAAAGCAATTCATTATACATATAGTTGATCCTAAGAGGGTTTGATAATCTTGAATGTTTGTGTATGATACTAGAAGAAAGACTATGCCTTTTATAAAAGCAAAATCTCTTAGCATATTTATTAGGTTACACAAATCATTCACAATCTCACATATGCATTCATGTAAAACCGACGATGGAATGTTGATCAATTTCAAACGATAGGGAATGAAACACATTGCACACACCGAGCTGATACTTAATGATTCTGATGATTCATGTATTTTTGATCTATGGGCATTTGTTTATATTTCTTATGTGCTAATGCTGGTTTCCGAGTTTGTATACTTCCAGGGTGGGTTCTCACCAAAATGCTCAGGAGCATTTGACAACAGAAGTCGCCATTTGTTGTGGCTGATCCACAACACACCCCAAAATTGGGGACCCACCTTTTTTGCATGCTTTCAAAGAAGATCTCAATGACCCAGATGCTAAAAATCAAGAAAAAGGCAAAATTGCACAAAAATGAAAAAGTGTCGCGATATCGCGACATGTTGCTCCGTCGCGGCCGAAAATGAAAAAGTGTCGCGATATCGCGACATGTTGCTCCGTCGCGGCCGAAAATGAAAAGTGTCGCGATATCGCGACATGTTGCTCCGTCGGCCAGAAAATGAAAAGTGTCACGATATCGCGACATGTTGCTCCATCGCGGTCCAGAGAGGAGAGAGAAATGCAGAATGGAAAATTGTCGCGAAATCGTGACATGTCACAAAATCGCGGTCAAACCAATCAAACGGGGCAAGGCACTAAAAGCGTCACGATTTCCATGACAAAAGTAGCAAAGGGGCACGAAGCATAAAAACGTCGCGATATCACGACAGAAAGCAGCAAAGTGGTACGAAAGGAAAATATGTCGCGATTTCGCGACATGGCAAATACAAGAGCCAAAGAGAAAACGTCACGATTTCACGACAAAGCCGCAAGATACCCAAATGAAAAGCGTCACGATTTCGCGACAGAAACCAAGGTGTACAATGAAAAGTGTCACGATTTCAGAAAAACGTCAGATTTGAGAAAAGCGTCGCGATTTCACGAAGGAAAAAAAATGTCACGATTTCGTGACATGTCTCATTTCTGCATGAAGGCGAAGGTTTGGAAAAATGTCGCGATATCGCGACATGTCGCATTTTCGCGATGAAAGTAAAGGAGCAAAGTTACATGCTATTTTTTGTCGCGATTTACATGGGGCCATTACAGAACATGCAGAAAAGTGTGGAACACGTGGCGTACATGTGTAAAGGCTGCAGGGGCGTTACAGTTCATAGAGAAGATCAAGCATCTCAATGTCGAGCATAAAGTCAAAAGCAATTCGAAAGGCGGGGAAGGTGAAACGAGGCAATCTGGAAGACGAAACGAACCGTCGTGGAAGGAGAAGCAATTTACCAAAACTTTAAAAGCGGAAGCACAGATTGGTACGAGGGTCGAAAACCGCTGCGGGCAGAGTTGCAGTGCCGAAGGCGAGAAGCCATTCTGGGCCTGCTTGGGAGTGTTTTTCTTCCCCTTTTTCTGGTTTTGAGAAAACCAGAGATTCTGCTATTGTAACATGATTTATTTTTAATGCAGGAGTGTTCAGAAATTTGCATCTTGTGGGCAAGAAAGAAGGAGATTTTCTATGCATGCTATAGATTTAATGTTTATTCTTTCATTTTTCAGATTTCGGATTTATAGATAATGTTAAATGCCACTTTTGTGGGTTGCATTAGGCGAATATTCAAAATTTGAATTTTATTTCAAAACCCTTTGAATCAGCACTTAGCTTATCAGGATTGTGCGTGTTTGCAGGTCCAATAGGTTAGGTTGCATGCATGGAAACCTCACATCTTCGGTTTTGCCAGGACGGGATAGCATCAAACTGAATGCAATTTTAATTTCTTTTTCTTTTGCATTTTATTTTCTTTTTGCTGCACTTTATTTTTTAGAAGTTCCAATTTTAATTTTTCAAGCATTAAAATAAAATTAAAAAATTAAAAAACTTCAAAATCCATAAATAATTCCTTCATGTTATGGCATTTCATTAAATTTTATTTTGAAGTTACAGCATGGTCATATAGAGACCAAATCACATTTGCTTTATTAGGGTTCAATGAACAATCATTAAAGTTTCACAGTAAAATAAACCACAGTGCCCCTTGTTTTCGATTACTTGCAACCACTAAGGTGTTCCAAGCATTTTAATTGAATATCTTTATTTGAGATTATTAATACACAGATGCAAAATGCTAACATAACGAGAACCTTGGAGAAGTTACTTGTTTAATTTCTTTGCAAGCAGAGGATTTAGAACCCAAATCCTATCGGAGAGTGTGTTTTCACAACTGGGTGAAAATACCACTCAACAAGTCACCAAAAAAAAATTATATTTGATTATTATTGAAGTTTTATATATTCCACACCAAGCTCCAAAAATAGACATTTCCTTATGTTGAAGGAGGTTATGGGGCTTACCAACATTTAACCATTGAGCAATGGGGTTCAAACCATCATACGGTTGGATATTTGAGGATCAAAACATGATGGAAGACTTACATTTGTAGTCCCCATCATACATCAATGTAGGAGGTATCATCCAAACCCATACACTAACATCAATTCCCTTTGATCTTATTCGAGTCAATCGAAGGAAGGACCTATAACCCTAGTTGTGTTGCCACATCCCAAGAGATCAAGAGTCTAACTCGGTGTTAGGTGCACTCCCGACAAAATGAATTGCCCTAACCATATAGGCATCCACAAAACAAATTTCCCTACCCACCAAGGGATCTAAGGGTTGAACCTTAGACGAGGGTTGTTGCTTCCTCTAAATTTACAAACTAATGTGTCAAATAAATGAATGATAAAAAGATAAAATTAAATATTACTAACTTTTATTTAATTAGTAACAAGTGCCACATTTAATGCTTGTACATGACAAAAATAAAACTTATTTGTATTAATTTACACATAATTTTTTTTTATAGATTTGGTCAGTGTGAGAAACCCCTTTGATCAACGCTCAAGGTTAGGCATCCCCATCCCACCATGACCTCTCATAAGGGTGAGATTTGAGCTTATCAATAGGGCCAAACACACACCCACACACTCACCCACCCTACGGTTTGAACCTTGGACCTCCTAAAGAAGAGCCAAAGCCCGAATTGTTGTGTTGTCCCCCCTAAGACTAAAATTTTAGGTGAAACGAAAACCCCAAGAATCTAGCTCTATGGCAGCCATAGCTATTCTATCTGGGTATATCACGTGGCATTAGTCACAAGGGATTGTTATTTGAGTAACCAAAAGGTGGGGTGTAGGAGAAATGGATCCAATGTCAGCCTCTACCAACACACAAGACATTCACCACCTGCACCACGTATCCGCAGGGGGAATGGATCCTAGGTTGGTCTCTACCAACACACAAGACATTCACCAACTGCACTACACAATTGGATCAAAATTTTTAAGTGAAACGAAAACCCCAATAACCTAGCTCTATGGCCAATCATAGATGTCTCATCTGAATATACCACGCGATATCAGTCACACCACATGGTATCCATTGTTATTTGAGTATCCACATGGTGGAGCATGGGAGAAATGGCACCCGTGTCGACCTCTACCAACACACAAAATGGCGTCAGTCTCAACCTCTATCAACACACAGGACATTCACCAATTATGCCACATATTCGTAGGGTGGAGGCAAGGGAATGGAGCTTGGGTTGGCCTCTACCAGTACCCAGGACATCCACCAACTACGCTAAACAATGGGATAATTTACACATAAATTTATTAAAGGAAAATAAATAAAAAATTTAAAACATCTTTTCCTCCTTCAGGTTAAACAAAAAATTATTTTAAACTTCAATAAAAATAAAAATAATCTTAACATTGTATTGATTTTTTAAAATAGTATTACAACCACCTGGCTATTATGAATATATTGATTGACAAGATTTGAATCTTGCTTTCATCCTTAAAAGTCAAAGAATTAAAACAGTTAAACTGATACCATTTGATAAAATGTTAAGGTTCACCCATAGAATTGGAACCTTGGGCTATGGTGTGAAACTCATTGTTTTTTACCACCAGCCTCAAATCCCTTGAACCTTGCATTTTATTGATTAATTTATTTAAATAAATTTGAAAAGTAATAGACCACTCCTTGACTTAAAGATTTGTGATAAATATTTACAAATTTCATTATCATTATTAAATTTTAAATAAATAATATTATTATTTATTATTTAATTGATTATTATGTTATTGATTTCCCTATGTAGAAAAAAATATATATCTATATATTATATACGGACTACATAATAATATTATACCTAATAATTATATGTATCAATTAACAAATAAAAAATATTATTAATTTTTCTATATAATATAAAAAAAATCTCAACCTTACCCCACAAGGGCTAGGTGGATTGGTAACTTGATCTCTTTCTTGAAAATAAAAAATGTTATTAATTTTTCTATATAATTAAAAAAATCTCAACCTTACCCCCGGCTAGGTGGATTGGTAAGTGCTCGTCTAGATGGACACTTACCAAGAAGAGACTCAGGTTTAAACCTTGGGGATGCTTGTTTCAAAGATAGTAGTCTGATCTGAATTTTGCACACTATGCTAATTGTTGGTATGATTCTCGATTACTCCCTGTGGTCCATTTCATGTTTGGCTATAAAACAACAAAGTGGAATAAGTTTGGTAGATGCAACCCCTATGATTTAAACTCTACATTTACCAATCACTAAAAATAATACAATGTAACCAACTCTCCTATCAAAAAAAATCTCAAACTTATAATTTTTAATATTAATTTTTAAATAAAACATTGAAGTTATATATCTATCTATTCATGGTCTAAATCTAAAACTAAACACTATACTATCTTCTGTAAAGCTTTTTTTTGAGAGTTTGTTACTGGTATATCCATTTAAATATTAAAATTGTATACACATACTCACGTTCTAGCTTTATTATGGTAAAGCTAATGAAATTGAGATGTTAAGTATGCTATTTTAATTCATACATCCCCTGTATTTATACTCTTTGTATAATTAAAAATTATATACACTTTTAATGACTTATTTATCGAAAATGACTTTTATCTATCCAAATTCATAACGATATATTTAATCTTATCGTTATTTATGCTGGAAAATCCTTTTATAATAAATTACGATTATTTGTTTTATTTTAAATTTAGTTAAAAGGTTTCCAACATAATTTTATTTTGGCTACATTAATTTGAATTATATAGAGAGGAAGGTTCCTATTGTTAAATCCCAAAGAGTGTGGTATCAATTATACTTTACATTATTTTTTACAATAAAAGTTAAAAAAATAATAAGAATGATAGATACTAGGGTGATAATTTTTTTGTTGCATATATAGATGAAATATTTTTAAAATAATTTTTTTTTTTTTTTTTTTTTAAACATTTCATTTTTTTGGAAGTCATATCTTCAAGATGGATTATTCGATTCAGTTGATACTTGAATCAATTTGTGCAGAATTTGAATAGCTTTAAAATGAGTGATCATATGAAAGAATCCAAGTAATATTGAGGAAGATACGATCCTGTGAAGTCAACCATCCAAAACAAAGGCAGTGATGATTTTTTAAGTTACGAAAAACAAAATTGCAAATATTTGTCAACGAGGGAAGGCAATGAAAGGCTTAAGACTTCAGTGACTCAAGACATTCTATTTGAACAAATAATTTTTTAGCTAAGTTTTTTTTCCCTTTCTTTATCTTATAAATTGTACATTCAAATTATTATATAGTTTTTATCAAATATTATATTTTCTATAGGATATCTTAATAAATTTCAATAGATTTTATTTTAAATTACGATTACTTGTTTCATATTAAATTTAGTTAAAAAGGTTTCCAACATAATATATTGGTCGTATTTTATTTTGGTTACCTTAGTTCGAATCATATGGAAAAAGGTTCCTATTGTTAAACCCACGAGGGGTGTGGCCCCAATTGTACTTTAAATTACTTTTTACAATAAAATTTTAAAAAAATAATAAGAATGATAGATATTAGGGTGAATAAAAATTTTGTTGTATATATATAGATAAAATATTTAAATAAATGGTTTTTATAAGGTAGGAGAGCGATGAAATTAGGGTTTCTTGGGAGGGTGGGGATGACGGTGGGCGGGAAGGCTGTTCTGGGAGAGCACGGGAGCGTCGGTAGGTCGAACCAAGGGGTCAGCAGGGTGGAGGGAGGGCAAACAGAGTCTGGGGACGCCGAGGAGTCCTTGCCAAGTCGCGGCAAGGATCCGCCAGACAAACGGGGAGATGGACCTCGAAAGTCATATGCTTTGGCAGCGGCCTCTAAAACCCTAAGTGGGCTCTTCTCCAAGGAGTTATTTCCGTCAGGGGACGAGTTGGACATCCCGGCAGAAATTCTCTCAAGCTTTGTGGATTTCGAAAAATTTACCCTCATCGGTAAGTTTATTGGTGGTCGTCCCGACATGGAGACCATTCGCAAGTGGGCGTCTGGCAAATGGCGGACCTCTGGTCACTTAGAGTTGGCTGCCCTAACCCGAGGTTTTTTCGCGATTAGGCTGAGCAACAAGGAGGACTACTGTAAAATCTTGGTTGGAGGGCCTTGGTTCTTGGGCCGTAGGAGTCTCTTTCTAAGGAAGTGGGGTTTGGACTTTAACCCCGATACCCAGAATATCAACATTGCTCCAATATGGGTTAGGCTCCCGAGTCTTCCCCTTTTTTGCTGGCATGAAAATGTAATCAAAGGTATTGCTCGGTCCATCGGGGAGCTGATCACTTTAGACCCTCCCACCAGAGCTCGAACTAGATTTGTCCAAGCTCGGTTATGTGTTTTGGCGGACTTGGAGACGGACCTCCCATCCTCCATTACTCTGCGGTCTGGGGGTACTTTTCTACACAAGCAAGCTATTGTTTATGAGAACAGGCCAGCTTTATGCCCTCAATGTAGTTCTCAAGGGCATCTTCAGTCCAATTGTCCTCTCCAAAAGCCGAGGAAGAAGGAGCGGGATCCCTGCAACCCTCTAGAGCATGGTGAAGGTCAGACGAAGCACCCTTTTGCGAAAGGCCATGAATCTCCAGGTCCATCCAAGGACCATCTCGAATCCTCCTTACCAGAAGAGGAAATCACCACCCATCCGGACTCCGAGCAGTGTGGTGGGCGCCCCCAACTAGGACCACAGGGGGAAAATGAACGAGCCCCCCCCTTATCACCACACAGGCAGATTCACCCAAAATTTATGATCGAAACTCTCCCGAGGCACAAAAGATATTGGAAGACTACCTGCTGGGAAGAAGAGGTTACCAGCCTGGTAATATTAGCCCTCGAATTACGAGGAGTCAAAAGCGAGGGGTGGATTTTGGTAGTGAAAGAAAGCAGGGTCGTCCCCCCAACAAGGAAAAGAGAGACAAAGAAACTGCGGCTGATGTTGCAAATGGAACCCAACGGTTGCTGTTTCAAGATGACTCTGATTCTCTGATGGGTGACGCGCTTATCCCAAAACCTCCCTTCCAGCAGGGAAAGGGAAGTAAGAAGAACCTCAAATCGTACGGATGAAATCCTGGATATGAGAAGACTAAACGGAGTGGCCATTTGGGCCAGGGTAAAATTTTCCAGCAGGATTTTCAACGGTTTGTTTCAGTCCAGTCATTTTTCTTGGATCCTATCCAACATGTATGCTTCGAATTCTGCCTCCGGGAAAGCAGAAATGTGGAAAGTTATTTCCCAGGTATGGGAGAATTTTTTGTAGTTTTCTTGGCTGTCTTCTTCTGCTTTCCGATGGTCCAACTTCTCCGGCTAGTTTTTGTTTTCCCAGTTATAATGGCCATGGTTTCTAGGATAATCAGGAAAAAATGCCTTACTTGTAGCCCTCGGGCAATTAGCAGCTTTTTGTTTTTTTTTCCATACAGATTTATTCTTCCAGGTTTATTCTTCCAGCCAAGAGGCATGAAGCACTATTTAGCAAGGCTGATTTTGTATATAAGGTTTTGGGATCCTCTATAAAAACCCACTGTTAATCTATTATAATAATTACCAAAAAAAAAAAAAATTTAAATAAATAAATATATATATATATATTAAATATCTTCGCGAAGCATTAGGTTTTTTTAAAAATATCTCATCTTTTAGGAGCCATATCTTCACGAAGGGTTATCCGATTCAGTTGATTCTTGGACCAACTTGTGCAGAATTTGAATAGCTTTAAAATGAGTGGTCATATGAAAGAATCTGAGCAATATTGAGGAAGATACGACCCTATGAAGTCAACCATCCGGAACAAGGGCAGTGATGATTTTTCAAGTCGTGAAAAATGAAATTGCAAATATTTGTCAGCTAGGGTTCGGATGATGGGAAGAGCAATGAAGGGCTAGGACTTCAGTGAGGCAAGACATTCTATCTGGACAAAGAATTTTTCAGCTAAGTTTTTTTCCCTTTCTTTATCTTAGAAATTGTGCATGCAAATTATTATAAAGTTTTTATCAAATATTATATTTGCTATAGGATATTTAGATAAATTTCAATAGATTTTGAGTTTTAGTTTCCTTTCCATGGACTGATTTATAGTTAAATCCTTAGAATCATCTCTAGTGGTAGAGGTTAGTGAGCGCACCTCAGAGAGATCCTCGTTGCTCCAAGATAGGGCAGTTTTTGGTAAATTTAATGGGTATTGGCCAGGGGCTTCAGCCTTGAGAAAATGGATTGATAGGAGTTGGAAGTCTCCAGGAGTGATTCTATCCTTTCTTCCCAAAGGTTTCTTTCTAGCTATTTTTTGTTCTAGGGAAGAAAGAGAAAAAATCCTAAAAGGGGGTCCTTGGTTTATGGGAAGAGCAGGACTCTTCCTTACCCATTGGTATGAAGGCTTTTCACCTAAAAATGTAAATCTATCCCTAGTACCAGTTTGGGTTAGGATGTTTGGGTTACCCATTGAATTTTGGGAAATAGATACCTTCAAGGCAATAGGCAACACTCTAGGAGAATTCCTTGAGATTTCAGATACAACAAAAGATGGATTCTTGGCTATTTATGCTCGGATATTGGTCATGATTGATATAAGTAAAGCTTTACCAGAATCAATCATTCTTAAGTATGGGGATAAGATGTGGATCCAAACCATAGATTATGAAAACATATCTTTTAGATGTAGAAGATGTCATGAGGTGGGGCATATTGAGAGATCATGCCCTAAGAAGAGCCCAATAGAATCATATGTAGAAAACCGCAAGAGAAACTTACAAATGGTTATGGATGAAGATGGTTTTCAACTTCCAAAAAATAGATCTAGAAAAATGAAAGAAAATAAATAATGGAGACCAGTAAGGAAGGATATTGGAAGAAATACCAACTCTTTTGAGGCTTTAGCCTATGAAGAAAAAGTAGATCAAAGCTTAGAGGACATAATACAACAATTTCAACATATTAACAAGGAATCGTCTATTCAATATGATCCTGATTTAAGGAAGAACATTCTCGATGAACCTAAGGAATGTGTCTCATCAGATTTTGAAGACTCTCTTGAAGTACCATGCACCATTCAAGAAAAAAAATTGGTAAAGAAAATGCAGTTTTAGAAGTTAATACCTCTGCCATTAATAAGGAAATACTAGAAAATGAGCAGGACAAGTCAAAAGCTTCTATAATAGAGCCAGGAGAGGATAAATATGATGAAAAAAAATTGTGAAAGAATATTGAGGAATAGAATAATAAGACCTACTCCTGATATAGGCAAGGCAAAAAGAGGAAAACCCTCAAATTATCAAGCAAGATCCAGGGAAGCAAGAGCAAACATAGAGAAAGGAACACAAACTAAGTTGGTTGAACTTCTCTTTACCAAACAACAAAATGATATTAGTAATACGCAAGCGAGGCCAAAAGCCCCTAATGAGACATGATTATCATCTCATGGAATATAAGGGGTGCTAATGCCCCCTCAAAGCAGAGGTGTATTAGGGACCTATGTTTAAGTAATAAGCCTGATATTCTTTGTATCCAAGAAACTAAAATGACAAAAGAAGAAGTTTCAAAAACTATGAAAGCAGTATGGGCAAGATGTGAATGGGATGCTATGGATTCTGAAGGAGCGTAGGGGGAATTCTAACTTGTTGGAATCCTTCTAGAACCTCCTATGTAACCATTCATAAAACTAGGTATTGGTTAGCCTCTTTAGTCACTTGCTACTTTGTAGATATTCATTTTATCCTTATCAATGTCTATGGACCTACAACTCAATTAGGTAGATTAGAAGTCTGGAGTGGGATTGAATCCTTTATGAGAAGTAAAGACCAAGAAACCTGATTCATGATCATAGGAGATTTTAATGCCATAACCAAGTTGGATGAAAAATTTGGGGGAATTAGGAAATTAACCCAAAGTATGAAAGATTTCTCAGCTTTTATTCAAAATAATAATCTATGGGAGGTTGAGTTTGAAGAAGACAACTATACTTGGACCAACAACAGGAGAGGCCAGAACCTAATAGCAGAAAAATTAGATAGATGCATTCTCTCAGATCATTGGCTAGATGAAGGAACTTGTGCTAAAATTAATACCTTAACAAGGATTGGTTCAGATCACTGGCCAATAAGAGTTAAAATGGTGGTTAGTGAATTCAAAAAAATATCATATTTTAAATATGAGCAGATGTGGGAAGGTCATCCTCAATTTGCTAATATGATAGCTCAAACGTGGAATTCTTCAGGTAATGGTGGGTTGTATGCTCTTCCAAATCAAATTAAATCTATGACATCTAGATTAAAAGAATGGAACAAGAACACTTTTGGAAATATTTTTGAGAAGAAAGAAGAACTAAAAGATAAAATTTCAAAATTCCAAAAAGGTGAACATAATAATCCAAGCTCAGAGGAAAGGGAGTTGCTTAGTGAATATCATAATATTTTGAGTAAGGAAGAGAAATTTTGGAGATTAAAATCAAGATAGACTTGGTTAAAAAAGGAGATAAAAATACAAAGTTTTTTCATAGGATGGCTATAGTACAGAGATCAACATCCAGAATTAGTAGAATTAAATCAATAGAAGGGGTTTGGATTGAAGACCAGAGTGAAATTAGAAAAGAGGCTAAGTCTTTTTATCAGAATATTCTAGGATCAGAGGAGACTGAAGTTCTTAATGATAAACTTCTTCAAGATGTTCCTTCAGTTATAACGAATGAAGACAATAGGAAACTGATGGAGCCTATTACTCTAGAAGAAGTTCATTTAGCTCTTTTCTCTTTTAATAAGGATAAATCCCTAGGTCCAGATGGGCTCTCTGTAACTTTTTACCAACATAATTGGGATATAGTGAAGGATTCTTTATTGGTGGTAGTGGAACAATCTAGGGTAAAACAATACATACCTTATAAAATAAATGCAACATATCTTACCCTAATTCCAAAAAAGAAGGATGTTGAATTGTTTGATTCTTTTAGACCCATAAGCCTATGTAATATGGCATATAAGATTATCTCCAAAGTGATGGCAAATCGATTAAGGCCATTGTTAGACAAAATTATTTTAGAAGAGCAAGGAGGATTTGTGAAAGGGAGACAAATTCTGGATGGGATCATAGTAGCTCATGAAGTTATACATTCAACAACTTCAAGAAAAGAGAAAGCAATGATCTTAAAACTTGATATGAGTAAAGCCTATGATAGGGTTAAATGGGATTTTCTTTTTGCAGTTTTAGAAAAGTTTGGATTCGGGAGGAAATGGGTTGGGGGGATTAAATCTTGTATCTACAATTTCTTATTCAATGTTGGTCAATGGGTTAGTAACAGAATATTTTAAATCCAAGAGAGGCCTTAGACAAGGAGATCCTCTATCTCCTTATTTGTTCATTATTATGGTAGAGGTTTTGAGTAAGAACTTAAAGAAGGCTTACAAATATGGGCTTATAAGTGGACTTAAGGTTAGTAATAACATCGACAACATCACCCATCAATAATTTGTAGATGATACAACCCTTTTTGGAAGGGCAAGGATTAATGAGGCCAGAGCTTTGAATAACTTTTTAAAGGAATATGAAAGAGCATCAGGGCAAAAAGTTAATAGGACAAAATCCAAAATTTACTTCCTTAACACTCCTACTAATATCAAAGCAAGAATTTCTAGGTTGCTTCAAATGGAGGAGGCAAATTTACCTGCAACTTATCTAGGGATGCCTTTATTTGAGGGGAGAATGAGGAGAGAATTATGGAATCCAATTATTAGTAAAGTTTAGAATAAACTTCCAGCTTGGAAAGGTAGATGGTTATCATTAGCAGGAAGAGTGCAGTTAATTAAGTCAATCTTTCAAGCCATCCCAACATATTATATGTCATTGTATTCTATGCCAAAATCAGTTGAAAAAGTTTAATCTATATTATGCGATCCTTTTGTGGTCAGGTTTACATGATAAAAGGAAATTTCCTTTGGTGAAATGGAGCAAGGTGTGTGATGATAAAACTAGGGGAGGTCTTGGTTTAAGAGTTCTTACAGATGCAAACTTAGCTCTTAGGGGAAAAGTTATCTAGAGATTGTACAAAGAGAGTCAAAGACAATGGGCAAGAATTCTTCTAAGTATGTTGATCTCAATGACCCAAGTTTAATATTTACTGCTTTCTCTCTACCAAATGGTTCTGCTCTTTGGAATGGTTTAAAAAATCTATTGATCTTATGATTAAAGGTTTAAGATGGGTGGTGGGAACTAGAGAAAAAATTCTATTTGGATGGATACTTGGTGTGATAAAAAACCACTCAATTTAGATCCAATTTTGAAACCTTGGATGAGATCGCTTCAAGACAAATATGGTGATAGGGTTTCAAACATTTTGTACAAAGATCAGGAAGGAAGATACAAATGGAAAGAAGATTTTTTTACGAGTATACAAGACATTGATGCTAGGAGACATTTGAGTAGAAAGATAACAACTATGATTATTCCGAGGGGAGCCAAGGATAAATTGATTTGGGAGTTGAATAGCTTAGGAGAATACACAACAAGAAGTGGATATAATGTACAACACCAACAAAATAATAATATCACTAGAATATGGAGAGATATTTGGGATAGCCCAAGCATTCCTAAAGTCAAAATGTTTGTTTGGCTAGTAGGTCATAGAAGAATTTTATCCTGGGATAACCTTATGAAAAGGGGTTTTCATGGCCCCTCTCAATGTATTTTTTGTAAAAAGGGAGGAGAGTATAGATCATCTCTTGGGACATTGCTCAATAGTCTAGAATCTATGGCAATGGATTCTTAATATGTTTGGTAAATGCATGGTGATGAATAGCAGAATTGAAGATTGGTTAAAGCAATGGTAGAGCACTTATAAAAGTGAGGCTTTACAGACAATATGGGATATATCAAAAGATACAATACTTTGGACTATATGGCTAGAAAGGAATAGAAGAATATTTAAAGGAAAGGAAAGCAGTTTAGAGGTAATGAAAAGGAAGATATGTTTAGCCATAGAGGAGTCTAAACCAACCCTATCAACTCACCCAATCCCTAATCTAGAAGCAGAGAGCCTTGATAGATGGAGTCAAGTCATTAAATGGAATTATGATGTTGGGTACAAGAGAAGCAAAAAGAAGGCAAAGAATATAAAGTGGAAACCACCAGATGTGGAGTGGGTTAAATTGAATTTTGATGGAGCTTCTAAAGGAAATCTAGGACCAGGAGGAGGAGGAATAATTAGAAATAATAGAGGAGAGATTTTGTCTCATTACGCTTTCAATAGTGGATTTAAGACAAATAATGAAGTTGAAGCTTGGGCGGCTTTAGAAGGGTTAAAAATATGCAAACAAATGAAATGGAACAGAGTATGGATGGAAGGTGATTCTCTCATAGTAATAAATGCAATTTTGAGGAAAGCAAAGGCTCCATGGAACATACAAGAGATAATTGTGGAAATTCAAGATCTTGCTAAAGAGTTTGAAGAAATCAGGTTTACACATACATTAAGGGAAGGTAACAAATGTGCAGATAGGCTAGCCAATAGAGGGGTTTTGATTGAGGATCATGAAGTTAAATTCTCCTTTCCATGGTTAGAGGAAGTAGTAAGTTTAGTTGAAGTTGACAAGAAAATGTTGATTGCCTGAATCAATAAATGATTAAGTTTTACTTTAATGTTTTCCATTGGTAATATCTGCTTTATTTTGTAATAGTAATGTGTTTTCATATAGACTATTTATTATAATTTTTGTGGTTGCACTTGTGTTTCAGGAAGGAAACTAGCAATCCAGATTTGGTAAAGCGGACTATGATAATGCGATGTTTTGGAAATATTACTCTACTAAGATGCAAGGCATAGATAGTAGAGGTGAAGTTTTGGTATTGTGAAGATTGCTATAGGAAAATGTCAAGAAGGATGCTAAATTCTGGAATATTTGTATTCATACAGAAAATTGAAAAGATCCAAAAAATGAAAATCTAGAATTCAGACATTTTATGTAAAATGATGTAGGTTTCTAGCTATAGCATCTCAATTGAGATGAGAAGTGTATCTATTTGTAAACTCTCAAGCTCTAAAGAAGAGAGTTGTAATTTGTCAAGGGTGGGGGACCCGAGTACAACCCCTTATTATCCAGCAAAATATATATATATATATATATATATATATATATATTTTAATTTTTTTATGTAAAAAGGCATTATATTAAAGAAGTAAGAGAATACATTTATAAAACACGGTGGATAAACATATTTGAATAAAATAAATTTGTAAATTATTAATTTAAAACATATTTTATATTATTTCGATGAATAAATTTTGAATATTCTAAATAATGGTAATTATTTTGAGAGACATCCATAATAAAATCTAAACACAAGGTAAATTGTAATGGTTGTTATGAATAACCCTCATAAAGTAGTTATTTTGTTTTTAATTACATTCGTTCTATACAATAATTATATTTAACCTTAATGAAGTAATAAATTGTTGTTAGTTATGGGTAAATCCAAAATTTATGGGAGGAGCAACATCTAGGGTTTCAGGTCGATGCTAAAATTTTTTGTGAAAACCAACGTGTTGGCTCGTGAAATGTGTGTTGTAGTTTGGCTTTAAATATGGCAACTTTGGGGGTCCTAGTGACCCACGATCTTTGTATTTTAAGGATGTTGTTTTGAATAAGGATGTCTCTTCTTATGATCATGCAAATGCCATGAATTTTTTGTTGAATTCAACCCTTGATCCTATTTATAATTCCTCTTCAACTTCGAAGCCGAAGAATAATGGATGTTTGGAGAATTGCAAAGATCATCCTATCTTGGTCATCAGTCCCGATTCTGTTGCGGATGATGTTTTATATTTTTCTGAGCATGCGCTCATCTGCAAATTCATGGGTCTCAAAATTTCTATACCTTTTTTAGAAAACTGGGTTAGGATAAATTGGAACCCTGAAGGTGATCTGAAGATTGTTCTTGCAGCTAATGGGTTTTTATTGTGGTGTTATCCTATATGGCAAATCGTAGTAAAGTGTTTGAGGGGGGTCATTACTTTCACAATCAGTATGTATTATTTATTAAACCCTGGCATTTAGGATTTGATCTGGTGGAGGAGAGGCCTTCTAGGATTCCTATGTGGGTCCGTTTGCCATGACTCCCTATGGAATATTGGAGGCCGGATATTCTTCATTCTATTGTAGAGATTATTGGGAAACCGGTTGGTCCATCTCACCAAACTTTGGATAGGAAATTTTCTTATTTTACATGGCTCTATGTTGAAGTAGATCTGAATAATTCATTGCCTGAATCATTGGAGATTAAACGGAGAAATGTGTCTTAGGTCCAACAGTTAGATTATGAAGCTCTCCCATTTAGATAAAATGTAATAAAGTGAATTCTCAGCCTTCATCCTCTTCATCTGACTTTCAAGATGCATCTACAAAGGCAAAAGGAAAATCTCCTATGGTTAATGAGATGCCCAATTCTAATGGATTTATTCCTATTAAGTCTCGTTCAAGATCTAGGTATTTTATTCGTAATAATAAAGGTGTTGGGAAGGGATGTTTTGGTAACAGATTTGATGTGCTTGAGACTTTTGAGGAGCCACATGTTGAGGAGTAAGTTTGGAACAGAGGTGATATGGATGCTTGTATTCAAGAGCCAGGTACTTATTCTTTCCTAAATTCTTCTTTTAAAATGAAAACTTCTGATAATGAAGGGGTGGTGCCTAATAACCCTCTTGTAGGAAATGAAGATAAGTCCAAATAGGTGTCGGATTATCTTAATAAAGTTCTTGATCATTCCCCTTTGGCTGAAAACTTGTTTGAGGGAAATGAGGATGAGACTAGGTTTGAACCCTCCCAGGATAGGATTGTCATAGAAGGGAAAAATAAAGTTTCTTATGTGTTAGGTATTCATCCAAAAAATATAAAAAAAGGTGGGGTGGAGAAGGTGGTAAAAGCAGGAAGAAAGAAGGATCAATAAAAAGTGAAATTGATAGGGGAATTCTTAGTTGAGTCTGGTGTTGTTAAGACATTAGATTCTCACTTCTCTATTCCCTCAAAATGAAAGTGATATCTTGGAATGTTAGGGGTTTGGGTAGCAGCCCTAGACAAAAAGCTACTCAAAATTTGATCAAATATCATAGACCTGATATTATTTTCATCCAAGAAATAAAATTATCTTGTGAAGATATGGTTAGAATTGCTTCTAAGATATGGAAAGGTGGTCACTGTCTTGCTATTGGAGCCCAAGGTTCGGTGGGTGGTGTTGCATGTTTGTGAGATCCACAAAGCTTAACTCCTTCTTGGTGGGTGGGTAGCAGGAACTATCTCTCTGTGGTTGCTACCTGCTTTTCATCTGGATCTTCTATTCTTCTATCTAATGTGTATGCCCCTAGTGATTTATCAGGTAAAATCCTCTTATGGAATCATATTAGATTCATTCGATATCTTGCTCCCAATTATCCTTGGATTGTGGCTAGGAATTTTAATTATATCATGTCCCTTGAGGAGAAGAATGGTGGTGTGGAGTGTTTGGGCCCTTCTACTTTGATGAGGGACAATATTTCCTTCCTTAATCTTGTTGATGTGAAGCCTCAAAATGGGCTCTTTACTTGGACTAATAGAATATGTGGAACAAATTTTATTTCTAAAATATTGGATCAGTTCCTTACTTCAGATAGTTGGTTTGATGATAAATGGACTTCATTCTCAGAGATTCTATGTTGAAGGGGCTATGATCATTGGCCCATTCTCTTTTAGTCCTCGATATTCTCATTGTCAAGAAATTCGTCTTTCAAATTTCAACTTATGTGGCTCAGGGATAAGTATTTGTATGAATTTGTGGAGAGGTGGTGGGTTGAAGGGAAACCCAAATTTGGCACTGTTATGTTTACTTTTTTCAAAAGCATCCAGTTTGTCAAATTCAAACTCAGGCAATGGAACAAATTTTGTTTTGGAAATATCTTTCATAAGAAAAGCAACTACAGGATAGCCTAGAGGAGATCACTTTTCAAATTAAATATGAAGAATTAACAAAGGATCTATTGGAAATGGAGGCTTCCCTTTCTAGTTAGCTTGCTGAATGGAAACTTAGTGAGGATATTTTTTGGAAGTAGAAATATCAGATTGATTGGTTGTTGGAAGGGGATGGAAACACCTATTTTTTCATAATTCGGTTAAAGATCACAGGAATGGTAATGCTATAGTCTCACTTACTTATGATCAGGGGAAACTCTCTCATCCTTTGAGGATATCTCTAATGAAGTAGTCAGGTTTTTCTCCTCTCTTTTCTTCGAGTAGGGTCCTCATGATGTTGTTAATATGAGGCTTATTTTGGATTGTATTCCTAGGCTGGTCTCTAATGATAGATATATATATATATATATATATATATATATATATATATATATATATATATATATATATAGCGAAAAACCCCTTATAGAGCCGCCTTGATCTGAAAGACCACGAATAGGGGGTTCTACACCGTCAAAGTCACCCGGGGGTCGCACCCGACCCTGCCCGCACCAACATTATCAATTGGATTTTAGATACCCAATTCAGATTTTTGGTAGGGTGGAGATTTGAACCTGGGACCTCCCTTGGAGGATTGTCCTCTCCTCTCCAACTCACCTACAACACCGGGTAGGTCTCTAATGATATGAATAAGATGCTAATGGACCCCATCTCAATGGAGGAACTTAAAATGATGGTTTTTCAAATGAAAAAAGGTAAAACACCTGGACCTGATGGTTTCCCTATAGAATTTTTTCAAGAATTTTATGAAGTGTTATCTTTTGATCTGCTAAAAGTTGTTCAGGAATCCCAAGTTAATAAGAAAATTCTTAAAGCTATTAATTCAACCTTCCTTGCTCTTATTCCAAATCGAAAAATTCTAGCTCATCGAGGTCTTTTTTTCCTATTTCCCTATGCAATGTTACTTACAAAATTATTACCAAGATTATTGTGGATCGGCTAAAGAAAGTTCTTGGTTTTCTTATTTCTCCTAAGCAAGGTGGGTTTGTTAAGGGTCATTAGATTTTAGATGGTGTGGTGGTTGCTACTGAAGCTATTCACTCTATGGATATCTCTAAGGAAAAGGCTATGTTCATTAAGTTTGATATGTCCAAGGCTTATGACAGGGTTAGCTGGCCTTTTTTACAGAACATCCTTCAAGATTTTGGGTTCTCGTATAATTGGATTGAATGGGTCATGAGTTGTATGACTTCGGCCTCCTTTGCAGTTTTAATCAATGGTTTACCATCCGCTTTCTTCTCGACCTCTAGGGGATTCATCAAGGAGATCCCTTGTCCCCCTATATTTTCATCCTTATGGCTGAAGGTTTGGGCAGACTTCTCAAGAGTTTTCAGAATCATGGTGCTATCCAGGGATGGTCTTGGGCAGAGAATTATTTATCTCAGTCTCATCTTCAATTTGTCAATGATACTGCTCTAATGGGAAGGGAAAAATTTGAGGAAGCAGTGAATTTTAGGAAGGCTTTAGATATTTACTTATTTGCCTCTGGTAAAATAATTAATGAAGAGAAATAAAATATCTTCTTCAATACGGATGGTTGGATTCAACATAGGATTGCTAATATTCTACATTTTTAGATGGGTTGTTTGCTAGTAGAGTATCTGGGGATTCCTATTTCTTATAAAAATCTTGGGAGGGCTTACTGGAAAAGTATTTTGGATAGATTTCGATCAAGGGTTAATCATTGGACTTTTGGATGGTTATCCTTTGCTGGTAGATTAACATTTTTGAAGTTTGTCCTTCATGTTTTACCTATTTACATGTTTTCTATATTGGCTGCTCCTAAGTGCTTTCTCAAAGAATTTGATTCTCTTTCTAGAAAAATTTTATGGGTAGGAAACCTAGACTGTAATAAATGGAGCTTGGTCAGTTGGGATATTGTGTGTTGCCCTAAAGAGATGGGGGGTCTTGGTTTGAGGTAATCTAATTTGAATAGTCTCACTTTGGTTGCTAAAATTTATTGGAGGTGGTGCAGTAATCCTAATCAACTTTGGGCTAAAATTCTTAGCCTCAAATATTTTGGTGGTGCTCTAGCTGATGAGATTTCGAGATTGGAGCTGAGGGGGAAAGGTTCCATTATTTGGGACACTCTCAAAAAATGTGCCATGCTTATTAAGTAGGGTCTCTTTTGGATTGTTAATAAGGGAAACAATACCTTATTTTGGGAATATTATTGGGATAATCATCCTCCTATCCTTTCTTCTTTCCCCCACCTTCGTATTCTTTGAGATATTTTTTTGATGCAGACTGGTCTAAGGTGGTTGACTTCAAGTGACAAAGTCCTCTTGGTAGTTCTTTTACTCATTACTAGTGGGATTCACAGGGCTGGCCAGAGGGTGGTTGTACTGAGGATCGTGACACTCTGGCTTCTATTTTGGTTGAGAGACCATGTTTTTCTATTGAATACTCTGATATTCTTGCTTGGGGCCATAATTCAAAATGGAAATACATTGTTGCTCTAGGTTATCAAACCCTTATTATGTAGAGAAGAGAGGATATTGTGTCCCCCTGGTGGAAGAATATTTAGAATAAGTTTGGTTGGCCCAAATGTAATTTTTTTCTTTGGCTTATGTGTTAGAAGAAATGTTCAACTTGGGATAATATTCAAAAAATAGGTTTTCAGGGTCCTTCACTATGTTTTCTTTGTGGAAAGAATGAGGAAACCATCCTCCATATTTTCTTCCAATGATCATATTCCCTGGAGGTATGGAACTTGTGGTGGCAGATATGGAAAAGGCCCATCATCCATGCTACTTCTATTTTTGAGTTTTGGGAAAGCTTGGGTAGACCCCCTACCTCTGCTTCATGTCTTCAAACTACCTAGGATATTGGTCCTTCATCTTTTGGTAATTTTGGTTGGAACACAATCACAGAATTTTTTAGGGATGTCAAATTGGAGTCTTACAGGTATGTCTCAAAGTCAAAAGGATGGTAAAGGAGACTATTGAGGCCAAGTGTGGTCTGAGTTCTCCTCTTACTTCCTCCAACTAGAATATTATTACTAGATTAGAGATTTATTTATCATCACCAGCTACAAACAGAGTCCCTGTTAGGGGGATTGGTTTGTTGAAGGTCAATAGATTTGGGAAGTGGAGCCCCCCCTAGGGATGTTATCAAAATAAACGCATATGGTTATTCCAAGGGAAACTTAGGTAATTTTGGTATATGAGGAATCGATTGTTATAGTGAGGGTGTGGTCCACCTCTTTTTCTCTGTGTACAAGAGAATTCATTCAAATAATCATATGGAAGCGTTGGCAATTATCCATGTGTTGGAAATAGATTTTTCTTTGGGATGGAGAAGGGTTATTTGTGAATATGATTCCATGATAGTGGTGTCTCTTCTGAACAACAAGCATTTTCAGGATGCTTCCTGGTTTATGGCTAGAATAGTGAAACAAATTTTGAGCTTGGATGGGAATTTTGTTGAAATTTCTTTTGTTCATATCCCAAGAGAATGGAATAGAGTGGTTGATTGTTTGGCAAAGTGGGCTTCTGAAGGATTCCATTACTGGAAAGTTGATAGGTAGAATTATCTTGATCAGGAGAAATCCAAACTCCTTAATCAGTTAATTCATGAGGACCAGGAAATATAATTCCAAGGTGGAGGAACCAAATTGTTATGGGTTGTTGTGTCCTACTGAAGTTGTTGTCAGAATGATCCATGGATTTCCTTGGTGGATTTATTATATTTCGTATGATGTGGTAGCTTGGATCACTTGGAAATCGTTGTGCACTGTATTGTTTTAGATTCTGAATAAAAACATTTCCCCCCCAAAAAAATAAATTGTTGTTAGTTATATCCATTATCAAAAATTACTATGTTTGTGTTGTATATATCACACATTACATCAATGAGAATTTTATCACAACTAATTTTCATTCATCATTTGGTATTAGAGCAATTGATTCTAAGTTATTCTAGAGGTGATATTGTTGGAGTTGAAGACCTATCACAAATTCAAGATTTTTGTTGTAAGTGAAGACTTCCCTTGCCAACCCAAGAAGAAGATTTATTATTTGTATCATAAAGGAAAAAAGGCTTGTGTAGGCTTGAAGGTTTCATGATTACAAGAAGTGAAGAGGATATCCAATAGTTATCTTGTTTGTTGTTTGTTTTGTAGGCTTGAATGTGGATGTTGCATTGATATGTAGAGGCATTGAGCATAAGGAGAGATGTTTGAGCATTGCTTCTAGTTTATTTTAGTGGTGAGATTTTTTGAATTGAAGACTTGTTGAAGATTCAAGATTTCTATTGTAAGTGAAGAGTTCCTTGGCCAACTTAGGAAGAAGACTTTTTGTTTGTGTTATGTAGGAAAAAGTCTTTATAATATTGAGGAAGAGTTCCTTTGCCAACTTAGGAAGAAGATTTATTGTTTTTGTTGTTGGTAAACTTGGCATAAGTAAAGGAAGAGTCAAGTGATTACGAGAAGTGAAAAGGATGTGTAATATCAATCTTATTTTTTGTTATTTGGTAGGCTTGAATGTGGATGTTTCCATGAAGCTGTAGTGGCATTTGAGCATGAGAGATATTTGAGCATGTCAAGTTGAAGTCAAATTGAAGGAGTTACAATATCCATTTTTTGATGTAATTGGAGATAGTTATAGTGGTGGCTTATTAGTGTAGTTGCATTGTTTGTTACAAATCTATAGAGAGTTGTCATTTGAGATGAAGTTACTCGATCATACAAGATTGAAGTGAAGGAGAAATTTGGGTTTGAGAGACATTTAATTCTACATGAGACACTTTGTTGTTTTTTTTGTGTCACATACCAATGATACTTGGGTTGTCTAAGTGATTATTCATCTTATGTAAGAAGGGTAATGAATAAATTGCTACCATTCACACAATTCACTTGGTGAAATTATAAGTATTGTCAATAAGGAGGGCCAAAAAAGAAAGGGGTCATCTAGTAGCATAATCTAGAACATGCTAATTGAGCCTTTTTGGCAACTAGAGAAAGGCTTCCAACATAGAGTGTTGATAAGAGGAAAAAATGTCCAGCATCAAGAGTCATGTAGTTGAAGTTGTTAGCTTTTGAAGCTTAATACTTAAGATAAAATTCACCAAAATATCAATAATAAAGTTGCAATATGATATATATGATAATGGAAATATTCTAGAAGTATAAAACTCAGAAATAACTTCAACAATCACTCATAAACTTGCCATTAACAAATGCTCACAAAAATGGTACAATAGCTCTGAAAGTATCAAGTAAGTGTCAAGTCATGTCCTATCATGTCACATCACTTTACATATACACATACACTACATATATAATGTAATGTGACTCTTCATATGGAGCACTCTTGGCCTTCACTCTTCTAGAGACTCTTCCACTTCCTATTCTATGGACACATGTGCACATGGACAACTATGCACATTTACAATACCAAAATACTTTGCACACTTTAATAATACTTGTGCACTTATTACATTGCATAAAGTAAATCATAACTTCTAATCTAGAACACTCTTCCTAATCTAAGGATGTACCCAAGGTGGTACATTAGCATGTACCAAATAATGTAATATATTCCAACACCCCCTGTATTACATTATTTGGTTATTGAAGACTTTAGTCTTCAATATGGTCTTCATATTGATTCTTCAATCTACCTCCTGTAGATTAAGAACTAGATTTATTGTGTAGATGTCATCTTTGGTTTCTGATTTAATCTTCCTCTTGTCTTGCTTGATCGGATATATTTTCTTGTTTCTCCTTCTTCTTCATTTCTATACTTTTACCAGTGAAATATCTTCAATGTGATGAGTTAGTAGATCATCACAATAAAAATTACTTGAATTCAACAAGTATTTACTATTATTATTTTCTACCTTCTTTTTCACTCCTTGGAAAAACTCGAAAGTAATAAATGTCAAATAAATCATTAAATATTCTTTTGATGAAACAATAATCATATTTTGAGCATTCCACCATGTCTTGAATAGTGTTTCATGGAGATATCCAATTATTGCTAAAAAATTCCCTTCCTTTGCTTCCTTTAAGAACAAAGATAATCTTGCTTGCAAATTTGAAGATATATGTTTAAATCTATCAAAGGTATCTATTAGGTTTTGTGAATAAAACCTAAGTTCATGAAATAGTTCTTCATTGTTTTCATCAAATGCATGTCTAATTATTTCATCCATCTTGCTTTAAATATTTCAATTTTGTAGATCCTTGAAGTTGACTTCCTTATGACTCCCTAGTAGGAAAAAAAGATAATTTTGAATGTAATTTGAGTTCTCTAAAAACTTTGGAACTAACTCATTAACCTTAAGAATATAATTTATTTTTCTTCTAAATTTCTTAATCCAATGTTGGTGTTGAATACCTTATAACTCCAAACTTAGAAATTTAGAAATTCCATAAAAGAATATTTGCAAATTTTATAAACTTAATTTGATGTTGAAAACCTTATTACTCCATTCTATTCAAATTGCAAATATTTCAAAAATGTTTTGTAAATTTAAATAATCAAATTACAAAACTTTTAAACTTATTTGTTTAACTCCTTCAAACTAAATTTCAGTCCTTCATAAAACCTTTAAATAGCACTAATCTTATTTCTAAGGTTTCAACTTTTAATTCTTATCCCTCCAAAATAAGTAGTTCACTTTTACCCTTAGAAAATGATAATTATATATATTCCTTATTCCTCCTATGTTGAATGTAAATAAACTTGAATGAAATTGAATTACCTCCAACTTTGAACGTGGTAATTCCTCTTGGTCAATAATGGTTGTTCGTCTTCTTATAGGCGCTCTTCCCACTTATGAAATATTTGCCAAACCTTAGCTTACCTTGGATAAATATTCTCCTTCTCCTTTTGATTGGCCAAGATAACTTTGGCTCTCACACAGGTGCTCTGCAATGTATTCTATCTTGGATTCTTTGACTCCTTACACTGCCAAGTGGTGCATTTCATCTTATTCCCACTCAAACCTTTAATTATTGCCTTCTCCAGTGCTTCTCTACAAAATTACTTCAACTCTTCTATCTTTGGCTTCTTAAAGAATGTTCCCACTTTGAAATGGGTGCTTGAAGTTCTTCAACTCTATTGACCTTCCATCTTATATATGCCACATGGCACTTAGACTCTTCCAATACCCTGAGTTCATCTTCTGAAGCATGTATAACGTATCCTTGCCTAGGTGAATGATATTGTAATATCTTGAGCATTACTCACTAAGGATTATAATGCCTTCTTTCAACTTGGGCATTGATTTGACACTTAAGCTTGTCCTTTGCCTCTTCTAACACGTGTCCTTTGCATGTAACGTATCCACCAACCTAAAATTTACCCTAATCTCCAATCCTTCTATCTTCTCAATGTATTCACTTGCACTCCTACGTAGGAACGTATTTGCTTGGGCTCCTTGGATGAAAACTTGATGGTTTGTTTAACACTTTTGGTGGTGGATATTTCCTTTATATGGTGGTAGCTCTCATTTACTATGGTGGTGCTTTATTGTATGGTGGCAGCTCTCCCTTGGATAATGATACCTCTTCTTTACTATGGTGGCGCTTCATTGTATGGAGGTGGCTCTCCTATGGATAATGGTGGCTCTTCCTTGAGCAATAGCGGTGCTCTCTACTCCAAACGGATCCTCTTCTCTTCCCTTTTGGATTGTGGCTACCTAGTGTCTTTAGACATTGAAAGACCTGCTTTATTTTTAATCCTTTGCTTGGTCTTTAACTTGCCCAAACTAATGCTTTTGATTTACTTCCTTTCACTTTAATAAATCTGCATTCTTATGAACTATAAAACAACATTTAATAATAAGGTTATACTCTTCTTATTTCTCCTTTCCAAATAACTCTTACTTAGATTCTTGTTGTTTCAATCTTGCAGATTTAAGATGTAAATGCTATTAACACCTTTTGCTTGAAGACTCCTTTTTAACTTTCTCCTTAAGATTTCAATAAGGCTAATATGGTGCTCTCAAATACTTAATGTAAAACTGATTTAAATGCTCAAATAATGAACTTATGTTGCACCAATATCACATACCTTTCTGGTCTCCTTTTTGCTAGTTTCTTTGGTGATTTAATTCACCCCTTATTGTAATCTCGATTTTGTAAGTTTTGCACCTTTGTTCTCCTTCACAAAACTTACCAAATTTGTAGCTCTAATTGTTGCTCAACTTTCTACTAGTTTTTTGCCTAATAACTCTTCCCAAATCTGCCCCGAAGTTCTCCAAAATTGCAGCTCTTTATCTTCTTCTAATGTTGTCCACAAAATCTGATTCTATGGCTCCAAATCTCCTCCAAAACCTGTGTCTTCAAACTCTATAACTTGCAGCTATTAATGCTGCCCAAATGCTATCAAAAATTTTACAACTCTTCAATCAACTCCTCCTCTATTTCGTTATCCAAAACCTGCAATGAATATCTCCAGAATGTTGCCTTCTTTCGTTATCTTAACCTTCTTCAATATCCTGTTCAAGGGCACTCCAAAACCTACCCAAAACTTTCCAAATATGTAGCTCAATACCTTCTTCAATTTAGTATCCTTCAACCCTTCAATTTCTCCTTCAAAAATCTGTAAACTTCTCCTATCAAATCAGCCTTCAAAAATACTATGGCTATCCTTAAATTTCCCAAAATTATGGGCTCTTCAATATTCTCTTCTCCCTCAATCTTCTTGTCGAATTCTGACTTCAAATTTGATCTCCTTCACTATCTTCTTCCTCAAGAATTTGAATGTCTTGAGGTCTTCAAAAACCTTCTCCAAAATTTGGCAAACTTCTTGCCAAAATCTTCTTTCTCTTGGGCTTGTTGTCGTATGGCGACAATTGTCCCAAATCCTTCTTATCAGAAACTTCTCCTTGCTTGCAATCTTCTTCCTCAAGCTTTCTCTGCAACTCCTCCAATAATCACTCCTTCAATTCTTGTAATAAGGCTTTCTCTAGCCTTCTTCTTCTCCTCCAAATTCTCTTGAGACCTCTTCTCCTTAGGTCTTCTAATTCTGCAATTCCTCAATTCTTCTCCTCAAAACTTCAATGAGACTTTTCCTTGGTCTCTTCAATCTTCCAACTATGGAAATTCTGCAATGAGATCTCTTTCCTAGATCTCCAAAATTTGCTACTTCTGAATTCTGCAATAGGACCTTTTCTTAGTCCTTCTCTACTTCCAATATTCTATCTTCAATAGAAACCTCCTACGCGGGTCTCCTCAATATTCAATTTGTAGTCTTCAATCTACAATCTTCAATCTTCCAAATCTGGAAGTTCTTCAATATGACCTCTTTTAGGTCTCTTCAACTTCTCCAATCTGCAACCTTCAATCTCTTAGTCTTCAATGAGATCTCCTCCTTGAGTCTCCTCAATCTCCAATATTCAATGTCTACTTTTCTGCAATAAGAAACTTAGACAATAACAACCAAATACTTAAAAATCTTCAGAATTCTAAAATGAATAAACTTCACTAGTTATTCTCAAAACTAGTGGAAAGAATTTTGTGTTGAGTCCTAGTCTTCACGAGTTCTCCCTCAACCCTGTGGAAAGACTCTAGCCAATCTGCAATCTACAATCTTCTTCAATCTACCAACTTCTCCAATAGGACCTCCTTCTTGGGTCTCTCAATCTCCTCAATGTCAAGGTCTATCTTCAAGACCTGAAATCTCCTTCTATTCTAAATTTGTTCTTGGAATAGGTAAATCTTCAAACTTCTCTAGTTTTCCTTTCCAGAGGTAATTTCCTTAACTTCACTGGTTTCTCCTTCACCAGTCAAAATCTCCTTTGCAACTTTAAAACCTGTGCAAGTCAAAACCTTGTTGTGGCTCTGATACCATTGTTAGATTTTGAAGCTTAATACTTAAGATAAAATTCACCAAAATATCAATAATAAAGTTGCAATATGATATATATGATAATGACAATATTCTAGAAGTATAAAACTCAAAAATAACTTCAACAATCACTCATAAACTTGCCATTAACAAATGCTCACAAAAATGGTACAATAGCTCTGAAAGTATCAAGTAAGTATCAAGTCATGTCCTATCATGTTGCATCACTTTACATATACACATACACTACATATATAATGTAATGTGACTCTTCATATGGAGCACTCTTGGCCTTCACTCTTCTAGAGACTCTTCCACTTCCTATTCTATGGACACATGTGCACATGGATAACTATGCATATTTACAATACCAAAATACTTTGCACACTTTAATAATACTTGTGCACTTATTACATTGCATAAAGTAAATCATAACTTCTAATCTAGAACACTCTTCCTAATCTAAGGATGTACCCAAGGTGGTACATTAGCATGTACCAAATAATGTAATATATTCCAACAATTTTTTGAACAAGAAAAACTATTGACATTGAAGGGCCATCTAGCAAAAAATATGAGGAAGAATGCAATCCAACAAGAGTGGATGTAAATAATTGCATTGATGACATGTCAATAGATCGACACCAACAACTGATGGCTTTTGAAGCCTTACTATTAATGTAAATTTCATAGGATAATTATCATAGGATCAAATATATGATAGTCGCAATATAATAAGATCAAATAATAATGTAACCAAAATAATATGAGTTAATTAATATGTAAATCAAGGCTAATAATATGTCAAATAACATTCATTAATAAGCAATAATATGAATGTATAAATAGCCTGAATCATACATGTAAAATCATGTAGCAAGACTTACAATATTAATTACTCAAATGTATGCAATATTTATTATCCATCCTTCTCTTACAAATGTATCATAAATCTCTATTACAAGAATAATCACTCTATAGACAATATAGCCTATGTAGGGTATGTAGGCAATGTAGGTGGGATATATGATATCTCTCTATGGAGTAATAAATAACCATTGTAGGATGACTCTTGGGTTAGTTGACTCTTTGTTTCCTTATACCAAGTCTCATGACTCTTGGTTTCTCTACTTGACACTTGCATACACATGACTCTATCTTGTATGCACACTTGGACATGACTCTTCACATAACACTTCCTAATCTAAAGACACTTGTGCACACTTACATATGAGACACTTGTGCACATTTACACACATAACACTTGCACACTCATTTACATGACACTTGTGCATTTCCTACACATTATTACATTACATAAAATATTTACTCACACTCTAATCTAGGACACAATACTAATCTAATATTTATAAGGTTATACCAAGGAGGTACATTAGCATGTACCAAATAATGTAATATTCTCTAACAACAACAAAGAAAGGTATTCTAGTAGAGATCAATGCCCGACTAAGATTAGTCTAGTCCTCCAATGTTCAAGGTTGTTTGATGAGCAAACACAAACATGCATCCACAAAAAAATTACATAATAAATTGCTCACAATAAAATAGAGATTGATTATACCCTTGAAGTAGGGCAACACTGTACAATGCTCCTTTTGGAAGGAAGCCACTCCACGATATCTAGCTCCACGAGCCAATATTTCTCCAAGAATACATTATATATACCCATTACAAGAGGGTACATCTCTCTTTATACAAAAGTGTGATGATTCACCTTCCATGAGTTACAAGATCACTCATGTGGTGGTTTGATTTCCAAGAGTTACAAAATGCATAATAGTATAACAATATTTCTTGTGGTTATATATGACAAGATTCCCCCAAAAGGTACATATATGATTCTATGACATACTTATTTCTAATTTAACATGTGGCCTTCCTTACTCAATAATTAATTTATGGCTCATACCATTATACAATACAATATTAAATTATTAAGTACCTATCTTGGGTACCTAACATTCCATCCCCCTTACAAAATGTTTCATCCTCAAAACATTAGAAGAGGCTAAATAATATGATCTTCTGAGCCATGTTGAATACTAGTATCAATCTTGATCATCCATCCAACATAGTGGAACTATGATTGGTGGTGGTCTTCATCGATGCCAATGCCATGTGTTGAAAGCATACATTTCATATTTTTTCATCCATACCTACTTGTATCTATGGCTTGTAGCATATTTAAAGTTTTGGCTCCTTCAGTTCCTTGTATATCCCTCATTGTTCTTATGCTACCTCAAGCCTTGTCTTCATGATTTTTGTCTTTCAAGGTGGTGTGGATAGTGATATACTCCAACCTTAGCCCAATGTTCAAATTGTTTTTTCCCTTCCATTGATCATTTCCTTACTTTTGCTTCCTTGATTTCTACTATTGCCTCCTCTTGAGATTTTATTTTAGGTTATTTTATTTGCTTTGCACTGTGTTCCCTTACAATAGCTACCTGGTTGTCCTTACAATGAGAAATATCTTGTAAATTTATCTTCTTCTTGTACCATAACTTCATGAATTGCTTTTGCACATTAATGTTAATAGTACCCAATGAATGCAACCAAGGATAACCAAAGACAATATCTACATATTTCATCTCAATTGAATGAAAATTTGAATGTAAAACATATTTATCCATGGTGAGCTTCAAATATTCAAAAATTTGAACATGTTTACCCTCAAGTTGTATGTCTTTGATTTTATTTGCTTAAAATTGCAACATCTTAGTCAAAGACATACTGATAAAATTATATTTGTTGTTAGGTTAATGGAAACAATAATTTTTTTATTTTGAATGCAACCATGAACTTGCAAAATAGAATTTTTATACTCAAACAAAAAAATTTCACCCCTATTTGACCTTAGCACACAAGGTGTAGTTTCCTTAGCTTGCACATTATCATACTTTTCTTTTAATCCCTATTTCCTTAAAAATGTAACTTCAAATTCTTCTCATGTATGTGTAGGGTCCTTAAATTATTAAGTACCTATCTTGGGTACCTAACAGGATGATTGAGAGATATTGATGAGGATTGTAGGCATAAAACATAGAGAATGAGTGAACTTGATGTGAAAATAGGTAATGTTAGGAAATTGCAAGTGACGTGACATTAAACAACCTACAACTTTTGATAGAATTATGTCAACAAGACATTTAATATCGATGTGTCTATAGGTAAGCATTGTTGTGTTCATTACTAAACATAAAATATTATAAATTTTAAAACACTATTATGCGAAGTAGATTGCTTATTTAATGGAGGAGACATGTGTCATTGAAGCTTGAGATTTGACATTACTTGTAGTTTGTTGTAAGGGGAGCCATAAAATATTTTTATCACCAATGTTTGGCATATTGTCGCAATACTTTTTCCTAGTTTGATATGACATGTAATTCATCGAATCTTGAAGGATCAATGGATTTGATTAAATTGGAGTTTATATTCCCAACCCTAAATCATATTGTCTTACTATCAACATATTTTCATTTGGAGTAAAATATCCTTTATTGAAGTGAAAGGAAAAAAACCTTTATCCCACAATGTGCAAGGGGTACTTTGGTATATAAATAATATAATATGCAATGAATAAAGTGAATTTGATTTAGACCATTTTATTAGAGGATTGAATTATACTTGAAGATTACATAATTTTGTTTGACAAGTAATACATAGTTTTTGTGAGTGTGAGTATATTTATACTTGTCAAAAAGATCGTTTGAATCTCGATCTAGTAAACATAAATTCTCTAAAAAAATTTAATATTAACCACCCCAAAATTTATGTTGCTCAATTCTTTGTTTTTGAAGGGAGACCATTATTCCTCTTAAAATACGAAGTTGAAGATATACCTAGAGTTTGAATATTTGTGGGGAATGATCTCAAGAACCACACTAAGACATGTCACTAATCTTAGTGAACTGAGAAATTTTGATAAAGTGGATTAGAAAGCTCCATTGATCATAATTTTTGTCTTATCCAATAAGATATAACCTTACATATTTGATGTCATAACAAACAAATCTACATGGGATAAACTTGGTGTAGTGTTTGAATCCAAAGACAAGAATCAAATTCTACATCTACAAAGTTAGTTGCGTTGTATATAGATGAAGAAGGGTGAGAATTTGGAGGGTTTTTTAAGGAGAATTATAGAGGTGTGAGCTTTGTTGTAATTCATAGGTGAAATTATAAATGATAATATGCTTGTACCTATTGTATTACACACTTTGCCACATGTAGTTGGTCTTTTAACGATGGTTCTAAATTTCACTAAACAAAGTCAAACTTGCAAGACTCCAGTAAATTTGCTTCAACATGAGAAAGCAATTTATGAATAGAAAATAGAAGATGAGAGAGTCCTAGAATCTCATTAGAAAGGCAAGAAGCCTAAAGTTGAAGAAAGGTGGTGGACCCCTACATAATAATAGCAATGAAAGAGCATAATTAACAATAATAGCAAGGGATATTTCACTTTTTAATATTAAATGTTATATATGGTAAGCTAGGCATGCACTTAAGGAGTGTAAGTATAACTCCTTTTCATAGGGTTCTTCTAGTAAGAACCATAAGAAAGCATCATGAGGGAAGCAAAAGGGTCCTTAATGGAAGAGGAGGAATGCAAACCAACACCAACATGATAACATAGCAAAGGATGTCAATTTTGAAGGTTATTTTTTAATCTATTTAGCATAGGCTCCTCATGTAGTTTCATAACCTAGCCCAATTTGGTAAGTCGATTCAGGGGAAACCAAACATATTACAAGTCAAAAACTATAGTTTGTGTCTCTCAATCATTCCTCTTATCATGGGCATGTTACTATTGGTGATAATTAAACATACATGATTGTTAGTGTTCATTATGTGCCTTTACACCATGGTTCATATACATACCATCTGAATAAATTTATTTATGTTTTTGGCCTTATAAAGAACTTACTTTCTATGAATCAACTTCTTAATCAAAATTTAAGAGTCAAGTTTAATAGAATAGGTGATCAAAATCTTTAACTCATTTTAGACAAGTCTAAGGGGTTTTTAATTGTTTTCCATGCTTTAGGCATAGATAATATGTTTTAGCTTGTGGTTGTCTTGATAGAAAGCCAAGCTTTTGCAATGAAGGTGAATGATGTTGCCACCCTTTGGCATTAACACTATGAACATCTTAGTTTCTACTACTTGAAATCACTCTACAACCATTCTATGCTAAGAGGCCTTACCTCAATAGGACTGATGACATTTGTTTGAGTTTCTTTGCAGGAAAGTAGCATCAAGCCCCATTTGGCTCTAGTAGTTATTGATTGACTAGTCCACTTGACTCGATGCACATCGATCTATGTGTATCTATGTATCCAAGTTTTAATGGATGTCAATATTTTGAATTGCTCATTGATAGTCATATGTGATGAATGTGGGTGTATTGTTTAGAGACAAAGGATAAAGTCTCTTATTTTTCAAAGAGTTCAAGGTCTATGTGGAGAAGTCTACTGGCAAAAAAATCATGTACTCCACTCAGATGAAGGGGGAGTACACTTGTAATGATTTTTTTTGCTTTCCTAAAGCAAATTGACATTCATCGAGAGTTGATAACTCCTTACATGCCTCAATAGAATGGTGTTGTGGAGAGATGTAGTTGTACTATTCAAGAGGTGGTACAAAGCATGGCAACTAATACAAAGTTAGAGCTAATATTTGGGCAAACATTGTACATACAATGGTTTATATGTTGAGCTACACACTAACAATAGCATTGAATGGTGTCACTCTAAAAGAAGCATGTGTTAGACCACCAAGGGTGCTAGACAAATTGTATTAACAATAAATGATACATTTATATAAAGATGACATAATCCAATTTTGACAACCATCAATAACCAACAACCACGTGTACAAGTGTATCCAATTATGACTCATCTAACACCATATATGGTGATGTAATAATCCTAACATTCCTCCCTTATTACATATTTGTTTAATATAGGGGTAAAAATTTAAAACTAGACTAGGACGGTATGTTACATCTCATTGATTTCATAATAAAAATAAACTCATGATATTACAAATGCAAATTTAAACATCAAGTACATCAATCAAGTTTGATTAGTCAACAATAATCTATTGGATTGGTCAACTAGGTGAATGGTGACATATGCATCTGTTCACATTTTGAAGTAATGTAATGGGTCTAGAATTCTATCCTTGTGTTCACAAATCCTGGTAATCACAAATTTTATGATCATTAAACTAGCAAGGAAACTATTTCTTCTCATGTAGCATGATCAAAAAATATTTTGAAGTGTGGCATTTAGCATCCATGCAAGGTATGCCTATGTTTTCATAATCCACTTTTTGCTCCCAAGCTTCATCCTTTGTTGTAATGTCATATTTTCTAAAAGAGGTCTGTTGAGGTCCATCTAAACACATTCTAGCATATATCATTTGTTCAAAGTTGTATGTACTATCATCCGCCATCATAAATGTTCTCAAAGTGTTTTCAATGGTTGCAAAGGAGATGGTGTTCTAGTATTCAACTGGTAACCCAAATAACCTTACTCATATAGGACCCACATATGGTATTTCCTCCTCTACTTGGAACTTCATATGTTAGGGTTTCATGAACAATCTTGATCTCCTAAGAAACCATGGCCCTCCTTGGAAGACTCATTATCAGTCCTCTTCACACTCAAAGAGCACTAGGAAATAATCATTATGATAGAGCATGATTTGAATGCATCCCTTAGTTTATCAATTTCTATATGCCCAATCCTTAAAGGTTGGAACTTCGTATGTCAAGGTTTTATGAACAAGATTGATCTCCTAAGAAACCATGACCCTCATTTGAAGACATATTCTCGGTCCTCTTCACACTCAAAGAGCACTAGGAAATAACCATTGGGATAGAGCATGATTTGAACGTATCCCTTAGTTCACCAGTTTCTAGATGCCTAGTCCCTAAAGTTTGATGAATGGGGTTTGAAACCCATGAATCTACATATCAGACATTTTCTTTCCATATCCTCTATGTCTGTTTGAAGGTTTGCCTATGTTTTCATAATCCACTTTTTGCTCCCAAGCTTCATCCTTTGTTGTAATGTGATCTTTTTTGGAAGAGGTTTGTTGAGGTCCATCGAAACATATATTCTGGCATATATCATTTGTTTAAAGTTGTAAGTACTGTCAGCCACCATCATAAAGGTTCCCAAAGTGTTTCCAATGGTTGCAAAAGAGATGGGGTTCTAGTATTCAACTAGTAACCCAAATAACCTTACCCATATAGGGCCCACATATGGCATTTCCTCCTTTTCTTGGAACTTTGTATGCTAGGGTTTCATGAACAAGTTTGATCTCCTAAGAAACCATGTCCCTCCTTAGAAGACACGTTCTCATTCCTCTTCACACTTGAAGAGCTCTTGGAAATAACCATTAGGATCATGATTTGAATGTATCCCTTAGTTTACCAATTTCTAGATGCTCAATTCCTAAAAGGTTGATAAATGGGGTTTGAAACCCATGAATATGCATATCATACATTTTCTTTCCATATCCTCTATGCCCGTTTGAAGGTCTATATTTTTTAGCTAAACTATTGGGGAACCATTAACCTCTTTCATGCATCCATTGGTATTCTTCCTAGGATCTAAGCACGACATTCTCAAAGGCCTGCAAATAAACTTGGTTGTGGCATTACCAAGTGCTCTCCACCTCCCAATCATACTGCATATCAAACAAATGTTTGGGAAGAGGGATCCCCCAGTCACTGCCACCATGATATAATTGTAGAGGTATCCAAACCCTAATTCGCTCAAGAAAATAAAAAAACAACAGAAAAACAAAAAATTCTATACTTTTTTTGAACAATGTTTGATATGAAGAAATACAACCCTAAGCCTCACATTCCATAGTCATTCCACCTTATTAAAGCTTTTGCATGTAATTATGACAACAATGTGTGCAAACCCTATCAAGCTCTCTTTTCTTATAATCTTGTAGTTATTTAAGTTATGAGCATATAAATATCTTGTGTTAAAATCGACATATTTATAAATTGTTTTTATCTTAAAAATTATTTAAATATAATAAAATTTTACATATATAGTTAGAAATATTTTTTATTTGATTATATGTTAAGATCCTACTATAAAATATACTAAACAACACACTCTCAACTCAAATAAACACACTCTCACACATTTTCTTGGAAATAAACTCACAGAAACATTATAACAGTATTCAGAATTAAATGCATATGATAACAGAAATTACTTAAAAGGAACAATCTCACAATAGATAGAATCGCAGGACTCTTCGAGGGGGCAACCTCCTTCAACACTTCATTAATTTGTAAAAATATGATTACATTGGTGCCTTTTCGGGTATTTAAAGAGTTTCCTTCCAAGGTTGGCTTATATGCAAAATGCCACTTGGATTACATGCATAATGCCACTCAAATTACATGCATAGTGCCACTTTGAATTACATGCACAATGCCACTCGAATTACATGCATAATGCCATATGAATTACATGCACAATGCCACTCGAATTACATGCACAAGGCCACCTTACCTAACCTATCTACCATGTGTTACATAGAAAAGGGTGCCATTTGTCATAGACACTACCTAAGCTAAAACTTAGAACATTACAAAATATTAATCATGGGTACTACCCATGTTCACTAGGAATTATTACATCAAGGAAGTTATTACATTAAGGGTTAGGATGAGATCCTAACATGCCCTTCTCCTTGAAGAAGCTTTGTCCTCAAAGATGAAAATGAGGAAATTATTGCTGGAGTTGATGGAGAGACTCCCATGTAGCATCCTTAGGTTGAAGCCCATGCCACTGAACAAGGACCTCTGTAATGGTACGGTTGCGTAGAGTGCGAGTTCGACGATCCAACAGCTACTCAGGTGCAAGTAAGATGGAGCCTTCTTCATCCAATTCGGGGAGTGTTGATTGAACCTGTACCTTTGTGCCCACAACTTTCTTGAGAAGTGAAACATGAAAAACAGGGTGGAGTTTGGAAGTGGGGGAAGAGCCAATTTGTAAGTTGTAGGGCCAATCCATTGTAGAACCTGATAAGGACCATAGAATTTTAGAGTGAGCTTCTGACACCTACGAAGTTGTAGGGAAGATTGTTTGTATGGATGCAAGCGAAGGAAGACCATATCACCCACATCAAAACTACGCTCAGAACGATGCTGATCAGCTTGTTGGCGCATCCGATTCTGGGCCATGTTCAAATTTTACTTGAGTTGGCAGAGGACCTCGGTGTGTTGACTTAGAGAATTATCAACGGCTTGGACCTTGGAGCTACCCGAAATGTAGGAGGAAGGCGTGAGTGGAGGGCACCCGTAAACTGCCTCAAACGGTGTGAGTTTGGTGGCGGTATGATAGGAAGTGTTGTACCACCATTCGGCCAAGGAAAGCCATTTTGCCCAATGAGTAGGATGATCGGAGGTAAAGCAGCAAAGGTAGGTTTCCAAGCATTTATTAACAATCTCTGTTTGACTATTTGTTTGTGGATGGTAGGCTGAACTCATTTTGAGTTGAGTCCCCTGCAACTTAAACAACTCTTGCCAAAAATTGCTAGTAAAGGTGGGATCATGATCAGATACAATGGAGGCTGGCATGCCATGAAGGCGAAAGATGGAGTCAAGAAAAATTTGGGCAATAGTGGATGTTGTGTAAGGATGGGTTAGGGCACAAAAGTGAGCATTCTTTGAAAGGCGGTCCACTACCACTAAAATAATTGACTTGCCTCCAGATTTAGGTAGCCCTTCTATGAAGTCCATGGAGATGTCAGTCCACACCTGCTCTAGGATCGGCAATGATTGAAGAGTGCCTGGAGAGTGCATTGTTTCCCCTTTCATCCTTTGACATGTGTTGCAGTCAGCTACAAAAGAGCGAATGTCCTGTTTCATACCTTTCCAAAAGAAGGTGCACTTGAGTCGCTCATAAGTTTTTAGGAACCCTGAATGGCCAGCAGATGGAGTAGCATTTGATTCCTTCATGAGGAGCTCTCGAAGTGGGGACTTAGGAGGAAGAACCAGGCGTTGATGGTAACACAGATCCTAGCTATCCCAACTATATCCTGGTGTAGACTCTGGATCATCCATAAGTGACGCAACCAAGTCTTTCAAATCTGCATCCTGAAGTATTTCTTGAGGTAAGGGCTCAATCCATTGGGGCAATGGTGCAGAAATGGCACACAACATACTAAGGGTCTCAAATTGGCTAGAGAGAGCATCCGCCACAAGATTCTCCTTTCCTTTTTTGTACATGATGTCATAATCGTAGCCCATGAGTTTTGATACCCACTTTTGTTGCTCGGGGGTGGCAACCCGTTGTTCTAGAAATTATTTTAGACTCTGGTGGTCAGTTTTGATGGAGAAATGGCGCTCAATGAGGTAAGGTCACCAATGCAGGATTGCATGCAATATTACCAACATTTCCTTGGCATATGTGGATTTCCCTAAATTGCGATCAGATAGGGCTTTGTTGGTGAAAGCCAAAAGGCGTCCTTCTTGCATCAATACCGCCCCAATACCACGATCAGAAGCATCACTTTCAATGACAAATTTTTTAGAGAAGTCTGGCATGGCTAAAACTGGAGTGGTGGTCATGGCATGCTTGAGTTCCAGGAATGCTTGCTCAGTCGACCCTGTCCAAGTAAAAGAATCCTTCTTCAACATGGAGGTGAGGGGGGTGGCTATCTTTCCATAATTATAGACAAATTTACGGTAATAGCCTGTAAGCCCTAAAAATCCTCGAAGTCCCTTGAGAGTGCGAGGTTTCAGCCATTCTTGGACTACTTGGATCTTCGTAGGGTCAACCTTAACACCATCCTTTGAGACAATGTGTCCCAGATACTCCACTTCAGTCAAACCAAAGGAACACTTGGACCTTTTTGCAAATAGTTGATGGTCGGCCAATAGTTGTAGGGTTTGATCTACATGCTTGAGATTCTCTTCCCATGTGTGACTGTAAATCAAGATGTCATCGAAGAACACAAGGATGAACTTTCGTAAAAAAGGGCGAAAGATGTTGTTCATCAGGCTTTGAAATGTGGAAGGAGCATTTGTGAGACCAAATGGCATTACCAAGAATTCATAATGACCTTCATGAGTGCAAAAAGTAGTTTTAGAAATATTTTCATCCCTGAGCTGGATCTGATGGTACCCAGAGCGAAGTTCTAGCTTGGTGAAGTACATGGTCCCATGTAATTCATCTAGTAATTCATCAACCATAGGGATAGGAAATTTATCCTTGACAATTATTTTGTTGAGTTCCCGGTAGTCAATACACAGTCACCAGGAGCCATCCTTCTTGAGGACCAGTAAGACTAGTGTAGAGTAGGGACTAGTACTAGGCCGAATGATACTCGCCTTGAGTAATTCCTGTATCATTGTCTCAATCTCTGACTTCATGGCATGAGGGTACCTGTATGGTATGAAATTGGGAGGTGCACTATCTGGAAATAATGGAATGACATGGTCGTGAGAGCGATGCGGTGGTAGTGTAGTTGGTTCCACAAAGATGGCCTCATGTTTGTGGAGAATCATGTTGCAGGTCTGATGGGGTTTCACCCATTTGAGAGGTGGATGGTTGGATGGAGAATAGTTGTGCAATGACCCCACGTGATGATTTCTTTAGCAATTTCTCCATGCCATTTGAACTAATAATTTGAGGTGTTCTCTCTGGGAAGCCCTTGATGATGTGTGTTTGTCCGTTTTGGGAGAACTGCATCCAGAGTTTGGCAAAGTTCCAATTGATAGTGCCCAACGTACTCAACCATTGAGACCCCAAAACAATATCACATCCGCCCAACTGGAGGGTAAACATGTCCTTCTTGAGTTCATAGTCCCCTATCTTGATTTTAACATTGCGACATTTTCCTTTACAAGGTAAGGTTCGCCCATTGGCTACCATGACCTCAAAGGAATTACAAGTGTGGATATAGCAATTTGCCCGCTGAGCAACTCTAGGGTCAATGAAGTTGTGCATACTTCCCGAATCCATAAGGATGGAAAGACGTTGGCCCTTGAAAAATCCCGCAACCTTCATGGTTTGTGGAGTAGTAATGCCTGCAAGAGCATGGACTGTAATTGTTGTCTCAGGTTCCTGTTTCACTTCTTCTTATGGAGAAAGTGTTTTCGGAGGGTCCTCATCCTCATCACTCTGGTCAGAGTTATCAGGTTCTTCAAAATCTATCAAGAACAATTTTTTGTGTGCACACTTATGCCCTTTAAAAAAAATTTCATCACAATTGTAGCATAATCCTTGGGCACGACGTGCATCCATATCTTCTATGGTTAGGCGCTTGGGTGCAGCAGGTTTATTATCAACTGGGTGTTGGGATCGAGAAGGAAATGAAGGTCTATTTTGAGGAAAATTTGATGGGCGCCTTTGGGTAGAGAGTTTAGATTCGACCAAACGGGCCAAACTGATAGCTTCCATCATAGTTTGTGGTTTCAACATTCTTGCTTTCGCTTGGAGTTCCCCCTTCAACCCACTGATATAACAACTCTGGAAGAACCCTTCATTCAATCCTCTTGTCTTATTGGCCAATTTTTCAAATTGAGCTTGATATTTATGGATTGACCCTGTTTGTTGTAGTTTGGTCAAGGCCCCTGTAAAGTCCTCATACTCACTAGGACCAAATCGAGTGAGTAGTTGGGATTCAAAATTCTCCCAAGAGAGATTTGGGTTGGCAATACGTAACCATTGAAACCGGTGTAGAGCCTCAGATTCCAAGTTAAAGGAAGCCATCTGGACTCAATGAAATATGGGGATATTATGAAGTCTAAAGAATTGATCAACCCTACATAGCCACCCATCAACATCCTTCCCACTAAATTTGGGAAAGTCTAATTTGGACATTTTAAAGGATGGATCATGGTCATGATTCCTTACAGAACCCTCAGCTTGGTGTTCTATTTTTGATGGTCCTCTTTTTAGTTTGTTGTCTACTTCTATCAGTGCTTCTTCTAAGCGGTTACTAGTGGCCTCATGCTCTAGGCGAAGACCTTTGACTTCTTCCCTTATGGAGTGAAAATCCGAGTGCAATTTCTCAATGGATTTTGTTGAGGATTCCAAGTGGTCTAGTTCTTTTTGATGTCCACGGGTACCCTGGGCCATTTTGAAACCTTTTGACACCAGTTACTAAAAATAGAATTGAGTTTTTAGGACTTACTATTTTTAGTAAGTACCCAAAAAAGTGCTTGGGTGCTATATATAAAAACGATCAGCTCGAAGACGTGGTCACAATGAGTTATATCTATCAACACTACTTTTTGGCACCCCAAACTTTTTTTTATCTCCTGTTTTGTTGAGTCTAACGGTGTTTACAGTTTTTGATTCTGAGCTACAGAACAAAAGTTGGGTACTGGAGCACTATCTATAACTGGCCTTGTGTCATGCTCTCACTAGTTGGCCCAGTCCTGACAGTCTCTCTAACACTACTGACCTCACTAGCCCCAAGATTCTTTGTATTTTGCAGGTGACTATTATGACAGTTATGTTCTGACCCTGAAAACTATAAATTTTGACCTGACTGTGCTGACCTCTCTGACCTGACTGTGACTACCACTGTAAATTTGACTGTTATTCTCCAGACTGTCAGCTTAAGTGTCACCCTCATGGTCTATCCTGAATGCATGTACTTTCTATTATTTTTTTAATAGAGGACTCCTTTCTCATATGTTCACTTTTGGGGATTTGAAATGCAGGTTTACGAATAGGAAGGTTTGGTTTTTTTTTTTTTTTTCATTTTTTTACAGGTTGAAGGTGGAAGGTTTGGTTTTTTTTTTTCATTTTTTAACAAAACCAGGGAATGATAGGTAGAGGAGTATGTACCACCCATAGGCCCTCTATTATACCGACAGTGACGAACAATAGTTCTCAGACCAATATTTCAGGCCACTACTCAAGGAGGATTCCACACATACCCTTGAGCACACTACCTGCCTCTCTGACAATACGAGAGGGTAATCGTCCAAGATGTTGTGTCCCGTAGACTGAGTAATACAAGGCCAAAAAGCTTCCTAATGGCTAAAAGTTTGTTTAAACCTAGATGGTCTCCCGATATACCCAAAGATACATGGGAGCTCAAGTCCATGCGCGAGTTCTATCTGAGGCCTGGGTATTGGAGCCTGATCGCCCCTCACTTCACTAGACGCTTTATGGGCTATCTAGCTTAGCCAATAACGACAGATCCTTCGCAATATTTTAAAACCCCCGACACAGGGTTTCTACCTACTCAACTAAAAAGATTTTTTTTTTTTATCTGGAAAAAAAATGCACTGTATTTTTTGAATTTTTTTTTTTTAACAAAGAAAAACAGGAACGGAAAAAACACACATAATTTATACCTAACAGGCGGATTGGATGGCAAGAATCATTGCAGTTGCAGCAAAACTTGGCCCTAGAAAGTGCTATGATACCACTTGTTAAGATCCTACTATAAAATATACTAAACAACACACTCTCAACTCAAATAAACACACTCACACATTTGCTTGGAAATAAACTCACAGAAACATTATAACAGTATTCAGAATTAAATGCATATGATAACATAAATTACTTAAAATGAACAATCTCACAATAGATAGAATCGCAGGCCTCTTCGAGGAGGCAACCTCCTTCAACACTTCATTAATTTGCAAAAAGATGATTACATTGGTGCCTTTTCGGGTATTTAAAGAGTTTCCTTCCAAAGTTGGCTTACATGCAAAATGCCACCTGGATTACATGCATAATGCCACCCGAATTACATGCATAGTGCCACTTTGAATTACATGCATAATGCCACACAAATTACATGCACAATGCTACATGAATTACATGCACAAGGCCACATTACCTAACCTATCTACCATGTGTTACATAGAAAAGGGTGTCATTTGTCATAGGCACTACCTAAGCTAAAACTTAGAACATTACAAAATATTAATCATGGGTACTACCCACGTTCACTAGGAATTATTACATCAAAGAAGTTATTACATCAAGGGTTAGGATGAGATCCTAACATTATATGAGATTGAAATTGGTCGTACATAGTGTTATTATGAAAGGTTGACAATTATACATATATTGTTTAGCAAGATTTGAACTTGATTTTCTTCCTTGAAAATAGAAAGATATAATTAGTTGAACTAAAGTCATTTAATGTTGTATAACCATAATTAATTAGAACCTTTATTCTTATTTAAAAATATTAAACAAATATATATTTATATATTAAACTAATTAGATTGTATGTTGTTAACGAAGTTAACATTCACATATATATATATATATATATATATATATATATATATATATATATATATATATATATATATATATATATATATATATATATATATATATAGACGCAACTCAATCAAGATTCAACTCCCACGATTAACATTTAGGATTGAGCATTCCTATCTTAGCCATGACGCCTCGTAAGACCAAGAACTAAGATTATGAATAGGGGATGATAACACACATCATTTTTTGAACCATGGACCTCCCAAAGAGAGGCCAAAGCCCAAACCGTTGATGTCCCCCAAAACAAATAAGCTATATAACTTACTATTACTAAATTGATATAAAAGAGGAAAAAAACCTTTCAAAACCATATATATATATTTATTAAGGGGTTTTTTCCACTGCCCACTAAGTATTTACTTTAGTGAGAGAGATCTGGAGGGGCTCGAGATTGGAATCACTGACATCAAGTTGGTAAACACTCAACGGAAAACCGGTTGGTCTACTAACTCCATCCTATATTTTAAAGTGAAACAAAAACCTTGAGAACCTAGCTCTATGGCCAGTCGTAGTTGCCCCATCCAGGATCGTTATTTGAATATCCACATGGTGGGGCACAAGGGAAATGGAGCCTGTGTCAACCTCTACCAGTAGCTGTCCCATCCAGGTATACCACGTGGCATAAATCACAAGGGATTGCTATTTGAACATCTACATAGTGGGGTGTAAGGGAAATGGAGCCCTTGTCAGCCTTTACATAGTTGTCCCATCCGGGTATACTACGTGACATCACTCACAAGGGATTGTTATTTGAATATCCATATGGTGGGGCACAGGGGAAATGGAGCCCATGTTGGCCTCTACGTAGTTGTCCCATCTAGGTATACCATGTGGCATCAGTCAAAAGGGATTGTTATTTTAATATCCACATGGTGGAGCGCAAGGAAAATGGAGCCCTGTGTTATTTGAATAGCCACATGGTGGGGTGCAGGGAAAATAGAGTTCGTGTCGACCTCTACCAGTAGTTGTTCCATCCAAGTATACCACGTGGCATTAGTCACAAGTATATCCACACGATGGGGCAAGGGAAAATGGAGCCTGTATCGGCCTCTACGTAGTTGTTCTAGTCGAGTATACCACGTGGTATCAGTCACAAAGGATTGTTATTTGAATATCTACATGGTGGAGCGCAAAGGAAATGGAGCTCGTGTTGACCTCTACTAGTAGCTGTCCCATCTGGGTATACCACGTGGCATCAATCACAAGGGATTGTTATTTGAACATCCACATGGTGGGGTGCAGGGAAAATGGAGTTTGTATCGGCCTTTACGTAGTTGTCCCATCCGAGTATACCACATGGCATCACTCACAAGGGATTGTTATTTGAATATCCATATGGTGGGGCACAGGGGAAATGGAGCCCATGTTGGCCTCTACGTAGTTGTCCCATCTAGGTATACCATGTGGCATCAGTCAAAAGGGATTGTTATTTTAATATCCACATGGTGGAGCGCAAGGAAAATGGAGCCCTGTGTTATTTGAATAGCCACATGGTGGGGTGCAGGGAAAATAGAGTTCGTGTCGACCTCTACCAGTAGTTGTTCCATCCAAGTATACCACGTGGCATTAGTCACAAGTATATCCACACGATGGGGCAAGGGAAAATGGAGCCTGTATCGGCCTCTACGTAGTTGTTCTAGTCGAGTATACCACGTGGTATCAGTCACAAAGGATTGTTATTTGAATATCTACATGGTGGAGCGCAAAGGAAATGGAGCTCGTGTCGACCTCTACTAGTAGCTGTCCCATCTGGGTATACCACGTGGCATCAATCACAAGGGATTGTTATTTGAACATCCACATGGTGGGGTGCAGGGAAAATGGAGTTTGTATCGGCCTTTACGTAGTTGTCCCATCCGAGTATACCACATGGCATCACTCACAAGGGATTGTTATTTGAATATCCATATGGTGGGGCACAGGGGAAATGGATCCCATGTTGGCCTCTACGTAACTATCCCATCTTGGTATACACGTGGCATCAATCACAAGGGATTGTTATTTGAATATCCACATGATGGGACACAATGCAGGGAAAATGGAGCCCCGTGTTATTTGAATATCCACATGGTGAGGTGTAGGGAAAATGGAGCTTGTGTCGGCCTCTACCAGTAGCTGTTCCATCCGAGTATACCATGTGGTATCAGTCATAAGCGATTGCTATTTGAATATCCACATGGTGGGGCAAAGGAAAATGGAGGCCGTATTGGCCTCTACGTAGTTGTTCCAGTCGACAAAGGATTGTTATTTGAATATTCACATGGTGGGACATAAGGGAAATGAAGCCTCTGTCGACCTTTACTAGTAGTTGTCCCATTTGGGTATACCACATGGTATCAATCACAAGGGATTGCTATTTGAACATTCACATGGTGGTGTAGGGGAAATGGAGCTCGTGTTGACCTTTACGTAGTTGTCCCATCCGGGTATATACCACAAGGGATTTCTATTTGAACATCCACATGGTAGGGTGTAGGGGAAATGGAGCCCGTGTTGACCTTTACGTAGTTGTCCCATTCGGGTATACCACGTGGCATCAAGCACAAGAGAGTGTTATTTGAATATCCATATGGTAGGGCACAAGGGAAATGGAGCTCATATTGGCCTCTACGTAGCTATCCCATCTAGGTATACCACACGACATCAATCATATAAGATTGTTATTTGAATATCCACATGGTGGGGCGTAGGGAAAATGAAACCCTATGTCGGCCTCTACCAGTAGCTATTCCATCTAAGTATACCACGTGGCATCAATCACAAGGGATTATTATTTGAATATCCACGAAGTAAGATGCAGGGGAAATGGAGCTCATGTCAGCCTCTATCAGCACACATGACATTCACCAACTACGTCACTTATCCTCAAAATGGAGATAAGAGAATTGGATCTTAAACCCTAGATCAACATCTATCAACACCCAAAACATTCACCAACTATGCTTCACAATCAAATCAAAACCATACTTCTTTAAAAAAAAAAGAAAGAAAGATAATATGCTAGATCAAATGATAAATTGGAGACACCCGTGAAGACAACGACACTAAACTGGAATGTTTGACGGGGTCATATTATACATAAATATATATATACACACTCAATGATTGAGGTTTTCCTTTTCCTCTGGATTCATAATTAACGTTCAGTTTGACTACCTCTAAGCTTCGTCAACCTGAGGCTTCCGGGACTAGAGGTCTAAAGAGATTCGTGTCTTAATGTTTCTGAAGCTCACATGAGCGATAAACTCTTTTCTTGGCTACCAACATGAACAAATTACATGCATTAATTTGTACCAGTCTTTTAACATCACAAACACGCCGATTGAGGCTTCCTGGTTTCCAGCATTTCAATTACAAGCCCAGGGTTGTGGCGGCATACCAATCTAATGCTCTTGTTCAAGATTATCCAGGTCAAAATTCTAAGGAAAACTGTGGATTTTCTGAGTTCAACCAGGATTTGGATGCGTTATACAGGGAAGGACTGGTTAAGGAAGGCATTCATATTATATATCAACAGGGCATTTGTGTTTACAGTCCTCTCTTGCGCAAATGCGCAAATGCCAGTGATCTGAAAGAGGGTAAATGGATTCATGCTCAACTGATCAAGAATGGAATCGGAATGGATGTATATTTGGCAAACCAGCTTCTCAACATGTATGCGAAGTGCCATCGTTTCGGCGATGCGCGGCAAGTGTTCGACAAAATGCCCGAACGAAACATTATCTCCTGGACCGCTCTTATTTCCGGGTATGCACGGTGTGGGAATGCTGAGGAAGCTCTGGAACTGTTCCGCAGGTTGCAACGGTCAAAGATCGAGCCCAACCAGTTCACATTTGGGACTGTTCTCAGCGCTTGCGCCGTGGCGGACGCTGGTTTAGACAAGGGCAAGGTGATTCACGCCTATGCAATTATAACTAGTTTTGATTCAGATATTATTGTAGGGAATGCCCTTGTTGCCATGTATGCCAAATGTGCCGAAATCGAGGATGCATGCCAAGTGTTTGACAAAATGCCTGAGAGAGATGTTGTTTCCTGGAATTCATTGATTGCAGGATATACACAACTTGGGAATGCGGCCAATGCAGTGAAACTCGTAAGCCAAATGCAATGTGCGGGTGAGAGGCCAGACCAGTTCACCTATGTGACTTTACTCGGAGTTTGCCAGAGTATAGATGACGTACAACATGGTAAACAGGTACATGCTCATTCCATAATTGGGTTCAAGTCCAATGTTATTGTGGGGAATGCTCTTATTACCATGTATGCTAAATGTGGTTGTGTAGAGGATGGAAGGCTGGTTTTTGACAAAATGCCTGATAAAACTGTGGTGTCGTGGACTGCCATGATTTCAGGCTATGCTCAGCAGTGCCTCTATGGGGCGGCCGTTGAACTTTTCTGTAGAATGTTAGAGGCCACAGTGAAGCCAAATCAGTTCACCTTTTCTAGCGTTCTGGGGGCGTGCGGCAGCCTCGCAGCTCTGGAGCAGGGCAAACAGGTTCATGCTCAGATTATTAGGATTATGGGTGAGTCTAGTACATTTGTTGGAAATAGTCTTATTACTATGTATGCCGAATGTGGAAGCATTAACTGTTCAAGGAAAATGTTTGAGAAAATGCCTGAACGAGATTTGGTAAGTTGGAATGCAATGATAGGAGGATATGCCCAACATGGCTGTGGCAAGGAAGCCCTGGAATTGTTTGAACAAATGCAATGGGGAGGCATGAAGCCAGATCCTGTCACTTTTGTGGGGGTTCTGTCTGCATGTGGCCATGAAGGCCTAGTGAATGAAGGTCGATTTTACTTCAAAATGATGAGTCAAGATTACGGTTTCTTTCCTGGACCAGGTCACTATGCTTGTATGGTTGACCTGCTTGGACGTGCTGGGCATTTTGATGAGGCGGAGAGCTTGATCAAAAACATGCCATTTGAACCTGATGCTGGAGTCTGGGGAGCCTTAATGGGTGCCTGCAGCATCTACGGAAATTTGGAACTAGGGAGGCATGCAGCAGAGAGGCTTTGTGTGTTGGAGCCAGAAAACACCGCTTCTTATGTGCTGCTTTCACATATTTATGCCACTGCTGGTATGTGGGATGAAGCAGCTAGGGTTAGAAGATCATTGAGAAAGAAGGGATTGCAAAAGAAGCCAGGATGCAGTTGGATTGAAATAAATAACAAGATTCTTGCTTTTGTTCTAGGGGACCAATAACAACCAAATCAGCAAGATCTATGAATTCGTGGAGATATTCATGAGCAAATAAGAGAGACATGATGATATGGTATTTAGGCTTATAAGCACACAGCCTAAGACACCAATTGGGATCATCAAGCATCTCTATGTCTGCATTGATTGTGGAAACCCCCACATACCATCATTCACGAAACAGGTTATGTTCTTTGTTGAAACTGATATCAAGGGAACTGAAGACTACAACAAGTTTTCTGCGCATTTTCTTGGAGGAGTGGCATGTATTCAATGAAACCAAGTTTGTATTAAGGACTGGGTATGTATCATCTTGTCTTCTGCCTGGTATTGCTCTTCATCTTACATTTCCTGAACTCGTTTAAAAATCTCATGGGTATTTCTCTATAGCACCTTTCATTCATCCTTAAATAATGTGATTGTTTTCTGCCATTACAGCATTGGCCACAGCTGGGCTAGAGAATGATTCAAATAAAAACTCAATGAAAGATGAAGGTTTGGGTAAGTTTCATGCTGACTTTTAAGAGGCAGTTTCATTTTGCATATAGTCTTAGAGACTAACTTTAATGAATGCAGGGTTAAGTACTGATCTATAATTTTCTGTTCCAACTTGAAATTTGATCAGTAATGCATGAGAACATATTCTGTTTCTGTGTGCAAAATCGTCTTTCTTTTTTTCTGCAGAGTTTTAAAGATGTCTAGCAAGTGAGAGCAAATGGTCATTCTCCTTTCAGCATGGAAGTAATGACAAACTGGTATTTTTCAAAATTGGTTTGGTGTGATGGAAAATTACTAGTAGGCAGCTATGTTGACAAGTGATTTCATGTTTACACAAGGGTCAAGTCCAGGACGCTCGAAAAGTATAACTGTTAGATAAATCACATCCTTGATTATGTTGATAATTAAATTTGAATTTTTCTTTATTTCGTGCATTCAATCCATGCCCTTCCTTTTTGGTGAAAGGTGACCATCGTATGAGTTGGTTATTTTATATTATATTAATGTGAGGTTTGTCATCCTGCAAATTGTGTTAAGAAACAGTCTCATTTAATCTTAGAAACGAGCATACTGAATTATGTTGGGACGATGGATATGATTATTGGATAAAAGAACATCTGCATTATTAGGGCTGTCCAAAGGACAAAACAATTCTAGAAACGAGTTAAGAAAGCTGGCTGCAATAAAGTAGTATTTTTAGGTCTTAGAAGTATCAAGGTAAAAACATTTGTATCAAGAAATTTTGATTTAAGGAGGGAATCTAATGAAGGGAATAGGAAAAAAATCTGGTGATTTGAAGGCTCGCGTTCAGCAAATAGATAGCTTTTATAAATTTGATTCCTTATAAGTTATTTTCACATACTTGATCACTAAGTTCAACACCTTTTCATATATGTGCCTCCTAACAAGAGTGATTTTTCAGCTTAGAATTAACCATGTAAATTGCACCTTCCTGTAGGTGCTATTTCAACAGTATGAGTTTCATTAAATGTGTGAGCCCAGTAACCTGTGTTTGTGTTGTTCAATGATGGAGCTTACAAGAGTTGAGGTATTTATATTTAAGGTCGTGGGTGGTTGTTGTAAGTAGGTTGTTACACTTGGATGGCTCATGTACCCTAAGATTTATTAAGGCTGGTTAGTTCAATGGACAGCAGTAATATCAGTTTTATTAGGGAGAATGAATTTGTGGGTACTGAAAGTAATGGGTAGTATACCGGGTAGTAATAAATTGCACGATTTTCTATTTAAACACAACATAATTAAATGTATTGTTTTTCATGTTAGAAAGACCCTATCAAAGGCTATGTAATAGATAGTATAGCGGTGAATGCAAATTAGCTCAAAAGAGAACATTAATCCCAAATATATATGAGATGGCACATTGGAATGAAAGATTACACAAAAATATCTTGCACAGAAAGAATATAATATTTCTTAAAAAGAAAAGATCTAATTAAAAATTTAAAACAAAATCCTTACAAATTTTGGAAGCAATACACTCACAAAGCATGCACCTTATAAATTTTGGAAGCACTACACTCACAAAGCATGCACCTTATAAATTTTGGAAGCACTACACTCACAAAGCATGCAATTGGGATAGATGAAAGAGGAGGAAAGGATTACATGTCTAAACTTTATGCTGAAGAACATGGTAGAAATAATCACAGGGTTTCCATATCAATAACTTGTAAATTATTTCAAAAGATGATGTGAAGATAGTTTTTAAGCATCTTGGTAATGGAAAAGTGCATGATCTTCATGATTTGATAGTTAAAATGATTAAATGGTGAGGTCTATATTTAACATAAAATCAAGCAACATTGTTAGGTACCAAGATAGGTACTTGATAATTAATAATTTAATATTGTATTGTATAATGGTCATTGTTAGGTATCAAGATAGGTACTTGATAATTAATAATTTAATATTGTATTGTATAATGGCATGAGCTATAAATTAATTATTGAGTAAGAAAGAACACATGTCAAATTAGAAATAGGTATGTCATAGAATCATGTGTGACCGTTGGGGGAATATTGTCATATGTAACCACAAGGAATATTGTCATATTATTATGCACTTTGTAACTCATGGAAAGTGAACCACCACATGGGTGATCTTGTAACTCATGGAAGGTGAACAATCACACTCTTGTATAAAGAGAGATATACCCCATTGTAATGGGCGTCTATGATGTATTCTTGGAGAAGTCTTGGCTCATGGAGCTAGAGGTCTTGTGGAGTGGCTTCTTTCCAAAAGGAGCATTGTATGGTGTTGCCCTACCTCAAGGGTATAATCAATCTCTATTTTATTGAGTAATTTTGTAGATGCAAAAAGCGAAACTCCAAAATACATAACAAGATAAATTGAAATCAAGACTATATATTGCACAAAAAAAGATGCTTTTATTAATACGGGGGAGTTTCAAATCTCCAATGTTACAACGAAAGAATTGATTTCTTTGATACAAATGTTTACAATAACTAGGGTTCTTCGAAACCCTAGTGAACAACGTTGGTGGTGTCTTCAATCTCGCTTCTGATCCCAACAGGGGTGAGTGGGCTTCGTGCTTATCCAATATTGGGTCACTCTAGCTTAAACAAGTGCACAATGCTTATGTATCTTCCCAAACCTGCACATAGACAATAACAACAAAATATTAGTAGCAACTGTGAGGGCTCCACTACATGAGACCCTCAAACATAAAACCACAAACCCTAGTTGTGTAATAGAAACACTGTAAGCAGATATGAGAAGATTAAATAAATATGACAATGAAATATTTACCTTGTTGAACTTGTCGTTTTTTGATATGTGATGGTTGTTGCAGGAAGTTGGTGCAGGGATGCCTTAGCGTCGCTCGAGGGCTTCGCTAGTCTTCATCAGTAGATTCTGAGACGCCCGCGGGCGCTCGACAATAGTAGGAAACGCCCGTGGGCGCTTGGGGATGGCGGGGAGCGCCCAGAGGCACTTGGTGGCGGAATGAAGCGCCTGGAGGTGTTTGGCAGTGGAATGAAGCGCTCGGAGGTGCTCAACGGCGACAGGGAGCTCTCGAAGGCGTTCAGGAGCAGAGGTGAAGATCTACAGAAGTAGATATGGCTGAGTGAGAATGGCGACGATAGATGCGGAGGCGAGGGCGAGGGCGAGCGAGGATGGATAGCGAGGATGCTTGGATGGACTCAGACTCAAGATGCTTAGGCAGAAGACTTATGCTGCTTACTTTGAAAACTCAAGGCATGAACTGCTTAGGGGTTGGGCCATCAAAATGGCTCCTATTAATAATCCACACTAGGGTATGTTAGGGTTTGAATGACAGGAACTGTGTGGCTCAAATTAAAACACATCGGAGGGTGGGTATTAATTTTGGGTGTGTGACATGGATTGATGTAGATGGATGGCTAGGATTAAGTCAAATCGGATGGTTGGGATTTATTTACATATATAATATTTATATTTATTATATATATAATATTAAACATATATTTAACAAATATGCCTAAATATATATAAATAAATGGGTAAAATGACTGGAAGACCTGGATGGACGACAAGTGGCTATCATTCCGGGTCGACCCTGAAGCAGTTCCGCAGACTGCTGTTCTCACGTGATCAACAGGGCTGGCATCGGACAGTACCGAGTTTTCGCTTGATATCCAAAAATACAACGCCTGTGTTGATCGTCGAAAACACTTCACAACTGTTGCGTTTTTTTGGGCTGGTGTCGAGTAAACGCGTACTTGGTTTTGTTTGTAGCGAGCCTGGTTTTAATGCACATGCTTATGGTTGAGTAAAACGTGCCGGGTTTTGTTCGCAACAAGCAGACCTGTCCTCCACAAATTCATAACGAACCAGAGGTCAGAAGGTAGCCTGCGCAATTGGAACGCTCCGTCGCCATTCAAATCTCTCGCAAAAACGCACAGGAACATTCGCCCTTGCCATCCGCAGTCGTGGCCAATCAGCGCGCAAAGAAAAAACAATTATCAAAGCGTTTCTAAGATACATTCTTCAATTATATTTTAATTTTTTCGGGGGGTTGGATAACTGTCCCACATTTAGTGTGTAAAGATTGTATTGTGGTTTAAAACGCGTAAATCTCATCTTTTATGGTGTGACTTCGGTCACATGTCGGGGGTTCCTCCGCGCGTAGACTTGCTGGTGTCTTCTCCGTTAGCCAATCCATCGTGTCCTCTATCCAGTGGTCCCGCGTCATGTCTGTTGGTCCAGTGGTCCCGCATCGCGTCTATTGTCCCCTGTCCAGTTGTCTTGCATCTTTTTCGATCTACGGTCCAGTTGCCTCGTGTCTTGTCCGATCTGCTCGCGTCTCGGTCCTTCGTGTCGTCGTTGATCCAGTGTTTCGAGTCGTGTCCGTTAGACCAGTTGTCCCACGTGTCGTCTTGAGTGGAGTTCCTGTGTTTTTGGTCTTGAGTCCAGTGTCTAGTCCGTTTGGCATTTTCGCATCTTGTTCGGTAGTTCGTATCGATCGAGTTGCCGAGTAATAGTCCATGTTGTGTCAAGTAGTATTGGATCGGTGTCATCGAGTGTGCAAGACAGACATCCGTGTCTGTCAAGTGGTGTCACAAAATTCGAATCAGGCGTCAAAACTATCACAATCAGGCGTCAAATTCCCACATTGGTGTCAAATCAAGTGTCAAACTATCATATTGGTACCAAATTCAAAAAGGGGAGAGCCAACTAAATCCGCGTCGCAGTTGGAGCGACAATAAAGCGGAAAACAACCAATTTTTTTGCCAAAATTTTACGGAAAATTGAAGCACAAGAGCCTCTAAGCAGACAACTATGAAGAGTGCATGAGTGGAAGGTGGGCAAAAGGACCAAACGGGCGACTATCAAGCTCAGAGAACTCCAACGAGGGGATCTTAAAATCACCAAGAAGACCTCCTAGAAGCAAAGGTACACAAAATTCTTCTTCTCCTTTAGGAATTACTAGCTTTAACCCGGGTCATCCATTGTTTAACAAAATGGCATCCAATACCTCCCCAAATTCCTCCCATGAGAACCTCACACAAGAGGAAACAGGAAGCCCCAAGGTCACTAATGAGACCTTACTAGCCTTAGTAGAGAGTATTAAGAACATGAATGCCAACATGTCCCAACTATTCACCAGACAAACCCAACCAAATCCTCCTAGCCCAAACCACTGGAGTACTGAGCATCAGTATGAAGACTATACACACCAAAGAGGTCATAATGGTCATTCCCCAAATCTCAATGGACAAAGAAATAATGAGGATCTGGGAAACGAAGAAGTTTTTGAGCAACAAAGGGGTTTTGGTAGACCTTCCCAAAATCGCATCCAGAGACAGAGGAATAATGAGGACCAAGATAGGCACAATGTTTACCACCAACCAAGAGGTCCTACTGGAGTCAATTTTCCATGCATTGACATGCCCACCTTTGAAGGTCATGATCCACGTGGGTGGATAGCCAAAATGGAAGGCATTTTAGACTTATACCAATTCCAAGACTCAGAAAAAGTTCCTTTTGCTACAACCAAATTGGGCACTGAAGCTTATCAATGGTTTACATGGTACAAACGCGAGGTGGGAAACAACATCTACTGGAATGAATTCACCGACGCCTTTCTTCACAGATTTGATGAAGGTCCCACAACTTCCTACACGGTGCGGTTGTTGTCACTTAAGCAGACGGGATCGGTAGGGGACTATATCTCGGAATTTACTAGTATGCTTCACTATGCAAGACACTTACAACTAGATGTGGTGGTAGCTGCTTTTAGAAATGGGTTGAAAGAGAATATTAAAGTCGAAGTGGACTTACAAAATCCATCCAGGATAGATGAGTGTATAAGGATTGCCAAGTTGGCAGAGAAGAAGGTGCAACTGGGAACATCCACACGACGTGATTCATATGGTCGACCTCAATTCCGCAACAACTCTTTTTGTAGAAATGATCAACCATCAAGATACTTCTACTATAAATATCACAATCATCATCCAAAAGATCAGGCATGTATACCACGACAGAATTTTCAAATTGAATATGCTGACAAGGAAGATGAAGAAATAGAGGAACACAACTCACCTGAGGATCCCACAGTCGATGACCAAAGTGAACACGAGGAGGTTGTAGCTGAGGAAGATACCATGACAATTTCAGTACATGCTCTTATGGGGTTATCCTCTCACCATACAATCAAGGTAGCAGGATTCATTTGACAAAGGAAGGTGACAATATTAATTGATTCAGGAAGTACTCACAACTTTATTGACTCAAAACTTGCCAGGGCATTAAATTTGCACATCTACTCTTCTAGTCAAGACAGATTTCAAGTTAGAACTGCAAGCAGGGAAACTTCTCAATGCCTAGGTAAGACATCTTCAATTTCATTACAAATGGGAAGTTATACTTGGCATGGTCCTCTTTTTGTCATGGAATTAGGGAATTCAGAAGTTATTTTGGGAGTTGCATGGATGGAACAAATGGAAACCACGGTTGGTTTTAATTACAAGCATCGCTTTGTGGAATGGCAAGAGAATGGGAAGACCATTCGCCTCCAAGGAATGCCAACACCCCCATCAAAAATAGTAAGTTCACATAGCATGGAAAAGATATTAAGAAAATGTGGCTACGAATTCATAGCCCAAATTAATTGCATGGAAAAGTTAGCACAAGATATGCCAGAAATCCAAGCAGAAGATCTACAAAACATTGTGGCCAACTATGAGGAGGTTTTTCAAGAACCAAAAGGACTACCACCCAAAAGATCCCATGACCATGCCATACACCTTGTTCCTGGAAGTCTTCCACCTAATGGTCATCCTTATCAATATCCCCAACCCCAAAAAATAGAAATTGAGAAGATTGTCCAAGAACTATTAGAACATGGTGTCATCCATCACAACACTAGCCCCTATTCTTCACTAGTAGTTTTGGCCCGTCGAAAAGACAATTCTTGGCGTATGTGTCCGGATTTTTGTCCTCTCAACAAAATCACCATCAAAGATAAATTCCCTATACCTGTCATTGATGATTTATTAGATGAACTACATGGTGCAAAATTTTTTACCAAATTGGACTTACGTTCAGGGTTTCACCAAATCAGAGTTAGGGAGGAGGATATTCCCAAAACAACTTTTCATACTCATGAAGGTCATTATGAATTCTTGGTCATGCCCTTTGGTCTCACCAATGCCCCATCTACATTCCAAAGCCTCATGAACCATGTGTTTCATCCATTCCTCCACAAATTTGTCCTAGTCTTCTTTGATGACATACTCATCTATAGTAAATCATGGAAGGATCATTTGTCACATGTGGGAAGAGTTCTTCATATCCTACACAGGGAAAAGTTGTTTGTCAAGTGATCTAAATGCTCTTTTGGTGTTCAAGAAGTTGAGTACCTGGGTCATATAGTATCCCAGGAAGGTGTTAAAGTGGATCCCAATAAGATTAAGGCAATTCAAGATTGGCCTTTACCTAAAACCATCAAGAAACTTCATGGTTTTTTGGGTCTCACTGGCTACTATCGCAAATTTGTGCGTAACTATGGTAAAATTGCAGCTCCTCTCACAACCTTAACAAAGAAGGATGCTTTTCATTGGTCAGAAGCAGCCACTCAAGCCTTCGAGGCTCTCAAGGAAGCAATGTGTACTACTCCAGTTTTGGCTACTCCGGATTTTCACAAACCATTTGTCATCGAATGTGATGCTTTAGGAACAGGTATTGGGGCAGTATTAATGCAGGAAGGTCATCCCTTGGCATTCGAAAGTAAACAACTTTCGGGAAAGAATTTGGGAAGATCCACATATGAAAAAGAAATGTTGGCTATTCTACATGTAGTAGAGAAATGGAGACACTACTTAATCAATAGTCGTTTCATTATAAAAATAGATCATAGTAGTCTCAAGCACTTTTTAGAACAAAGGTTCTCTTATCCAGAACAAAACAAGTGGTTGACTAAATTGTTGGGATATGATTTCGTTATTGAGTACAAGAAAGGGAAAGAAAATGTGGCAACTGATGCATTATCCAGAAAATACGAAGATGAAGTGGTCATTAATGCTATTTCAGGTCCTTGTTCTCAATGGGTGTCTCAGTTACAGGAAGAATGGTTGTCCAATAGTGAAACAACTCAAATAATTCAAGAATTGTCATTGGGTTCATCCAAGCACCCTCTTTTCTCCTATGATGACAAAATATTACGAAAGAAGAATCGCATTTACATTCCACACAATTCGACAATCAAATCAAGGATTCTAGATGAGTCACATGCTTCTCCATCAGCAGGACATTCAAGTTTTTTGAAAACTTATATGCGGGTTAAACAATCCTTCTGTTGGAAAGGATTAAAAGCAGAGGTCAAACAATGGGTAGCTGAATGTGAAGTGTGCCAACGCAATAAGGGAGAAACAGTCAAATCACTAGGGTTGCTTCAACCATTACCCATTCCAGATCGTCAGTGGGAACATATTTCCATGGATTTTATTGAAGGTCTTCCTAAGTTAGAAGGTAAAACAATAATTTTCGTGGTAGTTGATCGCCTCTCCAAATATGCTCACTTTCAGGCTTTACAACATCCATTTTCAGCAAGCAAAGTGGCTAAGGTATTTATGGACTCAATTTTCAAATTGCATGGAATGCCCAAAAATATTGTAAGTGATCGAGATCCCATTTTTACTAGCAATTTTTGGAGGGAATTATTTCGACTTAGTGGTACCAAATTAAATGTCTTCTGCATACCATCCACAAACAAATGGCCAAACAGAGGTAGTTAACAAATGTTTGGGTACCTACCTAAGATGTTTTGTTCAGGATAAACAATATCAATGGAGTCAGTGGCTATCATTGGCAGAATGGTGGTACAACACTTCTTACCATTACTCCATCAAGATGTCTCCTTTTGAAGCATTGTATGGAACTAAGCCACCAATAGTAGCAGATTATGTACCAGGATCCTCCAAAGTGGCCCAAGTAGATGATTGGTTTTAGCAACGACAATCAATGCTCACCATTCTCAAAGACAATTTGGTCCATGCACAGAATCGTATGAAGCAACAATAGGACACACACCGTTCGGAAAGAGCATTCAATATTGGTGATATGGTGTTCTTGCGTTTGTAGCCCTACAAACAATTGTCATTGAAGATCAAGTCAAGTCAGAAGTTGGCTCCACGATTTTATGGTCCTTACAAAATTATGCGTCGCATTGGGGAAGTAGCATATCAACTAGAGTTACCTCCTTCATCACGTATACATCCAATATTTCATGTCTCCTGTCTCAAGAAGGTGATCGACCAGAAAGTGCAATCTCAGTCAGAATTACCAATACTTGATGAAGAAGGGCGTATATATCTCCAACTTGAAGCAATTTTACAAAGCAGAACACGCATATTGAGATCTCGTCACATCCAAGAATTTCTCATCAAATGGCAGGACCTACCCGAAGAAGATGCTACATGGGAACCTGAAAGTATTTTCTAGACATTTCTAGCTTTGAGGACAAAGCTTTCCGAGGAGGGGAGTCATGCTACAATCCAAATCTAATATAGCCGACGACTATATTTACCTATTTGATTATCATGTATATATTAGGATCCAAATGTTTTATGGATCTATCATCGATTATTATCGTACTTTATTTGCGTACTCACACTGTGCTTAGCCCAAGCGACGGGGATCCGCCCTCCTTGAGTGACAAGATTTAATTCTTTGAATTCATTGATTTATTGATTCATTGGTTTATTAATTTCAATTGGTTTGTCTACTCATTCTTGCATTCCATTTCTGTTTTGTTGTGCATGGTTTGGTTAAGTATTTGAATAGTATAAGTATTGGGTGTTGGATAGAGCGATCCCGTAGGGGACTGCTCCAGTTTTGGTGTCTACAGATGCCCCTTTTTGTACTACGTTGTGTGAAACACAATGCAGTGCAAAAATACAAGACACTTGCTTGGGCTAGGCGCAGAAGCAACTTTCTCTTGGGATGAAAAATGAACTTGAAGACAAAAGAATTAAAGAATTTGGATTTGCATAGCTTACCCCCTCAATTGGCGAATGAGTTTGCGGATGAATCTCACGAGCCAATTGAAAAAAAATGTGTGCAAATGATTGTGGACGATATGAATGTTGTAAATGTGATACCGTTTTTGCTCCAACGGTTGGAAAGGGATTGGTGGATAATGTGAAATGATTGCGTCTGTTTTTGCCCCAAGATGAAGGGTTTTGCGAATATACAATGAAGTTGTTTCTGCTTTTGCCTCAACAGATGAATGGATTTTTGCCAAGTGTATATGCCATGATCATGTAAGATGTATCCCGTTGTGGGAAATTCAAAACCAAATGTGGTTGCCCAAAATTTTGGGGTGATTCGATGTTGTTGACAAATGTACCTTAGGGCGTCATTGATATGCAAGGATGAATATGCAAATATAAAGATAGTCAACTTTGAAGGTCCAATTAGTGACTGTCAGATAATTCCTATGATTGGAACCAATCACGCTAGTTAAGGCCAGTCACCATGATGATTGTCAAGGAGATGTGAATTGATGAAATGTGGTTTTGTCCATGTGTTAAGCCCCATGAACTAGGCCATCAATGATGTCTTTTGTGCAAATTGTTCTTGGCAAGGTTTCATGCAAAAATGTGAAGTACCAAATGTGATTGTGATTTTGAACAAGGAGATATGGAATGATGAAAATGACCAAGTGTCCTTATGGTAAGTTATTCATCTTACCGAATTGCATGGATGCAAATCACTGCAATCGCCAAGTATATAGAATAACCCACTAGGTACAAGGTTCACTTGAATATTTGTTTAAACTTGGCAAATATGCAAATGTTATGATTGATGATGGAAAATGATATGGAAATGCATTATTGATGATGAGAATGATGAATATGGTCATTTTGTGAAAATTTTGACCGTTTTGGAACGTTTTGTAACTTATGCAATTTTACAACTTTTGGTTGCAAATGAAAATTATGCGTTCAAATTAGTTGGAACCTTCACAAAACCTGCTAATATGATGGAAATGATGTATGCATGCAATATGGAGAGATTTGGTGAAGGTAAGCCACTATTGTGCAATGATTTGGTCTTTTGTCGATTCTGATGCCAAACGCCAGTTGGCGCTTTCGGTCTACGCAGACGCCCATCAATGTTTGGGCGTTTTGCAAACGCCCTGGTGCACTTCAGTGCGCCAGGGAACGCCCATGGGCATCTCAAGGCGCCTGAAGCAGCTATAAATAGCTGGCAGGATGAGAAATGAAGCTCATTTGTGCGTTTGTGAGTTTGAGAAGCTGTGTCTAAGAGAGTTGGTTGGAGTGAGGTGAAGCATTTTGGACGCGGAAGCTATGGTGGCGGAGGGAGCGGATGCGGGTGCTGGATCTAAGGATGGAGTGCGAGCTCCTGAGGTAAGTTCCTTCTTTTTGTGCAAAATATTTTATGTTTTTGTGATTTTTTGAACATGTATTAATAAATGCTTTTGTGTTGTGCTGCAACTTAGGATTATGGAGGCTAGGCATCGGTTCTCGCCTTACATCCCTAGGATGAGGAAGGCGTTGGTGAAGGATAAGTGGGATTTGCTGGAGGCTATGGGGCTAGCGGAGGTAGCTCAGGTTGATGTAGTGAGGGCGGATGAGGGGTACCTCTCTGCCTTAGCAGAGAGGTGGGATCCGGATAAGGGTACCTTTCAGCTCCCCACGGGAGAGGTGATCCTCACACTTGAGGATGTATATCGCATCCTCAAGGTGCCAGTGGAGGGGATTCACGTCGAGGTTGGACGCGATAGGGGTTGGAGATGAAGAAGATGTTTGGAGACTGACAGAGTGTGAGGGTGGAGTGTGGAGGTATTCCTTATTTGTCCATGTATGTGGATAAGGTGTTGGATTCCCTCCGGGCTTTAGTGATGCTGGTGTTGGCCAACATTGTGGCCCTGAACATCACTAGCTGTAGGTTTCCTTGGAACCTAATAGGATCGGTGAGCGATATGCTCACTATGTAGCAGGTGTATGCATTGGCTCCTGCCTTATTGGTGCAGGCGTATCAGGATCTCTATGAAGTGAGGAGGTGGGGGAGGAAGGGATTAGGATGCAGGTTGTTGTTGCAGTGTTGGGGATGAGAGCACTTCAGTGTGGCTCGACCGGAGGGCTTAATAATGGCAGGCTTGGGTAGAGAGCAACCCTATGGTAGGAGATGGGTAGTGGCGGAAGAGGTGCAGTCGAGTCGTCCTATGCGGATGAGTGAGTGGTACCAGGCTTTGTGGGTTGGATTGATATCCGCCCAAGTAATATGGAGGCCATGGCGAGGTACCAGGTGGATGGGCGATGGAGAGCATCTGCGATGGGTGAGGCAGGCGAGGTGGGTGATTGGGAGGTATTAGAGTGAGGCTGAATATTTTTAGTTCTCACGGGTGCTTTGACAGTTCAGTCTGAGGTATTGGGTTTCAGATGAGCCTGTGCTCTATAGGAGGCATCGGGAGGAGACAGGGCTACCATGTGTAGAGCCATGGAGGGAGATGTACGAGGATGATGAGGAGATAGACCTCCTCGATATAGATGATATGGGGATTGCTTCGGAGTACGATGCATTGTTCGCTACGCAGCCACCATGGGCACCGAATTTAGTAGTGGTTGGAGATGGAGATGAGGGTGAGGGTGAGGGTGAGGGGGTCCATGAGGCTTCCAAGCGACAAAGGCGCCTTCGATATGACAATCAAAGGACTAATGGTGAGGCTAGGCAGGCTTCAGGGGGTGGAGGCGATGACAGAGATGGGGATGATGTGGAGGAGACTATGGATGGACCTCCAGGCCAGAGTGAGGAGGATTGGGCGAGGCTAGAGCAGCAGATGGCAGAGCGGGCGCAATGGTGACGACTCGAGATGAGTGGATCACGAGGCTCTAGGCAGAGCTGATAAAGAGGGAGTGCCAACATAATGTTGACATAGCACGCCTTTGGTATCGGTAGAGATATATCGAGGCTTTGGAGGAGAAGTTGATAGAGCATCATATTCCTCTTCCATATCCTCCAACCTCATTTGTGTCCGAGACTGCTAGGCAGTGTGAGTCTAGGCATAGTGCTAGGTCTAAGACTCATGCTAGGTCATAGGGGTCCTCTTGGAGGGCATAGATAGTGCTTAGATGCACTTTTTGTATATGAGCCTTGGTGCTCCATTGTATGTAGCCTTTTGACACTCATTGTATATGCGATATATATATATATATACATGGCTTTTACCTTTTGTGTTATATGTTTTTGTGTGAATGCTTTGTCTATATGGATGATTAATGCATATGATATGTCAAGGCGTGCTTGTCTAACAATATCATCATCTATGAATTCGTGCAAAGAATTCGCAAGGAAGGAATATCGAGCTCAAGAGGCATGATTACTTCAGCTCCATAGACCAATAAAAATGGCATTGTCCCAGTAGGCATGCAGATGCTTGTTCGATAAGCCCATAAAGCCAAGGGGATTTTGGTATGCCAATCTCTATGATTTTCATTAACAAGTTTCTTGAGAATAGCAATTAAGGTCTTATTGGTAGCCTCAACCTATCCATTTGCTTATGGGTAATAAGGAGTCAAGAAATTGTGTTGGATGTTATATTTCTTGCAAAGTGCTCGAACATCCTTGTTCTTGAAAGAATTGCCATTGTCGGAGATGATTTTTGAGGTGATACCAAAATGACAAATGATGTGGTGAAGTATGAACTCCACAATTCTAGGTCTTGTCGTATTGGTTAGAGGAATTGCCTCAACCCACTTTGTGAAGTATTTAGTAGCTGTGATGATGAATGTATGTTGTCCTGAGGAAGGAGGCAAGATTTTGCCAACTAAATCTAGAACCCATTGTGAAAAGGGCCACAAGCTTTGAATAGGCTGTAAAGCTTGTGATGGTACATGAGTTAGATTAGCATGTTATTGACATTTATTACAATGTTTAACATAAGTGCAACAATCACGTTCCATTGTGGGCCAATAATAACCCATGCGTAGAATACGCTTTGCGATGGCCATCCCACTAAAATGACCACCACAAGTACCATCATGAGTTTCAGCTATGGCTCTTTGTGCCTTATTAAACTCGAGACAACGAAGGAGTCCGTCATAACCATGTTTATACAACATGTCCCCCAAGAGAACAAAACGAGTTGCTTTTTGCTTGAAATTGCATTTAGCAGTTTGAGACATGTCAGATGGGAGTGTTCCAAACTTGAGAAAGGCTACTATTTGGCTTGACCAAGGCTCATATGGATCCAACTGGATAAAGAAAACGTCCTTTTCATCCTTAGATTCAACACAAACAATTGCAGATTTAGAGATTGTTGAAATGATAAGGGGTTGTACCTCTCCAAAGGAGTATTTTGGAATCAATGATCCAAGAGAGGCCATTGCATCTGCAAATCTATTAGTTGAACGTGGAAAACTATTGATTTCATACCAATCAAACTTAGAGAGCAATTTCATTGTTACTTCATGATAAAGTTTAATGGTAGGTTCTTTGCATTGGTATTCTCTGTTGATTTGCTTGACAACAAATTGAGAATCAACAAATATTCTAATACGTTTAATGCTCATAGCTATAGCTGATTGAAGACCTAAGATTAAGGCTTCATACTTTACTATGTTGTTTGTGCATTGGAAGTCAAGTTTGAATGATAAAGGGATACACACCCCCTGGGGTGTATGAGACACAACTCCAAAACCTTGACCTTTCGTGCACTTAGAGCCATCAAAGAATAGTGTGATATCGACATCTTTCTCCGGAATGACATCTTCTTGTTCAGTTTTAGCGAATACCGAATCATCTGGGAGCTCAATAATCAAAGGATGATCACTAGGTAGTGGAGCTTCTACAAGCTGATCGACTATGACCTGACCTTTAATGGACTTTTGGGTAATGAATTCCAAGTCGAATTTAGTAAGAAGCATTATCTATTTAGTGGTGCGGGTGTTATTGTCAGTACGAGACATCATATAACGCAAATGCTTTTCTCTAGCTATGACATATGTTGTGTGGCTAAGCATGTAATGTCAAAGTTTCTTAGTGGCAAAAACCACTGCTAAGCACAATTTTTCTACATAAACGTATCTAGTTTCATAGCTTACGAATGTTTGACTAATATAATAGATAACTTGCTCTCGTTTTTCTTCATTCTTTTGTGCAAGCATTGTCCCTAGTGCAAAGTCCGTTGCTGAAACATATAGATAGAATGGGACCCTCGGACGAGGAGGAGCTAAGATTGGTGGAGAAGCTAGGTATTGCTTAATGTCATCAAAGGCTTTTTAGCACTCATTTGTCGAAGAAAATGGAAACCCCTTTTGTAGCAGGGGATTGAATGGCCTGCATTTTTCCGAAAATTACGCAATGAAATGACAGATTGATTGGATCTTTACTTGTAAACTACACAATTCCTTTAAGTTTGTTGGGGGAGGCATCTCTAAGATGGCCTTGACCTTGTTTGGGTCCACCTCAATGCCTCTTTTGGAGACAGTGAACCCTAATAGTTTGTTAACAAAGGTAACACCAAAGACACATTTCTTGGGGTTCAACCTTACTTTATGTTCTAGAAGTCAGTCAAAAACTTTCTCTAGCACACCAATGTGATCTTGTCGAGTTTTAGATTTTGCCAAGAGATCATCCACATAGTCTTCGATAATCTTATACACATAGTCATGGAAAATGTATGTCAAGGCATGTTGGTAAGTGGCACCTACATTTTTAAGGCCAAAGAGCATCACCTTGTAACAAAAAGTCCCCCAAGATGTAGTGAATGCTATTTTGTGTTGGTCATCAAGATTTATTCAAATTTGATTTTATCTTGAGAAACCGTCCATGAGAGAAAGCATTTCATGGCTAGCGCAAGTGTCGACAAGAGTATCAATGTTTGGGAGAGGAAAGTCATCCTTAGGACACACTTTGTTAAGATCTCGAAAATCAGTGCAAATGAGTATTGCCCCGTTAGGCTTGCGAAAGGGTGCCATGTTTGAGAGCCACTCAAGATAATCAATGGGTACGATGAAACCCACATCTAGTACCTTTTGGAGCTCTTATTTGACCAAGAGGGTAATGGTAGGATGCATCCTTCTAAGTTTTTGTTTGATCGGCTTAGCATCAAGATGTAAGGTGAGATTATGGACAACCAAGCTAGAGTCAAGACTAGGCATGTCTTTATAGGACCATGCAAAAATACCCTTTTTCCTCTTGAGGAGAGCAATTAATTGTTCTTGTTCATCGCTGGATAAGCTTTTTTCAAGCTTGACAATTTGGGGATTGTCTTTGTCTGAACTAAGGTCCACATCGATGGTATCTTCAATGGACATATGAGAACCTTCCTCAAGTTGATGGGGCATAGGGATAAGATGAATGTTGTCTAAGATGTCATCAAAATCTTGACTTTTCCTCATCTACGTCTGTCTGGAAAATCTCAAGATTCGAAGGTGAAGGCGGAGGGGATGGAGGAATGTAGTTGGTTGAAGCCCTTAACAATTCCTCGAACAAGACAAACTCAAAAAAGGATGGAGGTGAGGAAATCCGGTCTATATCAATAAGGCACATGTCAATTGGAATTGGCTTTGCCAAATCATATGGATTATGGAGTGAGGTGAATAAGTCAACGAAATTCATGTTGAGTTAAGGGAAAACGGGTGAGGTTGGATGAGATGAATGGAACTTAAGAACCGATGCTAGGAGCTTGGTAAACTTGGACAACAACAAACAACACAAATAAATGCACTTAACTAGATGCTATATACATGCAATGCAAAAAAAGAAAATGTTTTCGTTTGATTTTTGATTTTTTTTGGTAGTGGTGAAAACCACTGTTTTTGCTTTGTTTTTGAATGTTTTTGGTAGTGGTGAAAACCACTATTTTTGTGTTATGTACATATGTTACAAGTTTGGCTTATGAAATGGATTAATGAGATGGAGGTGGTGGTCCACCAGTAGGGGAGGTTCGCTCTTGTGGAAGAAGCAAGCGAAATATGAGCTCATGGATGGGGAACATTTTGAGATAAAACTCATCTTGTTTGGTATGGGAAATTATGGGCTTTGGTTCCTCTTCAGAATTCATCATAAATTATTGACATGAGTTCAAATTCTTCATAGATTTCATCGTCTGAGTCATCGAGGTGGAGAGCTTCTTCTCCTGAATTAGAGTAAACCTTTGGAAGGATTGTTCAAGAGAAGAAGTGGTGGAAAGTGGAGTGTAACCTAAGCCTAAACGGTCATGCGTTTCTCAATATGAAACATCGATAATGTCATGCATTCCCTGTTCATGCAATCCTAGTCGATGACCCTACCAATTGACTATGTGAAAATAACAAGATGGAAATCCTGACATGTTTTGGATGTTGGCAGGTATTGGTTCCTTGGGTTCTTCTAAGGGAGCTAGATTTGATGAAGAATCAATCCTCCCATATACAAATTTTATTCTATTAGGAGTTGAACCCATGTCATATACCGCTCCTATGGATAAATGTGGGTCACGTGGGCAACTGAAATTCGTAGCATTAGGAATGGTGAGCGGTGTGACAATGATGTCTTGGACCACATATTCATCAATACCAGAATTAGTGAGGTGGACCTCGACTTGGGATGATGTGGAAGGATCATGATTGGATAATGGCTTGGGGAATGGTGGAGATGAAGATGTCTCACAATCTGTCAACTCGACTTGTGAAACATTAGTTGATGGCGATGGATTGGATTGGAAAGGTTGCTGAATGGATGATGATGACATGGAAGGCAAGGATATGGATTGAATTTGACTACATGTGCATATAATCAATGATGAAGATGATGGGGGATGGGTGATAAGGGGCTCCTCATGAATGGGAGCGTTTGATGAAGAAATGGGCAACATGGTAGATGGATTGGCTGACGGTTATAGGAAAAGGTGGGTGGAAGGAAGCATGGATTCATAAGGATTTGAAATGAAATTGCAATACTTAAACGACTCGACATACGTTGGTATGCAATGTACTTGTCCCTCATGAACGTACTTCAAGCATTGATGTAGAATGGAAAGGACACGTCTCATTTCCCTCATCCAAGGTCTTCCAAGGAGTACATTGTATGCCATGGATCATTCCAAGATGTGGAACATTGTGTGCAACGTTTTTACCCCCACTTCGATGGGCAAAAAAACAGTGCCAATTGTGGAATATAAAGCATCGTTGAATGCTTTTAGGGTGAAGGATGACTTGGTGATATGATATGGAGGAAGATTCAAATGATGAAGGGCAGATGTGGTGATGATATTTATGGAGGAACCAATATCAATTAGAACTCTTTTGAACGATTTCTTGTCAATTAGAGCCATGATATGCAATGGAGGATCTATTGATTCTGATGAGATTGGCTTAATATCAAAGTCATAAAATGTAATGGAAGACTCCATGCATGTTTGAATGCTCCCTATAAAGTTGTTGAAGGCATTAGGATCTTGAGATTGTAATTCAATGGATTTCAAAATGTCCATTTATGCCTTACGATGTGGGGGAGATTGTTGAATTAGCTCATATATCGACAACTTGGCAAAAGCCATCTTTAGGCTTGTGGTTAATCAACTACTCAATGAGATGATTGGCCGTGAAGGACAATTGACGGGAGTAATGGGGGATTTGGTTTACTGGGAATATGAATTGGCGATGAAGGATTAGGAGAAATTTGGATGAGGGGTGATGCGGTACGTTGCAACACCTTTGCTTGAGTTTATTGCTTTGCATTTTGTTGATTGTTTCGTTGACCTCTAGTGACCACATAAATGGCACCTACAAAACCTTGGTATTGTTGGACGTGATTAACTTGATTAGGAGTTTTGGTGTTAGACCCTTCCATAGTTGGTTGCACCTCCTCATGATGAGGAAGTGGTGTTTGAAAAAAACCAAGATTTTGGTTTTGTTGAGCAAGGAGGTTGTCAAGCTTGATGGCCCCAAGTCAATAAGGTCTTGAACGATGTCTTTAAATACATGGCAATTGTTGATATCGTGCCCATTTTGCCTATGGTAAGGGCAAAACAAATGTTCCTGATAATGTTTTCCACGTTTAGCGGATCATCTGGTCTAATTATGGGCAATGCAAGTTTATTTGTATTGTACAACCTTTGTAAGAGGGAAGCATATGACTCGACCAAGGGGGTGTATTGGCGATTCTGTCGAACAATGGCATTGTGCTTTGCATGGATTGAGATATTGAAGGTACCGCATGATAAGAAATTTATTGTGGTAGTTGTTGCACTGATTGCTGCTGAGCCATTACTAGCTGGCTCATGACCATTTGATTAACATGATTAGGTTGACTGGTCGAAGTGGCCTGTGTTGATTTTGATTGGCCAGAATAATTACTTTTCTATTGGGGTTTGAACGGCACAAACTGTGTGGCTCATATTAAAACACATCGGAGGGTGGATATTAATTTCGGGTGTGTGGCATGGATTGATGTCGATGGATGGCTAGGATTAAGTCAAATCGAATGGCTGGGATTTATTTACATATATAATATTTATATTTATTAAATATATATAATATAATATTAAAATATTAATATTAAACATATATTTAACAAATATGCCTAAATATATATAAATAAATGGGTAAAATTGCAGGAAGACCTGGATGGACGACAAGTGGCTAGGTTTTGGTGTCTACAAATTTATTTATGGATGCATGTTGAATATTTATGCAAATTGATGAATGATTTATGGAATGAGAAGAGAGGTTCACAACATTTGGTATCAGAGCAACGATTTGGACAAAGTGGGTTTGTTTTTGCAGAGCTAGGGCACGTTTTTAAAAAAAAATGTCACATTTTGCGGAGGCCATATGTTTTTTTTTTTTAAATTTCAGCAGTCATTTTTAGAAGGTGTTTGTACCATTGTCTAGATATTTTTGAGTACTACAAAAATGATTGCTCATTTGTTAAATTCTGATTAGTATTGAGAAAGTTATGGTTGTTTGAAGTTGGGTTATTTGTGCTGTTTTTTGGCTGCACAATTTTTTTTTTCAAAATTAAAAAATTTGTATTAAATTGTTTAACAGTCATTTTCAGAATCTTTTTGCACTAGCATGTAGATTATTCTAAGTACTATAAAAATGACTACTCACTTGTGAAATTTTGATACATATTAAAAGAGTTACAACTATTTGAAGTTGGGTTGTTGAGGTTGTTTTTTAGCTACGCAATTTTTTTCAAAAAGAAAAAATTCGTATTAAATTTTTTAGCAGTTATTTTTAGAATATTTTTGCATCAACATGTAGGTTATTTTGAGTACTACAAAATTGACTACTAACTTGTTAAATTCTTATAAGTATTAAGAGAGTTATAACTGTTGCAAGTTGGGCTTTTGGTGCTATTTTTGGGTTGCATGGAAAAGAGAAAAAATTCATAACTCTCAATCTGAGTAGGCAAGTTAGTTGTCGTTTGTATTTTTTTGAAGAAAATTTGCATATTTAATGGTTGAATAAGGACAGATGAATTTCAAAAATTTTAATTTTTGAAAAATTTCGATCATTTCAAACCCTAGCTACTTTGAAAAACAAATCATGGAGTTGCCAAAATTCAATGGAGAGGATGATAAAGATGCTTGGGAATGGTGGAAACTTTATAAGTCTTCCAATACTTCTAATTTTTTATGGAGTTATGGGCTTTATGATTATTTAGATGGGGAAGCTTTATCTTGGCTTGAGAATTTTTCTCATGCTCAAAATTTTGTATATACACGGGAAGAATTTGAAGTTGCATTTTTAAGCAAATGGGGTTCCAAGAAAAAAGATAATGATGTGTAGGCTAAGGAAACTACATCTTTTGTGTTAGGGCCAAACAGTGGTAAAAAATATTTGTTTGAATGTAAAAATTTTATTTTGCAAGTTCATGGTTGCATTCAAAATCAAAAAAATATTGTTTCCATTAACCCTAGCAAAAAATATAATTTTATTAATGTCTTTGACTAAGAGGTTGCAAGTTCAAGCAAAGAAAATCAAAGACATACAACTTGAGGGTCATAATGTTCAAATTTTTGAATATTTGAAGCTCACCTTGGATAAATATATTTTACATTCAAATTTCATGCTATTGAGATGAATGATGCAGATTTTGTTTTTGGTTATGCTTGGTTGCATTCTTTGGGTACTATTAATATTAATGTGCAAAAGAAATTCATGAAGTTATGGTACCTAAAGAAGAAGATAGCATTACAAGACATTTCTCAGTGTAAGGAAAAACATGTAGCTATTGCAAAGGAACATAGTGAAGAACAAGCAAAAGAATATGAAATCGAATCTCAACAGGAGATCAAGGAAGAAGTAAAAGAAAGGGATAAAACAAATGAAGAAAGCAAGAAGGAAGAGTCAAAAAAAGTAGAACATCAAGTTAAGGTTGCACCATATCGCCACCCACACCACCATGAGAGGCAACAATTTTGGAGACATGGCTTAAGGCAACAATCTTATGGTTCTACATGGAATCAACAAGGCCCCAACCATGGCAAGGTTTGGCAAAGAAAATATAGTGAGTCTGGTTTTCAAAGTGGTGTATCCGCATCACAAAACAAATGGACTCATCATCAAATTATATCAACAGAAGCATGGAGCAAATCCAACAATTTTGCTTACTCAAATGGACACATGACATATCAACATCAAGGAAGACCACCACCCATCAAAGTTCCCATAGGATGGATGGATGATCAAAATTGGTACCAATACACAACATGGATTTAGAGATCCTATTATTTAGCCTCTTCTAATGTTTCGAGGATGAAACATTTTGTAAGGAGGATGGAATGTTAGGTACCAAGATAGGTACTTGATAATTAATAATTTAATATTTAATTATTTAATGGTATGAGCCATAAATTAATTATTAAGGAAGGCCACATGTTAAATTAGAAATATGTATGTCATAAAATCATATATGTAACTGTTGGAGGAATATTATCATATGTAACGACAAGGAATATTGTCATATTATCTAATAAACATCATTAATCTGATTAACCACAAGTTGAGAGTCACCAAAGACCAAAAAGACCCTAACCTGCAAAGCTAAAACTGCTCTAAGACCAAAAATAAAAACTTCTTATTTTGCAGTATTATTCGTGCAAGAGAAACGAAGTTTGAAGGACAAGGGGATGAGTTGCTTTTGTGGGGTGACTAGAATGACTCTAGCACCAACACCCTTCATGCATCGGGATCCATCAAAAAACGAAGTCCAAGACTCAGAATCTTCAATTTTGATACTAAAGCACTCATCGGGAAACTCAACAACTATAGGATGGGTAGCTTCTAGGGGAGTGGAGGCTAACTGATCAACAATTACCTGACCCTTAATAGCCTTCTAACCTATGAAAGTCAAATCAAACTCACTAAGGACCAAAACCCATTTAACAGCTCGACCTGAAAGGTGGGGTTTAGACATTAGATATCACAAAGGATCAAATTTTGCAACTACCAACATCTTATGGTTGAGTATGTAGTGTCTTAACTTTTGAGAAGCAAACACTACGACAAGGAAAAGCTTTTCTAAGGGGGTGTACCTGGTCTCATAGCTGACCAAGGTTCTACTGATATAGTAGATAGCTCGTTCTTTGTTTTGATCATCATATTGGGCCAACATGGCTCCTAAAGCATGAGCAATGGATGCTATGTAAAGCATCAGATGCCTACCAGGTACAAGAGGAACTAAAACAGGCAAGGAGGTGAGATATTACTTAAGTTCATCAAAAGCTTTTTGACACTCAGAATCCCACAAGAAGACTACATATTTCTTAAGAAGCTTAAGAAAGGGTTGACACTTATCGACTAACTAGTCAATGAACCGACGGATAGACTGAAGTTTACCTTGCAAGCTACGCAGTTCAGTCAAGGTATGGGAAGGAGGCATATCAATTATAGCCTCACCTAGAAACTATGAAGCCTAACAACTTGCTAGATGTGACCCCAAACACACACTTAGTGGGTTTAAGATGAACCTTGCATTGCCAAAGCCTTTCAAATATTCATCTTAAATCACAAACATGATCCTTTCATTCTATGGAGTGAGCTAGAAGATCGTCCACATAGTCTTGTAGAATATCATGCATCATGTCATGGAAAATATAAGTCATGGCCCTCTGATAGGTAGCTCCTACATTATTCAGGCCAAAAGGCATAACCTTCTAGCAAAAAGTACCCCATGGAGTAGTGAATGTTGTCTTAGCTTGATCGTTAAGGGTAATCATAATCTGATTGTAGCCCGAGAAACCATCCATAAGTGCAAGTATTCCACATTTGGTGGTGAAATATACAATCTGATCTATGTTGGGCAAAGGAAAATCATCCTTGGGACATGCTAAGTTAATTTCCCGAAAGTTGGTACATATTCTGATTGTCCCTTCCTTTTTAGCTACAGGAACAATATTGGAGATCCAATCAGAATAGTTGATAGCTTTTATAAAACCGACATCAAGGAGTTTTTGGAGCTCTTCCTTGATCGATAGGGCGACCTTAGGATGCATCTTCCTAAGTTTCTGCTTAACAGGCTTAGCACTAGGCTTAACTACCAAATGATGCATGACAAGGAAGGGATCAAGCCCTAGCATGTCGACATATGACCAAGCAAAAATATCTTGATACTCTCTTAGTAAATTGGTCAATTGCTCCTGCTCATCCATGGAAAAGGCTTTACCTAATTTAAGGATATTAGGGGCGTCCTCAGAACCTATATTCACATCTATGGTCTCCTCAATAAGGATGGACAAGTCATCCTCAAGAGGAGGCGGGGAAGGAGTCACTCCTAATTGTTCAAGTTCCTCGGGAGACATAAAACCAAAGTCCTCTTGAGAATTAGAAGATTCCACCTGCGCAACGCAAGGGACAAACCTATAAAAGCAAATACCATTCTAGGGAGGATCCTCATTTTTGATAAAATGCTTTGGGGTCATGATCGACAAAGAAGGAGAGGGTGGCCCCTCATCCTCGACACTCCACTCTAAACCTTGATGAGATTTATCTGAGAGAATCTTGACAAGAAGAGCTGACTTGATCTTGAGATGAAATATTAATTGATGATTTCTTATCAATATTTCCAGGTTGCTTAACTTTGTTAGATGAGAAATCTGATGAATAAATTTGAGCTAGATCATCTGGTGAGCAAAATTCAAATGGATGAGGATCGCCCAAGATAGAAATAGGTTGATTTTCAAATTTAAATTTCACACATTGATGAAAAGTAGAAGGGACAACCTCCATCACATAGATCCAAGGACGTCCAAGAAAAATATTAAAATATATTTTCAAATTTAAATTTCACACATTGATGAAAAGTAGAAGGGACAACCTCCATCACATAGATCCAAGGACGTCCAAGAAAAATATTAAAATATATAGGACAAGATACCACATAAAACAATGTATCTAAATTTTTGGGTCCAACTTTGAGAGGAAGTGATATGGTACCATAAGCTTCTTGGGACTCATTGTTGAAATTTTTAATGATATCATCGAATCTAGTTATATCTTTCTCTTTTAATCCAATATTTTGAAAGAAATGATATGTGCATAAATTAAGGGAAGAACCATTATCAATCATAACTCTTTTGATAAAAGTATCCCCAATAAATGCATTGATGTAAAGAGAAGAATCCTTTTGCAAGTCTGAGGAAGAAATATTAGCATCCGATAATGTGAGATGACGTATCCCAAAAAATCTTACAATATTGGCCATACCACTAGGGGAAATATCTGGAGGGACATATTAACATTTTAAAACATTCATCAAGGCTTCCCCATGAGTGGGAGCACTCTGTAAAAGTTCCAAAAGAGAGATATTGGCTGAGATGTTGATCTCCTGTTGAGATCACTGAACCTGTTGACTCTTCACTAACTTCTCTGAAGTAGTTGTTATCATACCAACCATATTATTATTATTATAACAATGCGATACACTTCTATAGGATACTTGATTAGTTGCCTTCCTAAATTTATTCTGATTAGCAGATGAATTTTGTTTCAACTTTCCCAAATCAAGACGTTCTGCATCAATTAAATATTGAACCACATGTTTCAACTTTTTACAAGAATTTGTCCAATGTCCCTCAACTCTATGATATGCACAATGCTGAATTACCTTATACCAATGAGCTATAGTATCTGATTATCTAACAAGAGGTAACTCAATTGCCTTAGCTTCCAAAAATTGTTTCAAAACTACTTCCATAGACATATTAATCTTTGTAAAGTTCCTTTGTGGAGGTTTTTGAAGTACTATATTTTGTAGGTTGTTAGTAACATTGTTAATAGACCTACTATCCATTCCACTATCACCTCCTATGTGCTTATTCTTGTGTTGAGACTTAGTAGGTTTTTCTTCTTTAACCTTGAGTTGGCCTCTCCTGATGAGAGCCTGATCTACTTTTCTTGCTAATAAATTGCTTGATAAAAAAATGTGATAGTAGTCTCTAATGCATAATATAACTATTATTGTAAATTACCAATAAATATCTCAAGCATATATTTAGGAGGTAAAATATATCTCAAATGTCCAACTAAACTTCTTCAACGGGTCAAAAATTTTGAAAAGCTTTCTTCTTTATTTTGTTTTAAATTATAGACATCTTTCATTGTCACTTATTTCTCAATGTAAGCACCAAATTACATTATCGGTGATGTGACCCGGGTTCAATCCCCATGGTGGATGTGTATAAGAAGTATTACTAAAAAAAAGCACCAAATTACTGAACAAATAATTCCATTGTTTCTTCAAAACTCTTTAAGGAATAATTAGACAACCGATAGTACTACTCTAATGCCATGCCACCAAGAATTTTAGGAAATATTTTAAGTAGCAACATATAATCATAAATGAGATCATGACAAGCTATTCTAAATCTTCTTAAATGCTCAATTGGATCTTCTGTCCCCTTATAAATGGGTAGATCTGGCATAGGAAAATGCTTAGGATAAGGCCTAACAACAACAATAGGATCCAATGGATGGTTACATATTTCCTTATAACTGTAAGCAAAAATTGAAGGTTGAATCATCTCAACTTTTGAAACCAACTGCTTCACCATATTTGTTAAATTATGCACTTCTAGATTACTATTATGCATGGTTCCCATATTCCCTAAATATGGAACATATGTGTTTTGAGGGATCAATGCCTGATTCATATTGGATGTATGGATACTACTGTTATATGTTGCATTTTGTGAAAATGGATAGCTAACAGTGGGATAGAAGCAAAAGTGTTGATATTAGAAGATTGAGGAAGAAATTGAAAATACTTTTGAGTAACACTACTAATTGGAGGAGCTTGCATATTCCTTCCAATGTTGGTGGTTGTAGTAGTATTAACAACTGAATTCAAATTATCAAGATGCACTAATTTAGGTAAGGGGTTTTCCTGGTTAAGCATAGAGGAGCTTATTGGAGAAGGTGGAGGAGTCTCATCTCTTTCAAGGTGAGCTTCTTGCTCCATACCTCCCAATATCCTATCCCTATTAGCTTTCATAAAGCCCCAAATATGCTCAAATTATGAAAATACAAAACTACCATTAGGTCCCTCATAAGGATCAAAACTCATCTCAGTATCCATGTTATCTTGTTCTTTTGGATCTATATTAGGATCCTCTCTATCAATCTGATCGTCTTCCAGAGGAATACAATCAGATTCAAGATGCTTTCACTAACTTCTAAGGACAAGAGCCATTAGAAAAGTGAAAGGATAGAAGAGAAAGATAACAACAAAAACAAAAAGATTTTTAAAGATGTTATTCAGGTTCTCAACCACACAAAAAAATTTAATGATCTTAAAAAAAATTTAAAAGAAAGGAGGTGTTCACGTCGGCTTCACCAAATATGTAGAGGGGGAAAATTGCCCTATCGCGTACAATACCCAAAAGTTGGATCCATAAGAGAGAAGCCTTTGGGGTGAGGCTATGTTGTTTTCTATACTCGATGCTAAAAGGGAGGGAAGGGTTCACCAGGAATGATTTAAGGACTCGCTCCAAGTCCTCTAGTTTTCAAGAATGTTTGATGTACTTGATTCAAGACAATCACCAAGATTTGGCCTTTCTAGATCTATGCTATGAAAGATAAAGGAAAATACAAAAATACAAGGGCTAACCCTATAATGATCTTCTCTTTGAATGCTTCTCAAACCTATGGTTCTAAACAAACAACCTTTAAGCAAGGGCTCAAGAAGAGATGCACAAACAAAATTAACCCTAAGTGCATACTATATGTTGTTTATCCTTCAAATGCCTAGAAATCAATTAAATATATTCCTTTTAAATCAGATCTAGGGTTTATAACATAAATAAAAGACACTCAAAAAATAGCCTAAATATTAACTGGAACACTTATCTTATCCGGTGGTTGATCCTTGTTTTTTATCCTTTATCCAATGATATCAACAATTTTTGTTCCTGCAAGATAGCTTGGTAAACACTTGAAAATATGATTAGCATTAGGGGTCCTACTTAGGCCATTGTATAACAATACTTGGAGGCACAACAATCAAGCCTCCTAGGTCCTTTTAGCTGACCTTTGATAATTAAAAGCAGAAATTGACCTTTGGAGGAAAACAAACATAATATAATATAGCAAAAAAGAATGATGAAATCATAGAAACAAAATACACCACTATGCTCTAAATGTAATCTAGAATGCAATGATGAAAAATGGAATATAAGATTACCCCCAGATTTAGCTTAGGCAAAATTGCACCCTGTAACAAGTGACTATAATAATGCAATGCAAAACCGCTCCTCGCAGAAGATCAGACACAATTTCGTAAAAGTGATATGAAACATCTCAGATTGAAGTGAAATAACGAAACTATGATGCAACGAATGAAATAAAACTTGCAACAGAATGCTTTCACCTGGAAGAGAGTGAGGAAGCAAGCAGAAAGGTTTAAGATCTCCCAGGTAGTCAATCTCTCTTTAAGGCTTCAACAACAATCCACCAAGAGCGAGCAGTAGAAATCCAATGCAGAAAAAAACCAACCAAACTCCACACTTCTAAGTTGCTTGCAAAAGAAGAAGAAGAAGGATGTAGACCGAGTATAACACTTTACGAGAAATCAAATATTATGTGAGCATGTGTGAAAAAGTGAACTCAAACCCTCCTTATATAGCAAATTTGAAGGTGAAAAGAGCGGGAAAACCAAGGAGGGTCGAAATAAAACACACTAACCCCCAAAATTAGAGTTTCAACGTGTCAAACCCTAAAAATGTGAAATTGCACCCCGTTAGGGCCGATTAGGATTTTGCAATGCGAATTCGCACCTCGTCAAGGATCGAGCGTGATTTCGCATAAAGAGGGAAAAAAAGCAAAAAAGAGGGAAAGGAGCCTTACCCTTGCTCTAGGCATTTCTAATGGGTCGTCTAGAGGGCTCAGAGAAGATTGCCACTAAAGTGGGTCAATTTTTCGTGTCTATAGGCACTCCCATATCAGATTGCACCAAGTAAAGAAGGCTCCTTCATACGTAAACATAGGAGGAGAGCCCAAGATTACATCCAACACATTGAGGAATACGTTGTTGTTTTGAAAAGTACGTAGAAACTAGCCATACAAGTGCACGTAGAACCAACAATACAAGCACACGTAGAAACTAGCAAAAGGGTGATGAAGATCAAATCAGATTTGGAGCAAGCCAAGGCATCACACTTAGTGTACATATCAACCAAGTATTGAGAAAGAATATTAGTGCACAAAATCATCCATCTACAAGAAGGAAAGGTGCACAAGTAAAGTGAAAGAAGAGCAAGAAATCAATCCTCACAAACAACATACTCTCCATACAACTTGCAAATAAAAATCAACATCAAGAAGGTGAGAAATATCCATTACTATATTGCAAGTTTGAATATCAAGTTCATTATACTCTAGAGATATTAAAAGTAGGAGTAATAAGAAGTTGAAAATATCTCTAGGAAAGAGTATTGGATATTAGAAGGTATTGATTTAAACTAGAAGCATCTATATCATTTCCATTGCTTCTAAAGTATAGTTGCAAACTTTTAACATAGGGAGATATAAGGAGTAGTAAACAAAATTTAGTTTGCAAACATTTAATATTTCTAAAACTTCTAATTAGGGAGATATAAGGAATCCTACTTCAATTGAAATGCTAGAAGTTTAGAAACCGATTATTGCACCAAAACATAGTTATTAAAATATTGAGTGCAACAAAACTTTTTAGGTGGAAGATTGATTCAAAAGGACATATAGGATATAACTAAAGATATTGAGCTCCAATATTTGAAATTGTTTTTTAAAAGAAAAGAAGTAGTTATATTTGAATATTATTTGGTAAACTATTATCTCAAAGATTAGGAAAAGTCCTTTCAAGGTTGATCCTACATAAAAGGAACCTCTATTCAGGAGACACAAGGATGTCTACTCAAAAGGACATGAAAAATACTTTAATAAAGAAAATCCCAATGTGGTTTAAAGATAAACTGGTCTTAATAGAAAGCATAATTAACAAGTCAGAAAAAAGATGAAATTAACAAAGAAGATCAAATTGAATGTAGATCTGAATGTTTGACTGAAGTCTATCCTCCAAAAATATTATCCAATGAGATAGTAATCAATATAAAAAGGTCTGATTCGAAGGAACTCATGCGGATTTTTGAAAAAGGAAAAGAAGGGATAACTACAATTGTTCACAAATGGTTTAATCAGATCATCAGAGAAATTAACAAACATGATATTCCTAAAAATAAGGAAATGGAGATACATCTATTTTGTACTCATTATAACAAACTAGATCATAAGGAATATTGCTGGAGTCTACAACCATGTAGATATTGTGAAGGAAAATCTCATTCATCCTACTTTTGTTACTACAAGGACAAATACTATAAGAAATTTGAAGAAAATTTAATATTCAGATTACATTGCTTTCTTCAAATTCTTATTTCAGAAATATCTACTGACCACAAATTCAAGCTTGATATTTTTGAAGATTAAAGATACAGGTCACACAGAAAACCAAAGGAAAGAAAAGAAAATAATCATGATTCTCTCATGAGTAGTAATATTATCAGGTCCTTAGTTCATCAAGAATATCTAGAAGATCTCAAGAAGTTTTTCAAGCATTTAGGATCAAAGGGAATATTGGAGAACCACATAAAGATAGAAGGAGCAGATGGAAAAGAATTCCATCAAGATGAAGACTACTCAAGAGTCAAAGGTCCACATTGAAGACTAATGTCTTCAAAACCAAATAATGTCATACATGGGGGTGTTGAAAATATGGCTATTACATCATTTGGTTATTTCCTAATGTACCCTCATGGGTGCATATTTAGTTTAGTATTATAGTAGGAGTTATTGCTTTATCAGTGTAATAGAATAAATGCACAAGTGTTAGAATGTGCAATGATGAAAATGTGCATGTAGTCTACATGTACATGAGCATTAGGGTTGAGTGAGAGGCAAGTAACCTATATTTCTATATAAAGGCCTCATTGTGAGTGATTTTCAAAGAGCAAGAGTAGTTCAAAGGTGTGAGTAGTAGTAGTCACAATGTAGCTCCATTTTGTTATCATGGAGGAGTTGCAAACTCCATGAGAGGAGCATTGTAATTTTCATGAGCTTTCTATATGAGCATATCTAAAGCTTTGTATCAAGTTCTCTATCATATTTTCATGCATTATTTTTTGGTATTATCATAGTTGTATCATTGCATGTTTATTTCTATACTTGTGAATGCATTTTATTTATGTTTAAGGATCCAAATATAATAATATATAGCAAGGAAATGGTAGACATGTACAGGATAGGGAAGAAATTCATTGCAAGAGATAAGTAGAAAATAAGTAAGATGGAAAAAACCAAAGGAGACATGGATGAAATTGAATTTTTATGGTGCATCAAAGAGAAACTCATGGAAAGCAAGAGGGGCATGTCATAAGGAATGTAGAGAGAGTTATAATGGAAGTATATGTTGGGTTCTATGGGATACTAACCAATCATGTAGCAAAAGCTAGAGTAGTACATGAAGGAATCAATTTGATAAAAGATATGAAAATCAAGTTGGTAATGGAAAGTGATTCATTGAATATAATAAATAGTATTAAATGAAGGAATAAACTAAGTTAGAAAGTAAGTGAAATTATCCAAGAGGTTGATCATATGCTTAGACAATTTGAGGAGGTCAAAATAATTCATACATATAGAGAAGGAAATAAAGTAGTTGATTGATTGACAAATTAGATAACACTAAGAGAAGAGGATAATAGGTGGATCCCACCAGATCCTCTTTCACAAGATTTGGTCAATTTGGGGAAAAAAGAGAGACTGAAGTAATGGTGGAAGGGACAAATAAGAATTGCATGGACAATAAAGGCATTATGAATTTGGAGTCTCTTAAAACATAGTGTTTACATATAAAAACCATTTTTTTGCTTGAGAAAAAGGGGTTGTACTTAGGTCCCATACCCTTGATAAATCATAACTTTCTTCTGTAAATCTTGATTTTACAAACATATTTAATTCTCATATCAATTGATATGCTATAATTAGATACCTACATATTTTTTCATAAAAATTCTGAATTTTTTACATTCATTTTTTTGGATCTTTAATTTTTTATATACAAACATTCAACATCCTTTTTTTTGAGAATTTCCAATCTTATTCATCCATCCATCCAAGTGAAATCCTAATTAGTGATGGTTTTTTATAATGTTAAGCTACCATTGTACCATTTGAATATTCATAAGTGCTTTGTTGACTTCATGCTTTTGCTGCTCTGCTATGATATTTTGAACGGTTGGTCCTATTGTTCCTTGATGTTGCTACACCCCTTTGAAATCCATAAACATTATGATTTTTTTGGCAAACACTACCATACTTGATTCCTTTTGGGCTCCATATAGATCTAAAATATTGATGCCTTAAGCCATACCTCCAAGATTGTTGTCGCTTAGGGTGGTGTGGGTGTCGATATGCTACAACATTAACCTGAAATTTTTTCCCTTTGATTCTTCAACAATTTGTTTTTCTATTTTTAATTCTTCTTCACAATATTCTCTCTTATACCTTTATTTTGGTGCATCCTTGTGCACTTTTGATAAGGCTTCCTTGGACTTTGTTGTTGCTACTATAAATTCAAATTTTGAGTTTTCTAATGGTTCTTCAACTTGTTCCCTTGCCATAATTATTCCTTGCTTCTCCTTGGATCATTGCTTCTTAATATTTTTATTTTGAATGTGACCATGAACTTACATGTTTTCATCTATATTTTTCTTTCTATTATATATTTTTTATTCATTTATTTTAGTTCCCTCTTAAGCCTGTTTATTTCTTCTTCATATCCTTTAATGGTGACCTTCAAACTAGCTATATTTTTATAAGGGTTCCATTGACTCAAGAATGCATGCTCCATTTCATCCCATGTCCAAGTTCTTTTCTTAGCATGCATTTCCTTAGTAAGAATATCCCACCAATCATGAGCTTCCTCTTTTAAAAGATTAAAAATTATACAATTCAAGAAAATCTCACTTGAATATAGAGATCTAAACTTCATCCACCATTCTCGAGCATCAATGTCATCATTTTTAGTGAAAATTGGTAACTCTATGATCTCAACCAAGAAAAATTCCAAAAGCAACTAGTGTTTTGAAAAGAAAAAAAAACTAGTGTTTTTCAAAATTTTCTCTTTAAAAAAAAAAAACTTCTCTAATCCTTTCTATCACCAGCAGAACAACTTAAATGCAATATAATTGACATAAAAAAATGTAGTTATCTATTATGACTTTGCATTAATCCATTACCAAGCTTCTCCTCCAAAGGGTTCAACATTGTTACATAGATTGTTGTTTTTGTGAAAAAACATGGATGACTTTGATGGTAGTGCAGTTCTTCTCAATGATGACAGTGATAATGCTAGAAAATTATTTTGCTAGTAAATAAGATATTGTAGCTAAAACTCAAATCACTTCTCTTTGTCGGTAATATTCAAATTGATTCTCTTTGCTGGTAATATTATTGGTAATATTTTCTGCAAATCTCTTCTTACCCCTAATCTTCTCTTACCGATAAACTTATCTATATTTTTTAAAACTTTAAATGAAAGGTTTTTTATGTATAGAAACTTATGATGCTTAACATATGATTTTTTGTAGTAGAATTTAGTAATGATAATTACATTTAGGTTTAGTTTTGATCTAAAGCTTACATTTTGTATACTATTTTAAGTTTTAAAGTAAGTTTATTAGGTTTTAAATGGAAGCAAACCCTTCTAAACCAATTTAAGTAGAAAATAATTTAAATTTTTTGTAATGTAAAGTTTGTTTATGCAACTAGTTTGCAAAGGGTATGAGACCCTTTCAAAACCCTATTTTTATCAATAGCAGAAAAAATATACAACCAAAGGAAATGGTTTTTATTTTTACTCAAAGAACATTTATTCATGCAAAATAGAACTTAGAACATAACCTAATCTAGCTACCATAAAACCCCTAAAAAATTGGTCAATCTCTTGCTAATCTCAACCATCTCATACAACTCATTCCTTTGTGTAAATATGATGTCGTATACACCCATTAAATCTCTATAAAACCCTATATACCATGCCAAGAGTTCCATCATCCCAGTCACACCAACCCTTCGAAGGGTCAAAAATCCAAAATACCTCAATAAGGTAACAGACTCTAATGCAATATTACTACTTGGCCTCCATTGGTTTCCACCACTACATAGACAAAAAATAAATGTGTTAATAGTGCCTCCCACTCTCCTGTAAATCCTAAACAAAAATGAGGGGTACACTAGTGAACCTAGGCTTATATATGTAACATATTAAACCTTTTTTCCCTAGGCCCTAATTTAGGTGCCTTATCAAAACATTCTCATCTACCTCGACTAAGGTTTAAAACTTATATGATTCAACATGGGGTGACTCCATCTAACTTACAACCTTAGAAAAAAATCAAGTTAAGTTATGTCACCTTTCCTAGGCTTATAAATGAGGTTAAAGTAAAACAATATTTGTAAAATTAGCACTAACAATTCACTTTATAGGTGGTGGAGAGTCCCATACTCCTATTTATGGAATAAAGGTTTATTAACTTTGATAGTCCTTGGGTAGGACAATAGTGAGCCATGTTGGTCAGTGGTTTTAGTTCCCTTTCTTCACTCAATTGTCACTTTTTTACCATCTTTCATGATGTTTTGGTCTCCTAATTTTCCTAAAATCTAAGGTTAAATATAGAATTATGAATAAAGGGGTGTTTTGACATGCATCCCCTAAAGTTTACATCCTAAAAATTGATGGTGTCAAGACCACCACTATAAGTGAGGAGCTTGGCCATCCATTTAGTTTTAGGGTTCTTAATGCATAATCATGATTCTACCATGTGTTTATACCTAGGGTTCAAATGACACCTTGTTTGGACCAATGATTATAATTTTATGATCCTAAAAAGGGAGAAAAATAATCGCTGGCTCCAAATGCAGAGTTATCTTCTACAAATACCCCTTTCACCTCCTTATTTTCTCATCATTTTATTACCATTAATTTATCTATTTAAAATATACATTTACTTATTGATAATTATTTCCACCAACTTTGCTTTTAATCTCTTTTGCCTCTATTATTACCACATTATGCACCTCTCTCTCGTCCTTGTAGGTACAAAAAAATCCATCACCTATTGGTTTATTTCCTTCTATGCAGGAGGACGAGGAGATCTACCAAGGTTCATAGCCAAAGGTCATTGGTTTTTGTTCAAGGACCTATTTCCAAGTAGGTTAAACCCTCTACAAACATATTAGATGTGATATCTCCTTATTTATTATGGTGGCATTGCAAGTAGGATAGAGTAGGAATGAGTTGTTTATCATGTCTATTTTATGAATAGAATGGTCCTTTGATGCCCTAGATTTCAAGTAATTATTTTATTGCATTGGGATTAGTCCTAGCATTTGTATTTTTTGGATAATCTTAGTGTAGCTTGTTCTTGAATACTCTATTTTCTGAATAATTTTCAACTCTTTATTGTTAATTTACTGTTATAATATCTCAATTCAAGCATATTGGTTTATTTTGTATTAGTTTAAATAATTGTATAAGATATTGTTGGTCAAATATCTTCCTAATCATACAAAACTGCATTTGTGCGCCCTAGACACGATCAACATTGAAATACTGGAGGAAAGAGATGTCCCCCGTGTCAATCTCCAGAGAGGGCTGGTTCCTTTACTAATTCTAAAATGGTTGAAGACTAAGGATGCAGGAAAGAAATTAAAAAATGTGGAAAGAAATGGGAAATATGGCCACAGGCCGACTGTGTAGGATGGGAATAGATTGATAGCAGGAATCCACACCAAGCTGAAAATAACATGCAAATAGATGATCAAACAACATAATTTCCGTACAACTTCGTACATGTAATCTTCAGATCAACACTCCAACACTCACTCTCTCACTTGCAATATTTAAATCCAACTTGCAGAATTTAAATCTAACAACAAATAATAAAGCTAGCTGTGTAAAAGAAATGCGTAATGTAGAAGACCACAATGCACCAAGTCATTTCCAAATCCAAACTTTTTGAATTCACTATTACTGCAGAGAACTTGAAGTGTTTTTTCGTAGGATATCTATTTTTTCCAACCCTTTACAATGAAATTTCTCTTAGTATTTATAGAGGTTTGCGCCTCTTTCATTGAATACATCAAATGAGTCATCATTTCTTGGAAATCTTCTTTTGGTAGACATGATCCTGAAAATATTTTGAGATGGTAGCATTTAGACACCGTATCATTAAATCCACGACACTTCCATATTATTGAAAATTAACCACAAGCTTCAACAATTTACTCCATATTAAATTTGCTTTGGAGAGGGAGTAAAACATTCGAGAAGATGTTCTTGAAAATGACAAAAATGCTTCCACTTCGTCATCAACATTAAATTGCAGCAGTTACCCGAAGCAAATCTTCAACTAGAAAAATCAAGCTTTAAAATTGCCGAAGATGATGGATATTAATAATTAAAATTTACCCCATTTAATTCTACTCATGCCTTTGGAGATATTTAATCACATGTGTTGAAAAACAAACATTCGCCTTAAAAATGTCTTCGTTGCATCTATCATGACGTTCATCCCTTTTACCTAAGTGTAAGAGCGAAAACCATTTAAAAATTCCCGTCGCCCGAACTTTATCTCTCCATGTCATTCACCTTTAAAAATAATGAACGAATCCATCATGAATACTTTAAAGCGACCATGACGCATATTGAAATCGTGTTCGCCCAAATGAGGGGCGAACACTACGTTCGCCCAACTTAAGGGGCGAATGTGATGCATTATTTTTATTCTCCCTTTTGTTTGGTACATTCCTTTTTTGGGGGGCGTTCGCCTTTCCAATGGGCGAACATGACGTTCGCCCCTCCAATGAGGCAAACGCGTTTGCATTCTTCACTTAGCCGATTTTATTTTGTCTTTCTTTTTCTTTCTTTTTTTTATTCTCTGATTTCACTGCCTTCAATTTATTACTGCCACTTCGCTTCTGAAGTGAAATTATTTTTTATATTTTGATTGTTGCTATGGATAATTGATGAAGTGAATTCGAAGCGGATTTCCAAGTCACAATTTGGGGTGAATTTATTTTGCAAAATGAAAGTTTACAGAGAATTGAAAAAACTATATAAACAAAATAACAGAGTTAAAAAAACTCAATCATAAATGCCTTCGGATTACAATAAAAAAATATGGCACTTTACAAAATGCCAACATTTCTGGCGGCTCTCGAGGTATCCAGCTTGCATGGATGCAAGCGATCCCAGACCTTAATCCATTGGATAATCTTGAGTCGTCTTTTCAACCTCCTTGGATGATGCTTTTGATGTAGACGCCTTATGACGCTCCTCCTATTCATCTGCTTTATTAGTGACTTCTGCTTCCTTTCTACCTCTGCTTGTTCTCTAAGGGCCTTAGAAGTAACCTCATAAACTGCAACCGCGGCATCCCATGCCTATGTGGTAAACAAAGGAGTGCTCAGGGACTCAAATACAAAGCACAAATTCTGAATATCTTCCAAACTCAGGTGCCTTGCTCGCTGGGCTAACTCAAAAAGCGAAAGCTCCATACGAGTATACTTCTGCATGAAAGGCAAGACCTGAACATCTGTGATTGGCTCTTCCCAGGCATCAATATCTGAAGTATATTCAACAAACTACTTCCATGCTGCTTCCAATTGTGCTTGTGGAAGAGGTTCACCCTATTGGTGAAAGCAACTGGCTGGTATGAATCCACATATTTATCATAAACCATTGAAAAGGCATCATCAAGCTTGAGCCTGTAAGCAATCGTAGGTTTTCCACGATGAAATCTCATTATCCACCAATTCATTATCTTTTCTTCGGACCATTCGGGCTTATTGGCTTTTACTTGGTCAAACAAACCCGACGGAGGATTTTGAGACCTGTACTCTACTTCCTGCTCATAGCAGTCATGCCAAGGGGGAAGTGTAGCCATTTTCTCAATATGTCAGTTCATGTCCGACCCATTAAAATTGTTTCGATTATGCTCAATGTCCGATTGAGGACAACAATGAAAGGATTTCATTTTGACAAATTCTTTAAACTTATCTAAAGCATCATACCTCCAACGCTGTGGTAACTCAATCAACCCTAGATCCTGCAATGCAATGGTGAGAAGACGATTCTATCCAACTTGAGTCATTGTTATGCCACCAAACTAAAATGGCATATTGCACGTAGTCTTGCTTCCGCGTCCAGCTCCATATATGTCATTCACATAATCTGACTGACGCACTACTTCCATAGCAAAAACATGCTCTATAGCAAAATATGACAGTAAGAATGACTTACAAGTGAAACCAAAAATTCTCACGACCACACCTTGGGAAAGCAGAAAAATGTCACCCTGTTCTTGAGTAACCACTATATATTTCAATTCTCGCGGCACTCTTTCATAGGTACTGCAAAGCAACTCAATTGTCGGTCCCAAAAACAAACTGTTAAAGCTATAACATGATTATTTTTTCAATAAAACATAAGTCCACTAGTAAACCGGTAAAGGCTCATTCTTTTCATTTGTAGTCAAAACAACAATAAAAGGAAAACGACACTGCAGTTGGAAGAAGAAAAACCATACTAAAAATGAAGTATGCTTGAAATATTTATCTGCTCCAGTCTGCAACCTCTTCAGCTGAGAATTTAATCTCCATGAAATATAATCAGCCCAATCAAAGAAAATTGGATTGGTGCCCTGTTTCATGGTTGAAGGAGAATAAAATTCTACACGACAAATGCATTGCGCCACAACCACCTGCAACTTATGAACTGTATCATCTGAGGGTAAACCCACAACCCATGCTAGCATGGAATAAATATCCAAGCCTTTAAAATATTTCAGCGGTCTAGGCAGGTTCGAAAGTTGTCCCATTGGTAGATCTTTAATCGTCTGAGTCTCCATAAACTGACACATGGCCATAGTGGAGACATATCTATCTTTTTGTTCATCAATATGCAGCTTCTTATGGACTCCATAGTTGGGAGGCTATAACCCATAGGCAAAAGCTTCTCGAACTTCATCGGGAGTAATAGTAAAAAGAATTTCCTTCTTCGCAATCCTAACAACCCTGGTTGAAGGATCATAATATCTGGCAACAAGCAACATAAGCTCGAGAAAAAGATGTACTGGAGGGCATAAATGTCAAAAAAGTAGTGAGTAATAAGGTATTGTTAACCAAGTTCCCGATGTCAATCCCTACTGCATTGCAAATTCGACATTTTGCCTTAATTTTTCTACTCCTTTGTGAGTAATGAAGTAGTAACTGATTCTAGCCATTGAATCTTCATATGGGTCCAAATCAACATAATCATTTTTTCGAGTCTTCTTGGACCTCGTAGTCACTTCCCTTCTTTTCGACTTCTTCGGTTCCAAAGATTCAGAAACTTCTTGGGGTTCCATGCCACGCCTTCCCATTTAAAAAAAAAACTTTGAGCAAATTTCCTAAACACATTCTGAGCACTCTACAACAATCTCTTGAAACACACAACAGTAGGAAAAATTAAAAAGAATAACTGCAAGGGTTTACCTCGTGCTGTTTAAATAGATCCCTTTTCAACTGCCGCAATAAATACTGAGTTACTTGGTCGGCTTCGAAAAAAATGTGAGCCTTGGGGCCCTCGCCTGGCACTTATCTCAAGAATATCTCAATATATCTTCTGATTTGCTGTCAAATTCACCTTGGAAAAAGCATCTTCCTTGGCCGCATAACTGTGTCGTAGACCATGCCCTGGTTGCAGAAGCTTGCTTTGAAAAATTGCCCACTTGAACCAATTAAATACTTCTTGTGCTTCCTTGAGAAAGAAAATTTCTGCCAATCTGCATGTTTTCCAATAATTGCCACATCTCGAGGAAGAAATATGTCCACACTAAATCTCGGAAGTCAAAATGGGATATTTGATCACTGAAATCTGCTTCTCCTTCATAACGCTTTCAATCTGCTTCATGAAACTGGGGCAAAGGCTCTCCTTTTATAACTTTTGTGCTTGGCCTTTTAACATTTTCCTTTAGAAAACTCGCCTCCCTTTTTAGAAAAACAACTTTCTTGTTTTTTTTTTTTTGTTTTATTCCTTTAAAAACTGTATTTTTTTTTGTATTATATATTTTTTATTATTTCTCTTTTTAATTTTTACTATGATCGCCCTTAAAGCAAGCCAACAAAACATTCGCCCAACCCTTAAGGTGATCATCCTTTTTTATTATTATTATTTATTTTTAAAGTTTTTAAAGTTTTAAGTATTATTATTATTTTTTTAATTTTAAAACGTTTATTAAAGTTTTAAGTTTTCGTTTTGGTTTTTTTTTATAGAGGACGTTCGCCCCATTGAAGGGGCGAACGACATTGTTTTTTGTTTTTGTTTATAGAGGTTCGCCCCTTCATGTTGACGCTCGCCCCATTGAAGGGGTAAACGACATTGTTATTTGTTTACTTAATTTTTTGTTTTGTTTTGTTTTTTTTTTTTTAACTTTAAAATTTTTAAATTGTTTTTTTTTTTTTAATTTATTTATTTAAATGTGTTTGCCAATGGTTGCGGAGGCGAACGTTGCGTTCGCCCCTGCCATAGGGCAATTTCGTTTTTTATTTATTTTTTATTTTTTTTATTTTTTAAACTTTAAACTTTTAAAATTTTAAGTTGTTTTTTTTTTTGTGTTTTAATGTGTTCGTCTATGGTTGGGGGTAAACGAAATGTTCGCCCCTGCCATGGGGTGATTTTATTTTATTTGTTATTATTATTATTATTTTTTTTTAAATTTAAAAGTTTTTTTAAAGGGTCACCCCCAAAAGGGGGCGACCGTCACGTTCGCCCTTCTAATGGGGCGAACTTGATTTTTTTTTTTATATTTATGGTCGCCCAAGGAGATGGACGAACATGATGTTCGTCCAATCTTTGGGTGCTCGAATTTTTTTTGTCTTTTCTAAATTTTACTATTTTTTTCTTTTTTGAATGCATATATACAGATAAAAAATGAATATATACATATTTACAAAGGTACCTCATTACGATTCCATCATCGGATATAAGCTTTTAAATGAAGGCCGTTCACCAAAATTGGAAACTCGCAACCTTCCATATCTTGCATATGGTAAGCGTTGGCCGAATTCACAGTCGAGATTTGGAAAGGACCCTCCCAAATAGCGTTGAACTTATGATTTTTCCCGAGATTGGCCTTCTTTTCATTCCACTTGAGGACCAAATATCCAACTTGAAAACTACGTTCAATTGTCCTCTTTCCGAACCACTTCTGCATTTCCTTATTATGTTCGACAAACACCTAGTAAGATTTCTCTCTATATTCCTCCAACTGTATTAATTGTGCCAATCGTGCACTCATAGGATCAAACTCCTCATCTTCCTCCTGAAATAGCTACAATGTCTGAAGGACCGAAAGTGTTGTGACGTCCTTCACAACGATCCCAAAATTGGGGACCCACCTTAAATTTTGTGATTTTGAGGGATTTTTGTTTATCCAATTTTGCTCACATCAAGGTCTTGGAAAATTTGCTTTCACTTTGGAATTGCTAACATATTTGCATTTTGAAGGTTTGAATGTAGTTGCAATGCTTGAAAACTGAATATTTTGATTATTTGCATATTAATTGCATCATTTCAAATCAAATAATTTGATTAAAATCATTTTCAAAGGTTTAAATGATTAAATTTCATTTTAGGGTTAACCCTACAATTAATGCAAAATTGAAATGGACATATCTTGAGGTAGAAAACTCCGTTGATTTCATTCAAAACTTGGTAAAAAGATATGGATTTTCTCTTTCTAATGATACCAAACTTGCAAGATTCCAGATGTCAGTTTCACCAAAAAAATAGCAAGTTAGTTTATAAATATGAGAACTTTGAAATACTTTTGAAAAAAAAGAAAAGTTATGGGAAGTAAAGTTTGGTTTTGTTTTGATATTATGATTATTGTTTCATTATGCAGGTAATACAAGGGCAAGGGTTTGAAGAATATAGTTATAAAATCCATTCCCGGTGAAGAAACATAATAACTAAACTTTTCAAATTATAAATAAATCATTGAGATTCATGGAAAGGGTCGGACATTTTAGACAGAGAAGGAGACGAACGATTGGAAGGAGCAAAGCTACACATTCATTGGAGGAAAATGGAGAAATCCATTTGCAAGACAATGGAAATTATTGTAAGATTTTATAAATTGTTTTAAGCATTTTGGATCTAGATTTGTGCACAGACTGTATTTGGAATTAATAAAATGTTTATTACAATTTCTTAATAGTTTGTATACCTTAGAAGATTGCATCAATTCATTTGATTTCATTGTGTGAATACTGGTGAACATTGGATTGGTTTTAGAATTATGTAGATGGAAATATGGTCTGTGGATTTTGTCCGAGACATTAAGTTAATTTCTAAAGTTTAAAATCTTTTATTATTTTTTTTCGAAAACTATATATTATAACCTAGCATAATTTCTATAAAGTGAAATTATATGGTTAGGTTATAAACTAAATTTATTATTCAAATATTACATCAATTAATATTTGAATTAATAAATTTAAGAAGGGATAAATGAATATTCTATTCCTCACCTTAATTTCATAAGGTTGAGGAACTAGGATTGATATCTCTAAAATTTAATTTGGATTTGATTTATAATGTAGTTCTATTTATTTCAGAAGTCCAAATTTCAAATAAAAGATCACATTTACTCTTTTGAATATTTAATTTCATAAATATTTCAAAAGAAAAATATTATAAGCAAATCTAATTTATAAACTTTATTTTATCATAAAATCCAAAGTTTATAGATTAGTTTCATATTAAGCCCTAAGATTTTTTCATTGACAAGGTTTTGGAACCTTATAAATTGGGCAAGACATTCTTATATTTATTCACCTCTTATGGGTTTGATTTATAATTTCATAAGGGGGTTTGAATAAATAACTGCTTTATCAAATAGACATTTGGGAAATGAATTTATTATAAATTTATTATATTCCAAAGGTTTATTAAATTTATAAAATTTCATTTACTTTGATCTTTATCAAAGTTAAATTGATATTTAATACAAAATGCTAGATTCTTTTTATGCTAATTTCATTTAAAGCATTTTGAGACATTAAATTGAAGAGAGGAAATAAAATTTGGTATACTTTAACCTAAGACCATAAAACGCATTTTATTTTGTTGAATTGATATCAAAGACATACTCCACATGATGGATTCAAAATCATTTACATGATCCCAGGCCCCTTGTTAACAACACTTGCAAGACCCTAGAGTTTTATTCTTAGCACTTATATGAGTTTATGCATAAAACATTGAATACAAGAACCTTGGAGATATATATATTTTTCTTTGCAAGAGAGAACTTAAAATTCTAAGGTGTTGAGTGGTTTTGTGACTTGACAAAATTGCACCTCAACAAATTGGCGCTAGAAGGAGGGCATGGAAGGTAAATATTTGATTTTCATTTGAAATCATTCAAATATCAGTTTAAAAATAAAAAAAATTACAAATTGAAGGGTGTTATTTAATGCCAAGGTTTAATTGATGCATATATTTTATCAATTGATTAGTCATTTCATGCTTAGTTGCAAGATATATTTATTTGACTAATAATATTGGCATTAAATTTTGTGTTCTTTGAAGTTCACTAATGGCATCAATTTCTTCTGTAAAGGAAATGATGGCTTCTTGGATAGGTGATTATTATAGCAGTTTAAACATGCCTATTCATCAAAATCCTAAAGGTGTAGAAGTTTGCTTACCCATATTTAGGTATGATGTGGATCAAGCCAAGGACCATATTCAAAGATACAAGAGTGCGTTACGTCATTTGCAGCTTATGCAGGGAGATGTTCCTTGCAGATTATTTTAATACCCATTGGATGAGGTTGCGCTTAAGTGGTATATACAATTACCTGTAAGGTATACCACTTCTTGGGTTAAACTAGAGAAAGCATTTCTTGAACATTTTGTAAGGTTGGATGATTCATTTATGATGTTAAATCAATTTGTCTCCATCCGTAAAAAATTTAACGAACCCATGAGATCATTTAATGATAAATTTCATAGGTTGTATACTTAGGTGGGGATGCATTATATCATTTCAGAAGAAAGAGCTACTCAAATATACATGGGATCCTTAGATCACGTCACATCTATGTTTTTGGGGGAAGGTCTTAAAATTACATCATTGCTTAGAGCTTACAATGAGGTAGTAACATTTGAACAACAATTGATATCTCAAGGTGTTAATATGGAACAACTATACAGACTTAGACCTAAAATTCATGATCAAAGATCACAAATGAGTCAAGTTGATATTGATAGTTTAGATGTCACAACTTCCTTAGATGTTGAGAATGAGGTACAAGTTTCAGATTCAATACCCATTAATGAACATTGTGATGATCAAGTTGATCAAAATGTAGAAACTAAATTAGAGCCATTATTCACAAAAGAGGATTGGGATGATCTTATAAAACAAAATACAAAAATTGATCCCATTGAAGAAACTATTGTCTTACCAAAATATGAATTTGAGGAAGATGAATTCTTTGAAATTGAGGAGAATGAATGTGAGAAAGATGAATTTTTTGAAATTAAATAAAATGAATTTGAAAATGAATTTGAAGAATATATAGAATAAATGATAGATTTTTATAATTTGTTTTAGGAGGATAATGAGTGTGATGTTCAAATAGGTAAAGTTAAAGAATTGAATGATCATAGATGTGATTTCATTGAAGATTGCAAGGGATTACAAAAAAATAATACCTCGAAGATTATGGTTCAAATGAATGATCCTAAAATATTATTGTTTGAGGAAGATGAATTGTTTGAAAATGAATATGAATTCTTTATTGAAGAAGGTGAATCCAAAAATGAATCCAAATATGGTATGAAATAAAATATGGAATGTCACAAAGTGCTTCAGAAAGATAATGATTTTGTTATTTCAGATCATGAAGAAGAAGAATTAAATTTATTCAAAAGTTCCAAAGAAGTTCTTATCTCAGATGATGTGCAGGAAATTGAAAGTCTTGTGTCACTTAAGGATTATACAATGCTCATACAACAAGAAATCAGTAGGTCTTCATCTCAGGTAAATAATAAAGGTGAATTTGAAAAGGAAATTATAGACCTATCCGAAGTTTGCACAAAAGATATGGTTGAACCTCACCCTTTAACTATAAAAGATAATTTTTATAATGGTTGGGGAAGATATGATGAATATTTTTCTTTTATACCTACTGATAAGAATTGTTCTTCATCTGATATGAAGGATGCTAAAATTGATATCTTACATGAAGAGTCTACAACTCCTATACAGTCAAATAATCACATGTTTTCTAAAGCCACGATAAAATATCATCCCTTATATTTAGAAGATAATTACTATAATGGATGGGGTATGTATGGTAAATCATTGTTTTCTCATACTTTTACTGATAAAATTTCTGTTTCACTTGATATGCAGGATGTTGAAACTTCTATTTCAAAAGAAGATTTCACAATTCCTACACAATCAGAAAATGACATGCCAATTGCAGAAATAGAGAAGGTTCCAAAATTGAATCACTTTGAAGATGAATTTATTGAACACCTTGCTGAAATTGAAAATGAAGAAATGGTAAATGTTTCTTATGGCTCATTTATTATTAATGAGGACGAGGTAAAGTCATGTTGAGTGGATATTTTGCCCTATAGCAAAATGATCACCACAACTAGAGTCTCAAACAGGAAACTCTCTCTTGCAAAGAAATTCATTTCTCCAAGGTTCTTGTGAACAAACATTCATGTGCATATAGTCAATCAAGACAAAAGCATATAAGTGAATGTATGCCAGAATAACCTAAACCATGCAAGTAACAGTTAACAAGGGGCCTTTAATGATTCGAATGAGTACTTTGCGACCATAATCCATTAAATCGACCAAATGTGAAGATAGCTTCTTTTAATGTTTTTGAGATTTAAAGTGATCTACCCGAAACCCAGTTAGTAACCTCTTTTATCTTCAGCTTAAAAGGATTCCAAATGAGAAAGTGTGTGGTATAAGCCACTTCATTTTAAGCTCCGTGCCTTTAACATGAGGTTCATTTTTAGAGTTAGCGGGTTCGTTTTATCTTTATTTAAAAGTGTTCCACTATCCCTATGTTAGCAACAATTAGTAAGTTAGAAAGTTAGGATTCATTCACTTGATCTGATTTAGTGTGCATTTGGAATTAGTAGCCCTCCTAAACCCATATTTTATCTAAAAATTAGATGAAGGTGTTTGGAGATGCAAGAATGAAAACAAATGCAGAAATTCTGGAATGGACCCGAATCGAAACAGTGGATTTTAAAGCAAAACTAATCTAAATATCAGAAAACTAAAACAGAAACATTATTTACAAAAGTTAGCTGGAAAAACAAAACAGGACATTAATTTGGTTAGCAATCTCCTCCCTGCAAAACCCCAAGTTATGAGATGAAATTCTAAAACAACCTGACCTAACAGACCTGCAACATAAACACAATCAAATTAGATCAGATGCAAGATTCTAAGGAAACAAATAATTGCATCATTCCATCATTCACCTATCGTAACCCACTTCGTGGCGTAAACGAATAGATACAAGAAGCAATAATGCAAAGGAAAGATTTACAGAAATAGCAGCAGTCTTAGTTTCAATCTCCTTTTGATTTCACACACAAGAGTTGCTCTTGCCAAAAAAAAACTCCTTTATTCCGAAAGATAGTCTTTGTTTTTTTTTCTACAATTTCCAGCCCCTTCTGGCCTCTTTGAATGGCGTATTTAAAATTTTTAGGAAGCTCTTCGTTTCGTTTTCCAATGGTTGTTCGTTTCACCTTCCCTCTGCATGCATGTGCTTTGATTTCCAAAAAGACTTTTCGTTTCTATTCTGTGGCCCTTCGTTTCATTTCCATGGTTTGGCTTCACTTTTCGTTTGATTTCGAAAGAACGTTTCCTTTTCTCCACATGGGCTTGCGTCCGTTTCCTTCCGTGTGTAACGACCATCTTAAATGATTTCAAATCATTAAAGATTCCTTATGTAACATTTCGTCTTATTCATTGGATTTTGTCCTTATGTCCACGTCACTATTATCAGACGCACTGTCAACTGCTCTGTTGCCTTGGCGAAAATCGGACATGTCGTGATATCGCGACACTTCTTGCTTCTCTGCTTGCCTGCCCCTTTTGAATCACAAAAATACAACATGTCGCGATATCGCGACACTTTTTTTTTCAGAAAATGTCGCGATATCGTGACACTTTTCTTCTTTTGGCCGTGACAATGCAACATGTCGCGATATCGCGACACTTTTCCTTCTTTTTTTTGGCCGCGAAAATGCAACATGTCGCGATATCGCGACACTTTTCTTTCTTCTTTCTTTTCTCGTTTGGTCGCGAAAATGCAACATGTCGCGATATCGTGACACTTTTCTTTCTTCTCTTTTTGGCCATGAAAATGCAACATGTCGCGATATCGTGACACTTTTCTTTCTTGTTCTTTCTTTTCTCTTTTGGTCACAAAAATGCAACATGTCGCGATATCGTGACACTTTTCTCTTTTGGCGACCATACAACATGTCACGATATCGCGACACTTTTTCTCTTTTGGCCATGACAATGCAACATGTCGCGATATCGCGACACTTTTCCTCCTTTGGCCGCGACAATGCAACATGTCGCGATATCATGACACTTTTTCCTCCTTTGGCCGCGACAATGCAACATGTCGCGATATCGCGACACTTTTTCCTCCTTTGGTCGTGACAATGCAACATGTCGCGATATCGCGACACTTTTTCTCTTTTCTTCTTTCTTTGATCTTTAGCCTATGGGCCACTTCGGTCTTCTTGGAAAACATGCAAAAAAGGTGGGTCCCCAATTTTGGGGTACGTTGTGGAGCAGCCACAACAAATGGTGACTCTACTGGGAAATGCTCCTGAGTATTTCGGTGAGAAACCCAACCTGGAAACCTGCAACTCAACTGCAAGCGTTAGCATATATCCAAAGAATGTAAATAAACCAGAAATACATGAAACATTAGAATTATTCAACATCCGCTCAATGTGTGCATAGTGATTCATTCTTTATCATTTGAAATAGTTCCCCATTCTATTGCCAATTTCACATGAATGCATATAATGAATCATGGAGGGTCTATGCAAGATCGAATGTACTGCCAACATAATGAACTATGGCTGACCTGCTTTACCAGGACTCCTAACTTTTAGTAGCACGAGCACAAACATTAAAACTATCAAACCCTCTCAGGACCAATCATGCATGAATTGAGTTCATATACCCAATCTCAAGGTTGGTTATGCGCCACTGCCATATTGAATCAATGTGCATGTGTAAGTGAAATCAAGCTTTGGAGAATCAGATTCTCAACCTAAGCGTGATGAGAATTTAACCCTATCCTTACTACTCTGATTTGAGTTCATTACCTCATCTTAAGCAAAATGATTAAACCTATTATGGATAACTGCCAGGCTAGCATGTCCGTGTGAGCGGTCAGAGGTCTTGCTTTTAAATGAGACATGTCACCACGCATGAGCCTACTCCACTGCCAGTCAGGCGTCTATAGCCCCGGTGGAGATCAGCCCCATAGTCCAGGCTTTGGCTTTGGCTTTCTTGAATTTTAGGGATGACTACCCATCCTTGTGAGGGACACGTAGTACGATCCTTCCAACTCAAATGATGTGATGGAGGTGGATTAATGATGGATTTCTTGAATTTTAGGGATGACTACCCATCCTTGTGAGGGACACATGTAGTACGATCCTTCCAACTCAAGTGATGTTATGGAGGTGGAGTGATAATGGCTTCCTTGAATCTTAGGGATGACTACTCATCCTTATGAGGGACACGTAGTACGATCCTTCCAACTCAAGTGATGTTATGGAGATGGAGTAGTAATGGCTTCCTTGAATCTTAGGGATGACTACTCATCCTTGCAAGGGACATGTAGTACGATCCTTTCAATCCAAGTGATGTTATGGAGGTGGAGTGGTAATGGCTTCCTTGAATCTTAGGGATGACTACTCATCCTTATGAGGGACACGTAGTATGATCCTTTCAATCCAAGTGATGTTATGGAGGTGGAGTGGTGAAAACCATTATTTCATGGACTATATTTTGCATGATGGGATAGACAAGAAAAATTCTTTTCGCCTCGCTTTTCTTCCAAGTAAGGTTTCAACCATTTTGCCCAAGATGTTCTTTATATGTGCAGAACGTGTTTAATTCAAGACAATGCGGCATCAGCTTCCAACCCCAAGACCTTACTTAATGTTTATTGTGCAATGATCCTAAGAGGGTCTGACATGCTTTTGGTGGTTGTTTTTGAAATATGGAATGGAATGAGACTCGAGGCTATTATGCAATGCATCCTGAACACAAATGGGTAAGATGGATTATACAAAAATGCTTCACCCTATCTTGCAAAATTGACAACTTTCATGTATCCCAAATTTCAAACGATATTCTTTAATGTGTTTGCAGTGCTCGTGGAGCTTTCTATAAAACAATTCTGTTGTTTCATATACTTCTAGTTTTAGAACATTGCTAAGGATACACACTAACCACCTTGCTATTATTTTTTTTATCACGCCCAAAACTGGTCCCATGACCAACACACTAAGCTAAGAAAAGAACAATGCAATCAAAATGCCTCCAAAACCTCGTTTAGAACAATCTCCTCATGCTAAAATAAAGGTTGAAAGCAAAAAACCTAACACACACCTAAGAAAATCAAATCTGCACACGCAAAAACAAAGCATGACATATTTACATATAATACAAGGCCTTGCCATTTCAGGCCTGGAAATAGTGCTTTAAATGCAGCCCATTGACGGGTAAAGCCAAATATTTTTCATCCAGGGTTTTTAATCTAAAACTGTTTTCACCTAGGACTTCTGAAATTTGGTAAGGACCCAACCATAAGTAATCAAATTTATCATGATCTCCTTTCCTCTCATGTCTCTTATCCCACAACAACACTAAATCTGAAACTTTAAATGTTTTGACTCTAGACTTTTTATCAAACCACATTTTTACTACATCTTGGTGTTTACTGAAGTGAAGCATAGCCTCATCCCTCTTTTCATCCAGATGCATCAATTGTGTTAGTCTAGCTTCAAGTTTATTATCAGTTCCAAGGTAATATTTCATGAAATGTAATGTTTGTAACTTAAGATTTGTGGGAAAAATAGGATCTTGTCCATAAACTAAGTGGTAAGGAGATGTTCCTAATGATTCCTTGATTCTGATTCTATCATCCCAAAGAGCCAACTTAAGTTTGTTATGCCAATCTCTAGGATTTCTTTCAAGCAACTTTTTAATGACACATAACAAGTTCTTATTGGAAGACTCAGCCAATCCATTACCTTGTGGATAATAATTTGAAGAAAACTTCAAACTCACCATGTTGTCGAATGCCCAATTTGCAAATTCCAGAGAGGAGAAAGCGGAACCGTTGTCACTTACAATGGAGTTAGGCATTTCGAATCGAGTGACAATGTTATCCTCTAAGAATTTGATAACAACTTCTAAAGTGGCATTTTTAGTGGGAATAGCTTTCGTCCACCTTGTGCAATAATCTGTAGCCATGAGAATGTATTTATGGGAATCGGATGAATTGGGACTGATGATCCCAACAAAATCTAAACCCCATTGTGCAAAAGGTCTAGACTCGATTACAGATTGTAATGGCATAGAAGCACCCCTTTCTCTATTTGCTACAATTTGACAAGTATGACATGACCTCACATGAGCATGAGCATCTTTGAACAATTGAGGCCAATAGTAACCAACTCTAAGGATTTGATGGGCTGTGGCATTAGCAGACCCATGTCCCGTCCCATACTTACCATGGAATTCCTCGAGTATTTGTGCTGCCTCTTTTCGATCAACGCAACGAAGGTAAATTCCTTCGTGGTTTTTCTTGTATAATGCACCGGATCTGATTAGAAAATTAGCAGATTTTAGATGCAAGGCTCTTCGTTGAGTAGAATTTAAATGTGGTGGACACTTACCATTTAGTAAAAAATACACAACATCTACGTACCACTCATCTTCAATTATATCTGCTATTTCATAATGTTGACATGAAACTAAGGGATCATTTTTTGCTATGGCCTTAACCAACCCTTGTCCCCGCACTATCTTCATAGGTTGAATTTCAAGATCAAATTCTTGAAGAGTTGAGATCCACTTACCTCGCCTTTCACCCAGTTCATTCTGTATAAACATGGCTTTAACTGCAGGATCTGGGACTATAGCAAACACCCTACTGTGGACTATATAATGTCTGAATTTTTTTACAGTCTTAAATAGGGCATACATTTGCTTGTCCAAGATGGAATATCTCAATTTCGCATCTTTGAGAGGAGTACTAAGGAAGGCAATGGGATTTTCAATATTGCGTTCACTCTTCCGAGTTAGCACACTCGCAAAGGAATGGTCCGAAGCAAATGTGTAAATGTAGAAAGGCTTCGCATAGTCAGGACTCACTAAAACCGGGGCTCTAGAAATCGCATCCTTGATTCTTTGGAAAGCATCCCTATTTTCATTCGTCCATTTGATTTGGGCCTCTTTCTTCAACATATCGTTCAAGGGTTTTGCAATTTCTGAAAAACCTGAAATAAATTTTCTAACAAAATTAATCTTCCCAAAAAATGATCTCAATTATTTTTTGCTATTGGGAAAAGGAATCTGTTGTATGGCATCTATTCTTTCAGGATCAATGGAAATTCCATCTTTGGATATTACATGTCCCAATAATTTTCCTTCCGTTACCCCGAAAATGCACTTCTTTGGGTTGAGTGAAATGCCATGTTCCCTACACCTTTGGAGAACTTTCCTTAGATCCTTGACATGGTTCTCCCTATTCTTAGAAAATACGGGAATATCATCTACATAGACAATAATGCACTTACCGATGAGCCCCTTAAAGGCAAAGTCCATGGCTCGTTGGAATGTGGCACCTGCATTCAATAATCCAAAAGGCATTCTCCTATATGCAAACATGCCCCATTTTGTGGTGAAGGCGGTTTTCATCCTATCATTAGGATGGATGAGGACTTGATTGTATCCTGAATAGCCATCTAGGAATGACATCATTTTCGACCCATTTACCTTTTGAAGGATTTCATCAATGGTAGGTAAAGGGTAATTATCCTTTTGTGAGGCCTTATTCAGATTTCTAAAATCAATACATAGCCTTATCTCTCCACTCTTTTTCCTCACAGGGACCAAGTTAGCAACCCATGTGGAATGCCTAACAGGAAAGATGATTTTAGCTTCTAATAGTCGCTTTACCTCCTTTTCTATCAAGGGCTCTAGTAACGGATTGATTGGCCTCTGTCTTTGCCTAAAGGGTTTGGAGTCTGGTTTCAAAGGGATCGTATGCATTATAACATTCTGATCATAAGTCCTCAACTCCTTATAGCTCCAAGCTATGCAATCTATGTATTCCTTCAATGTATTGGCAATGGAATTCTTTTCATGTTCGGTACATGCCTTTGCAATGAGTATTTCGTGAGGGTTTTCTGCACTTCCAATATTGACTGAGTCACAAGCCTCCTTGGGAGGTGGAACTTTTCTCCCTCCTTTCGGTTGGTATCCAATATCAAACATTTTCTCTAATGAGGCCATCCCATTTGGCATCTCATTCCATTTTCCAGTAGCGTCCATTTTCAATCCTGCCTCTTCTTGCCCCCTCTCGTCTTCATCAATAACCTGATTTTCAAAGATACCAGAATTAGCGACAAAATTGAATATATGTCTGTCACTATCAAAGACTTGGAAATTCATGACGTTATCAGGTATCGAGGGGCAAGGGACTAGTTCTATGGAAAATTTCTTGCACTTCTTGTGATCCACTGGTTTAAGCATGCTAGCAGCTACGGCTAAGGAATCTGCCAAACGATTGCCTTTTCTAGAGATTAGAGATATGTTAAAAGCATCAAATTCATTTATTAAATCTCTAACTCTGGTTTGGTAAAGGCTGAGCCGCTTGTTCTTACATGCATATTGTCCTTTAACTTGTTTTACCACCAATTCAGAATCACCTAAGACCTTGATACATTTGATTTTCTTTCGAAGGGCCAATTGAAGTCCGAAAATCAAGGCCTCATATTCTGCCACATTGTTGGTGGCTAGGAACTGTAATCTATATGCAGCCAACATAGGTTTTCTGTCTAGACATGAAAGTTCAATACCAGCTCCCGCCCCTTGTTTGGACTTGGATCCATCAAATATTAAAGTCCAAACCTTATGGTGTTCTTCGAAATCATTGCATCCAATACTTCCATTTTGAGAATTCTCAAGAATTTCTACATCCAAGCAATAGGCTCCTAATTCGGTTTCAATGTATTGAATCTCATTAGGTTTGTTGTATTCTGTTATCATTTCCTTGAGCCTAGGTTCACTATCAATTCGAATTTGGTTGGCCACTCCTCTCCAAGGCAACCACATATGTGAAGAGTCTATTACAATGTATCCGTTTAAGTTCTTGCTCCAATCTCTTCCCAACACCATGCCATATTTGATAGGAATGTTAAGTACCAATATATCTATGTGATGTTGAACCCTAGGTTCTGAGTTGACCTGAATAAGAATATCCCTTAATTCTCCCTCTGCCTCCATGGCCGATCTATCCAGTTGCACCACCTTGGTTTTAGAAGGTTTTGGTGTAAGTCCCAATTTTTGATAGATTTCTAGGGGCATAATGCTAGCAGAGGCCCCTGAATCTATTAGACAATTGTGTAGATTTCTACCAGCAATTCTAATGGTTATGAGAAATGGGGGCACGTCTCGCTTTTCCCCTTTCCAAACCAATTGGGATTCAACACCCTTAGCTTCATGAACTTGGGTAGGTGGATCCAAACCTTTTGGTGGACTTACTTCTTGGCCTAAAAGTTGGGACATATCATACATTGAGACATTGGCCTTAGTTTTCTTCATGTCTTCTATCAAGTCATAAGTGGGTTTTTCCAAATTTGACATGTTTTGCACCAACTTAGACTTCTCTGCCATTGATGGAGGAGGTGGATTAACATCTCCTTTGAAATCGGGAGGAAGTAATGGGTTGTTTGGAGGGGTAGAGGAAGTTTTGGGATCCTTAGAACTCCTTGTGTAATACTTGTGATTTCCTTTCCCAAAACGTTTATTGGCATGAACTTCCAATGTTTCTTCATCTTCTTTTCCAAAAAACTCCACATCCTCCTCTTCTTCACTTTCTTGGGAATATATAACTTCAGTCAATATAGACTCCTGCTTTCCATGGCAATAATGCGGGCAATCATTATCACAAGATCTTGACTCTCCAAAATCTTTCGAGACATCTGCCTGATTGGCTACGGGATTGGGTACTCGTCCATTATTAGGATGTGTGTTGTATGTTCCTTTTCCTCTATGGTTATGAGGTCGGTTATGACCCATGGCTTGGTCAACTTTTTTATTAACATTTCCCACAGTAACCAAAACTTTGGCCAATGTTTCCTTCATGTCTTCTATCACGGATTCAGGCCCATGTGGTTGGGGCACTGTAATTTCGAGCCCAGCTGTATTTGTTGCATTAGCCACCTCTGGAACAGGTACAATGGCTTGGGTCTGGGCACTTTGATTCCATCCTAGATTCACACTTTGAATAGGAGTGATTGTTGGATAAGTCGTTGGACTTGGCGTACTAATCGGAGTAAACCCAGGTATGGTCAACAAGTTATTGCCCATACTGAACCCAGGCAAGGTCATCGGGTTATTTGGAATCAATGCCTGTGTTGAAACAGAGGCATTAGGATAAGTGGGAAATGATGCGACTTGAGATGGTTGTTGGAAATTGTTCATTGTTGGAACTTGTGGTGCCATTAATTGATTCATCATGGCGAATTGATTGTATGGACCATATTGTCCCATCCCGAGTCAATTGAGACAACCCTACTCCTGGTAAATTCATTTGTTGTTCAAGGGTCATTGTCTCCGCATAAGCTAACGAAAGCATCGTAACCTGAGGATTCCTTCTAGTCAACAAGGATGTTAATGGATCTAAAGCTCCAAAGTACAGTTGTAGGGCCACCGCAGGATCTACTGCAAAGTGGCGAGTCAAATTCGTATACAACTTTTGGAACCTCTGATTGAATGTTCTTATGGGCTCATTGGGTAACCTTTTGCATGATACGAATAAATTATAAATTATGGAAGGATCCAACAACATTCGAAATTGGCTAATAAAGGCAGTTTCTAATTGGGCCCATGAAGTAATGGACCCTGCGGGAAGATTCCTGTACCATTCATTGGTCGTACTTTCTAGACTAGCAGGGAAAATTTGACAAGCGATATCTTCATGGGTAACTCCTTGTCTAAACATGTAATCCTTGTAAATTTGGACATGTTCTTCGGTTGTTATGGGACCATCATGCACGAATTTAGGCAATCCCCTTTCAATATTTCTAGGCAAGTCATGGACTACCCCAGGGATATCCAAGGGAGAACTTTGCGCACCATACCAAAGGGCAGGTGGTTGTTGTTGTTGTTGTTGTTGTTGAGCCATGTTATTCAAAGGTATCGACCCTATAGGAACAATGGTGACACTTGTAATGATGGGGACAGACGCACTTGGTGTAGCTGTCACATTTGAAATTGTGGGCTCAGGCCCGCTAGACGTACTTGAGTCTAAAGAAGCTCCTAACTCAAGTACACTAGGTGGTATTTCGATCTCTAATGTTTTGTTTCTCGGCTTCCTACCGGTGGGAGAAAGGCTTTGGAAAATAGTTTCCCCTATGGTTTTGGACCTAGTAGCTATGTACTCAGGTTGGGCCAGCTTGAAAACTCTAGAACTCTAAAAGACTTCTCTCAACTCACTTGCAAAATGAAACAAATAAATGTTATACCTGCAAGCACAATAGGTGGAAACAAAACTACCCACGTTAATCGTTAGAACAGATCGCAATCACAAAGCAATAAAGAAGGCCCTCCTTCTAGCGCCAAAATGTTGAGTGGATATTTTGCCCTATAGCAAAATGATCACCACAACTAGAGTCTCAAACAGGAAACTCTCTCTTGCAAAGAAATTAAGTAGCATTATTCATTTCTCCAAGGTTCTTGTGAACAAACATTCATATGCATATAATCAATCAAGACAAAAGCATATAAGTGAATGTATACCAGAATAACTTAAACCATGCAAGTAACAGTTAACAAGGGGCCTTTAATGATTCGAACAAGTACTTTGCGATCATAATCCATTAAATTGACCAAATGGTGAAGATAGCTTCTTTTAATGTTCTTGAGATTTAAAGTGATCTACCCGAAACCCAGTTAGTAACCTCTTTTATCTTCAGCTTAAAAGGATTCCAAATGAGAAAGTGTGTGGTATAAGCCACTTCATTTTAAGCTCCGTGCCTTTAACATGAGGTTCATTTTTAGAGTTAGCGGGTTCGTTTTATCTTTATTTAAAAGTGTTCCACTATCCCTATGTTAGCAACAATTAGTAAGTTAGAAAGTTAGGATTCATTCACTTGATCTGATTTAGTGTGCATTTGGAATTAGTAGCCCTCCTAAACCCATATTTTATCTGAAAATTAGATGAAGGTGTTTGGAGATGCAAGAATGAAAACAAATGCAAAAATTCTGGAATGGACCCGAATCGAAACAGTAGATTTTAAAGCAAAACTAATCTAAATATCAAAAAACTAAAACATAAACATTATTTACAAAAGTTAGCTGGAAAAACAAAATAGGACATTAATTTGGTTAGCAATCTCCTCCCTACAAAACCCCAAGTTATGAGATGAAATTCTAAAACAACCTGACCTAACAGACCTGCAACATAAACACGATCAAATTAGATCAGATGCAAGATTCTAAGGAAACAAATAATTGCATCATTCCATCATTCACCTATCGTAACCCACTTCGTGGCGTAAACGAATAGATACAAGAAGCAATAATGCAAAGGAAAGATTTACAGAAATAGCAGTAGTCTTAGTTTCAATCTCCTTTTGATTTCACACACAAGAGTTGCTCTTGCCAAAAAAAAACTCCTTTATTCCGAAAGATAGTCTTTTTTTTTTTTCTACAATTTCCAGCCCCTTCTGGCCTCTTTGAATGGCGTATTTAAAATTTTCAGGAAGCTCTTCGTTTCGTTTTCCAATGGCTGTTCGTTTCACCTTCCCTCTGCATGCATGTGCTTTGATTTCCAAAAAGACTTTTCGTTTCTATTCTGTGGCCCTTCGTTTCATTTCCATGGTTTGGCTTCACTTTTCGTTTGATTTCGAAAGAACGTTTCCTTTTCTCCACATGGGCTTGCGTCCGTTTCCTTCCGTGTGTAACGACCATCTTAAATGATTTCAAATCATTAAAGATTCCTTATGTAACATTTCATCTTATTCATTGGATTTTGTCCTTATGTCCACGTCACTATTATCAGACGCACTGTCAACTACTCTGTTGCCTTGGCAAAAATCGAACATGTCGCGATATCGCGACACTTCTTGCTTCTCTGCTTGCCTACCCCTTTTGAATCACGAAAATGCAACATGTCGCGATATCGCGACACTTTTCTTCTTTTGGCCGCGACAATGCAACATGTCGCGATATCGTGACACTTTTCTTTCTTTTCTTTTCTCGTTTGGTCACGAAAATGCAACATGTCACGATATCGTGACACTTTTCTTTCTTGTTCTTTCTTTTCTCGTTTGGCCACGAAAATGCAACATGTCACGATATCGTGACACTTTTCTTTCTTCTCTTGCTCTTGGCCACGAAAATGCAACATGTCGCGATATCGCGACACTTTTCTTTCTTGTTCTTTCTTTTCTCGTTTGGTCGTGAAAATGCAACATGTCGCGATATCGTGACACTTTTTATCTTTTGGCCGCGACAATGCAACATGTCGCGATATCGCGACACTTTTTCTCTTTTGGTCGTGATAATGCAACATGTCGCGATATCGCGACACTTTTTCCTCCTTTGGCCGCGACAATGCAACATGTCGCGATATCGCGACACTTTTTCCTCCTTTGGCCGCGACAATGCAACATGTCGCGATATCGCGACACTTTTTCCTCCTTTGGCCACGACAATGCAACATGTCGCGATATCGCGACACTTTTTCCTCCTTTGGCCGCGACAATGCAACATGTCGCGATATCGCGACACTTTTTCTCTTTTCTTCTTTCTTTGATCTTTAGCCTGTGGGCCACTTCGGTCTTCTTGGAAAACATGCAAAAAAGGTGGGTCCCCAATTTTGGGGTACGTTGTGGAGCAGCCACAACAAGTCATCTCTTTTACTCGTGACTAATAAAATTTTGAGTACAAATTCGCATGAATGGTTTGGATTTAATGTTGGTGATGACCTAAAGGAAAATACTGATCTATTAGAAGTAACTCAGGTGGTTGATCAAGCAAATTTGTTATTTAACACATCTTGTGATCAGTCAAATTTGTGGTTTGAAAAGGATAGGCATACATTTAATTGGGTGCCTAATTTTGGTGTCTTTAATAAACAAGTATTTGTTGAAGATGAACTACAAGGTGATCATGATGGAGACCATGAAGAAAAGGAAAAAGTGACAAATGCTCATCAAATCTTGGTAAATGCTAATAATGATGTGTTGAGTATAGATGACAAGGTAAAATATTCACCTTTCTTATTGGTTACAAAATTTTTAGGTAATGGGTTGCATGATAAGTTTTTGGATGCTAATGCTATCAATGATGAAATTTCAAATGTTATTAACAAGAAGTTGGAGACAGATTCTAAAATTTTTGCCATAAATGAAATGAAGGAAAACATGTTTGAAATGCTTAATCAAATTAATGAGCAATCAACTAGTGAATCTAAGGCACAAATTTTTAATGATCTTCTTATACCAAATGTCCTAGATTCTTGTCAATTCTTGAATGATTGTGATTGCTTTAAAAACTTTGAAAGTGACTTGAATATGAAATTTTTAGAAATAGGTTCTTATTTGCAAAATATCCTATTTGAAAAGAGGAGCCTAGTTCTAAATTATGAAACAAATTGTGAAATCACACATTTTTGAATAAGCAAAGGATAATTGAAAATCATGTTTTAAATTTTAAGTTTAATAAATCAAATCTTAAACATGGAACTACTTATAATTTTGAATCAAATCAGTGGGATGAAATAGGCACAATGAAAATTTCTATTTTTGGCCTAATCTTATTTTTATTGGATTCTTATAAAACTTGTCAGGCATGTAATCATATATGTTTTCTAAAGTATGCTAATCGTGTATGGGATCCAGGGAAATGATGGTAAATATTTTGGTAGTGTCTTGTATATTATGTATATTTTTTGTAAATAGTTTTTTGGATTTGTTGTGTTATTGTATATATTTGTTTCGTCATGTGATGTGTTGATGTCATGTATTGATGTTGTGTTGTTGATGTTATATTTTTTTTCGTATGTTTTGTTGTTGAGCTTAATGACAGATGAACTTCACCAGATCTTGTTGGAGTTTCGTGACTGAATGTGTTTCAAGTTGGCATGGTTTTAGGTGAGTCTTCCAAAGAGTAGGGTAAAGCTACCTAGTTTGAGGACCTGTGAAACCTGGAAAAAGGGAAAATGAGGTATTGATTTATGTCCTTATGAATGTGAACAAAGATAAAGCAAATATGAAAAATTGGAATTGTATTGCGAAAACTTTGTATCCTTACATACACTCGCATTTCATAAACATGTTTCATAACATTGCATACATCACCCTCACACTTCATATTTCATATCCCATAAAAAGGATCATTTATCAAATTCAAAAGGTGTTAATTGGTTTTATCAAAAGTCATGTTGCTTTAATCAGGGGAACTTTCACAAAGGCATTTTGTACAAAATTGTAAAAGACAAAAGCTTCATGTTTACACACCATAGTTTCAGGGTTCCTAAATGTTTTAGTCACTCAGCCATTTATAGTATGGTAGGCAACCATCGAAAAGCATGTCAGATTCTCTTAGAATCATTGCACAATATACACTAAATGGGTCTTGAGATCGGGGACTGATGTTGAAATCATCTAGAACTAAACACAATTTTACACATATTAAAAACATTTTGGGTAAAATGGTCAAAACCATCCTTGGAAGAAAGTGTAAGGTGAAAAGGGACATCCTTGTCAGTCCTATCATGTAACATAGTCCATAAGATTTATTTTTTACCACAAATACTTGAAAACTCCAAACAAAGTTAGAGTAGTAAGGATAGGGTCAAATTCTCATCATACTTCGGTTGAGAATCCAATTCCCCAAAGCTCTAAGTCTATTTTCATCAATGGATCGTAAGGATTCGTACTACTCGTCTGTTAGAAGGAAGGGTAGTCATCCCCAAGGTTCAAGAAATCAAAAAGCTTGTTAGGAGGGAAAAAATATGGGATTTCATAAAATAGGTTACAATATATAGGCATAAGCCTATATGATGAACATGACACTTGTCAATGAAACTGACAAGTGTCAAACTGGCATAGTGCACATTACATTAACTCTAACATTCCCCCTTAATGTGCACTATCCTAAATAAAGAAAAAAACAAGTCAACATTAGGTAACATTCCCCCTTAATGTTGACTTATCTAAAAAATAACCTATCATCCTATTTTTTTTGGTCTAGGCTCGTGCTCTTTGCGCTTGGCTCTCCAACTATGAATAACGCTAGATCCACTGTGTATACATCTTGGTCTGTTGCCTCAGGGTCAGCCACTTCAATGGGTCTGTTGCCACTGGGTCAGCCGTCTAAGTGCCTCAGGGTCATCATGGGTGCCTCAGGGTCAGCCACATCTAGGTTTGTTGCCTCTGCAGGTCATCCTCAGAGGATGTTGCCACTCGTAGGTCACTAACTAGATTCACCATGAGTATGAAATCCCTCCTCATGGTGAACTCAATCTAGAAGGTGTCGGTCTCTGCCGAAAATGCACCTAATGAAAGGAAAAATGAGCCATAGAAGAGTGTTGGTCTCTGCCGAAAATGCACCTAATGAAAGGAAAAACGAGCCATATAAGAGTGTCGATCTCTGTCGAAAATGCACTCAATACAATAAAATGAGCCATAGATCCAAATAGGAGGAGAGAAGAAGAAAAGAAGAGAATCTTCTGAAGTGTCTTCGTCTGTAGTCTTCAGAAGTAGATCCGAAAACAACCTCGGATAGAGTCTAGGGTGTCTTTGTCTGTAGTCCCTAGTATAAGTGTCCTTATGGTGACCATGTCATCCCACCGAAATGCATGGGTAACCAGTCACTGCATTCACCAGGTGTATAGAAAAGGTCACTAGGTACAAGGATCACATATAAAATTACCTTGGGAGTGTCGGGTACAATCGAGAGTGCACTCCAAGGTAGAAAAAATTTGAGGCTAAAAAAGTGAAGTGAAATAGCCTCAAAATTACAATATGACACCACCATTGTGTCCGTCGCAGAAAACCATTTCCAACGACTATAAATACCCCTATATTCCACCATCAAAGGGGCCTTCATCATGTGGAAAAACAATAGCATGCCTATCTAGGTAGCAAATAGACAACATCGCTCAATGGCGGCATCGCTCTCTGGTGGCATAAAACAGTCTCAGTTTCCCTCACAGGTGAATTACATCGGCCATCTAGGCCTTCCACCTCCATGTACCATTCTTGTTTCCAATAAATTGGTGCCCCCACTTTGTAAAAGATGGCCCACTATATTATGCGTGCCTTTTAAATGAAAACATTTGGGCCCACATCATTAAATAACCCCCCATCAATGTATTAACATAATAATGGGCCATCCTCCATGGCCAAACATAAAAAAAATTAAACCGCACTATATGTATTTTCAATGGTGGCCACCGCGACCTCTACCCCGATGGCCACGAAGACCATGGTGAGCGCGATTTAGCTCATGTTATGACTGGAAAAATACAGCCAACTGTATTTCCTAAAAAATTGCACAGCTTCAAAGAGAAAAAAGGATTACAGTTCATGAAAATTAAAGAGCGCCATCTAAGCAGTATCTATTTGTTGTTGCTATGTCATGGAACCCTCGCACACCAAGACTCGGCACCAAGTGTGATCTCTTCTCCACTGAAACTGGTCGAACCACCGAAAAAACAGCCTTCAAATATGCCAAATATCTGGAAACAAAGGTCTAAGAACCAAGCTCTCATGGAAACCCCTTGAGGGGGGATTTCCCCCCTCCCCCTGATTTTTTTTTTTTCCCCATTTTTTTTTTAATTTTTTACCGAGGGAGTATGCTCTCCATCATTTGATGGATCAGAAACCAGATGGTAAAAAATTTTAAGTTTGGGAAATTTTTTGTGTTTTTTTTTAAGTTCGGAAAATTTTTTAGGCGGTCGGATTCGACGAAATCCAGATGATGGGATCTCGGCTGGGCTTGACCGATTGACGTGGGTGTGAGCGACGCAGATGAAAGGGAAGCTCCCCGAGACATTGCTTAATGGTCGATATGCCATTTACGACTTCTGAAAGTGAAAGGTAGAACTCTCCAATAATCCAACTTGCGCAGGAATAATAACTACAAGAATATTGGGGTCTAGGTCTGAATCGAAGACACACAGGGAGTCCGTCAAAATTCTTTGAAATCGATAAATCTGCAGGTCGGGGTTGCGCAATGTAGGCTACGAGATGCGACATGAGGAACAATGCGCACGCTCAGACTCTTGATGTTGCTTATGTTACGAAGTTATCTATATGCAATTCCATCAGTTCACGGCTGCTCACCGCCGCACCCCACCACCGACACGTCCACTCATGGCACCTTGCTCTGCATTGACCGCATTCTCAAACCCAGAGTTTGATGACAAGAGTCAAGGAAAACAGCTACAATTGCTAGATTTATTTCGAGGTGGCGACCGAAAAGCAGGCAGAGCATAGGATCGTTGCAAGGGAGGAGGCCAAGCATGGCGCACTCGGGCATTGTTGCATGACAGGCAGCAGCGACGTAGGTGGGAGGACGACCAAAGTCTTCGTCGCCATCACCGGCCTCCACCAGGCGCTGTAGCACGTTTGATCGTGGAGAAGCGAGAGATTATTATGGATCCTTTACCCTGTTTTGGAGCCATAGCAGCATCGGCACCCAACAGGGAACCGTCACATGGAGGCTCGACAGCGGCCGCCGCGGCTTCACCAGCAAAGCCTTCGCCAGCAACCCGCAGACAAAAAATAGTCACCGCCTTGGCCCCGCACATGGAGGAAAGGAGCTCGAAACCATCCGGCGTGACTATGGTGAACTGTGGAATTCGATTTGGAGCAGTGACCGACAGGACAAACTATGCGGAGCAAATTCACAACGGCTTCAGCAAACGGTAAATCTCAAACAACCGTGAAATTAAAAAAAAAACTAAAAAAAAAATTCTCCCTAAATTAAAAATCTTACCATCTGGTTTCTGATCCATCAAATGATGGAGAGCATACTCCCTCGATAAATTTTTTTAAAAAAATGGGGGAGGGGGAGGAAAAAATGAGGGGGGGATTTCCATGAGGGAAATCTCCCCTCAAGCTCATAGGGCAGAGAAAGCCTGGAGCTCTGATACCAAATGTTAGGAGGGAAAAATATGGGATCAATTACTATTCATAAAGTAGGTTACAATATATAGGCATAAGCCTATATGATGAACATGACACTTGTCAATGAAACTGACAAGTGTCAAACTGGCATAGTGCACATTACATTAACTCTAACAAAGCTAAACACATAATTCACCATTGGATCATAAGGATTCGAACTACATGTCTATAAGAAGGAAAGGTAGTCATCCCCATGATTTGAGCAATCAAAAGCTAAATTATGGACTATGGGGTTTACTCCACCAGGGCTATAGATGCTTGACTAAAAGTGGAGTATGCTCATGTGTTGCGATATGTCTTGTTGCAAATCAAGACCTCTGATCGTTCAAATGAGCAGGCGAGCCTTGTGGTTTTTCATAACAGGTTTAATCATTTTGGTCAAAATGAGGTAATGAACTCACTTGTGCACACACTGGTTCTAGATGATAGTATGGTCATAACTGAGCTCTTGATCTGGTAAGGAACTCACAACACACACTTTTGATCCTAAGAGAATTAGATAAGTTTTAGTGTGTTTGTTTATTGTACTAGAGTGTTTGAGTCTTTGTAAAACATGTAATTCATATTATTACATCCTATTAATACATGCTTCAGTTTACGTCATATCATTTTCATATCATCTTATTTTCACGAATGTTCATTTTAGGGCCCCTGATTAAAGTATGATCACAAGCATGGCCAAAACAAAGATTTATATTGAGAATGATCATTAATAAATATCACCTGATCCCAACCAGTAATACATCACATTATGCATAAATCATCTATAATTTCGGTGATTCATATTTGTATTGGTCTGTTCACATTCTCTGGATGCTTATCAATCGTTGTGATTCTAATTTTCATGTTTTGTGTGTTTTCAGAGATTGGTTTTTAGTTCGAAATGTCCAGGGACATTTACCAGCAGATTCCTCAATATTGTGACGTCTTTCACAACGATCGCAAAATTGGAGACCCACCTTAAATTTTGTGATTTTGAGGGGTTTTTGTTTATCCAATTTTGCTCGCATCAAGGTCTTGGAAAATTTGCTTTCACTTTGGAATTGCTGACATATTTGCATTTTGAAGGTTTGAATGTAGTTGCAATGCTTGAAAACTGAATATTTTGATTATTTGCATATTAATTGCATTATTTCAAATCAAATAATTTGATTAAAATCATTTTCAAAGGTTTAAATGATTAAATTTCATTTAAATAATTAAATTTCATTTTAGGGTTAACCCTAAAATTAATGTAAAATTGAAATGGACATATCTTGAGGTAGAAAACTTCGTTTGATATCATTCAAAACTTGGTAAAAAGATATGGATTTTCTCTTTCTAATGATACCAAACTCGCAAGATTCTAGATGTCAGTTTCACCAAAAAATAGCAGGATAGTTTAGTAATATGAGAACTTTGAAATACTTTTGAAAAAAAGGAAAGTTACGGGAAAGTAAAGTTTGGTTTTTTTTTGATATTATGATTATTGTTTCATTATGAAGGTAATACAAGGACAAGGGTTTGAAGAAGATAGTTATAAAATCCGTTGCCGGTGAAGAAACATAATAACTAAACTTTTCAAATTATAAATAAATCATTGAGATTCATGGAAAGGGTTGGACATTTTATACAGAGAAGGAGATGAACGATTGGAAGGAGCAAAGCTACACATTCATTAGAGGAAAATGGAGAAATACATTTGCAGAACAATGGAAATTATTGTAATATTTTATAAATTTTTTTAATCATTTTGGATCTAGATTTGGAATTAATAAAATATTTATTACAATTTCTTAATAGTTTGTATACCTTAGAAGATTGCATCAATTCATTTGATTTATTGTGTGAATACTGGTGAACATTGGATTGGTTTTAGAATTCTGTAGATGGAAATCTGATCTGTGGATTTTGTCCGAGACATTAAGTTAATTTCTAAAGTTTAAAATATTTTATTATTTTTTCTGAAAACTATATATTATAACCTAGCATAATTTCTATAAAGTGAAATTATATGGTTAGGTTATAAATTAAATTTATTATTCAAATATTACATCAATTAATATTTGAATTAATAAATTTAAGAAGGGATAAATGAATATTCTATTCCTCACCTTAATTTCATAAGGTTGAGGAACTAGGAATGATATCTCTAAAATTTAATTTGGATTTGATGTATAATATAGTTCTATTTATTTCAGAAGTCCAAATTTCAAATCAAAGATCACATTTACTCTTTTGAATATTTAATTTCATAAATATTTCAAAAGATAAATATTATAAGCAAATTTAATTTATAAACTTTATTTTATCATAAAATCCAAAGTTTATAGATTAGTTTCATATTAAGCCCTAAGATTTTTTCATTGACAAGGTTTTGGAACCTTATAAATTGGGCAAGACATTCTTATATTTATTCACCTCTTATGGGTTTGATTTATAATTTCATAAGGGGGTTTGAATAAATAACTGCTTTATCAAATAGACATTTGGGAAATGAATTTATTATAAATTTATTATATTCCAAAGGTTTATTAAATTTATAAAATTTCATTTACTTTGATCTTTATCAAAGTTAAATTGATATTTAATACAAAATGCTAGATTCTTTTTATGCTAATTTCATTTAAAGCATTTTGAGACATTAAATTGAAGAGAGGAAATACAATTTGGTATACTTTAACCTAAGACCATAAAACAAATTTTATTTTTTTGAATTGATATCAAAGACATACTCCACATGATGGATTCAAAATCATTTACATGATCCCAGGCCCCTTGTTAACAACACTTGCAAGATCCTAGAGTTTTATTCTTAGCACTTATATGAGTTTATGCATAAAACATTGAATACAAGAACCTTGGAGATATATATATTTTTCTTTGCAAGAGAGAACTTAAAGTTCTAAGTTGTCGAGTGGTTTTGTGACTTGACAAAATTGCATCTCAACAGGAAGCTCAATATGAGCAGGCAGAACTGCTTCTTTACCATATACCAATGCATACGACGAAGTTTTAATGGACTTTTTAACTAAAATGCGATCTGCCCAAAGTGCTTGGTTCAACAACAAACACAAGCTTCTCTTGTTGTCTCCTAGTGTCCTTTTCAAAATTAGCAACAAATTATTACTAGTAGATTTGGCCAAGCCATTCCCTTGTGGGTAGTAATTGGATGAAGTCTTAAGATAAATCCCATATTTACTGGAAAACTCCGTGATCTTCGCTCCAATAAATGGAGTTCCATTATCTATTACAATTGAGTCCGGGACACCAAAGCGAGTGATGATTCCCTCCAAGAAAGATATTACAGTTGCTTGATCCGCTTTCTTAGTAGGAATAGACTCCACCCATCGGGTAAAGTAATCAGTTATCGTCAAAGTATACTTATGCTCTGCAGAAGAATATAATCAATAACTCCCACAAAATCAAGACCCCACTACTAAAAAGGATCTTCTATTTGAATTGGGTGAAGAGGCAATGACCCTTTCTATATTTTGCCAAATTTTCGTTGACAACTATTGCAGTGTGTACTTATCTTATGTGCATCGGCAAACAGAGTAGGCCAAAAGTAGCCTGCTCGGATGATTTTTAAGGCCATGGGCCTTCCTGCATAATGACCTACCGATAGTTTAGAATAAAATTCCTCTAATTTTTTTTCTTTTTCAAAGTCCCTCACACACCTGAGAAGAACTCCATCAATGTTTTTGTGAAATAGCCCCTCGGGAAACAAAGTATATCTGAGAGCTTGCAACTTGAATCTTCGATGTTGTGAAGCATCAAGGTGAGATGGACATATGCCTGAGGTAAAATAATCAATTAGCTCTTTGGTCCAATCACGATCGCTGGTGGTATGGTTTGTGCAAATGCTTTTACCTAGGCCATCCTCATGCACCACATCAAATTATTTAGAGGCCGCACTTTTGGCTAGCTCTTGGCATAGAGCTGTACCACAAACTAGCTTGGTTGGTTGGATCTCCACATCATATTATTGAATTTTCGAGACCCAACCTGATCTCTTGTCTCCTAATTCTCCTTGGAGAATAAAATTTCTTACATTAGGGTGTGTTACATACACAACCATTTTACTCTGAGAAACAAAGTGTCAAAATTTCTTCAATGCTTTAATTACTGTATATACTTGTTTCTCAATAAAATTATATTTCTCTTGATGAGGAGCAATAAACTGATTCAAGAAAGCAATTGGCTTCTCATCTCCATCCTCTTGCCATTGTGTCAATACTGCAGCATAACTCTCCTATTCGCCTATGACATAGAGAATGAAATCTTTAGAATAATCAGGATTAATCAATACCAGAGTGTGAGTAATCCTCTCCTTGATTTCCTTGAAAGCTTTTCTTCTTGTTTGAGTCCATTTAAATTCAACACCTTTATTCAAAAGCTCAGTCATGGGTTTCACCACCTGAGCAAAATCAACGATGAAATTATGAATGAAATTGATTTGGCCAAAGAAAGATTGCAAATATTTTTTATTGGAAGGCAATGGTAACTTAATTAGAGCTTCAAATCTTGAAGGATCGATTGCCAATACTTCTTGCAATATCACATGGCCCAACAACTTCCCTTATTTAACGATAAATATTGAATTATTCAGGTTAATAGAAATCCCAAACTCATGACACTTCTCAAACAATTGCCTTAAATGAGCAATGTGGTCTTCTCTGCAATGTGAAAACACAGTCATATCGTCAAGATATATCACAATAATATTATTCAATAACTCACAAAAAGTGATGTCCATGGCCCTTTGAAAAGTGGCACCGATATTTGAAAGTCCAAATGGCATCCGTTGGCAAGAAAAAGTACCCCACTTGGTGGTGAATTCTATTTTATATTGATCCTCATATTTCACCTAAATTTGATTTTACCTAGAGAAACCATCAAGCAATGAGAATATCTAGGAACCAACTACTACATGAAGGATTTGATCGATCTGCGGTAGAGGGTAATGGTCCTTAAGCGATGCCTGGTTCAGGTTGTAAAAATAAACACACAACCGAATGTCTTCGTTATTTTTCCGTACTGGGACCAGGTTTGCCACCCATGTTGAGTGCTTTATCGGATAAATTATCTTGGCCTCCAACATCTTCAACAACTCCACTTTCATGAGGAATTCAATATTGGGATTGATAGGCCGCCATTTCTGATGAAAACGTTTTACCCCTTCCTGTAGTTCTATAGTATGCTGGATCACGTTCTTATCGTAACCCTTCAAGTCATGGTAGCTCCAAGAAACAATATCTGGATACTCATAACACAATTTCTTGATATCTTCTAGTTCTTCTGGGGTGCCATCTATTCCAACCTTGATGATTTTATCAGACTCCAAATGCAATTATTTATACTCCTTTGCATCTACTTTGATCTTGTGCTTCTCAGCCTGATCACTTTGGTTGAACAGACTTTCAAGTGTAATCAATCCCCTAGGGATGCGATTATTTTTTAGCTAAATCATCCCTTATCTCTCTTCTTTGACAAGAACTCTATCATCAATGCTTGTAGTTTTTTTAAGTAGGAAGTTGACTATCTGCTCATCATTGTCAAACACTTGCCAATGGATATTTTTGTCGTGCACTGATGATCTGTAAATTAACCTAAATGTCTTAGGATTTCTAACTACTTGCTCCATGAAAGAGTAATTAGCACCAAGATAAGCCAGAATATCTGCATGTTTATTTAGTTCTCTCAAAATTGCCTGAACATTTAAAGTAGTGAAAGACTCAAACAAGTCCCACACTCTATTGTGGTAGGGCTTCAAGTAGTGTTGCTTTGACACACACCTGTTAGTGATCTGATTAATTATGAGTTCAAAGTCACCAAAAATCTGCAACTGCTTGATGCCCAACTTTTTAGCCTTATTCAATCCAAGGTATAGTGCCTCATATTCAGTTGCATTATTTGTGCAACCCCAAGTTAACCTGTAAGAATATGTCTTTTGCAACCCTTCGGGAGAGATCAACACAATTCCAAATCTTGTACCATTCTTGCACTTGGCACCATCAAAATACATTCTCCATAACTGATCTGTAATAGGATTGGGAAAATTAGGAACCTTCTCTTCAATATGCTCTGGCTTAGTTATAGTGTAGTAGCCAATATTTGTTTCAACCATTGCATTGAAATCCATGAGTGAAAACTCATCCTCGAGGTGAAGCTCACCTAGCAATTCTTCCATTAAATAAAACTCTTCTATCTCCTTAGTCATCATGTTAACCGAACCAGGAGAACTTTCTTCTTCCTCCAACTTCTCAATGTGAAAGGGTAAAGGCTTCTCATTATGAATGTGAATCCTATTTCCCTTGAATGGTATCTTCGAATGTGAGTAGTCTAAGGAAAGATATCCTCCTAGCTTAGCTGTGAACTCCCTTGATAGGCACATGCTAAAGTATGGTTCCAGGTCAACCACTACAACTTATTGGATGACTGTAATTTATGGTACACTATGGAGGACAATGAGAATATCCTTGATTAGTCCCATCGTATTAACTGGAGTTCCATCTAGTTGCAACACTCCTAGGCTACTCCTTGTATATTTTATCCCCATCACTTCACATACTACCTTTGGCATGACAGTAGTCGTAGCTCGAGAGTCGATCATACAGTTGTGTATAATCCACCCTTCCATTTTGAGTGATAAATAAAATGGGGGAGGTCTATTTTTTCCCATGGTTGAAGTCGGTAATGCTTGCACCAGGACTGTTTGAGAAGGATTTTCCTTTTGATCTTTAGTAGTCTTCAAAGATTCTTGCAGTAAGTCAACTTGTCCTGGCAACTGAAGTGCATCATACAAACTTACTTTGGTAGGTATCTTCTTCATCTCTTCCACAATATTGTAATTTGAAATAGTTGGAGCCTTCTCTTCTACAACCTGCTCATACTTGTCTCAATACTGTTGGGTAGCTTCCACCCTTTGTCGCTTGGTCAAAGACGGGTACTTGAGTCGCTATTTGACCTGTTCTCTTGTTTCATCTTGTGTTTGAGTAGTTGTCGTAGGTTGTGAGGAAGATGCTCTCGTTTGTGCCCTTCCCTGAGTTTTCTTAGGCATCAAATCTTTCAACTTGATAGAATATTGCTCTTTAGCTACCCCAACAGGCACTTTCACTGGAAGCCTCCCATTTTCATCTTGCATTTTTGGTTCTGCTGACATATTTAAGGGTTCAAGCTCAACATGATCTACTGTTACTAGTTTATTTTCGTATCGTGTGAGAACTAAGACTTGCTTTGTATACGACATCATTAATTATGATTGACTTCCATGATCATATTGACTTGTCTGCCAGCAAAACTCTCTACTAGAATTTATACATAATTCATATGCACCATGCATCTGAGGATCATTACATGTTGAGCACCAATACACTCTCTTTGTTGTGCTAGTTTCTTCATTTGCTTGCATCGTTGTGCTCTTTTTAGGGCCTCTACTAGTAGATGCTTGCTCTCGAGTGATCGATGGAGTTTGGAATCTCCATGATCGAAATTTAGCCTCCACTTTTTTCTTCCTTATTGTTGTAAGTTCGTTTGATATCGCCATTATGGTTGTGTTATTAGATTTTACCTCCTGCAACAGTACTATGAAAGGATCATGATTAGACAATGTGGGAGGCATAAGCAGAGGCAAAGGCACTAGAGATGTAGGCAATGGTAATGGAACTGGTGGTGTTGGCAATGCAGGAGCGGGAATAGAAGTAGGTAATTGTGGAAGTGACTGATTAGGTAGCTATGGGAAGCTTGAAGCCATATGTCATAGAGCAGAATAGGTGAAATCTGAGGTGGACCCAAGCTCCATGAGGGAACTGGGTACATGGAAGGCATAGGTTGTGAAAATAAACTAGAATATAAATAATACAAAATATCAGGAACAATGGGCATAGTCATCTTCGGGGAAAGTCTACCTACAACAATCAAATCAGATTCAACCTTCTGTGCCTATGTATACAGGTCTGGAAATGTAGTCACATTGGTTTGATGCATGAATATACCATTTTCGGTGTTAAATGTCCTAAGATAGTATAAAGCAGCTTGCTCATGTGTGGGTCGTAAACCATCAAGAAATATTTGCCAGCTTTGGGTAAATCCGACATTAAAATTGACTATCTCCTCTTGTGAATGTTTTTGAATCATTGTGAACAGGTGTAGAAAGGAGTATGGGTCAGCTTGTTCATGGAAATTCTTAATCAGCAACTCTGCTAAATGATCCCATGACGTAATAGTACCTGGTTGCAATGATCGGTACCAATACAACAATTTCCCTCTCAGCGGCAATACCAGTAATGTTATCATCACGTCTTTGTCTATTATGTCATGGATGGTCGTTAAAGAAGCTACATATTGGATATGATCATACGCAATTTTTCCAGTACCATCATAGGTTGGCAAAGCCTTAAAAGCAGCTTGGGGCACTGGATTTTGTGCTTACAAGTTCAAAAAACTTGAGCTATTCCATGTTGGGAACTACTTGGGTGGTTGTTGTGGTGGTGGATTCTGAGCCATGTGGACTGGTATATGAGGTGGAGGTCGAGGAATACCAGTGGTCGTGTGAGGCGGAGGTTGAGGAAGACTAGTGGTAAGACTACCTGGGCTTGTAGGAGCAAAAAATACACCATCTAGTCATGATGATGTGATAGACGGTATATGTGATATATGAGGTAATGAAGATGTACGACGAAAAGTGGCTAATTGAGTATGTTCCCATAGACTTTGGATATAAAGTTTGTAGAACTCAATTTGGTGATATGGATTTTTGTCCTTCGATCTTGTATTCATGAAACACAACTTTCATTGTACTCACGTGTGGAGATTTTTGAGTATAATCGAGTCGCCAGATGTTCTAATTCTATAACACGAAGGTGAACATCAAACCTTAATACTATTGAAAGTGGAACTTTTGAAGGTCCCAAAAAATTGTTGGCACATGTGGGTTTGTCAACTTGAGATAATATTTGTTCCACCGACTATGGATCTTACTGGGACATAAACTGTTTGTCCCACCGAGCGTGTTAAAAACTGTTGGTCAAATATCTACCTAATCATACAATACTGCATTTGTGCACCCTAGAAATGACCAACATTGAAATACTAGAGGAAAGAGATGTCCCCCGTGTCAATCTTCAGAGAGGGATGGTTCCCTTACTAATTCTAAAATGGTTGAAGACTAAGGATGCAGGAAATAAATTAAAAAATGCGAAAGAAATTGGAAATATGGCCACAGGCTGAATGTATAGGATGGGAATAAATTGATAGCAAGAATCCACACCAAGCTGAAAATAGCATGCAAATAGATGGTCAAACAACAAAATTTCTATACAACTTCTTACATGTAATCTTCAGATCAACACTCCAACACTCACTCTCTCACTTGCAATATTTAAATCCAACTTGCAGAATTTAAATCTAACATCAAATAATAAAGCTAACTGTGTAAAAGAAATGCGTAATGTAGAAGACCACAATGCACCAAGTCATTTGCAAATCCAAACGTTTTGAATTCACTATTACTGCAGAGAACTTGAAATATTTTCTCGTAGGATATCTATTTTTTTCCAAACCTTTACAATGAATTTTCTCTTAGTATTTATAGAGGTTTGCACCTCTTTCATTGAATATATCAAATGAGTTATCATTTCTTGGAAATCTTCTTTTGGTAGATACGATCCTAAAAACGTTTTGAGATGATAGCATTCAAGCACCGTCTCATTAAATCCGTGACACCTCCATCTTCTTGGAAATTAACCACGAGCTTCAACAATTTACTCCATATTAAATTTGCTTTGAAGAGGGAGTAAAACCTTCGAGAAGATGTTCTTGAAAATGAAAAAATGCTTCCACTTTGTCACCAACATTAAATTGTAGTAGTTACCCAAAGCAAATCTTCAACTGGAAAAATCAAGATTTAAAATTTCCGAAGATGATGGCAATTAAATTTTCCCCATTTAATTCTACTCATGCCTCTGGAGAAATTTAATCATATGTGCTAAAAACAAACAACATTCGTCTTCAAAATGTCTTCGCCGCATCTATCATGACATTCGCCCCTTTTACCTAAGTGTAAGAGTGAAAACCATTTAAAAATAATGAACGGATCCATCATGAATACTTTAAAGCGACCATGATGCATATTGAAATTGTGTTCGCCCAAATGAAGGGCGAACACTATGTTCACCCAATTTAAGGGGCAAACGCGATTCGTTATTTTTATTCTCCCTTTTGTTTGGTGCATTCTTATTTTGGGGGGTGTTCGCATTTCCAATGGGCGAACATGACGTTCGTCCCTCCAATGAGGCGAACGTGTTTGCATTCTTCACTTAGTCGATTTTCTTGTCTTTTTTTTTTTATTCTTTGATTTCACTGCCTTCAATTTCCACTTCGCTTCTGAAGAAAACATTTTTTATCTTTTGATTATTACGGTGGATAATTTTATGAAGTGAATTCGAAGCAGATTTCCAAGTCACAATTTAGGGTTAATTTATTTTGCAAAATGAAAGTTTACAGAGAATTAAAAAAACTATATAAACAATATAACTAAGTTTAAAAAACTCAATCATAATTGTCTTCGGATTACAATAAAAAAATATGGCACGTTGCAAAATGCCAACAGATATATTGTCAAGGTTGGTCCACACCTTTAGAGGGTTTACACTCTAGAAAGGCATAGGTTTGTTAGTTGTGGATGGAATTTTTGTATTGATCACAAAATATTGAAACCATTTAAAAAGAGCATTCCTCTATTTATCTAGGGCATTTTAAATTAACTTATTAATATTTTATGTTTTGATCTCTAATTGTGCAATTTACTTCTTTATTTCTAATGTTCCTTTACAAGTGCAAAATGCTTCAGGATACATGGACATGGAACATTGCGTGACACACTGCTTCTTATACCATGATTATGTGTGAACACATATCCAATAATAAAAACTTATTGGATGATACCACTTTAAAAATAATGTGTATAAATAAGATAGGTGAAATAAATAAAAATAATAAGCATCTCTTGCAAAGGATAAATAAATCAGGATCTAATAATGGCACATAGCATTATCAAATGACTTTTTTCTTTTCCATGTTGTGACAACAAATATTTTAGAATCTCCAAAAGTACAACTAGGTATGATAATTTTATTCTTTTTACGTCTTGGTTATGTAAAGAGGAATCCATTAAAGGATGTTTTCATTTTCATTGTTAATATTGTGAATGTTAGTTATGGAATTAAACTAATCAAACCAAATGGTTGACCCACCAAAACATGCTAAAGTACATGTGCTCGACACCTCATAAAGACTTTTATTTAATAATATTATGTACTCACACAAGGACTAGAACCAGAAGGGATACCATCAAATGTTGAGAAGACTCCTCATAAAGGATGCCTCTCATAACTTTGTAAAGACCTTGTGATCAACATAAAGTTTGAATACTATCATGAAATCAAAGTTTCATATTTTTTGTCCCTAATATTGAAGTTCAACTTCAAAAGTATGATAAATTTTTGGTGAGGAACATCACGTGAGAACCACATGATGTAATAGCTAGGTATATTTTTCTTAGGCTTAGGATTGCAACTATATAAAATGTGATACTTTAAATGAAAACTCATGTTAAATTTAGATTGATTCTTATAGGCTCTTCTCTATTTAGCAATTAGTTAGCAAGATGTATCTAGTTAGCTAGTTGATTTGCTTTACTTATATAGTTAGTTAGCTATTTTTTATAGTTTTATTATTCTCCATGTTGATCTTCCAAAATATACCTCCATTGTTATATGGAATATATCCTATTATTGTAATCTATTTTCTTTCTTGATTATTTAAACACTTGTTCACAATGCAAACTTTAGTTTAGGCTCTTCCACATCAATAATATCATAGCATGTTAACATTCAATGGTCAAATATTATTTTCTTAGGTTTGTTGGTTTGCTTTGCTATGTCCAAAATAACAACTTGCATGATATATCGATCATGCATTATCGATTGTGCATCTTACACATTTTTACAACACAATATCTTGAGTTTAAACATTCTTTTGAAATCAACTACATGTTTTCCTCATGTTGTTTTTTGGGTTGATGGTGATACTAGATATCATTGCCTCTGTGTGCATATTTTAGTTTGAAAGTGCCACAAGTATTAACCACTAGTTTGAACATTGCATTAGCTTTTGTCAAGACGTCTCTAGCAAAGGCATATCTTCATTCTCTACCACTTTCAAACTCAATGGAATTTTAACCTTGGATAATTTTCTTATGTGACAGTATCCTAAAGTAATCAAACTAATTTCTTGGAATTGAATCAAACCTCTTATAAGAAAAACTCATTCACCTTCTTCAATTTATCCATGACACAAATAGGCTTATTAATTTTGGTTGAGTTTTTTTGTGTCAATGAAGGTCTTGATTGCATATCCTAGAGCTATTATCCTAATAGTGTTGCACACATAAGATGAAATTCAATGCACTTGCATTGTGAGGAACATGTTGCACATCTACCATTTTAACTAGAAGAACAAATTTTTGATGATGATGGTCCTAAATTTTGGCTTTAGATGTTGGCATCTCTTGCATTAAAGGTATTAAATTGAGTGCACGATTCTCCAAAGACTACCTGTGTGCCTTCCACTTGGGTTAACTTCTCCAGCTATTCATCATCCTCATTGGCAAATATCTATAGATAAATCAATAGCACCAGTTGGAATCATCAATAAATACTCCTTGGATGAGAGCTACAAACTTGATTAATGAAGCAGAGTGCTCAAAACCATCATTGGAATCATAGGATTGTTGGAGAATATTACATTATTTAGTACATTCTAATGTACCCTCATGGTACAATCTTAAAAATATTATATTATGGTTGTGTCCTAGATTAGAGTGTGAGTAAATATTTTATGTAATATAATAATATGTAAGAAATGCACAAGTGTCAAGTAAATGAGTGCACAAGTGTTATGTGTATAGATGTGCACAAGTATCTTATATGTAAGTGCACACATGTGTTCCTAGATTAGGAAGTGTTATATGAAGAGTCATGTTCAAGTGTGCATACAAGATAGAGTCATGTGCATGCAATTGTCAAGTAGAGAAGCCAAGAGTCATGAGACTTGGCATAAGGAAAGGAAGAGTCAAGTAACCAAAGAATCATCCTACAATGGCTATATATTACTCCATAGTGGACATAGCCTACATAGTCTACATTGTCTACATAGTGAGGATTGTCATTGTATGAGAGTTTCATGATATATTTGTAAGAGAAAGAGGAGTAATAAAGTTTGCATACATTTGAGCAACTAATATTGTAATTCTTATTATATTGTATGTTTCAGGCTATATATACATCATATATTTTTTATTATTAATGAATGTTAGTTGATATATTATAAGCGTTGATTTCACATACTAGTTAGCTCATATTATTTTGGTTACATTATTACCTTGATCTTACTATATTGTGGCTGTCATTTATTTGATCCTATGAGTTTACATTAATATTAAGGATTCAAAAGCCATCAAGGATTTATTCGTCTTCTAGATAAGGAGACAATATTCGATGATAATGTAAATGTAATTTATTTTGGCTATTGTTGATCAAAGTCATTCAAATATCAACTTTTCATTTACATTATCTTTGTGATGTTGCTAACGCCATCCATGTATCTCTTTTTTATCTAAAAATTACAAGATATGTTAGCTTTTGATGAATGAGCCTTGGGAGATAACAATCACAAGATGGATAATAATATGAAAGAAAGTAAATCTGCTAGATTACTGAAGTATGCTATAAATATAAATCATATAAAAGATTACAATGTAGTTATGGAGGAAATGAACACTCCATTAATAAATCTACTGATCTACATTGTATCCATCACCAATGAATGGTGAGGCACATAGAACTAAACTATCCACTAAGCTACACTATCTAACTATGTCCCCCGACTCTATGTCTATCTATCTAAGAGACCATCCTTATATAGGAAAAATAGGATACTTGGCCAACACTCTATCTAGTTGTGCAAGGGACAACTTGCACATTGACACTTGTGCATTTATTACATTGCATGAAGTAACTAGATAACTTGCACAAAAATTAATCTAAGTATGTATCTTGGAGGATACATTTACATAACCCAAATGATGGAATAGACTCTATTTCCAACACCCCCTGTATTACATTATTTGGGTATTGAAGACTTTAGTCTTCAATATGGATCTTCTTCATCATATTTTGCTCGATCTTCGTAGTCTTCCTCTGCATTCTTTGTAACATGTTCAAGCAAATAGTTAGAGTCTCTGTAGTATGTTACATTTGCTGATAGAGATTTCACTTCAAAGTCGTGGGTTCTTCCAGTTCTTCAATTTCTTTTATCTTCTGAACTAGGTGGTTTTTTTTATTTCTCTTATGATATTCAAGTTAAGGATAATTGGTAGGTCACTAAAATTACTGTTGATAAGGGTTCCTTTAGTATTGTTGATGCTGGAACTGATTCCCATGATTTTTTTGATTTCCTTGGTTTTGGTTTATGAGATTGAATCTGCAATAGCTAGTACTATGTCCTTTTCTTCTGTAGATATAACAATACCATGTTTTTCATCCTCTTGTTGAAGAAGCAATATTTCCCTATGGATTATATTTTGATGCTAATGCAGTGTTAGTCATATCATCTTTTACAGTATTTTCTACTTCATATTCTTAAATTATATTGACTAAATCATCAAAAGAAGTATCTTTACTTAGGACATGCAAAGATGCTACCAAATACTTATAGTTGTCTGGAAGTGCTCTCATGGTTACCTGAGTAAGAAGTCTATCTTTAATTGTTTCACCTAAGGTTAACAATTTCCATTTAATATATGCTACCTTCCTTAGGAAAAGTTCTATACTTTCTCCACTATTCATTTTCAATGAGTGAAGTTGAGTTTGCGGATGAATAATAGTTACCTTATTATTTCCTTTAAATATTCTTTCTAGGCTTATCCATATATTTGAAGATATTCTGGCTGAACTAATATATGGTTGAATCTCATTAGTGATAGCAAAAGTTATTATCATTAAGGCATTTAAATGATTTTCTTCAAACTTTAGGATTTTTGTTTCACCTGTGGTAGGTTTTTGTGTTTTCCCTTTGACAACATCCCAAAGTTTTTCATATACTAAAATTGCTTTCACTTTATTTTTCCAAGAAAAATAATTAGGACCCTTGAGAAGTTGATATTTTGCTAGGAAGAATTTGTTATATGCCATTTTAAATATTCCTAATATCAAGCCTTAGATTTGTAGACTTCCTTATGTCTCCCTAGTGGTTTGAAGTATGATATAGTGGTTTTTGTAAAAATATAGTTCAATTTTGGTTGATTTTGTACAAGTTTTGTAAGAATAAAAAATCAACTTCTTAACACCTTATTACTCCTAATTGAACTAAGCACTATTCAATTTTTGAAGATGTTGGAATTATTTTATACCTTTTTGAAGGTTTGAGACAAGTAAAAATATATCTATCCAACCTTAAAGGAAACCCTAATAACCTCTTTTATATCCCTTGGATTATTTATATTTTCCAAAATTAATTTTGGAGTAACCTTTGTGGCTCCCAAGTTTAGAAAATTAGAAAAATAATATTTGCAAAATAATTTTTTTTTTGGTATAAGGTAGAGGTGGTTATAAGGTCCACAAACCTTTTACAAAGTCAAAATGGGATGGTTCTAGCATCAAGCCCGTATAATCAAAATACAAAATGGATCTTTCTAAGACTCACATTAAGCCATACTTAGAGTCCACGGTCCTATACTTGTCGCTTGACTATTCAGGATAAAACAAAAACCAAACAACACCTAGCACTTACTAAACACTAGGTTGTCTGTCATCGTACACTTGTCACCTCCCAGGCCCCGACAAATGGGATGCCTTTTATGCCTAATTCCATCTGTCGGATTACTCATCATCAGCCCCTCTGATCTCCTGATGCTCTAACAAGTTTGATCTTAGCTCTTCTCTAGCATCCAACACCAATAGTTCTTGAGGGAAGTTATCCTTCCAAATTTGCATCTCCCCAACGAAAACTGCAATATTTGCCATTAGATCCGCCGCTTTGGTTCCCTTCTCTCGAAGGTGTGTTGGATTCGGGCATTAACCAAATGAGATTTATGAATCTTTGCTTCTAGGATAAGCTCCAATATGGTCCAGTTGGGGTCTTTATCCTCCTTAATTGCCTTGATTATATTAAGAGAATCCCCTTCAAAGATAACTTCCTTATAACCCTCAAGTCCGGCAATTCTCATTGCACGCATGCGAGCTCGAGCTTCGCAAAATGATTTGTTTGAGTTCCCAAAGGCTCTGCAAAGGCAAGGACCACTTTTCCTTCCTCATTTCTCAAAACTCCTCCTGCTCCTGCGACCCCGGATTTCCTTTAGTTGCCCAGTCAAAATTAAACTTAACCCACTTTTGTGTGGGGGGTATCCACTTGACACCATCCCGTGGGTTGGTTGTAATGTCTAGGTCTGGAAGTTCCTCTCCCCAGGTTCCGAAAAATCCTCCTTTCCCTTAGAGACATGGTCTCATTTTTGAAGAAGAAAGTTTTCCAGTTTTCTTTCAAAGCTACGATTATTTTATTACCACATAACATGGGATCTTTCTTACGTCCTTTAAATACTCTCTTATTTCTCTCATTCCATATCCCCCATAAAAAATGGGGTAGGCTGAGCTTCTAGAGCCAAGTCAAAAGCTTTGCCGGAAGGGGGAAGCCCACTGTATGCAGAAGTCAGACATGCTATTTGGACAGACCCAATCTATATGAAATTTGGACAGGATCATTTGGAAGGCTGTACAAGAAAAATCACAAGTTAGAAATATATGACTTACAGATTCTATTGCTTTCTCACACAAGATACATCGATTGATGAATTGGAAACCTCTCCTTTGCAAATTATCTGTTGTCAGGATCTTATTTTGAACTGCCAACCAAAAGAAGAAAGATATTTTTGGGGTTAAATTATTTAACCAAATAACGAAGTCGGAGTCCAGACCATTGAATCCCGAGTGGATTAACTTATAGGCGATTTTTATTGAATAGATCCCACTTGTAGTTTTGCCCCAAATCGCCTTGTCTCTTCCTCCCCCAAGAATGATCGGGAACACCCTTAAAGCATCATTGAGTTTGGTTAGGGCCACCTTCTCTTGCTCTGACAGATTATGAACTGTGATTTTCTTCCAAGAAGAAGTTTCTGTGCTACTGACAATAAAATCCCCTACTTTTCCTCCCATTTCCTTCGAAAGTTTATGTTGGAGGACTCGAAGGTCTAAGTTATCTTTCGGAGGGGCCTCTTCCAACCACGAGTCTTTCCAAAAGTCCACTTGTCTTCCATTACCAATTCTCCATCCGATGCCTTTCTGACTACCTCCAGACATTCGAGCAAACAATTCCAAAAATAGGATCCTCTAGGAAGATTATCGACTTTCGGGAAGTCCCGATTATTTCGATATATTTTTCCTTAAGAAGTTTTACCCATCCCAATTGATCATTATTGATAAATCTCCATACTGTTTTCCAATCGGAGCTTGATTCATTTCTTTCATTCTCTTTAACCCTGAGCCCCACGATCCTTGCTTGCACACACCTGATTCCATGCTACCAATGAAATTCTCTTTCTCTCCTCTGAACTTGACCACAAGAAGTTGCGTTGAATTAGCTCCAATGTAGCTCGGACCTTTGCAAGCATTCTAAATAGAGACATGCGATAAATTGGAATGCTCTGTAAAGTAGTTTGAACTAATAAGGCTTTTCTGCGTGAGCTGAGAAGGCTGCCCTTCCACCCTGCTAACTTTTTGGAGATCCTATCAATGACTGAGTTCCACAAAGTAGCCTTCATTCTTCCTTCGAACATAGGCATGCCTAGATAAGTTTCTGGTAGAAGCTCCTTTCCACAACCGAAGAGGTTAGCTATTCTTTCCTCCCTCCCACCAGGCGTGTTAAAGAAATAGATGCTACTCTTCTTATAGTTTATGTACTGTCCTGCTTCTGTCTCATACTTGGTTAGAATTCTCTTCAACTTCCTAGCTTGAGGCACCGAGGCTTTGGACACAATGATTGTATCATCCACAAACTATTGGTGAGACACTGGCTCTGCTGTTGAGGCTGGTTTAAAACCTTCCAATTGACCATCTGCCACCGCTGCTGAAATGTTCCTACCCAATGCTTTCGCTAAAATAATAAACAAGTATGGAGACAAAGGATCTCCTTGTCGCAACCCCCTTTCACTCTTAAAGTAACCGGAGGGTGACCCATTCACCATGACAGAAAATCTTGTAGTAGAGATACAACTAAAAATCAACTTAATCCATTGAGGACAGAAACCAAACTTACCCAAAATCTTGGTGAGGAACCGCCATGAGACCCGGTCGTAGGCTTTATTCATATCAAGCTTTAGTAACATACATGCTTCCTTACTAGTCACCATTGAATGAATAACCTCATGAATTGTGATGATACCATCCAATATTTGTCGCCCTTTCACAAAGCCACCTTGGTTCATATCAATGATGAAAGGAAGGATAACCTTGACCTATTGGCGATTGTTTTTGTGAGAATCTTCATCGAGTGTTACATAAGCGATAGGGCGAAAGCTGGAAAATTCCATTGCTCCCACTAGTTTAGGGATGAGGACTAAAAAAGTAGCATTAACTCCTTCCGGGATTTCCATGTCCTTTTGAGCCTCAATTATAGCTTCCACTACATCATTGCCTAGGATATCCCAAAACTTACGGAAGAAAGCTGCGGGGAAGCCATCCGGTCTGGGAGGCTGTTACCATCCATGTCAAAAATGACCTTCTTGATTTCCTCCTTTGTGAAAGGACTAAGTAAGAATCCATTAAGATTATCGATTCACGAGGGTGGAATGGCTGCCAACAGAGAGTCCTCTTCTTCAATAGTCGGATTTACATCTTCTAGCAACGATTTAAAGTACTCAACCGCTTCCCTCCTTATGTCTTCCATATCTTTGGTGTTAGACCCATCGGCCATCTTGATCTCCTTAATTTTGTTAGTACTCCTGTGGCGAAGAGTAGAGACATGGAAGAACTTTGTATTTCTGTCACCCTCCTTTAACCAACGCAGTCTGGATTTTTGCCTCCAAAAGGTTTCTTCAAATCCTAGCATCGTGTGGTATTCGGCTAACAGCTCCCTCTCCTGGTTTCTCAGATCCTCTGTAAGCTGCTCTGACTTCAACTTCTCCTGTAGTTCATTGATCTTGTCTTTTAGTTCTGCCTTTTTAACAAAAATATTGCCAAAGGAAGTTTTGTTCCACTCTCTAATGTTAGCCTTCACATTCCTTAGTTTACATGCCACTTGGGCCGAGTTTTGAACCATTATACTTTTTGTCCCACCATTGGGCAACCAGATCCTTGAGATCTCGATGTTGGAACCACATAAGTTCGAATCGAAAGGGTCTGATGTATCTTTTCTTAGAGTCCTCCCCTGTTTCCCACAGAATTGGGTTGTGATCAGACCCGATTCTTGGGAGTGCCGTTAATGAAGAGTCCCCAAACCTCTCCAGGCATTCTTGAGAAAGAAGAAACCTATCTAATCTTATCTGAATTTGGTTTTCCTTCAATATTTTGTTAGACCATGTATAGGAGAATCTACGCAGGTCCACATCCATCGGCTCATGTTGCTCAACAAAATCTCTAAACTCGTAGATATCAGCAGTTATTCTTTGAGAGCCCCCCAATTTATCTACAGGATTAAGGTAGCAATTGAAATCCCCCGCCACAATCCAAGGGTAGTTGGGGACCGTCTCCCTCAATTCAGCTAGCTGACTCCAAAGAACCCTTCTCAGTCCCTGTCTAACTGGAGCATATACATTCGTTAAGATCCACTCTTCCTGCGTGGTTTTATCCCACATAAGACAAATAAACCAACTAGACATCGGAATCACTCTACTATCAATCACATTTTTGTTCCACATAACCGAGTAACCCTCCTGCTATTCCGGTGGCCTCTTGGCCTACTACTTGACTTCTCGCCAAGTCCTATTCTTAAAAGGAATAACTCTACTCTCCTCCATTTTAGTTTCTTGCAGTAGAATCATATCCGGTTTGTGTTCTTGTCTAAGAGCATACAAAGCTCTTATTTTTGTAGGATTACTCCCACGAATATTCCATGAAAGAATCTTCATTTATGGGCTTTGGATCCTCGAGCCTTCGCCCCAAAGAGCAATACTGCTTGAGTGCCATCAACCACTCCTCGCTCCGCTTCTTTCTGCCTTAAGGCGACATTGCTAGGTTTCCCTCTTCCTATCGAACCATATCCCCATACATCCGCTCTAGGTTGAAGTTCCTTGGGATTCACTTGGCTTCTAGTAACCATCTTGGGTAGGTCGGTCTTGGTCTTTGGGGTAACAATCTGGCTTTCCAGGTTAACTGGTCTTTTTGACAATGGAGATGATTCCATGCTCTTAGCTTCTTGATTAGTAGATTATTTTTTCCCTGCTTTGGGGTTACACTGATCTTGGTGGTTCACCTCTTCCTCCTGAGTATCCTTGCCTGTATTATTAGTTTCTTGCTCCTTCCTCTGATTTTTCTCCTCTAAATCCTTCTCTTGAGTCTCCTCTACCTCAGATTCCACTTCTTGGCTGTCCATCTGATCTCCCTTCAAATGATTTAATGCATCAAAACTGTTCTCCACTGGGATGTTGATCTCCTTGGAATTTCTTCCCATAAATTCCTCTGCAGTACATGGGACCACTTCCACCGAGCCTCCATAGGCCTCCCGTATCACCCAATCAAACTTACTTGCCCCAGGGCATTGATCTATGGGGTTCTTTCCTTTGTGATTTGGCTCTGAGGCTTGCTGTATCATCTTAGGAGCAGGTTGAGCTTGAGGGTTCCCATCAAAGGGACCAGCTCCCCTGTGAGAGGGTTTCGGGGCATAGGAATTTTTGGGAGGAGGGTTAAAATGTTGCCTCTTGCTTACAATAGGGCGAACAGGGTCTCTGATATTCGGATTTTGAGCTCCACGTCCTTGAGGCCCAGGTTGGGTAGGAATGGAGATCTGCAGGGGAGGGATATTATTGTGGGTTTGAGGATCAGTATTTTGGAGTGGGGGCTGGTTCTTGGAAATGCAGTGGATACCCTGGTGCCCTACCTTCCCACAAACACTACACTTAAAAGACATATTTTCATATTCAAAGACCTGAGTATGAAGGCCAAACATAGACGACAAAATAATGGATTTAGGGAGCTCTTTACTCAGGTCCGCCAACACACACATGCGAGCAGACAGGAGTCTTGTTTTGCTCAAGGTTGCAGGATCAATAGCTATTAGTTCTCCAATCTCTGTAGCTATCCCAGCCAAGATTTGTTCGTTCCAAAAAAGTAGAGGTAATCCTGGCATCTTAACCCAAATAGGAGCCAAATCCAGCACCTGAGTCTGGGGGTTGAAATCGGGGGACCAACGCTTCAGATACAAGCCCCTTTTCCCAAAAATCCAAGGACCTCCTTGGAGAGTCCTTTCCATCTCCTGTTCACATTGAAATGTCACCAAAAGAAAACTCTTGGGTAAAGCCTTAATCATCATACCGGCCCTTGGATGCCATTTTTGGATGGCCCATCTCCTTATGACTTCCATGTATGGCCTCACCCCCATAAATTTAGCCACCAAAGATGTTCTGCCCTCCATAGCCACATGCTGAGCTAAGGAATCCGGGACGTGCAACCTACCATTGACAGATTTTAGATTAAAACAAGAGTCGAATAATTTTTGCTTACCGCGAAGAGCATTAAGATATGAAGGTCTCCAGTTGCCAGGTTTCTCTTTGTCTCCTTCTTGGGTCTTCCTTTGATCCTGACGCATAGAGTCCTGGTCCCCCTCAGAGAAATCTTCAACCGCATCCGCCCAACGCCCTTGGACCGGTTCCAATAGAACTTCCTTGTCCACATCCTCCGCCTGGGGGCCTGCTATCTCGCCAGAGCCCCCACCTGCCGCGTCTGCTGATCTGCCCTCTGAAGTCCCACACCTAGGGTTTGATGCCCCTAGACCTCTCGCTCCTCCTCCTTGCTGCTCCATCCGTCACAACTTGTTGCCTCCAAAATCTGCCATTTTTTTTTTTTTTTTTTAGGGCCAAAATTTTGTGACCGCCTACGTGCACGGACTGCTAAAGTGGCGACTGCTACAGTATGCAGGCTTCTACAGTGTCGGCTGCTACAGTGGCGAATTTGATGGGAGACTGCTGCTCCCCTCTCCGACTGATGGCGGCTGCTGCTTCTGCTGCACTATTGCTGCTCAATTCTCTGGCATGTATTACCAAAGTGGTCGTATTAGAATATGTTGGCGAACAATATCAGGTGAAAAAGATCCAATATTTGCAAAATAATTTAATTCAAGTTGAATTGCTTATTTCTCCTAAGTTAAATTGCAAATATTAAATTAATAAGATAAGTTACCCCTATTGATTTCAAAATATAAGTTTTAACTTTAGTTTATAACCCTTATATCTCCAACTATGAAAGCAATAATAAATGGATTAAACCTTACCTTTTTAGATGCAAAATCTCCTCATTGTTTGACACTTTTTGCAATTGAGTAGAACAACAATGTAAGTGGTACCTTAGGCATTGAATCAATCGAGATTCCTTGGAGTAGCTAGTATATAACGTTGGTACGTAGGCGCTGAAGGTTTGACCTTAAAAATGTTGGAGCCTTTAATGCTCCTTCCTCCTTCCTTCCATGCTACGCTTTGAAAATTTTTTTTGTGCTTCACTCATTCTTTGACTGTGCTTCGCTCCCTCTTTGGACATATTTGAATACACTTCGCTCACACATGTTGAACTTAGAATTCGAATGCCTTTTAAGGAAAATTGATCAAGGACATTGTGACATGTGTCATGTCTGTTACAATTGAGCACTTCCTTCTTTTTGTAATGCTCCAAGTTCTTTGTTCAACACTCTTGAAGCAACCTGAAAATCTATGGGCACTCGTGTGAAGCTGGTGGAGAATATCGAGTGTCATCGCTTCGATGTAACTCCTACATGGGAGTTTCTTAAATTTTGAGAGAGGAATGATGTCCATAATGCCAAGTGGTATTTCTGCATGGAGTCCATTCCTATAACATCTTCGAAGATGGATATTATAACTCCTCAAGTCCTTTCATAGTTATTCCTTTACTTTGATACGTTGCTTGGGTAGCAAGCAAGCTATTTTCTTGTATGTGGATTGTCGATGTGCTATGGAGCTTAGATGATGATTTGGAGCTTCCTTTGGTAGATGGTCTTCTCCAAGTTAGACACCATGAATGTAACACCTTTGCTTCTTCCTTTTATGCCTCCAATCATGTTGAATCCCTTGTATATTTTTGACATATTTTAGAAATATATGTGCACTCGCTTATCTACATAAATTTATCTCTAGAATGATCTGATATGAGCTTTTATTCTGTAGGTACGTATGTCTAGGATGAGCCCTTGAGTGGCTCCTTCTAGCTTTGGAAGAGGAGTGCTAACGTCTGACCTTCATTGGCTGATTTTACCTGTAGTAAATGTGTCCTTTTGTGGAACTTCCAAATCTACTCTTTTGTTGTCAAAACTAGATTAGAGTAGTGCATATAATGTATTATAATGTTGTATAATAAGGCTTTTAATATACCTTCTTTTGCACTCTATTTCTAGATCCAAAATTTTGGTTTTGTGGCAGATTTTTCCTACAATACAAGGTTTTTGAGGTTGTATTTTAAGAGTAGACACACCTTTCCATTTTTGCTTGGACACTTTGATAACAAATCCAAGCTTCAATAATAGTAGATAGAAGCTTTTCAATTGATGCAATTTTCTGCACTTTATTTCCTTGCATTCAACTTTGTAATGCTTTTTGATTTGAGACTCACCAAGTCTCAATCTCTTAAGCTTCTATTTCTGTTTTTGGTTAGTTATGTTCTTCTCCAAACTTTTGAGGATTCTAACCTTTTTGGTGGCTTCTTCCGGCCACTACAAGTTGTAAATGTTTATGCTTCAATAGTGTATTTAGATGATACAAATCAAATTTTGTGTCCTTTAAGAAACACAAAACTAATTTCATTTTGAGAGTGGTATAATAGTACAAGCACTTCACTTTTAATGCACTAATATTACACCTTATCACTCCAATCAACTCTCAAAGTCATGCACTAATAATTTACTGCAACTAATCAAGAATAACCTAAAATGAATCTTTAAGAGTTATTCTACAATTTCACTATAATAAATGTTGTAGGACTTAGTCTTATTTTTATTTTTCCAAAGTAGATGATAGGTAGTTGATAGAAGCTAATATGAAATCTAATCAACTCCTAATAAATGTGCAAATAAATCCTTAAAAGAATTTATTTCCTTTTGCACTTTAGAAGACTATAATCTAATTTTCTTCTTGCAACTTTAATCCAAATTCAAGTGCTCTAATAAATTTGATAAGTAATAAAATTAATGAGTCTTCTTGCACCAAAATTTGCTTACATTTTTTTGTAGCTCTTCTCCCACATTTGTAGAGGATGTAGATCTTGGTGTCTAAAATCACCAAGTTGCTGCTTCAAGTAGATATCTCGAAAAACTCCTTCACCAAATAATGGTCTCGAAATTTCTTTTACGAGCCTATGATTTGGTGGCTTGTTATCCTCTTATTTTCTCCTCCTTATGTTGTAGATTTGGAGAAGTCAATGTCTCTAAAGCGATGACTTCTTGCTGTGAGAGGTAATCTTCAAATATACAATATTTTATGAGCTTCTTTTGTATTCAAGTCTTCTTATCAAATTTTGACTTCAAGCAAGATCTTCTAGGATTTGACACTCCTTACCAAATTCTTCTTCACAAATTTGGCACTCCTTGCCAAATTCTTCTTCACAGTTTTGGTACTCCTTGTCAAATTCTCCTTCACAAATTTGGCACTCCTTACCAAATTCTCCTCTTGGGTGTATTTTTGGATTGTGACAATTGTCCCAAGTACTTCACTATCAAGGACTTCACCTTGGTAGTGGATTTATCCAATGAGTTCTCTAAATAACTCTCTTGATCTTCAGCAAGGCTATCCTAGCCTTTTCTAGATGCTCTGTGAGACCTTCACAAGGTCTTTGATCTGGCAACTTCTAATGGTCTTCCTTGAGACCTTTTCAACCTTCTAATTTTAGAAGTATTGGTGTGTTAGCGTACTTTAATCTTCTTGTTTGTATTACATTATTTAGCTTTGCTGTTGCTCTGTTACAACTGCTGTAACAAGTTCAGCTCAGCCGGTGTCTATTCCCGGCAATTGTAACCTATTTAAACTTGTTGCTGAGAATAATATTTTGTTCGTTGGTTTAACATGGCATCAGAGCCAGAGGCGTGAAGAGGGAGGCTGGAGGCGGACGACGGTATTTGCTGGAAAAATTTGCTGTGCGTTTTTTTTTCCTGAACGCAACTTTTCCAGCAGTGCGAATTGTTTTTAATTTTTTTTTCCTCCGCGACGTCGCGTGAAAGCAGCTGCGGGAGAGCGAAAGAAAAAAAAAAAGAAACAGTCGCTGCGCGACCGAGGGAGGACGCAGCGCTGCGCTGTTGGAAGCAGCAGTGGTTCCCCCCTGTTGGAGGACGTCCGTCGCTGGCAGCCGACATCCTCGTTGGAGGACGCAGGTCGCAGGGGAGCGACTGTACGTCGCACGCGTCCCCGTTGGAGGATGCAGGTCGTAGGGGAGCGATTGTACGTCGCACTGCGACGCGTCCCCATTGGAGAACACAGGTCGCAGGGGAGCGACTGCACGTCGCCTGCGACACGTTCGACGCAGGACGCAGGACTGCCCTACGTGCGCAAAATTTAAAATTTTGTTCCCACGCGGGGTATAAACCCCCCCCCCCCCGCTGGTTCTTAAAAAAAAAAAAAAAAGAAACCAGAGACAGCCCCCCCCGCCCCGGTTGAAGGCATCGAGACGCGCATTTTTTTACGTGCGGGGACAGAGGGCAGAGGCTGCACGGAGGAACACAGAGTACCGGGAGCCGCATAGCAGTAGCCGAGGAGGAGGACCATTCGTGCGTTGAAAAGGGAGGAGGTTGACTGATCCTCTCGGATCAGCCCGCTGGCTCACGTGGTCGTGAGTCGTGCGGTAAGGCTTTGGGAGCCTGCAGGTCGGGGGTTCAAATCCCGCCGACTCCCCCAAGGTATAAATTTTTTTTTTCAAAGTCATTTTTTTAATTATTATTTTTTAATTAAAATTTTTAATTAATTTTTTTTTTAATATAGTTTTTTAACTTTATAAATTAAAATTTTTTAATTTTAATTTATTTTTTCATAAGTTTCAAAACTATATAAATTAAAATTATTTATTTTTAATTTTAAATATATAATAATTATTAAAAATGCTTTGTTAAAGGAATTTTTTTTAGAGGGGGGTATTTTTTCAAAAAGTCAAAGGGGGATTGTGAGTAATTTTTTGAAAAGGCAATTTGGTGAATTGTAAAAGGTGCATTTTCGGCTGTGACCGACACCTTGTGGGTTATTCCTGTGGGCATTTTTTTTGTTGTAGGTTGCATATTTTATTTTTGCACTATAACATTAAAAATTAAAATCAAACACTCCCTAAGTCCCCGGAATAATTAAAACCCATCCATGCAATTTATTGCACTGCAGCGTTCGGTATTTGTGATACCTCTGGCCTGCACTTATAGGTAAAGCTGTCGTGATTGGGCTACTGTATCCGCCGCCTAATATAGTCGCTACAACGACGTCTGAGCTTGTTCTCTATAAATCGTCGGGGAGAGATAAGTTAGCCATTTTTGCATTTTTTTACTCCATCCACTACCCTTTATCGCACTTGTGTTTAGGCGTAAATCCTGACGAAGTATTCTTCATAGTGTTTAGGGGAAGTTACGCCCCACGCATGAGAAGCTATGCTCAAAAGGAAGGCATTGACTATGAGGAAACTTTTGCACCTACTGCTCGGATGACCACAATTCGGGTTATGTGTGCTATGGCAGCACAATATGGGTGGAAAATTCACCAGATGGATGTCAAAAATGCCTTTCTAAATGGTGATCTCCAAGAAGAAGTGTACATGACTCAGCCTGAAGGATTTGAAGTGGAAGGCCAAGAGCAGAAGGTTTGCAAATTGGTCAAATCCTTGTATGGTCTGAAACAAGCTCCTCGAGCTTGATATATAAAAATGGACAATCACCTTATGCAGCATGGATTTAAGAGATGTCCGTCAGATGCAAACCTCTATTTCAAGAAACAGGGTTCTGAGATAGTGTTGCTTGTACTCTATGTGGATGATCTACTCATTACAGGGAGTTCAGAAACTATGATCTCTACTGTCAAAAGAAACTTGTGCAAATCTTTTGAGATGACAGATCTCGGACTTCTCCATTACTTGTCTTGGTCTGGAATTCAGCCAGAAGGAGCACTCCATCAAAGTGTCTCAAAAAAAATATGCCAAGACATTGCTGGAAAAATATCGCATGACTAATTGCAAGCCAATGGCAACTCCAGTGGAGAATGGACTTCAGTTATCGCGATATGATGATTCACCTCAGGTAGATGGTACTCTCTATCGACAGTTGATTGGGAGTCTCATATATCTGACCAATACTAGGCCAGATCTCGTATTTGCTTGCAACTATCTTTCGAGGTTCATGCGGGAGCCTAAGACCACTCATTGGAAAGCGACAAAACGTGTTCTTCACTATGTCCGTGGTACTATGGAATATGGCCTAGAATACAAGAGGAACAACAAATTCTTCTTGCAAGGATACACGGACTCCGACTATGCCGGATCATTTGATGATCGCAAGTCAACTTTTGGATACATTTTTCATCTGGGATCCGGTCCTGTCTCTTGGCACAACAAGAAGCAACAGGTGGTTGCTATTTCATCAACAGAGGCAGAGTATCGCGTCGCACGTGAAGTTGTGTGCGAAGTGATATGGTTACGTCGCATTCTGACAAGTATGGGCCATCCATCAAAATCTCCAATACACTTGTTTTGCGACAATCAGGGTGTTCTGAACCTCGTCAAGAATCCAAGTCCATCATGAAAGAACAAAGCACATTGACACACAATGTCATTTCATTCGAGATGAAGTTCCAAAGCACCGAATTCAGCTTCAAAGACATTCCCATCGATGCTCAAGTTGCAGACATTTTCACTAAGGCACTTGGACGTGTCAAATTTGAATTGTTTCGTAGCTCACTTTGTATTGCAAAATGATGTAAGGGGATGTTAGTATAGCTATTAGTTATTACATTACCCAAATAATGTAATAAAGGGGGATGTTAGCGTACTTTAATCTTCTTGTTTGTATTACATTATTTAGCTTTGTTGTTGCTCTGTTACAACTGCTGTAACAAGTTCAGCTCAGTCGATGTCTATTCCCGACAATTGTAACCTATTTAAACTTGCTGCTGAGAATAATATTTTGTTCGCTGGTTTAACATGGTGGTGATATATTCTCTTGGATATTTTAATTCTACTGCTCTTGGATTCAAGCAAGACTCTCCTAGTCCTTTTTCTTCCAATATTGGAAGTTCTTCAATGAGATATTCTCCTAATCTCTTTGCTTTTGCTTTAGGGCTGAGTTAAGAAGATACTCTTCCTAATATTCTTGTAGGAAGTTTCCCAACTCACTGAATCTTTTGTTCCTGAAAAAAAGATGTTAGTACTAAAATATTTAGTCTGCTTCTAAAATCATATATTCTTCTCAAATTATTCTTCAGGATCAAGGCTTCTATGGCCTATTTCAATATCAAGGCTACTATGGCCTTTTTCAGTACCAAGGCTTTTGTGGCCTTTTCAGTATCAAGGCTGCTATAGCCTTTTTAGTATCAAGGCTACTATGGCCTTTTCAGTATCAAGGCTACTATGGCATTTTCAGTATCAAGGCTTCTATGGCATTTTCAGTATCAAGGCTTCTATGGCATTTTCAGTATCAAGGCTACCATGGCCTTTTAAGTATAAAGACTTCATGGCATTTTCAATATCAAGGCTTCTATGGTATTTTTAGTATCAAGACTTCTGTGGCTTCTTCTTCAAGGATTCTATGGCATTTTATTCAACTGTGGAATTCCACAATCCAACAATGGAGATCTTCAGTCTCCTATCTTCACCATGATCCTTCACTTGAAGTCTTCTTCCACAATATTCTCCTCTTGCACAATGAACTAACCTCTACACTATGAGGGCACATCAAACTTTGGGCAATGAAGTTGGTGTCTCCTAGCTTTTTATCGTAGGAGGAGTCCCAATCATTTGAGAATTAATTTTCTACAACAAAAGAAATTTTAGGCACTAGTTAGTAAATTCTAGATAACATGGATGATCTTCACTAGATGATTCGTCAATCTAGTGGATTGAATGATGAGTCATAGTCTTCACAAGTTTTCTTAACAACTTTGTGGAAAATACTAGACAAAATGATCTCAGTATGTTTTGAAATTGAGATTCATTTTAGTCCTATATTTGTGATTCTCCCTAAATATATCACTTGGATTCTTTTGAGATATTTTGATAGTGGTTGGCCCAATGGTGCGTCAGTTTGACAAAAATCTTAGGCTAAATGATAATGTTTTCTTCCCTATTGACCTACACAGACTAGATCTACCGTGGCTCTGATACCATTGTTAGCTTTTGATGAATGATCCTAGGGAGATAACAATCACAAGATTCAAAATAATATGAAATAAAGTAAATCTGCTAGATGACTGAAGTATGTTGTAAATATAAATCATATAAAATATTACAATGTAGCTATGGAGGAAATGAGCACTCCATTAATAAAGTTATTGATCTACATTTTATCCATCACCAATGAATGGTGAGGCACATAGAACTAAACTATCCACTAAGATACACTATCTGACTATATCCCCTGACTCTATGTCTATCTATCTAAGAGGCCATCCTTATATAGGTAAAATAGGATACTTGGCCAACACTCTATCTAGTTGTACAAGGGATAACTTATACATGTACAACTTGCACATTGACGCTTATGCATTTATTACATTGCACGATGTAACTAGATAACTTGCACAGAAAGTAACCTAAGTATGTATCTTGGAGGATATATTTACATAACCCAAATGATGGAATAGACTCTATTTCCAACAAGATATAAACACTAAAATTTATTATAACAATTGGATAGTTGAAGAACGTTTGGCTAACCTAAATCAATGATACATGGATGACAACCTGGAGGGGAACCATAACTATGTTAACGGATGGATAGGAAAGACCAAGAGAAAATGATGATTGCTAACACAATAGATAGTTGATGGGACCATGACCATAGTGTAAAAACCTAAGTCATTCCACTTGGTTTCAAATATTCAGTGAAAATTTTTGTTCCAAATCCTTACCAACCCTTTTAATTTATTCATGCTTAATATTCACGAATGTGCGACGAAACATCCATGAGAATGATATTGGCCAGTTCTCAGTTATAATTGCCTTAACATACTTCCTCTCCTTCCCGAGATTCCAAGTATTGGTAGGGTTTTTCCTACATCCAAGGCCCATATCACCTGGAGTTTGAATGCTTAACTTACCCATATCTTATAGCAATATATTTAGCGTGTGCATGCTAGAGATGATGACTGTTCACATCCTTGAACTACATCATGAGTTTACCATTGCCCTAGTAACACTCCAGAAGTCTTATTTCTGCATAAGCCCATATCATTATGCAGATTACCATAAGATCTCCTGTCGTATTCTAGATGGGTCAGTCTAAGAATTATGCCCATATCATAATTCCTTCCTTTTCTACTCCTCACTCACCTTTGGAGTTTGACCGCCCAAGACAGGTTGAGAGCTATGCCCCTCATCAACCTTTGGGTTGGATTAATGAATGTCTTCCCACATTCTATTTGATTAAGTTGTCTTCCCACAACTTTAACCTTATTGGTTTGATTAGGTTGTCTACCCACAACCTTTTATATATATATATATATATATATATATATATATATATATATATATATATATTTATTTATTTTCTTGGGTTAGTGGTTTGTATTCTACAACTATGGGTTTAAATTAAGTTACACTTAAGTTACATAAATGCCTACTTTATGGTTTCGTTTATATCATAGCTTCCAAAGTAGATATTTTCTAAGTATACTCAGTATAAAATCCAATTAATTTATTTTTCAACACAGGAAAAGCTCATTATAATATCAATACTTTACTCTGTCTAATAAAAGCCATCCAACCTGGCTACAATAGCAATAACAATTTTAACTTTTAAATAATCCAACAGACCATAAATCTTGTATGATATGCTTATTTTTTTTTAATTTAATTTTCCCCTATCTAATAATGTTCCAACTACGACACAACTTGATAGTCATTCTTTATATTTTCCTTTCTCGGTTATACATGCGTTTCCATTTCGAATCCATTCGTTCCACAAAAGACTCTGTAAAGGAAATTTTAACACTTAATAGCACGTTAAAGTAAAACTACTCTTTATTAAGGCTTCTATTCGCATTAAGGGTTTCCTCTTATTTCCACAATGCTATTAACTTAGTTTTAATATCTTCTAAGTTATCTATTTCAAGGCTTTTTAAGATTTCCCAACCTACACAACAGAAAGATAGACTAATCACATTGGTCTTTGGAAAATTCGATTACTTCCATTATTATAGGTTCCCCTATAACATTTTTCCATAGACCCTATTTTGGTATGGCGGCAAACTTCCTATACCAAGTTTTTAAGAGAATTTTGTTCAGTACTTAACATGACAAGTTTAACTCTCATCTCACGCTTCCACCTATCGTAGGCCAACTTTAGATTTTTTTTTCCTCCTTCTCCCATGAGTTCACCTGGCCAAGCTTTTAATTAAGTTATATTTTAATTAAGAGTGCTGTCTACAGCGACCATTCGCTACTCTAAAATAAAAAACACATCTTTCCAACCAAATTTATTTTCCATCAAAACAGATTATTCCTTTTAGTGGAAATTAAAACACCTCAGGCATAAGTCTTTCACACAAATCATAAGAACAGTTTATGTCTTCTCAAAAAAAAAAAAAAAAACATTTACTATGCGATGGCTGCGCTATCCCTACCTACGAAATAATATAAAATACATTCACATACTATTCAATGGGCGTACAAACTTCTCCCGAATTTATTATTATTATTTTTAAATAAAAATACTCTGAGATGCAATTCGAGCAACCTTCTCAACCTACTGGTCCAATTTTTATCTTAATTTATTTGCCTTATGTTTTCTTAAGAACATAAACAAAACATGCATATCCTTGGTACAGGTGCATCACCCAGGTCTTTTACTATTGGAAAATCAATATAACAAGAGAGCACATTTGTATTCTTAATCCAGTATTATACTAACAACATGCAATAAAATAAAAATAAAAAAATAAATAAATATATATATATATATATTAAAAATAACAGGTTGAATAGATAACAAGAGAACTATACATAATCTGAAAGAAGTTATAAGACACATTATATATTTTTTTAAGAACAGAAAATAATAGAAACCATCTGCTTTCCCCAACTTTATACAAACTGTACTATCTAATAACAAATATGTACATAAAGAGCAATATGGCAGAAATTTTATATATTATCAAAAACCGTTCCTCCAAATTTCTGAGCAAAAGAACACGAATTCCATTTCCCCACAGAGATCCCTTACAACACGGTTCGTTGATATCTGGTGGTATTCAAAGGTCAGAACGACCTACTACAATGCAATGCAGCTACCCTACTTGCAAACAAGACGAGCTTTCTAAACATTACTAACTAATGCCTTGGCCAACCATTACCTTAATTTTTTTTTAAATACGTTATCTACTGCAACTCAGGTATTCATCTCCCTTTAGGAAAAACAAAATAGTATTCACACAACACTTCTAGATTAAAAAAAAAAAAAAAAAAAAAAAAAAAAAAAAACATTTCATACATAGCGTCTAATCGCGGAATATAACAAAGAACTAGCCATAGAACCAACCTCTTAATTCCTCGACTGATGAAGTTTCTTCAATTCTCTGCCTCTTTAACCCGACGACGCTTCCTTGCATGAAATCTCTTTTCTACCGAATGCCCTTTCTCTTTCTTCGTCCCCTTTTTATAGATGGGCCAATTATTTTCATGTAAAAATCTGTTATATTTTGTGTAAGGTCCTTCACCCTTCCACTTGTCACGCGGAGTTTGGTATGTAAACATTTGGTAGGTAAACATTTTATATAGATTGATAGATAGGTATTAACGGGGAAATTTTTTTTATTGATTTTATGATTAAACAAAGACATCGTACAAGGTCTTAGTTATGTATGTAGAATCATCATTATAAATTTTATTTTCATTGTTATATTTTAATTATTATTATTATTTTTTTTAAATTTTGAAAAAAAACTTGTATTAAGACATAGATCAATTACAATGTGGGAAGAGCCTCTTCCCAGCCGAGGTCCGAGAGGACACAGTCATACAATAGTAAAGGAAGAACTGCATCGGAACCAATTTTCGTGAACCAAAAACTAGCTGCCATGGGCCCCCCATCGTACTTTGTTTTTTCGAAGGTCATTAGCTCAAGGACCTTTCAAGACCCTGTCTAATCACCTCATCCTCAATATCCATGTCACTGTGCAATTGAACTCCAACCTCCTTTTCCGCACCCATCTTAGCCAGAAAGTCAACCGCTTTGTTCAAATCTCTACTCGCATAAACTGAGATCACGTCCTCCAATTCCTTCCATAATTCTTTAATTTGGGTAACAAGAGCCCTCAACCTCCAAGCTTTCAGATCAAAGTTCCTCATGCAGTCTAGAGCTCCAACCATTATTTGCGAGTCCGATTCAAGAATAATCCTACGGTGGCCATGTTTCATTGCCCAAACGAAGCGAGACTTGATGGCAATGGCTTCGGCTTCATTGTTAGTGGTTCTTCCCAGGCCTTGCAATTCCCAATAGAGCACAGTCTCAGCATGGTTCCGACACACCACTCCAATTTCGGCTCTACCCGGCTTGCCTTTTGCAGCTCCATTAGTATTGATTTTAATCCAACCTTCAGGGGGAGGTTTCCAACAATTTTTGTCTTGTCCCTCTTGCAGTTCAACGCGTTCTTCCATAGCTCCAATGTCAATTTGAGCTTCCTCCTCAACATGAATAGCCACAGTTTCAGTAACCTTGCTCCAAATGGTCTGCCAAACCCCGTCTAGAGCAGTAAAAGTTTCTCTAAAAATTTTGGCATTTCTTTCCAGCCATACTTGCCAACAGATAAATTTTAAACCGAGCTCCCAGCCAATACAAAGAGCTTTAGATTTGAATCTACCTTTATGCAATTTTGCCCAGATATTCATCCGGTTCAGGTCACCACTTACTTGAATTTTAAAGTATGTAAACCAACGCAGCCAAATCTGTCGGGTGAAAGGGCAACCAAAAAGCAAATGGTCAGCTGTTTCCTTGCTCGTATAACATAGTATACATTGAGAAGGGCCGATGATACCTTTTGATCTGAGATTATCAAAAGTGAGGATTCCATTGTGCATGCACTACCAGGAAAAAAAGTTAACTTTTGGCCAGCCTTTAGAGTGCCAGATTTTCCTCCAGTCCTCAACCTAAAAAGTATGAGGGGGGGGCTCTGGGAGAATGTTGTCATATCCGTCCTTTACTGTATAGACGCCAAGACTCCAAAAGCCCCAAGCTAATTCATCCTCCATGTCTCCCCTTGTAAGAAATATTTCTGTCAAAATTTTAGTCATGATGGGAGTCAAATCCGGAGGGATTGAAATGGGCCACTCATCCAACTTCTTGAACTGCTTAAAATTACACTCCCCCAGCTGAGTAGTTGTGAAATAACTTTCAATACAGATCCATCCCTTGGCTTCAATGGCTGCTTTTATTGGCTGTAATTTTGGAAATTCAGCAATGATGGGTGGGAACTGATCCCAAGAATCTGTTCAAAAATGAGCCTTCTCCCCTCTTCGTACTTTCCAAAATAAGTGGTCTTTAACAACCTGAGACCCTAACTTGAGAGCCTGCCAAACTAGGGACCCAGTACCATCCAAGGGGATGCGAGCTACATCGTTTGGGTTGGCCTGTCCCGTGTATTTGCTAGTTAGGATTCTACTCGAAAAGGGAGGTGGGTTGGGAGATCCATCTCCAATACGACTTTCCGACCAAAGATTTATTATTCAGACTTAGATTTTCTCAAACCCAGGACCTCCTTTAACCTTGGGCTGGGTAACTTTGTCCCAGCCCACTAAGGCCCACTTTCTCTCTCCCTTTGCTCCTTCCCATACAAAATTTCTAGCCATCCTGTCCAACTCTTTCCATATTGTAATCGGGGCAACCAGGATAAAGAATTTGTAAATTGGCATGGCTTGAATGACTGATTGTAAGAACGTTAATCTGCCACCATAACTTAACCACTTGTGAGACCAATGATTAATTCTGTCCTTGATACACTCCAATAGATTCCTCCATGTGTCTAATTTTAGCTTCTTAAAGTGCAAGGGGACCCCCAAGTAAACCACTAGGAGAGAAGTCCTTATGAATCCCAGGATTTTTAAAATTCTGTTCTGAAGCCTTTGCTCCAGATTAAAAAAAACCACTTTGGATTTCTTGTCATTAATGACCTGTTGAGTAGCCCCGAGATAGACATTAAGAGTATCCCTAATCATTCTTGCTTCCCTGAAGTTGGCCACTCCCACCAAACCAGTGTCATCCACAAACTGCAGGTGCGTTAAAACTTCGTCACCCATCCTGATACCCAATAATCTACCTTGTTGTATTCTTCTCAAGAAAATTCTGCCAAGACCTTCAGCCAAAATGAGAAAAAGATAAGGAGAACATGGGTCCCTCTGGCGCAGTCCCCGAGTAGCTCCAAATGGTTGCGAAGGAAGGCCCTTGATTAGCACAGAGTAAGTCGGGGTAGAGACATAGCTCATGACCCACTCTATCCAGTCTTGAGAGAAACCAAAGGCTGCCATCATTTTAGCCAGGAAACTCCATTCAACCCTGTCATAAGCCTTTGACATGTCCAATTTTATGAACATCCCTTTATTACCAGAAGTGTGCATTGAATGGATTGCTTCCTGGGCCACAACCACCCCATCCAAAATCTGTCGTCCCTCAACAAAACCCCCTTGCTCAGAGGAGACAATGTTGTGAAGAAGAGGTTTTAGGCACTCAACCATTACCTTTGTGATTATTTTGTACAACACATTACATAAGGCAATAGGCCTATAATCTAAAATATGAACCCCCTCCTCCCCTTTTGGAATTAAGGTAATGAAAGTGTGGTTTATAGCTTTAAGCATTCTCTTATTTTCTCTCGACTCTTCTACAACAACCATTACATCTTCTCTAAGTAGTCCCAAAAAGCCTAAAAAAACTCAATTGGGAAGCCGTCTGGACTCGGAGTTTTACCAGTGCTCATTCCAAAGACCACAGTTTTAAATTTATCTCTATCAATGGGTTTGAGGAGGGCCTGATTTTCATCCTCAAAAATAACAGAAGGTATGACAGAAATAACTTCATTTTGGGCCTCTACATCTTGTACCACACTTTCCTTAAAAAGCTTAGAAAAATAATCCATAGCATGGGAATGCATACCTAGAAGTGTATCAAAGGAATGACCGTTATCATCTTGAAGGGCCTCCATCTTGTTCATTTGTCTTCGAGCACAAGAAGTCCGATGAAGGAATTTTGTATTTCTGTCCCCTTCTAATAACCAGGTGGTTCTTGCTCTCTACTTCCAATAGGTCTCCTCCTGGTTGTCAATGTCCTCAACCACTATACGCAGGGCATCATCCTCAGCTTTGAGCTGGTCTGTAATTACTCCTTCTCTGAACTGTTTTTGGACCTCATCCCATTTGGCCACCAATGGAGCTCTTTGGGCCTAGAAGTCTGTTTTATTAGCATGCCTCCAATACTTCAACTGAGTTTTGACATATTGTAGTTGTTTGTGGATTCTGAACATAGCTCTCCCATAAGCTGGGCGACCTTCTTCCCACCATTGTGGAATTTTCTCCCGAAGTTCTTCTTTCTGAAGCCAAAAATTCTCAAATATGAAATGTTTTTGATGTTGCCCTATCCTAGTTTCACCTTCCAACAGAATGGGACAGTGATCTGAAACTGGGCCTTCTAAAATCTAAAAATTTATATTCCATTTTACAAATGCCTCCTCTGAAACCAGAAAATGATCTAGCTTAACCTTATTGCTATGTGGCTCCCGCCTTTTATTAGTCCAATTGTAGTTAATGCCAAGACATTTAATGTCCACTAAGTGCAAAGCCTGGACTTGGGCAATCATGAAACAGTCCCCTGGGTCCAAAAATGGTGTTCCCCCTTCCTGATCTCTAGAAGATAATTTAGTGTTAAAGTCCCCCACTATAATCCAGTCTAGATCTTCCCTTGAGGTTCGCATGTTATGCACAACCTTCCACTGCCGCCTCTGACCATCTAGGTTTTGAGACCCATAAAAGTTTGTGATTAGAACGTGTTTTGCAGTGACATTATTCCTAAAAAGAGAAGTGAGAACACCCCTCCAGACAAGATGTTCTATTGCGGACCATTCAAGAGAGTTCCACAGAGTAACAATCCCCCCTAAGGCACCTTGGGCAGCCACATCCATATGACCAACACCCCTCCAAATTTTGTTGATTGTTTTGGACATAAGATCTAATGACATCTTAGTCTCCTGTAAAAACAAAAAATTAGTATTACGATTCTCTTAAAGTCTTCGAACAATAGATTGATGGGTTCTCATTGTTTAAACCCCTCACATTCCATGATTGTATAATCATTGGTTATCCTGGGATCAATAAGAGTCTATTGGCCTCACCGATCCTCCCGTGATCAGTTTGTCTCCTTGGACTGCTAGCAACTCCTTATTGGATCTTCTACCTACTCCCTGAGAATTGCTATTTTTTTATATTTTTTCTACCTGGGTTATCCCCAAAGTTGGCCTTTCCCTGTTCTTCTCTCGCTATTCCCATGCTGACATCCCGAGATACTGTCTGCTCCTGGTTATGCACTACTAAAGCCCCTGAACACACTGGATGTGATACCTCACAGAGTTCAACTACCTGCTATTTTACAGGAGGAGATGAGAGGGGGAGATGCATAAGAATATTAGAATTTTCCTTATTACCCTCCATGCCCTCCATAAATTGTTCCTCTTCGTCAACCAGTGACTTAAATATCTCATACCTACTGCGGTAGTCTGAGATGGGATTGCTCCTTTCCCTCTTTTTTCTTTGTCCGTCTTTTTCTTCTGGGTTGTTCAAAACCCTCTCTCTGAGCTTCCTGGCCTTGAACGGTGCTATTAGAATATTTATTAAGTGTTGCCTTATCCTCTTTAGGTAGGTTTGGCATTCCTAAAGGGGCCTCCATTTTAGCATTCATATTATTAGGGCAAAAATGGGCCAAATGTCCATGTTTGTGACAAACCCTACATCTAAAGGGTAGGGCCTCATAGTCCAGCTTGTTGAATCCAGGAGAGTCCTACCAATTCAATTTCCATCTCTGTCAGCAAAGTCTGGCTGAGATCCATATCCACACATATTCTTGCATACACCGCCATGCTCCCTTCAATTGTGTCTCTGGCAACACCCAGATGTCTTCCAATAGAATTGCCAATCCTTGCCAACACCTGCTCACTCCAAAATTCCATTGGAAGAGCATATAGTCGGATCCATACTAGGACAACAGTAGGTTCAACTCGGGGATCGAATCCCACTCTCCATGGTTGAACAAATAGCCTTGCTGGGCCATGATTTTTCTTCTATGACTTGAAAGCCCTATTTCTATCGGCCAAAGACGAAAAGCTAACAATAAAATATCCATTGCTAATAAACCACAATGAATACTCACCGTGAGGCTCCCAGTTTTGGCAGATCCAAGAGTGCAAAAAATTCAGAGAAGGACGTATACCCATGAACTTGCAGATTAAATCGTGATTAGCTCTATAAATGATTGATTCTTCAACCATACTTGGCTCGATGACAATTTTTGGCCTGGTTTCGACTTGCGACAAACATCCATTCACACGATGTGCTGTCGACCTATTCCCAGCAGCCATGAAGAGCATTTTATATGCCATTTTTTGAGCTTCGTCGTTCTTTGGAGGAGATTTTTCTTTAAACAAATCTACGTATGAGCTGCTACTCCCTGGAAAAGGAGCCGGAGAAGTCCCCATTGGACCCTCCTGGGGCACCAATCTAGCCTTCAGATCCACCGTACCCTGAAAGCACTTCTGCAATCCAGCTGATGCCCTAGATTTTTCAAAGTTCCAGAAACCCTAGTTCAGAGGAAAAAAATGCCAGAGCTCCTCCAACTAGATTTTTAACGTGGAAGAAATTTTAATCATAAATTTATTATTATTATTATTATTTATACTTTTATTCTTTCATTTTATTTTGTATTAAATTTTCCTTTATTATTTAATTACATAATTTAACTAAAAACTCCATAAAGTAAAACATTCACAAGAATTCTTAATAATGCAACTATATGAAATGCAACTAAATGCGCCGTTGACGGATGCATTTCTAGTAGGAATTCTATGATTTCTTTCTCTTAAGCAAATACCTCGCCGTTCAACATTTCCTTTGTCTTACCTTCCACCAGCTACAATTATCGAGTTATCCGATTTGTTTCTGCTCAAGTGGCCACTTGTTCTTGCATTCACAAAAAACTTTAAGCAATACCTTGTATTTAAAGAGAAAATAAGCAAAATAATAGTCATAATAGCTGGGTTGTTACACATATGGTCATGTTTGTAAAGTGACACTATGAACACCACATGGTAGGGTTAATGGTGGTTGAAGACCATGCAAATCGATATTATAAGTGATCGTTGAGAACATGTTGGCACACGATAGAATATAAGATGATATTTATAAATTTTCTAATTATAAGGGTATGCTTAAATATTTTTGTATTAAATTAATTATTTGATTAATTTAATACTTTACAAGTATTCTATCAATTAATTATTTAATTAGTTGATGTTATATTCCTTCTTGAAGATGAGGGATACCACTTTTGTTTGTATAAGCTCATCAAAGGCTAATTAATTGTAATTGCTTCGAAAAGGATAATCTTTTGTAATTTGTTTGTCACCTTAGGCACAAATTGTTTAATTGCACTTGGCTTTTACTCATTTAGAAATGGCCACAAGTTTGGCCAAAACTATGGCTATGTTAGCCAATGTAGTTAGTGTGTTGGCTAGTAAGGTCAATGGCATAAGTGTCCAAAGTGTCCAAGTGATGTAAAAATTTATAATAATGACCTTCACTTTAAGGAAAAGTGTAAGGTCAAATTGTATGATGGATCTGGAGATCCAAATGTCTTGAGTAGCTAGATACTTGATATGGAGATATGTTATCCTATACTTCAACTCCTAATGAGGAGAAAGTTTCTTTTGCAAAACTCAAGCTTTCTAGTTTAGCAAAAAATTTTGTGATGGAACATCGAGATATCCAAAACCCACTTCAAACTTGAGAAGACCTTATTAAGGTCTTGAAAAAAAATTGTATCCTTCCAATTATGAGTAGGATATCACCATTAAATGGTTTCGATTGTGGCAAAGTAATAGAATGGCTATGTATGACTACATTTTCTAATTCAACAAGTGCAAATTCTACTTGGTGTGGTAGATGTGGCTACCATGATCATATTAAAGTTTAGGAGTGGTTTATAGGAGCATCTATATAGTGTATTGAAGTACCCTCCTCTTTCCAAGCTATATATAGCCTACAATCATGTACAACGTATAGAAGAGAAACATGTTGCTCAACTAAGAGGTCTTCTATCTTCATTTTCTATAGGAACTTCCAAATCTTAGCAGCAGTCATTTACAAAAAAGAATCATTTTATTCTCCTTCCTCTTCATATTCTTCTCAAAAAATTGCTCCTTCATTTAATAACAAAAACATTTGTACTTATTGTAATAAGAGAGGTCATGAAGAATCTGAATGTTTTAGGAAGAAATGAATATGATTGTAAAATATCAGAATGAGGAACATAAGATGTTCCCATTAAGGTTTAGAAGAAGATAAAGTATATGATGAGCTTAAGGGTGAAATCAATAATATTATCTTGATGTCTCATTATTTTTTCGAAGGTGACCAAGATAATTTATTCATCATACAAGCTCACCTTACTCATGATTTCTCAGTTGATTGTATCATTGACAATGGCTTGCATGAGAAATACATTATTGACAAGTTGTAGATACCCAAATAATCACATCATCATCCATATTAACTTGGTTGGGATGATGATGGTTCCACATCACACATCACACATACTTTCATAGTGTTCTTTTCCCTTTGTCCAAAATTTATAGATCAATTCACCTATGATGTGACTATAATGGATTGTTATGGGTTACTCTGTAGTAAATACTATCAATACGATAGGAAGACTCAGTATGATGTTTATCATAATACCTACACTTTACATCATAAGCACAAGATATTTCTAATCCATTGCATAAAAACACCACACTTTTGCTCCTTACTGATCAACCATAAAATATTGCTCTAATATTTAGCAAGCCACACCATTAGGACATAATAGCAAATGTTACACCTCCTCCTCGCAAGTAGTATCACTCCTTCACCCCATACACCTCCTCTTGTTCCTCCTATTTCAACTTCTCTACTTCATCATGGCATTAATTTATTTTCTTTACAACCAAGTCCATTCTGGAATAGCACACAAAGGCATATTCCTCTTTCTAGCACTTGCAACCTCATTCATCCTCAAAGGTTCCACTTTTATAGAATACTCAACAACAAAAATAGTAGGCCATGGATCCTTGTTGATTTCCTCCTCATTACTAGATTGGAAACTAATATTTGACCAAATGTTATCTTGTAGATATGGCACCTCTTGGAATCCTTGAAATCATCAGTCCTCTTGTCAACCTGGTACCTAATTTATAGCTTTTGCAAGATATTGTTGATTTTTTGACATGACAACTCACTAGATCACCAAGGTTCTTTCACTTCAAGTTGTTTTTTCTTCTCTTTAGAAAGCATTAAATTTTAATGCTTTTATTATTGGGAGGCATGATGAGGAACATCGCATAAGCACCACATGATGTAATAGCTAGGTTTATTTTTCTTAGGCTTAGGATTTCATCTATGTAAAATGTGAGACTTTGAATAAAAGCTCATGTTATATTCAGATTGATTCTTCTAGGCTCTTATATAGTTAGCTAGTTGATATGCTCTACTTACATAGTTAGTTAGCTATTTATTATAGCTTTGTTATTCTCCATATTTGTTATCTTCCTAAATATGCCTTTGTTGTGATATGGAAGATGTACTATTATTGTAAACCATTTTTATTCATTTGTATTTAAGCACTACTTCACAATGTAAATTTTAGCTTTGGCTCTTTCACATCATTTTTCAAGGTCTATAATCATTATTTATATATAACATCTTATATCCATTTGGGTACAAAATACATTAAAGGGGGAACTTATCATGCACTAAAATTTTTGAAAGCAATTGTCAGTGCTAATATATATGCCAATATGCCTACCTTTATGTCCTTTCATGTATATGTTTGTAATATATTTTTCCATGCATCCATCTATGCATTCTACTATGAGGTTGTAATATCAAAATCTATTCCCATACAACATAAGTAGTTACAACATTATAAGACTACTTGTTTTTTTCTTTTTTGGAGGGGAGAGGGTTAGAGCATGTAAATAATATATTACATTTCAAAATAAGTTACAACCATAACTCATCAATCTTCAAGACAACTCCACATGTCCACTAATGAGGAATCCATAGAGAATCAAAGCAACTACAACTTTCAGCTAAGCATACATAAAGCAAATTCAATCAATTTCATTGAGTAAGAAACCATACACTTTGAGCATTTAATTCATCCCTAATACCTATTTCTACATAGGCTTCTATTGGTCTTCTTCATGTATCTATAATGCTAAGAGACCTAATAGAAACACCTATTGTCCTTTAATATCCAAGGGACACATGCAATCGTGTAAAGAAATAGAGTTTATGTCAATAAGTACTATCACTACTACATGCAAGGATCAAAGGACTTTTTTCCATGTAACTAAAAACATCTATAGGTATTTGTAATTAGATAATATCATACATCATATACTCATATGACATATTGATATCATATATGGTAGGTCTTACTCAAGGTACCTATTTATTTGTAAGTCATGTAAAGGGTTTGAACATCAAGGGCATGTGATGATTATAGCTAGAACTTGATAACTTCACCTCTATATGCACACTTGATTTTGTATTAACAAAACTAATATGGTACAAAATTTTTTTAGTGTGGGACAACATCTAATTATTTAGATCAAGACATAAATATGTGATTCCCCTCAAAACATCATACTTTCATTCCTATATATTGATATGGCTAATGCGTAGATGCTTTGATACATTGCATTATGGAATTATGGATATTTGAATATATTTTATTCCTATTTTTGGCATAACAAACCTTTAACTATACTTGGAACTACCCTTGACTTATAGTAGATGCATAGTCCTTGTGATGCGTGGTTTTAACCCACTAATTGTCATATGGAATATAATGTAATAATTCCTAACATTCCCCCTCTTATTACATCATAGTCTTAGCTCTTGCTCTGGCTCTAGCTCTTGCAATAGGTGTTTGACTTTGGCTCTTAAATTATAAATTGAAAATATGTTCTAGGGTGATGTTGAAATCTCTATATTTGAAAGAGAGAAATCCCCCCCCCCCCTCAATGAAGAATCTATACTATAATAATTAGGATTTTCAAATTCCATGAATCATGCACTTCAAAAACATACTTATTACAAATACGTATGAAATATCTAAAATTATAGATTCAATGCAAGATGCAATTCCTCCAATATCTTCATGTGGAGGATTTTTGTCATGAGCCACAATGCATCTTGTGTAGATTATCGTATTGATTGTTTATAAATTTCTAGCTTGAATGTGATGGGAAGAAATTTGTGTAAGGTTTCTTCTACTTCTTTTGCTTCCCCTTCTTCTAGTTTCTATTTCTCCTTCCACAATTTTCTTCAGTAAGCTCTGGAATCTTTGCGCATTCCCCTTTTATATGAGTTCTTTGATATTTTAAATAAGATGTATGTTTTAAATACAATTTTTAGTAATTCTATGTACTTGTTTCAATACCTTAAATGAACTCATATATGCCACCATTTTTCCTTGAGCACAAATTTATCAACCTATCAAGTTTTTAATATCCTTTAATGTTGAACTATTGGGACCTAATAGTTACTCACATTGTCTAAAAATTTTCCTTTATTTTGGATTATGTTACCAATTTTGATGATATCACATTGCATCTCATCATCTAGTATATTGATTGCTTGTGATGCTAGTATGCTCCTTGATAAAAGCTTGATGAGATCTCGAGCTTTGATAATGAATGAATGGATCCTTAGTTTTGTAATTTGAAGAAACAAATATTATTCTATCAACAAGATTGAGTTTGTAAGCTATGTCATGTTTCTTCAGATAATGTATCATGATAAGACACATTTTGTAAATAATTTTCTCTATATTGGGGAAAATAATGGGAAAAGAGCTATCTTTGAACATTCTTCCTTTATTCTAGGAAGTATTGAACTTCTTGAATTTCTAATGATCATGAATATCCCATATCTTGGGCTTGTCATGTTTTTTTACATATCATTGGTCTTCCTTCCTATTTAATAGATTTGATGTATTTAAAGTTGAGCTTGATCTCTTGTTGGTTCTTTAGTGGCTTGGAATGATCAACTGCGTTTTTGAAGTCATAAAATGTATTAATTCCTATGTAACTAAAACAATTTGCATGAATCCAATTCTATTAACCTATTGTATGTTTGGATGCTTCCATGTCATACCAAATATTATTGTTCTATCTTAGCTAAACCTACGGATAAAATAAATGTTCTTCTTCATCATGTTCATTACCACAAATTTAACACATATTTTTGTATAAATATTCTCATTGGATACCTTTTCTCCTAATTATTATAGTTCTACAATTCTCCTTATGAAAGATACTAGTCTTTCTCCATCCTTCATTTTTAAGCAATGAAGTTAACTTTGTAGAAATAGAATTTGGTTTTGGTTCCTTGCTTTGAAATTTGTCTAAATTTTCTCCTATGTATTTTTAGCTATAGTAGAATTATGATGGTTGTACTTTATCAGCTACTCCAAACATGATGATCAATCGTACTTTTCTATCTACCTTATTGATTTTTTTTTGCTCATCTTCTACATTAGGATGGATAATGGACCCCTCTACAACTTCCCATACTTCTTCAAACTCAAGTTGTGTTCTAAGTTTGGTCTTCCAAGCAACATAATTATTCCCCATCAATAGTTGGGAATAGGGTAGTAGAAACTTTGATGCACCACTATCCATTTTAATCTTTCACAAAATTGGAAAATTCTCCTTTCATTGATTGGCCTCAAAAAATGCTTTACAAAATTATTTATAATCCTATATTCATAACCTGGATGATGACTTGAATTACGAGAAAATCAATGTCTCTTTAGGCAAAATAAAAAATAAAGGAAATATTATTCCTTTAGGAAATATTCTTTGGAATATTTTGGCATTTAAAAATATTTTATGTGCATTTTATTTTCACCTGCAATAAGAGAAAGGAAAATCAATAATATATTTTCTTTAATTAGTCTCCCACTCTCAATGTGGGGTATTAGAAGTGCAACTAATAATCATACCTTTGCTATTTCTTTCAGTTGATCTTTAATCATCTTCAACCAATAACGTTGATGGTTGGAAATTCACTAATGGGCTTGCAAATGATCTATCCAAGGATGTTTTTATTATAGTTTTCTTTTGATAAAATGTGTCTATACAACCCATGTTTTTCAATGTGCCAAAAATAACATTTCTAGCATTAAAAAATAGTTTTCTCGAGTCCATTTCTAAGAATTCACCATCATTCCACTATTTCCAAGTCATCCAAGAAATGTAAGTGTGGTTGTTGGGCAACTTGTTGTCTATAGGTATTGAAAAATAATAATAGGGTGGTCTTATAATTTTTTCTTCTTTAGACTTGAATGTTGGTCGTAGATTTGCCTTGCCTTCTCTAGAAAAGTGGAGTGCTTTAGGTTGTCCTTTCCTAAAAAATGTTTGACTTTTGTTCTAACAATTGAGGCCCATGCCACTTTTGGTTCTAAGATAATTTCTTCCCATTAGATCATGCCTATGATAGAGATCTAATTAAAGATATTGTGAGATCTCTAAAGTACTAAAATATTCTCACATTCCAATTAAAAAAAATGAGTTGATTGTGTCAATGTTTGACATTCAACACATTATGCATTTGATATTTGGGTAGTTCATATGTCTTGCTATGGAAATATTAATACCCAATTTTTTGAGTCACTTATAGAGACAACATTTTGTTGCTTTTCCTTGGGAGTTGATGACATTTGTAAATGAAGCAGTGCCTTCTTGTTGTTGTCATGCACACTTTTTTATGATGATTATCTCCTTCGATTAAGTGCTTGTTTGTCATAGCACATCTTTGCTTTAACACCTCTTTATTTAATATTCACTCCTACTTGTTTTATATGAAGCTCTGGATGAGTTATAACTTGCAAGTCATTGAAACACAAATTTCCTAAGAGTTGACGTGATTTTAGAAGACCATATTTTTGATAAACTAGAAGGAGGTTGAATTTTACCTATGTTTCTTATCCATTTGATCCCATGTGCACATTATTGATGTGAAATTCATGGTGATCATTTTTTGCTCTTTTTGGAACAAATCAAAGAAACATGCAAACCTTGCATTGAGGGCTTCTTTGATCTCTTGATGGTATTGATCTATAGTTTTAGTGCCCATTTTTTGCTTGGTAATATTTTATTCTAATGCCTTGATCACCTTCAATTTAGTGTTTGCAATTTGTATGGCATAAAATTTACCTTAAGATGATCCTTGACATGATTTCTTATCCTGAGATCACTTTTTCTAATATAATATTTAGGAGGATTTTATGTCCTAAGACTCTTATTAGCAAGGGTTTGGTCCTTGATAAGGTTCTTATACCCTAAACCCAAATTTTAATCTGGTCCTTTGTAGGGTTCTTGTACTTTGAGACCTATTCTTAAATAGATATCTCTTTTGAGGCTTCTCTGTGTCAAAGCTTGAGGAAAAACTCAATATTTTTTGTCACTAAGGCATTGAGACCTACTTTGATTCCACTAATACTGCTAATGCTTATATGCTTTGATATATTGCATTATGGAATTATGGATATTTAAATACATTTGATGTCTATTTTTTGGCATAACAGACCTTTACCTATACTTGTAACTACCTTTGACTTTTAGTAGATGCATAGTCCTTGTGATGGGTGGTTATACCACATTCATTATCACATGGACTATGATGTAATACTTCGTAACACATATGACATACTAGATTAGGTTTTATGATATTAGAGATATCAAATGATATATTGACCAAGATTACTCAAAAGTAGACCATTTGTATGATACAAGGAACCCATTATATAATTATTGTCCTTTTAGAAGAAAAGATATCTACTATCAACAAGTTGTTTATAGAATTAAACTAAGCAACTCATTTTCTTATGTTTAGGGTTTTCAAGCTAAGAAACCCTCAAAGCAAATACAAAACATATTCTATTCCTTTTTGGTACAAGTAATTAGCTTAGTACATTAAATTTGCTATAGAATTCCTATATAATAGTAAACCATAAAACTATAATTAATCCTTAAGAGAAATTATACCTATATTTTTAGCCCATACTTCTATTTAGCTAGTGTTAAAAATACCTTCAGTTCCTAAAAAATACAATAGATCAATTCTAAGAAAGAACCAACATTTATATTTCAACAATGGATGATTTGTGCATGCATTCAGGCAAAATTGGTGATTTTGTTCATCCACCAATAAGGATTATCAATAATGTTTGAGTACAACAAATATTCCTAGCATTCCCTTTATTACTAAAACACAAAGTAAAATGCTTTGACCCATATGACAAGCATCCATAAGGGTATTACTTTACAAAGACCTTATGAATTCCAAAGGTAGATTTAATAAAGATTTCAATAAGAACATTATCCTAAAAAAAGTAGACCAAGATAACAAATATTTAGTTCACACATTCCCATAAAAGAATGAAATGCAATAGAGTTTTCTAATGCAGTAAAGACATGTTTTTTCTTTTTTTATATTTTTATTATTATAGAAAAGTACACTTAATGCATGGATGAAATCAAACTATTATTTTATTTTCTTTATTATGCAAAGTATAATTGTTAAAAATATTTTCTATTTATGCAAGAACTAGATGCTTCCATTTAAGGATTTTGAAAAATAGCCCTAAAGGATTTCAAAATATGGTTGCATGAATATAAAAAATAATTTATATAGACTTAAAGTATTTTATAATATAGACTTAAAGGTATTCTAGTGGAATTTAATTAATGTCCAAGAGGATTTGTGCTTTGGTCATTTTTTCAAGTTGGAATTGGCGAGAAGTAGGTCGACAAGGTAAGACAAAAGGGGAAGCAGGAGTGAAGCACACCATCGATTTTGAAAAATATATGGTGGGTGCTAATTTTGCATGGAGAAGCTTTGTTAAATTATTAATGCCATGAAAATTGTTAATCTCATTGATCGACAAAAGCATTAATTTAGAGAAGTTAAAATCCATAGGACTCTTTGATGTTGTGATGACTATTGATTATGTTTATCCCATGGTGGGAATTGATTCTATGAGATTAGTAGACGAAAATGGAAAAATAATGTGGGTTGTAAATTTCATTGAATCAACGGTGAACACTAATGCCCAATAAAGTAATCAATAAAGGTATTCAAATCCTCGTGAATTTTTTATTCTTCATCCAATGACCCACACCACTTCATGAACTTAGTGATAAAATGTTTAGAAGAAGATCCTCACTATTGGTTGAAACCCAAGACATGTGGCAAACTCATTGGAATCCCATGTAGGTTTGAGTAGTTGTCCCATTAAGGTACACATTGAAGGAAGGTTATCCATAAATATTGGATATGTGGAAAATCTAACAGTCCATGGGATTTCAAAGAAATGGTTAAGACATTTGGGTTACAAAGTCCAATGAGCCATCTAATCCTAGTGATATATGGTTTGTGTCATCCTAAAATCTCTTTAGAGATATTGAAAGTAGCCCCACAATTGGTTAAAGCAAAACAAGATCAATGGTCATAAATTGATTCTTCCACCCTTGCCATCTCATAGTGACTGAACATTTAGTAACCACACAATCTCCCCATTTCTCATTATAAGGACCATCGTCAATCTTGGTTACATGGAAGATCAAATGACTCATAATATGTAGAGTAAGACTTAGATGCTGTGAAAATGAAAAGTCTTGCCAACCATCCAATTTAAATGATCAACAACCTATGAAGAAAGATGCAGATAAAAAGAAGATCAAGGGAAGCTCCGCAAGCCGTCTGATTAAAGGAGAAGCAATCTAATCCTATAGGCCATGATTTTGAAAAGACCAATAACATCATTTCAAATGTTTCCACCAACCTTCCACTCACTCACAACACAAAATTCCCATGACAAGTAAACGCCTTTACTATAGGTATCATTGAAGCATGATAATCTAGAAAAGGGTAGTTGGGTTCATAAAGACCATAGCTATAAGAAGTCTCAAGTCCATCTACCTAAACCACTTAGATTTGATATTCTAGTAAAAGTGGTGGGCATCTTGATAGTCGTATCTATAGATTCTCTAGATCTAGAAACCTCAAACGCATCAACATTGATTATATATGGATTCTCCACTCAATTTTAGGAGGAAATTTTGAATTACTTGTTCAAATTTAAGAGGGAAAACCCATAGTGTTCAGTAGTATTTTCTTATAGTAGTACTTTCAAGTTCATTGTTAGGAATTGGAAATTATTAACTTGTGCTTAATATCTAGCCTTATTTGTATCTCCTTTCATCTTTCTTCTATGTATTAGTATCAATTCAAACCTTGAATCATTTTGTTGCAGCCTCTAAGCCTCTTTTAATCTAATATCTTTGTAACATGAAAATATTAATACAAGAAGTTGTGGCTATTTTTGCTTTGATCTATTTCTTGTATACTCTTATGCGTGAGTGATTAAAACCATATTTAATTGATTGGTTGATAACTAGTGATGCTTGTGCTTATTTTGTTCATGTGATACATAGAAAAATTATTTGATCTTGGTGCATCACCTCTTTTAGACTAGGATTTTGTTTTCTATAATTTCTCTTCCTTTCCCTTTAATACATGGAAGTAGTTTAGTATAGCACCATATTAATGACCATATTTGATAAGGATTAGACATTAGCAAAATATTAGAGGTTGTCCTATGAATCATGTTCCACACTCATAGAGCTTCTTGTTGTTTCGCTCTGTATGAGGTATGGATGTTGGGTACATCTGGAAACTACAATAGATGGCCATGACATTTTGAGTGATCAATACTTAACTGACACTCATTGGGATGAATCTAATTTTCCCTATAAATAAGCACCCACTTATAGGTCCAAAAGGCTACATACTTAGCAATTTTTGTAAAATTGGCTAAGTGTCCAAGAGAAAACTCCTAAGCAATGCTAAAATCCACTAGTATGCAGAATTCATAGTCAACATGGTCAAATAGTGCCTAGCAAAATTCGAACTTATAGAAAATAGAAGAAGTGACACTAGCATGAGCTTAATTATCGTTGTGGAATATCATAAGCATAACAATTTTTGGGTAAAAATGCAATTAAGTGTCGAAAAGGTGAAATCCATTGGAAGCCAAAATCCACAGTCAATGCGATCAAAAAATGCAAGATTCTGAAGGTCAGGAGATACAACATTGTCAAAATCCATCCAAAACTGACACAAGATTGAAAATCCGTAGTCAAATTGGCCAAATTGGACCTGATAGAAATTGAAGCAACGAATTCCATAGAAAATCATCAAGCACTGCAAGAACCTCATTTCCATAATCAAACTGGTCAAACCTGTATTAGCAGAATTCAAAGTTGTGGATTTTGAAGAAGAGGAGAATGCAAAAGAATCTGAGAAATGCAGCAAAAAATCAAGGAAGACCAAACGTCATCGAAATCAAGACTCTTCTGTATTTTTTGTTGCATATCGACGATAGAAAATCTTCTCAAGAACATAGGATGATCCAGATAAATCTATAACCATCCCAACTATGAAATTCAATTGAGAGTTGAAGACAACTTGCAAAGCTCAAAAGTTCAACATTTGTGGAGTAAAACTCTCTTTTATTTCTCGAAAGCCAATGAGAGACTACCACCTCAGCATTTTGCTGATCTAACAAGAACTTCTAGATTTTTTACTATCATTGTAAAATCTATATAATGAGGTCAAACCCTCATGATTAAGGGTCAGCTCTGGAGTGTTTTCCTGATGCATTATTGTAATTTTTGTGAAATCAATAAAAGGAGCATTACTTGGATGTTTGCCTCTAGCTCTTGTCTTCATCAATTCTTAGTTTATTTTATGAATGCATTTCTGTTACTGCTATCATGATTAGTCAATTCTACTGATATTGGATTGCTAATTTGGAGCACCTTGGAATAGTTCAAGCCTAAAAAAATGTTGCATAAGACTTTTATTTTTGTTAGTCTAATTTTTGATCTAATTCTTCTATTTGGATTATTAGAATTTAGATGTTTGAAATAGTTTTCTAAGCATTTCCTTATCTTAATGGTGAAGATACTAATTTTTTATTGTTGTTAGTATTAAGTGTGGCATACTAGAAATGTGTTTGATTAGTGGATTATTTTTATTTGTCAATGTTGTTAGCACCATCCAACAATTATTTTCTCAACCATTTTCTAACCTTTTTCTCATTTATATCCCTAAAATTACACATTATTTTAAGCCTAATTGAGTTAACAACTGCATTAGTTGACAAGGTATACCAACCTACTCTAGAGGTTGAATTGAAGTTAATCTCTAATCCATCTAATTTTGAGCTGTGATTAGCGGGTATGCGCCTCCTAGAAGTCAAAGATTCATAATCATAGTTCAACTTTACCTTGATGTCAATTTAGACCCCAACACCACCATGCATGACCAAAAATTCATTGGCACTCATGATGGGACCAATTTTCCATCTTGATTAAGTTTCTAGTGAAGATATCCATATCCTTACTTTTTGAAGTATAAAATATTCACCTAGTGACTCCATTAAGACTAAATGACCAAAATATTTTTGAGCATAAGACCTACTACTAGGTGTATGTCAAGGGTAAACATGTAAATATTGGTGAAACTTATAAATCCAAGTTCTAGAATAAAATACCAAGGCTAAAACATGGTTTTACAACAAAAGAAACCCCCAAGGAGATACTCAACTTAGATTTATATAAGTCTCTTACAACCACCTATTGCTCTTGCAACATGGGACTCGAATCCATCCTTAGCACTGAAGTCACTACATTCACCAATGAGGATGCTACTATGCCTACTTAGCATCTACATCACATTGTCAGCTTATACATGGTGCATAATATTGGGAAGAAAATATGGCTCTCAAATTATTGGTGACATATCTCAAAGGGAGGGCATTTGAATGGTAAGTAAGCCCTACCCTAAATTCAATCAAGAATTAGGACCAACTCATTGACCTCTTGATCGATAGATTCAAAGAAAAGGTAAATGGTGTGTCTCTCTTGGAGCAACTAACCACTACTAAGAGGACACCCATAGAAACCATATATGATTTCAACAATCGATTCCACAAGACCTAGTACATAATTCCAAACAAAATCTACCCTCATATGGGTATGGTGTTTATTTACTATTTGAAATCTATCAATTTAAAAATCATCATGATGATTATAATCTAGAGGCAACTCTCTGTAAAAGCTTATGGGATAGATATCCAAGCTAAAAATGACCTAATTCAAATAGGAAGTCTAGCTCCTAGAACCCCTCTATTTTTGTTCTCAAACATCCAACCACCCTACCAGTCACCTCCAATTATCTAGTCTACAACTTTCCAACCTACTCCTATCATAAACCCTGTAAAGATTCCAACTTCTCTCCCTAGTTTGGATTATCACTCTACAAATACTTATTCCTATAATGAGCTTGATGAGTTGAACTTGCTTATAATTATTTCTAATAAGGTTATAGCCATTAGGAGGCATCAAAATGGACAAATGTTTTGATACGAAAACAACCAAAGACCTTCATTCTAGCAAAATAATCAAGGTCATGACCCCTTAAAAATAGCTAAGGATATGAGGGTTCTCATTTTCATCCCAATAGGAATGCAAAATAACACCAAAACTCAAATCAATATATAGTGCCTATGCAACTCTCGATAAAAAATTATTTATAAAATTGAGTTTTCACTATGGCACTTCTAACCATTATAATATTTATTTATAAAATTTAAATTCATCCTAAATTAAAAATAATTTATAAAATAAATATTATCATTCCTTTTCAACTTCTGTATTTTACACAGTTTCACTCGAACTTTTGCCTTCTTGCTGAATATCCATTGATCGCATTTGTTGCCTTTGTTTTCTGCTAAAATCTCTTGGACTATGGTGACATCAATGTCAACTTTGACTTAGGGACTTAAAATGTCCAACAATCTCCCCCTTTGTCATTGATGACAACCCCATATCCTTTTACTAAAACTTGACCTTTATTTTTCTTCTACTCCTCATGGGATATTGATCCCTCTGGCTCAATGCTCTCTCAAATATCAAATCTCTCCCCATATAAAGTATCTCACCAATACAAAAATCTCTCCCACTTTGACATAAATGGAAAAGGGTCACCTTTGGGGCTCGGGGCTAATAATGAGCCTCTTAGCTTAGCCCCTCCCCCACCTCCACATGAGGTGGTTATTCTGGGGTGGGAGTATTTCTACTCCCCGAAAGCACTGTTCTTTACCTTTATCTTTCTCTCTTATTTTTTGAGTTTTTTGAATCCTCTAACTGTTTCTTTCTAAGTCATCATTCCTATTCCTATCATCACTTCTGTTCCTATTCCTATCCTTGTTCTCATCCATGTTCTTGTTCCTATTCCCATTCCTGTTCTCATCCATGTTCCTGTTCCTGTTCCTATTCCTATTTTTGTTCTCATTCATATTCTTGTTCATGCCTATTTCTGGAATATTTTCTCTACACCATATTGTTATGTGACCATTAGTATTGCACTTATAACACTTAATGTTATTATTAATTGGAGGTGCAACTGTCTTAGGACTTCTCCTAGTGAAGCCATATCCTCTTATGTCATGAACCCTGCAATTCATTTCCTTGTGAATAAACTTATTACATGAGTAGCAATATCATTGAAAAAGCTATCATTTTCCATATTCTTATATTTCATGTGTCCTGCAATGTGAAGCCATGTGCCCGAACGTGTGACTTGAAAAACATCTTCCATTGAAGAAACCTTGCCTACACCCCATTGGTCTCTTAGTCTCTTCTACATGAAAAACATCTCACATTGAAGCTTCCTTGTCTTGACCTCATTGGTATCTTGTTCTGATTGCTATTCCATATGTATCTTCTTTGTGCGTTGTTCCTGTATTTGTTGAACTATTTGTTTTCCAACTCATCCTCTGATGTCTCACTCCCTCTTACACTATCTTCTTCTGAAGTTCCATATTCTTCTGAAGTTCCATATTATTCAATACTTGAAGTATATTCTTCTTCCATTTTATTTTAAACTTGTTTAGAACCAAGACCTGACTTGTTTGTTGCTCTTCTTTGTATATTGACTATTTTATCCATACTCTTTGCACTATTTATATACTTGTATAGCTTATTATTAAAATCCTCTAAATCTTTCTTTAGTAGGGTCACTTCTTGTGTTAACTTTTCACATTCCAATATCTTTGCTTCTAGCTTATATTTGAACTTGCTTGCCTTAGCCTTTGAATTTTCTAAATCCTCTATGAGCAATAATATTTCTTCATAACATTCTTGAAACTGACTTTCAATCCTAGAGTGTTGCTTTCTTACTTCTTTATTGTGTCAAGGGCATAGATAAGTTCTCCCTTGAGATCATAGCCATTCTCTGTTGAATAATCCTCTATTTTTTTGCCTTTATACATATCATTTATTTCTGTTGGCTTGTCTTCTATAGGATAACTCACTTCATATTCTAATGCCATTAGAAGATATTCATCTAGTCTATCAAGTGCATCTTCAAAATAATTCTCACCGAAACTATAACCATACCTTGTGCAATCATATTCAAGATGTCCAAATCTACCATATCTAAAATACTTGATAATAACTCGAGTCTTTCTCTTAACTGGTTGTTTCTCTTCAACCATAAATAAGACTTCATCTCTATCATTGTCTAAAAAAATAGCGTCACTATCAATTGAGTACTTACTTGCATTATATGCATAGTAGCTTCTCTTTTGCCTTTGGAAGATATTTTTCCCTTGTCTATTTTGTCCATCCTTGCTTTTCTTCTAGTACCTGTGTCTTTCTGATTCCCTGTACCTGTGATCCTATTTTTCTTCATCATTGTTACTCTTGGGCTCTTTGCACTCTGTTGCATAATATCCATACTTTCCATAATTGAAACACTTCATATATCTTAGATCTATAGGTCTTCTAGAACCTTTATCTCTTCTGCCATAATTTTATTCTTCATCACTGGAGGACTCACTACTTGATTCTATCTTCTTACCCTTTTTATTTTTGTCCACTTTGAATGTAACTTCTTTCGAAGGAATAGGATCTTTTGTTATTATCTCAAAAGTAGTAAGCATGCCAAGCAAATAATTACTTGTCAAAGAATCACTATCAATTGATGTTTCTATGGCATAAACCTTTTCACTATACCTTTTTGGAAGATTTCTCAATATCTTATCACAAGCATCATATTCATCAACCTTCATTCCAAGACATTTCATCTCATATATAATTTCATCAACCTTATTGAGATAGTCACGAATATTTTCATCATCCCGTATTCTTAGGTTCTCAAATTCTCCTTTGATAGCTTTCCTGACACTTTTATCACCTTCATATATGGTATGCAATAGTTCCCAAATGTCTTTTATTGTTGTACATTCCATAACCTTCATATATTTTGATCTATGCAAAACTTTTATAATTGCATTCATAGTTCTTGAATTTGCATGCATTAGAAGCTTACCTTCCTTATCTGTAGGAGGATTGGTTGTTGAATCATATTCAAATTCCACTGCATCCAAAACTTCATTGCAAAGTGCCATCAGGTAAAATATCATCAGCACACACCAATACAAGAAGTCACTTCCATCAAAGATCGGTACTGCATTATTAAAGGACCCATATTTTTTATCCTTTTGATCCATTGTGTTCTTGAAGAACATGTGCTTATACTGAGAGGGGGGCTAAACAATATAACATAAAAATTTTCCCGAAATAGTAGCATCAGTATTAATAAAATAGTGAACATCACATAAAGCATCACACACATAAGAGACATCATTTTTAACATGGTTCACCCAATGTGGGCTACCTCCACAAAAAAATATTTCTTCTAAATATTTCTCAAATAATCTTTTGGGAATCCTTTCCAAGTACAACGTTTATGGACCTCTGTCCAAAGGAGATTTTGATCGCCTAATCTCAAGTTCATGGATCTCTTCCACAGGAGAACTTTTTCCCCTTATGCTCTGGCTAGTGATATTCTAGAAGACTTTGTATCTCTATTGCATTGACTGGTGTATCTCTCTCCACTTGAAGACTCCTCACTCAGATCTATATTTAATTATCTTGGCTGCTGGATCTCTATCCATTGAGACTCTATCCTCTATACTCTGTCACATCCAAAGATCTATCAATAGGTTCACTCAGAACCTTCTCAAATCTTCTCAACAAGCTCACTTAGAACTTATCCAAATCTGCTCAACAGGTCCACACAAAACCTGCTCAAATCTGATCAACAGGTCCACATAGAACCTGCTCAAATCTACTAAAAAATTCCACACAAAACTTGTCCAATATCATAGAATCATAAAGAGAATTGTTAGAGACTCAATATATTCTATTCTCAAATCTCAATCTCAACTCAAATACAGAATATAGAATAGTTTGTTTTATGGAACTTGAACAACCACATGCATCCACTTGACTAGGCTCAATCAACTCAACTCAACCAATCACCTCAATGAAAAACCCCTTCTCACAAACCCTAGTCCAAGCATATATCAACCAACTCAAAATGTTTCCAACAATGCTCAACAACAAATCTCACATAACAATGATACTCATGTTCTCTTCTAACTCAAGTTCAAGTTCTTTGCACAACCAATGGGCTCCAACAATAATGCTTATAAAACAAGATTTAATCACAACTCTCAATACAGAAAACCTTGAAGCATTAAACCAATCACTTTCAAAAAGGAAACCACAATCAATCCTTTTCACTCCAAAGATATTTTTAGAAATCAACCACCATAATCAATCAATAGGAGAATGTGCCCATACCTTTAATGAAGATGAAGATGCCTCTTTGGAAATCTGCCATAATCACAATATTCTTTTGCCAATATTCACAAGGGTTAGAGGATCATAAAATAATCAACATTATTCCACTTCACAATTATATTCACCAAGGCTTTTAATTAGAATACATTCTTCATAATTAATGCACAACTTCCTTATCACTCCTAAAACCACTTGTACCATAAAATAAAATAAATCAAAACATTGCATAACCTTGTCACTCCAAAAACCACTTATACCATAAAATAAATCAAATATTTTATATCCTTCATTTCAACACTTTTACACTCAAAAATAATCACAAAGCTTTCTTATTAGAATATGTAATGCAACATTGTGTAAATTATTCTTAGACTAAAATATAAAGTCTAAAGAATAATATTTGAATTAGAAAATAATTCTATTTTATGTAAAAATATTCCCACCCAATTAATATATAAAATAAGGGTGCTAGGAATATTTAATTTGTGGGAAAAAGTTATTTCCCCTTTTCTAGCAAATATTAGAAAGTAACTAGTCACTTTCTAGTATTTGATAGATGCCACTTATCACACATCTCAATGATTAGATTGTGATAAGATTAGAAAGTAACTATGCACTTTCTACTATTTGATAGATGCCACTTGTCACACATCTCAAGATTAGATTGTGATAAGATTTAGAGTTGTAGTAGAAAAAATTCTCTTTAAATAGGGGTGTTGTCTACTACATCTTAACATATCTTGTCATATTGACTTATTTGTAATATCATGTCGATGCATATTGTTGCATAACATTAAATCATTCTTGTATTGTTGAATCAAATGAGTAATAAAGTGAGCTTCATAGTGGATGTTTCCCTTATTCATTTGAAGTAGGGTTTTACCACTTAATATTGGTGTTGTGGGTTTTCCTCTTTTGTGTGTGATTGATCTTGTGGAGCATTTTTCGATCTTGGGGAGACTTTGCTTGTCTCACATTTGGTATCAGAGTGGTTGGGATCTCCATCAAGTGTCTTCAATCCTTTGAGGTGAAAACCCCATTAAGGTATATATATATATATATATATATATATATATATATATATATATATATATATATATATATATATATATATATATATTTTTGCATGCATTTGATATTTGGGTATTTTATGCAAACTTATTTTGCAAATATGCCATTAGGGTTTATAGATTTATTGTGTTTTTAGATCTAGTTGTTAGATCTTTTGCAAATAGTATTTTCATTTTAAATCTATATTTTTTTTTGGCATTGAGCTTTTTATGGAAGGGTTTTGGAGCTAAACGGACCCCATGGTTGCATCCGGAAGACCCAAAAACCCCTATTTCTATATATAGTCATTTTTTTAAATTTTTTAAATTAAAAAAATAGTCAGCTATATATATAAATAAAAAAACAGTTGGCTATATATATATATATTTATATAAACAGTCGGCTATATATATAAAAAAAATTGTCGGCTATATAGTTTGAAAAACTTTTAAATTTAAAAAAAAAAAATTGCTTTATAAAAATCTTTAAACTTTTTCATGTGATTTTTTTATTAATTATTTAATAAAATAAATTTTATTAATTTAATTACATTTTTTTAAGCAATTTTTGTATTAAAAAATTATTATTATTTTCCTTAAAATGCAATATTTTTTTTGTCTCACATTAACAATGGTTGTTTGTGAGTTTGCTTATTTTGCAAGGTTATCCAAGTATGTTTTGGAGTATACAAGGCAATTTCGGATCAACTTTTTCACTCTCTTTCCCTATTTTTATTAATTTCTTCTAATATCTCTCAAGCATTTGCTTGAAGCATAACGTAAATTGATGTAACTTGTATCTCTCATAATGAAAGTAAAAGAGAATGAAAGTGAGGGTGAGAGAGAGAGAGAGAGAGAGAGAGAGAGAGAGAGAGAGAGAGAGAGAGAGAGAGTGTATATTTGTGTTTTGCTTTGTGTCTCCACTATCTCTTGTTCATATTTCTTACATTTTTTTTTTTTGCATCTTTTGCATTTGCATCTCAACTAATCTAACTACTAACTTACCAACTTGCTACTAAACAATATACTAACCCACTAACTTGCAATTTACTAATTTTCATATTAATCAAAAAGGTTAAAAATGAATCAACTTACTAACCACAACTTTAGTATTTGATTAAAATTTACTTAATCTTGCAACACAATTTATATTTGCTAAACACCTATTGAATCCAAAGAATTCGCTCTATCAGTAGCAAGTCCTTTTCGGATCCTCGTACCCGTACCCTTTTGGGTAGTTTGGTTGACCTTGGGTGAGATGAATTGGCAATTCATTAGGCTATAGCAAAACCTTAAAATGAACCCTAACTTACTAACTTATTAACTATCTAACATTTAACAAATGTTTTATGGTTCAATTCAAGTTAGTTTATTTTGTTGCAAGATGGTTGTTATGATTAGTTACCTTCTTATTGCAAGTTAATCTATTGCAAGTTGATCTTGGTTTATTTCCTTTATTCAATTGCAATATGGTTATAGTTGTTTATTGCAAGATGGTTATAGTAGTTCATGATAATGTTGATTATATTTCATGATGATGCTTATGTCTCTTGATGATGCTTAATTTTAATTATATTTCATGATGATTATCTTTGATGATTGAAAAGTAGATAACTTGAAAGTTATATTTTTTTATATATGCAAGTATGTTTATCTACTTTCTTATTACATCATTTATTTCCTTTGTCAATGCATCTTATGTTTTGATTATGTTCACTTTCTATAATGGTCTCCTTCACACCTAAGCACATCCTTGATGGATCAAATTTTGGAATATGGGAACCAAGGATGAGGGTTGAATTTCAAGCAAGAAAGTTATGGCCCATTGTGAATGGAGATGAAGCAATCCCAACCCAGGCAAGGGCACTTGAGACATACAACAACAAGAGTCACCTTGCACTTTCCATGATTATCAATAGTGTGAGTGATGAGATATTGCTCACTATAAGCCATTTTTAGCATGCTAAAGATGCATGGGATTTTCTAAAACAAGTCCATCTAGGGTCCAACACATCAAGGAAATTCACTTTATTGTCCAAAATTCTTAGCACTATGCAAGGTGAAGAAGAAAGTGCCTTGATATTCCTCTCAAAGATGAAAGACATGATAACTCAACTATTGGATTGTAATTGTGATTGGGTAAGTGATAAGCTCTTAAGATTTATCATTTTGAGGAACTTGTCAAGCAAGTTCGAGAATTTTGTCACCATTATTGAGACTAGGCTAGAGCAAGAAGAGGATGGCATTCCTCTCAACACTCTTTCATAATTATTGATTCAACATGAAGAGTCTCTTAATAGAGACAAAGTGAATGGTCAAGTTGTCAAGGAGAAGAATGTTCCCTTGAGTGCCACTAAAGCTTCCTTCAAGAAGAAATACAAGGGAAGAAAAAATCAAAATTTCCAACCAAACAAGCCTAGAGTTGATTTCACTTGCAACTTTTGTGGCAAGAAAGGCCACAAGGAATACAATTGTTTCAAGAAGAAGAATATTGTAGAAAAGGAAGAGCAAGAAAAGGCTAAGGGACAAGGACCTAAGAAATGGTTTGGTAAGGGAAAGAAAAGAAACAAGAATGTAAAGCAAAATTCTAATAAAAATGCCTTTGTTTGTGCCCTCTACTCCATTGAATCATCTACTTCTAATGAATGGGTGTTAGATTCTGGATGCACTAACCATATGTGTTTTGAAAAGGATAAGTTTGTGGACTTTCATAAGCACTCTTCAAATTCAGTTTTCTTTGGTGATAATACTAGACTTCAAGTAGAAGGTGTTAGCAATGTTGTAATTGAAGGGAAATTACTTGATAATGTCCTATATGTGACTAACCTTAGGAGAAATTTAATTTCAGTTTTGCAAGTTGCTAGAAGTGGTCACACTATTGAGTTCAATGCAACTTCATGGAGCATTAGGAAAGGCATGCTACCAATCATTACAGGTTATGTGAAGAATAATATTTATGTGTTAGGTGATGCTCCTCCTAAAGTGTGTTTAGCAACTAATGTTTCTCCTAGTAGCAAGCTTTGGAACTTAAGGTTAGGCCATACAAACTATCAAAATATTCAAATGATGAAGTCCAAAAATTTGGTTGAAGGCTTGCCTAACATTTCACCTATTCATGGTTTGTGTGAAATATGCATCTTAGGCAAGATGAGCAAACAAAAGTTTTCAAAGTACAAGTCAACAAGGGCCACACAAATTCTTCACCTCATTCATACATATAGTATGGGTCCATTACATGTTAGATCATTTGGTGGTGCATCCTATATTCTCACCTTTATAGATGATTATTCACAAATGATCTTTGGGTATCTACTTAAGAATAAATCATATTGTTTTAAGACATTCAAGGAGTTCAAAGCTTTGGTAGAAAATCAAAAGGGAGCAAAGATCAAAATGATTAGAAGTGACAATGGAGGGGAGTACAATAGCAATGATTTCAATGAGTTTTATTCTTCTCATGGGATCAAAAGGCAGTTTACTTGTCCATACACTCCTCAAAAAAATGGTGTTGTAGAGAGGAAAAATAGGATAATCATGGAGATGGTAAGATGCATGCTTGGTGACCACTTACCTCAATTTCTTTGGGTTGAAGAATCCAGTACAACAATCTACATTCTTAATAGGTGTCCTTCAAAATCAGTTGAGGGGAAGACTCCTTATGAGGTTTGGAATTGTAAGAAGCCAAATTTGTCACACTTCAAAGTGTTTGGATGTGATGCATTTTCATATATTCCTTCATAAAAGAGGTAGAAATTGGACAAAAAGTCTAAAAAATGCATCTTTGTTGGCTATGATGTAGAACATAGGGGCTATAGGTTATACTCACCTTCTTCATGAATTGTATTTGTTTCAAGAGATGTCAAATTAAATGAAGAACTTCTTGAGTTAGAAAAGGGTGGGCCTTGTGTCAAAAGGACCAAGTGGTTGGATTATTCTAGGGGTCCTAAAGAGCAAAATTTAGTTAACCAAAGGATAACTAGAAGTATGGCCCTTAACATGTCTCTTCTAGCTAAGATAGATAATGATCATGAGCCTACTTCTTACCAAGAAGCTTCACAACACTCTTTTTGGGTTGATGCCATGAAGGTTGAGATGGAATAAAACTTGGGATCTAGTACCTTATCCTAATAAGAGATATGTTATTGGTAACAAGTGGGTCTATAGAATCAAGTACAATTCTAATGGAGAGATAGAAAAGTATAAGGCTAGATTGGTTGCTAAGGGTTATGCTCAAAAACATGGCATTGACTATGATGAAACCTTTACACCAGTTGCCAAAATGTCTACTATTAGGCTTCTCATTGCTATTACTATTGCCCAAGGTTGGCAGATTTTTCAGCTTGATGTGAAAAGTGCCTTTCTAAATGGTGATTTGGATGTGGATATCTACATGAGTCAACCACAAGGATTTTTTGTACAAGGTAAGGAAACACTTGTGTGTAAACTAAAGAAAACCTTGTACGGTCTGAAGCAAGCACCTAGAGCATGGTACATGAAGATTTCAGGTTACTTCTTGTCTCTTGGTTTTGATAAATGCTATTTAGATACATATCTCTATTTGCTTAGTAAGGATAACTTGGTCATTTTAATTGCTATATTTGTTGATGACCTTGTTGTGACTAGAAATGAGAATGAGGCCATTTTTGATTTCATATCCAAATTAAAGTCAGAGTATGAAATGACTGACCTTGGTCTTCTACACTACTATCTTGGCATGCAATTTTATTAGCATGAGGATTGTACCTTTTTGAGTCAATCCAGGTATATTGGAGATCTTCTTAAGAGGTTTTATTTGGAGGATGGCAATCCTACTTCCATTCCTATTTTTATAGGGGTTAAGTTGGAAGTAAGTATAAAATCTCAGTTGGTTGATGCTACATTGTATAGGCAGTTGATTGGTAGTCTTCTTTATGTTACCATCACAAGGCCAGATATTACTTTTGTAGTTGGTATGATGGCTAGGTTCATGTAGAAACCTTATATTGAGCACTTACAAGCTACCAAGAAGATTCTGAAGTACCTTTCAGGTACTAGATATTTGACACTCAAGTATTCTAGGCTTCCTTCCTTTGCTCTTTTCGGCTATGTTGATTCTAATTTTGGAGGGGATAGAATAGATAGAAAGTATACCACATCATATGTTTTTAGTATTGGGTCTTGTTGTGGCTGATCCACAACACACCCCAAAATTGGGGACCCACCTTTTTTGCATGCTTTCAAAAGAAGATCTCAGTGACCCAGATGCTAAAAATCAAGAAAAAGGCAAAATTGCACAAGGATGGAAAAGTGTCGCGAAATCGCGACATGTTGCTCCGTCGCGGCCGAAAATGAAAAAGTGTCGCGAAATCGCGACATGTTGCTCCGTCGCGGCCGAAAATGAAAAAGTGTCACGAAATCGCGACATGTTGCTCCGTCGCGGCCGAAAATGAAAAAGTGTCACGAAATCGCGACATGTTGCTCTGTCACGACCGAAAATGAAAAAGTGTCACGAAATCGCGACATGTTGCTCCGTCGCGGCCTAGAGAGGAGAGAGAAAGATAGAATGGAAAATTGTCGCGAAATCGTGACATGTCACAAAATCACAGGTCAAACCAGTCAAACAGGGCAAGGCACTAAAAGCGTAGCGATATCGCGACAGAAAGCAGCAAAGAGGCACGAAGCGAAAAAACGTCGCGATATCGCGACAGGCATTTTCGCGACTCTGAAGCAGCAAAGTGGTACGGAGGGAAAATATGTCGCGATTTCACGACATGTCACGTTTTCGCGGCCAAATACAGCAAGAGCAGCCCGAAATAAAAAGCATAGCGATTTCACGATGGAAAGCCGGCAAAGGGTACGAAACAGAAAAGCGTCACGATTTCGCGACAGAAAGCTGCCAGAGTGAAAGAAATGAAAAGGCATAGCGATTTCGTGACAGGTTGCAACCAAAAGCGTACCAAGTGAAAAGCGTCACGATTTCATGATAGGTTGCAGCCAAAGGTGTACGAAGATGAAAAGCGTCACGATTTCACGACATGTCGCAATTTCGCGACATGTCACCATTTCGTTGTGCATGAAGGCAAGAAAGGCTGTTGACAGAAAAACGTCGCGATATCGCGACATGTCGCATTTTCGCGATGAAAGCAAAGGAGCAAAGCTGCATGCATAAAAATGTCACGATTTACATGGGGCCGTTACAGAACGTGCATAGGAAGCGCGAAACACGTGGCATACAGGTGTCAGGGTTACAGAAGCGTTACATGTAAACAAAAAATATCGAACGTTTCGGCATCGAGCATAAATTCAAAAGCAACGAAAAGGCGGGAATACGAAACGATGCATTCTGGGAGGTGAAACGAAGCGACGCAGGGCGAAACAGAGAGCCGCATCAGATAGTATAAAATCAGAAGAGCAGATTGATACGAGGGTTGGAAATTGCTGCTAGCAGAGTTGCAGAGACAAAGGCGACCAGCCATTCTGGGCCTGCTATTGGAGCAATTTCCTTCACTTGTTCTGGATTTGTTAAACCTGGAACATTCTGTCATTGTAATTGATATATTATTTTAATACAGAAATACAGAGAGTTGGCATCTCATTGATAAGAAAGAAGGAGTCATTTTTGCATGCAAGATTTAATGTTTTACCTTTCCCTTTCAGATTTCTAGGCTTCTAGGTGAAGTTTAATGCAAGTGTTCTTGGTTGCTTCATGCGAATGTCTAAATCTGAAATTACAGTAAAAACCCCAGAAACCCGCACCTAGCTTATCTGGATTGTGCGAATTTGCAGGTTCAATAGGTTAGGTTGCATGCAGAAAACCTCATTATCTTCGGTTTTGTCAAATCAAGATGGTAGCACTCTGGACGTAGTTTAGTTTCATTTTCATTTGCATTTCTTTTATTTTCAATCCTTTATTTTATTTTTTTACCGTCATTTAAATAAATAACTGAAAATCCATCAAAGTTCGAGATCGAAATATATTCATCTCTTAGATTTATTCACTTTGAGTCCATTGCAATTTCAAATTAAAATAAACCATAGTGCCCCTTGTTAACATTCACTTGCAACACTAAGGTATTCCCAACATTTAAATTGAACAGCATCATTGGTATACAAAGAGCTAGCATAACAGGAACCTTGGAGAAATTATCTATTGTAATTTCTTTGCAAGCAGAGGATTTTGGGACTCAGATCCTACCGGAGAGTGTGCTTTCACAATTGGGTGAAAACACCACTCAACAGATTGGCGCTAGAAGGAGGGCCTGATTGGTTTACTTTATTTTGATTTTCATACATAAGTAATATCTTTTTGATTTGATTTTGAAATCATCTCTTAAATCTCACAAACGGCTAAACTGCAGCATTTGTTTTTTCTGTTGCAGGTTTTCTTGGAGATAACCGAGAGTTTCATCGAGCAAGGTCGGACCCACCGCGTCGTATTGCGACTAGGTCCCAAACAACCAGGGAAACCATATTCCATGACCTTACACTCACTGGTACTCCCAAGAATAAAACCAAGCAAGTTGTAAGCTTACCAGTCACAAAAGACCTTTTTGCTCCAGGAACATCGAGTGGACCTACACCAGTAATACCCATTGCCACTAGTGTTCCTATTGTCAGTAATATTTCCACTGCTCTTGTAGGGTTGTCCTCATCGATTTTGAGTCAAATGGCTCAACCTCCAGCAGCTCCTTGGTATGGAGCTAATAATATTCCTTTGAACATTGCAGGGGATATCCATGAAATCCCTAAGAACATAGAAATATTTTTGCCCAAATACAAACCAGATGGCCCAAGAATAGCGAAAGAACATATCCAAGCCTATAGGGATGTTTTAATAAGGTTGCAAGTCCAACATGAGGATGTGGCTTGCAGACTTTTCCCCATGAGCTTAGATCCAATAGCATATGAATGGTATATATGCTTACCAACTGGTTCAATCACTTCATGGGCGCAAATGGAGAACGCCTTTGTCAATCAGTTTAGGTCACCTTTGGATCCCGCAACCATTTACAATCAATTCATTACATGCAAAAGGGGCCAGGGTGAACCTATCAGAACATTTAATCAAAAATTCCAAAAGTGCTATAATAGAGCAGTTCGGCATTTTGCCATAGATCCCGTAGTGGCCTTGCAAATATATTTTGGGGCATTGGATCCCATGACAGCCATGTTTGCAAGACGAAATCCTCAAGTCACCACGCTCGCTTTAGCCTACAATGAAGCCATGACCATCGAGCAGCAAATGACACCACAGGGCTATGGATTTCCCCAGATGCCTATGATGGGACAATATGCTCCATATGGTCAAGCTCCCTTGGCAAATCAGATCATGGCACCGCAAATGCCAAGCATGAATGCCTTCCCATATCAACAACCGTATCCACCAACACTTGCGTATGCACCCATTCCAATCCAACCAATCACATCCATTCCACCTGTTCCCGCATTTTTGCAGAATAGTCAATCGACTATGCAAGGAACCAGCCAAGTTAATTCTCAAGCTATAGTTCCTTTCCCAAATCCAACTCCGATTCAAAGTGTCAATCCATACGGGAATCAAATTCCTCAAAACCCGACCCAAATGTTGAATCAAGACCCCACCAATTATGCAAATCCAACGGGGGTTAACAACAATGTGATTCCACCGAAGGAGATTTATTCGGAGGTCGAAGAGCTCAAGAAGATAGTTCATAAACTGAGCAATGACATGGTTCAAAAATAGAAGTATGAATCCCATGCCCCTCACTCAAATCAAAATTTTAACAATAGAGGGAGACATTGGAACACAAAGCCAAACAATGGGGGAGTACCCGCTCCCATTGCTAATCAACTAGATACTTCTGTAGGACCTAGTCAATCCAATTCCCTTTTGAATCTTTCCGATCTGGCATGGGAAAAGGGGTGTAGGTTGCACAACACAAAAGAACACAATGAGAGGAATTGTCCCGAAATTGCTAGATACACTCATTGTCTTCTAGGCCCAAGTTGATGATTTGGAACTGGTATCAAATGAGGGTCCATCGCAACATCAAGATGATAACATTATGGTGGTGGAAACTTTGTATCATCAAGAAGGTGAGAGTGAGGAAGAAGAAGACGAAATTTTGGAATAGGAGGTGCAAGCTTTTCGAGATTTTAGAAAGGGGAATCATGGATACCATTTGAGAAGTAAATCTAAAGCCCCTAAAACCTCATCAACACCACCAAACAACTCTATTCTTCCTCTGGATACTAAGGCAGATAATAATCCTCCTCCTCCACTTAGAAGAGAAATGTCTAATGACGTGCAGAAGACAGTCAAATTCGAAAAACCAAACTATGACATAGTGGAGGATCTAAAGAAGTCCAAATCTAGCCTTTCGTTCTTGGACGCGGCTAGATTGCCTCGGCCAAAAGGAGGCGTTGATAAAGGCTCGAACTCACCCGATCAAATGTGGAAGGGAAAAGGAGTTGAGTCCCATCTGATTTTACGAAAGGAGAGACAAGATGTCCTGCCATTCTTATTGACTCGAGAATTGCGGGTAAGAATTTGCATAACTGTTTGGTGGACACGGGTGCCACGAGCAACCTCATGCCTTCGGAGATATGTCAAATGCTAGGTCTGCAACCTGTTTCATCCAAATGCAAGGTCTTGCAATTGGACCGATCAGAGGTAAATGTGGTAGGGACCCTATATGATGTCAAAATTCAATTAAATTCTGAACCCAGGGGTCCAAAGAAAGTTGTCGACATTCTGGTTGTTAATATCCCAAGTAGATATGGAATGCTACTTGCAAGGGATTGGATGAAAACTCTGAATGGCTATTTTTCAACAGACTGCTCACATATGTGGCTACCCTGGAAAGGAATTGCAAATCAAATCAGAGTGGAAAATGAACCGAGGCTTAAAGAAATCATAACAAAATTTAACAAGCCGAATGAAGTTCAGTTTTTTGAGCCAGAACTGGGGGTCTATGCACTTGATGTTGAGGAAGCTACTGAAGAGCCTAAAAGGAAACATGTCATGGTGGCTCTTTTGAGGAAAATGATTTCACATGGTTGCTCAGGTTTGATGGATCCAAATCTAGACAGGGAGCAGGAGCTGGAGTCGAGCTCACTGGTCCAGGAGGTAAACCATTATTGGTTGCCTATAGATTGCAATTTCCTTGCACGAACAATGTGGCAGAATACGAAGCATTGATCTTTGGTTTACGTCTAGCATTGAGCAAACAAGTTAAATGCTTGAAAGTATTGGGAGATTTTGAACTAGTAGTCAAGCAGATTAAAGGACAGTATACATGTCGTGACAGGAGACTGAGCCTTTATAGAACTAGGGTTATGGACCTCATTGAGGAATTCGACGCGTTCAATATAGCCCTTATTTCTAGAAAAGGAAACCGAATAGTAGACTCTCTTGCAGTTGTCGCGGGCATGTTAAATCCAATGGACATAAAAAGGTGTAAAAAGTTCTCCATTGAATTAGTTCCTTGTCCATCAATACCTGATAATGTCAAGAATTTCCAGGTTTTTGAAAATGACAGACACATCTTCAAATTTGTCATGAACTCGGGTATTTTTGAAAATCGGGTGATTGATGAGGAGCAAAGGTGGCAAGATGAAACAGAAAACGAGAGTGAAACCGCATGTCAATCCAACAAAATACCTAAAGACGTGGTTTCATTGGAGAAAATGTTCGACATGGGATACAAGACCAGAAAAGGAAAAAGGGTCCCACTCCCCAAAGATGCATGTGATTCAATTAATCTAGGGAGTGCAGACAATCCAAAGGAAGTGTACATTGCAAAGGCATGTACAGATGAAGAAAGGAGCAACATAATACAGGCATTGAAGCATTACATGGATTGCATTGCTTGGAATTACAATGAGCTGAAAACATACAACCAAGACATCATCACACATACCATTCCTCTAAAGCCGGACTCCAAGCCTTTTAGGCAAAGACAACGAGTTGTTAACCCGCTATTGGAGCCCTTAATAGAAAAGGAGGTCAAAATATTATTGGAAGCGAAGATCATATTTCCTGTTAGGCACTCAACCTGGGTTGCTAACCTCGTTCCAGTAAGAAAAAAGAGTGGAGAGATTAGGCTGTGCATAGATTTTCGAAATCTTAATAAAGCCTCTCAAAAGGATAATTATCCATTGCCATCAATTGATGAAATTCTACAAACGGTAAATGGATCTGAAATGATGTCTTTTCTTGATGGGTATTCTGGATACAACCAAATTCTTATACATCCAAATGACAGGATGAAAACAGCCTTCACCACCAAGTGGGGGACATTTGCATACAAGAGAATGTCGTTTGGACTGTTAAATGCTGGTGCAACATTTCAACGCGCCATGGACTATGCATTCAAAGGGCTTATAGGCAAATGTATCATCGTGTATGTGGATGATATTCCAGTATTCTCAAAGAAGAGAGAAGACCATGTCAAAGATTTGAAGAAAGTGCTTCAAAGATGCAGAGAACATGGAATTTCCTTAAATCCCAAAAAGTGCATTTTCGGAGTAACAGAAGGAAAATTGCTTGGTCACATCATTTCAAAAGAGGGCATATCCATCGACCCAGAAAGGATACAAGCTATCCAAAACTTGCCTCTCCCGGGTAGTAAAAAAGAATTGAGATCTTTCTTTGGGCAGGTTAATTTTGTGAGGAAGTTTATCTCAAGCTTTGCTGAGATAGCCAAACCTCTGAACAAGATGCTCAAGAAGGATGTAGATGTCAAATGGAACGAGGAAAGTAGGGTGGCCTTTCAGAACATCAAAGATGCCATTTCCAGAGCCCCTGTCCTCATAAGTCCAGACTATTCCAAGCCTTTCTATATTTATGCTTTCGCATCAGAACACTCTTTTGCGAGTGTCTTGACCCAAAAAGGTGAGGATAGTGCAGAAAACCCCATAGCATTTTTAAGTGCCCCTCTAAAAGATGCTCAATTAAGGTATTCCATCCTTGATAAGCAGATGTACGCACTTTTTAAAACGGTAAAAAAATTTAGACATTACATTGTGCACAACAGAGTTATTGCCATCGTGCTCGACCCTGCTGTTAAGACCATGTTTTTACGGAATGAACTAGGTGAGAAAAGAGGGAAATGGATTTCCACCATCCAAGAATTTGATCTCGAAATCCAACCTATGAAACTAGTTCGAGGACAGGGACTCGTGAAGGCGATCGCTGAAAATAATCCGCAAATGACATGCCAATATTCGAATACAGAATACATTTCTAAGGATGATTGGTATGTTGACATTGTGCAATTTTTATTGAATGGTAAGTGTCCTTCTAATCTGAATTCAACCCAAAGAAGAGCTTTAAGGCTTAAGTCTATCAATTATCTGATGAAATCTGGTGTTCTTTACAGGAAAAATCATGAAGGGATCTACCTGAGATGCCTGAACAAAGAAGAAGCTGCCAAGGTGTTGCAAGAATTTCATGGGAAACATGGAACTGGTCATGGTGCGGCAAATGCTACAACGCATCAAATCCTGAGAGCAGGATACTACTGGCCCCACATTTTCAAAGATGCACATGCCCATGTACGATCATGTCACATTTGTCAAGTGGCCGCCAATAGAGAAAGAAATGCAGCCATGCCATTACAACCTGTAGTTGAAATGAGACCATTTGCACAGTGGGGACTAGATTTCATTGGGGTTATTAACCCAAATTCTTTTGATTCTCATAAATTCATACTAACAGCTACAGATTACTGTACAAGGTGGACAGAAGCAATTCCTACTAAACATGCCACCACAGACGTTGTAATAAAATTCCTTGAGGACCACATTATAACAAGATTCGGAATGCCCGATTCTATTGTCAGTGACAATGGTAAAGCTTTTATTTCTACGCAATTTGCAGATTGGGCATATGACAACAAAGTGAGCTTAAAGTTTGCATCTAATTATTACCCTCAAGGAAATGGTTTGGCCGAATCTTCAAATAAAAATTTGTTGAACATCATTAAGAAATTGCTGGAAAAGAACCCTCGGGATTGGCACAGCCAATTGAAGTTTGCCCTTTGGGCAGATAGGACCAGAGTAAAAGAATCCATAGGGAATACTCCCTATCATTTGGTCTATGGGCAAGACCCGATATTTCCTGCAAATTTGAAGTTGCAAACCTTGCATTTCATACAAGAGTACTTGGGGACAGATGATCAAGTTGAAGCCGGGTTAAGTCATTTGCTGCACCTTGATGAAAAGAGGGAAGAAGCCATGAATCACATGAATAAACACCAAGAAGTTATCAAGAGATGGTTTGATAGAAGGGCTAAAATTAAGTCCTTCAGAATTTCAGATTTGGTATTACTATGGGACAAAAGACATGAGGAAAAAGGGAATCATCAAAAGTTTGATTGTCTTTGGTTAGGCCCCTATCAGATTTCAGAAATTCTCGAGAAAAATACCTTCAGGCTAAAAACTTTAGAAGGGAAGGATTTTATGTTACCGGTTAATGGGCAGATTTTAAAGCATTATTTTAGCCCTTAGGTTGTAAGAGTTTGATGTTATTCTTTTCGGTTTTGGTGGAGATTTTCAGATTTTGTTTTCATTTTTTAGGATTGTTAGTCTAGTTAGGATTTAGGTTGTGGGTTTGATTTCAATTGACATGTTTTGTTTATTTTAAAAAAAAAAAGAAAAATTGAGATGTCAACTTATGCTTAAGACTAGGAGAATATGAAATATTGGAATTGTCTTGTAAAAGCTCCACAAGTAACACAAACATTTTAAGTTATATCGTTTGAAACTTGTGATGCATGAAGTAGTCAAGTTTTGTATGGCAAATATTTCATCTGCAATTCAAGAGATAATGCATTCATGTTACATCTCACTTTACATATACATTCCATCTTAGTTGCATATGCATCTCAGGTACAAATCATTAAAGTGTGTCAAATCCTCTTAGGGTTGTGTTATAACATAAATGTAAAAAAATCCTAAGGTTGGAAACTGAGTCTTGAGATATCTAGAACCAAGCACATCTTATACACATTAAAAAGGATCTTGAGCAAAATGATCAAAACCTTGCTTGGAAGAAAAGGTTGGGCGAAAGAGGTTTTTCATGTCTATCCTATTATGCAACATGATCCTTAAAACAAGTGGTTTTGACCATTTCCATAAAGCTTAAAGCCTAAAATCGGAGTAGTAAGGATAGGGTTAAATCCTCATCGAACTTAGGTTGAGGATCCAACTCCCCAAAGCTTTGATTTGACCTACATGGAGTAGTAAGGATAGGGCATAAATTCTCATCTCGCTTAGGTTGAGAATCTGATTCCCCAAAGCTCTTATGTCTCATTTCATGATAAATCTTGGATTGGAAGGATCGTACTACTTGTCCTCTCGCAAAGGATGGGTAGTCATCCCCAAGGTCTAAGCAATAAATTAATATTTTCCATTTTTATCCAAAGCTTGGATTGGAAGGATCGTACTACATGTCCCTAGCAAGGATGGGTAGTCATCCCCAAGGTCCAAGAAGTAAAAAATTAATTTTTCCCATCTCATATTTATATTGGATTGGAAGGATCGTACTACTTGTCCTCTAGCAAGGATGGGTAGTCATCCCCAAGGTCCAAAGAAATGAAGATAAGTCTTGGATTATGGGGTTAAGTATGCCCATGCATGGCAACATGTCTTGTCTAAAAAACAAGACCACCGATTGTCCAAAGGGTTAGACTAGCATGACCATTTCTTCCATAATTGGTTAAATTATTTTGCTCAAAGTGAGGTAATGAATTCTAAATCAGAATAGTAAGGATAGGGTTAAACTCCCATCTCGGTTAGGTTGGGAGTCTGATTCCCCAAAGTTCTGATTTCACATTCACTTGCACATGGGTTCAAGATAGTAGGGACTCATAACCAACTTTGGGATATAATAAAGCAATTCATTAGTGGATCCTAAGAGGGTTTGGCAATCTTGAATGTTTGTGCATGATACTAGAAAGTTTAGGCCTTTACAAGAGCAAAATCTCTAAGCATAGTTATCAGGTTACACAAATCATTCACAATCTCACATATGCATTCATGTAAAACTGACAATGGAATGTTGATCAATTTCAAACGATAGGGAATGAAATACATTGCACACACCGAGCTAATACTTGATGATTCTGATGATTCATGTACTTCGGATCTTTGGGCATTTGTTTATATTTCTTATGTGCTAACACATGTTTTCAGTGTTGTATACTTTCAGGTAGGGTTCTCACTAAAATGCTCAAGAGCATTTGACAGCAGAGTCGCCATTTGTTGTGGCTGATCCACAACACACCCCAAAATTGGGGACCCACCTTTTTTGCATGCTTTCAAAGAAAATCTCAGTGACCCAGATGCTAAAAATCAAGAAAAAGGCAAAATTGCACAAGGATAGAAAAGTGTCGCGAAATCGCGACATGTTGCTCCGTCGCGACCAAAAATGAAAAAGTGTCGCGAAATCGCGACATGTTGCTCCATCGCGGCCGAAAATGAAAAAGTGTCACGAAATCGCGACATGTTGCTCCGTCGCGACCGAAAATGAAAAAGTGTCACGAAATCGCGACATGTTGCTCCATCGTGGCCAAAAGAGGAGAGAGAAAGACAAAATGAAAAAGTGTCACAAAATCGCGACATGTTGCTCCGTCGCGGTCGAAAGAGGAGAGAGAAAGACAGAATGGAAAATTGTCGCGAAATCGTGACATGTCACAAAATCTGGTCAAACCAGTCAAATAGGGCAAGGCACTAAAAGCGTCGCGATATCGCGACAGAAAGCAGCAAAGAGGCACGAAGTGGAAAAACGTCGCGATATCGCGACAGAAAGCAAAAGGTACGAGAAATATGTCACAATTTCAAACATGTCGATTTCGCGACCAAATACAAAGAGCAGCCAATAAAAGCGTAGTGATTTCACGACAAAGAGCAAAGGAGAAAAAGGCACGATTTCACGAAAGGAGGAACGAAATGAAAAGCGTCGCGATTTCTGACAGTGGGCCAAAGCATACCAAGTGAAAAGCATCATGATTTCGCGATAGGTTGCAGTCGAAAGGTGTACGGAGATGAAAAGTGTCACGATTTCGTGACATGTCATGATTTTGTGACATGTCACGTTTTTGTTGCATGAAGGCAAGAAAGGCTGTTGACAGAAAAACGTCGCGATATCGCGACATGTCGCATTTTCACGATGAAAGCAAAGGAGCAAAGCTGCATGCATAAAAACATCATGATTTACATGGGGCCATTACAGAACGTGCATAGGAAGTGCGAAACACGTGGCATACAGGTGTCAGGGTTACAGAAGCGTTACATGAAAATAGAAAATATCGAACGTTTCGGCATCGAGCATAAATTCAAAAGCAACGAAAAGGTGAGAATACGAAACGATGCATTCTGGGAGGTGAAACGAAGCGACGCAGGGCGAAACAGAGAGCCATACCAGACAGTATAAAATCAGAAGCGTAGATTGATACAAGGGTTGGAAATTGTTGCTAGCAGAGTTGCAGAGACAAAGGCGACCAGCCATTCTAGGCCTGCTATTGGAGCAATTTCCTTCACTTGTTCTGGATTTGTTAAACCTGGAACATTCTGTCATTGTAATTGATATATTATTTTAATACAGAAATACAGAGAGTTGGCATCTCATTGATAAGAAAGAAGGAGTCATTTTTGCATGCAAGATTTAATGTTTTACCTTTCCCTTTCAGATTTCTAGGCTTCTAGGTGAAGTTTAATGCAAGTGTTCTTGGTTGCTTCATGCGAATGTCTAAATCTGAAATTATAGTAAAAACCCTAGAAACCCGCACCTAGCTTATCTGGATTGTGCGAATTTGCAGATTCAATAGGTTAGGTTGCATGCAAAAAACCTCATTATCTTCGGTTTTGTCAAATCAAGATGGTAGCACTCGGACGTAGTTTAGTTTCATTTTCATTTGCATTTTCTTTTATTTTCAATCCTTTATTTTATTTTTTGCATTTTATTACCGTCATTTAAATAAATAACTGAAAATCCATCAAAGTTCAAGATCGAAATATATTCATCTCTTAGATTTATTCACTTTGAGTCCATTGCAATTTCAAATTAAAATAAACCATAGTGCCCCTTGTTAACATCCACTTGCAACCCTAAGGTATTCCCAGCATTTAAATTGAACAACATCATTGGTATACAAAGAGCTAGCATAACAAGAACCTTGGAGAAATTATTCTGTTGTAATTTCTTTGCAAGCAGAGGATTTTGGGACTCAGATCCTACCGGAGAGTGTGCTTTCACAACTGGGTGAAAACACCACTCAACAGGTCTATAATTATCTCTTGGTATTCCAAGAAGCAAGATACAATTGCTCTTTCTACAATGGAAGCATAGTATAAGGCTATGACAACAGCTACACAGGAAGTGGTTTGGCTTCGTACCCTCATGAACGAAATTGGCTTTGAGAAATTTGGTCCTTCATGTTTGCTCTCCGATGATCAATCAACTATTGCCTTGGCTAAAAATACTGTAATGCATCAAAGGACAAAGCATGTTTAAATCCAATCCCACTTTATCAAAGAGAAGGTATTGGATGGGACTATTTAGTTGGAATATTTCCCATCATCTTCTAATTCTGCTGATTTGTTCACCAAACCTCTTTACAAGGAGAAGTTTTGTAAGCTGAGGGACTCACTTGGTTTGGTGAAGTTGTCCTCAAGAGGGAATGAAGTGTAGTTACACTTGTGTGATGACAACTTCATCCTTATGAGGTATTTTGTGCTATATATATATGAGTTGATATTTGGTGGTATAATTGCTTTTTACATCTCTTTTGAACATGATACTTTCTTTTTTGCTTTGTGCAACTTTTGTACATGTTACTTTGTAGATGACATTGTGCAATTATGGTATATGATTGAATTTCTTTATGCGACTCTTTTACATGGTACTTTATTGTTGCCTTGTGCAACTTTGTACATGTTTTTATGTAGTTGGAATTATACAATTGGTTTATCATGGTAATTTCTTGTTAGCATTTATGCTACTTTTATAAATGATATTTTATGGTTGGCTTTATACAACCGGTGTGCACACTTTATTATTTTCATATACCTTATGCAACTTTTGTACATGGTAATTTAGAGTTTGCATTATCATGGTACTCCTTGTTTGCTTTATGCAACTTTGATCATGATTTTTTTTTATCAACTATATAACACATGACTATAAGTATGGCTTGGCATATTTTTGTAATGACTTATAGTTCACTATTTGTTAGATCAGTTTTGTTATCATATTTGGATATTCGTATATGTTGTGGTGAATATATTTATGATGATGTATCTAACCAATCTTATGTTGAGCTGCTTATAGCTTGTAGGTACTTTCGTTTGGGGTTTTGCAGGCTTACTGAAGATACCCTTGTGATGTTGTCTTCTTGTTAATTGCAACCACTTGTGGTTGATGGATGGCTTTGTAAGCTGCTTGTATCTGAAGCTACTCCGTTGGGGGCTTGTAGTCTCATTTTGGCCCATTTTGTATTGGTGCCTTATTGTAAACCATTCTTGGTCATAGAAGCTCATTGTAACTATATTACTCATTTGATTCTCATCCCCGTTTGTATATTTAGGGGGAGAATGTTTCTTTGTTTCATAATTCCTTTCCCCAATATTGCATTAAGGGGGAGTGTTGGAATATGTAATGCAACATTGTGTAAATTATTCTTAGACTAAAATATAAAGTCTAAAGAATAATATTTGAATTAGAAAATAATTCTATTTTATGTAAAAATATTTCCACCTAATTAATAAATAAAATAAGGGTGCTAGGAATATTTAATTTGTGGGAAAAAATTATTTTCCCTTTTCTAGCAAATATTAGAAAGTAACTAATCACTTTCTAATATTTGATAGATGTCACTTATCACACATCTCAAAGATTAGATTGTGATAATATTAGAAAGTAACCAAGCACTTTCTAATATTTGATAGATGCCACTTGTCACACATCTCAAGATTATATTGTGATAATATTAGATTGTAATAAGATTTAGGGTTGTAGTAGAAAAACTTATCTTTAAATAGAGGTGTTGTCTACTACATATTAACATATCTTGTCATATTGACTTGTGTTGTAATATCATGTTGATGCATATTGTTGGATAACATTGAAGCTTTCTTGTATTGTTGAATCAAATGAGTAATATAGTGAGCTTCATAGTGGATGTTTCCCTTCTTCATTTGAAGTAGGGTTTTACCACTTAATATTGGTGTTGTGGGTTTTTCTCTTTTGTGTGTGATTGATATTTTGGAGCATTCTTTGATCTTGGGGAGATTTTGCTTATCTCAAATTTCTTAGGCAATATTCCACATTAATCAAATATCAATCCTTATTAAATTATTAAAGCTTGCTCAAACTTATATCTCCCATAAAAATTATAATCAAACCTTACCAAGCAAATATTTTAATTAAACTATTTATCCCCATAAATATCGAAGTCAGAGCGCATACCTCAAAGGAGCCTTCAAAGGGCCTTGGTGTTTTGAACCTCTACCCACCGTGCTACCAAGCGGTAACTAAGCCGCGTGAGCTAACACTGCCGACATGAGTGCCTTAGGCACTCTATTCCTTAAGCCGCATGCGCTTTCCTCATAAGGTGCCAAAAATTTGATCGTCCACGAATTGACTGCCCACGTCACACTCCATTAAATTTGTTGTGCAATATTCGGATGCAGAAATACTTTGGGTTTTCAAAAATCATGCGACACTCCTTAGGTTTATTAAATAGAAAACCTTTCGCTTATTTATATAAGCCATCCTTTAATGCAAATACGTCGGCCCTTTTAACATTTCCCTCATGACGTCGATGGTGCCAATAAGAAAGGAGGGGAAAACCTTTTATTTAATTTTAAAATTTAAATTTAAATTTTAAATAAATGAAAATTTAAATTAAACCTTTAAAATTAAATTTCTCCATCATCGAGGCACCTTTTTCGATGAAATGAAAATCCAACTTGGGTTTTAAGAAAAACCCATTTCAAATTGGTCATCCATTGGTTTTAAATAAAACTTTTCCTTGACTTCCTTGGTTTTCATAAAAACCTTTTGCTAACTTCCCTTGAAGCTCCTTTTGGAACCAAATGCCATGCATCCCTTCAAGAACCTTTGATCAAAACCTTGGCTTCTCATGAAGCTCTTTGTGGAGCAAAATCATAGTGCTTACTTACATAGGTACTTTTGACATCAATTACAACTTTTAGCTTAGGGACTCAAAATGTCCAACAATCTCCCCCTTTGTCATTGATGGCAACCTATATTCATTTTACTGAAACCTAACCTTATTTTCTACTACCCCTGGGACTTTGCTCCCCCTAGATCAATGCTCTCTCAAATATCTCCTCATATCAAATCTCTACCCAATACACAAATCTCTCCCCCTTTGACATCAATGGCAAAGGGTCACCTTTGGGGCTCGGGGCTAAGAATGAGCCTCTTAGCTTAGCCCCTCCCCCACCTCCACATGAGGTGGTTAATTCTGGGATGGGAGTATCACTCCCAATTTTCCTCGAAGATACTCAAAAATATCCTGAGAGTGGCTTAGTGAAAATATCTGCTATCTGTTCCTTTGTAGTGACATACTCCAATATGACCTATTTATCTAACACTTTTTCTCTCAGAAAATGATACTTAATTGGAATGTGCCTCATTTTGGAGTACATTATCAAATTTTTTGAGATACATATGGCACTGGTATTATCACATAGTATAGGAATGGGTTGATTATGCTTTATATTGAAGTATTCTAAAGTTCTCTTCATCCATAACACCTGTGTACAACTGGCTACTACTGCAATATATTCTACCTCTAGTGTAGATAGTGATACTAAAACCTGCTTCTTGCTTAACCAGGAGACTAGACTTTCTCAAAGAAAGAAAGCTCCTCCACTTTTTCTTTTTCTATCATCAATGTTGTCGGTCCAATCTACATCTGTATATGTTGTGAGTGTGAAACTTTCACTTTTGGGATACCAAACTCCAAAATCCATAGTCCCTTTTAGATACTTGAAAATTCTTTTTACTACTGCCACATGTGTTTCCTTAGGTGTTGCTTGAAATATTACCACTAATACCACTAACTGTACTATGTCTGGTCTTGTAGTTGTGACATATAATAAGCTGCCAATCATGGATCTATATAGTCTTTGATCTACCTCTGGAGATTCATCATCCTTACTCAACTTGCACCCTGTGGTCATAGGAGTACTTACTGGTTTACAATATTCTAATCTAAATTTATTTAACATCTCCTTGATGTACTTGGCTTGAGACAGAAACACTTCGTTCATTGATTGTAAAATCTAAAGACCAAGAAAGAAGGATAATTCACCAAGCATTGACATCTCAAATTCACTCTGCATATTCTTAGCAAAATCTTTGTACATCTTGTCATTGTTTCCCCAAAAAATTATGTCATCAACATAAACAACCACTATTAGAATATCATTTCCTTTATTTCTGATATACAAATTACTATCTGCTATTCCTTTAATAAATCCCTGTTCTTGAAGATACTTATCTAATCTTGAGTACCATGCTCTAGGAGCCTAATTTAAACCATACAATGCCTTTTTTAATCTACATACCTAATATGGTGTATCTGCCAGTATGAATCCCTCTGGCTATTCAATGTAGACTTCTTATTCTAGAATCATGTTTAGAAAAGCTGACTTAACATCCATTTGATATACCTTGAAGTTATTGAAACTTGTAAAAGCTAAAAATATCCTTATAGCTTCAATTCATGCAACTGGAGCAAAGGTTTCATCAAAATCAATTCCTTCTACTTGTGCATAACCTTTGCATACTAACCTTGCTTTATTTATGACAACTTGTCCATATTCATTCAACTTATTTCTGAAGACCCATTTTGTGCCAATCACATTTTTATCCTTTGGTCATGGAACAAGTTCCCAAGTTTTGCTCTTCTCAATCTGATCTAATTCTTCATTAATTGCTTTAGCCCAAAATTCATCTTCACTATCCTGAGAGAAATCTTTTGGTTCAATCTTAGATATCAAAGAAAAATTAGCTTTTTGAGATGGTTTTATTATTCTTCTCCTTGTCCGTATTTCATCTAGATTCCCAATGATCTGATAGTTTGGGTGATGTTTCTGTACATACCTAGAAGGAGTCTTAGGAAGAAGCCTTTGTGTTTCTTCTTCATCATTATTTGATTCCTCACAAAATTATTCTTGACAACATCCATCTTCTTGGTATACCATTTGCTGAATTGGCTCTCTAGAATCTATCTTCTCATCAACTATTACATTCATACTTTCCACCACAGTGCGTGTTATTTTATTGTAACATCTATAAGCCTTGCTTTTTGTGGAATAACCAAGAAATATTCCCTCATCACATATTGGATAAAATTTGCCTAAATTTTGATCTTCTCATCTTATGTAACATTTGCTTCCAAAAATCTTGAAATGTTTTACAGTAGCAGGTATTCCCTTCCAAAGCTCATAAGGAGTATTGTGATGATTTACCCTTAACTGAGCCCTAGTAGTTATGTACACAGTTGTAGATACTGCTTCTTTCCAAAAACCATCTTACAATTTAGATTCATTTAACATAGCTCTAGACATGTTTTCAACAGTCCTGTTTTTCATTTCAACTATTCCATTTTGTTGGGGAGTTCTTGCTGCTGAGTATTCTCTCTTGATTCCATGTTGTTCACAAAATTCTACAAACTAATTTGAAGTAAAATCTCCTCCTTTATTAGATCGTAGACACTTAATACATTTACCTATTACATTTTCAACCAACTTCTTGAATGCAAGGATTCTGACTTTTCTTTTAGGAAAGTTACCCACACCATTATGGAATAATCATCTACAAACAACATGAAGTAACTCTCACCCTGAATACTTTATGTTCTGGTAGGACCACACAAATCAGTATGTATTAAACTCAAGGGCTCAAATGACATATAACCTTTTGGTTTGTAATTTGTCCTAGTTTGTTTTCCATGTTGGCAAGGTGCACAAATTGTGTTTTGAGGTCTTCTTATCTTGGGTAAATCTATGACTACCTATTTATTGCTTATGCTGACTATGTTATCAAAATTAAAATGACCCAATATTCTATGCCACAACCATATATCATATTATTTTTATAGAAAACACTTTTCCCCTTTGATCTCATTGAGCATGTACAAGTTGTTTGGGGTTATTCTTGCATTTGCAATGATACTTCCTGTTTCTATTTTCCTTATCTCACATCTATCTGGATGGAAGGTAACCATATATCTTTGATCGCAAAGTTGACTTATACTCAGTAGATTGTTTTTTAACCCTCTGACATACAAAACATTCTCTGTTTTTGTTTTTCCATTGTCTAGACTTAGAGTGCCTCTCCCAACAACCCTAGCTGATCCATTATCACCAAAACTTACTGATCCTCTATTTGTTTCCTTTAGAAAAATGAATTTATCTTTATCTCTTGTTATGTGACTAGAGCAACCACTACCCAGATACCATTGTTCTTCTTTATTTTGAGCATGCAGGGCTGTTTGGACTAACATAGATCTGGACCTGACATTATTTCTTTCATCCTTCCTAGTTGTTGGAATTATTTTTCTAGAATCAGGAAATATTATTTTACACCACCTAGCCTTGTGCCCAAAATTATTGCATTTATAACATATAACATCATCATCCATGAGAGGTGCAAAGGAATTGAAATTTGTATTGTATCTTGCATGATGAATACAGTGTGCAGCTATATGACCATATTTATTGCAAGAAAAACAATGAGCATGAAAGAATTTATGTAACCTATTTGGAGGTCTTGGATATTGTGAATAAGTTATCCTCTTCTTATGATTAACTCTTATCCAGGGTTCCTCTTTGTTTTCCTCCTTTATGATGTCATTTGCTTGCTTTTCTTTGTTTGAAGTTTCTTCCTTTTGGAAGCTTGATTCCTCCTTTTGTTTCATATATTCTATATTTTGTAGTATCTTGATCCCTTTGAGTTTGTTCCTTAGGAGAATAATTTATGCTTCCAATATTCCACATTATGTTTCCTTGGCTCTCAATAGATCTGACATATCTTGTTCAATATTATTTCCTTCTTCTACCTTAATCTTGAATTCATTAAGATTTTGTATAAGTTCCACTCTTGCCTCTTCATCTTCTTGAATTTGTTCTGTCAAGTTTGAATTTTTCTAAGTCTTTCCAATTTTCTAATAGCAGCAAAGAATTCTTATTTTATATCAAACCTAATCTCTTCTTCACTTTGAAGTCATGTGTGCTACCGAAGGATCCTCTTCCAAGCTGTTAGACTCTTCATGGAGAGACCCACTGTGATACCAATTGAAGAACATATGCTTATACTGAGAGGGGGGGTTAATAGTATAACATAAAACTTTTCCTCAAATAGTAGCATAAAAATTAATAAAACAATGAAAATCACACAAAGCATCACACACATAAGAGACATCATTTTTAATGTGGTTCACCCAATGTGGGCTACCTCCATAGAAAAATATTTCTTCTAAATATTTCTCAAATAATATTTTGGGAATCATTACCAAGTACAATGTTTATGGACCTCTGTCCAAAGGAGATGTTGATCCCCTAATATCAAGTTCGTGGATCTCTTCCACAGGAGAAATCTTTCCCATTCTACTCTGTCTAGTGATCTTCTAGAAGACTCTGTCTCTCTGCTACACTATGTAGCACCCTAAAATTGGCGCAATAAAATTGTCATAATTACATTCACCTTAGTAAATAATTTAAATTCAAATTTAACCTCCCAAATCGCCCGTTAACCGTCGGGTAATCCATTTCCCCATTTTTTGCGTCATTTTTAGAGGTTGTTTTGACCGTTTGATGATATCGTAGCCGATCAGACGATATCGCCCTAGATCTGATGATTTCGTCTGGGCTAGGATGTCCAAACGATCTTGTCATAAAACTGATTGTTCATAATTAGCTTCTATTCCAACGGGCCTCTAATCCGGGCAGAACCGTGTCTACGTCGTTAGAGACCCTCCCCCATTGGAGATCTCCCAAATAGGGATGATCTCCAACCTCATAACTACTCCCCTAAGCCTATTTAATCATTATGACCTTCCCCTCCTAACCCCTGGCTGAAATTCTCTGTAACTTAACTTCATGCACATTAAATCATCCTAAGTTTTCATTTGCAGTAGTCCTATATCAATTTTGTTGCAGGTACCACCTTGTTTTTTAGCCGGAGTAAGCATACATCGTCGTCGACAAACCTGTTCAGATCGGAGGCGATCCTGTCGAATCAGAGATGATTTTGTACTAATGCAAGACGATCTCGACTGTAGTCCACATTGAGGCAATCAGTGCCATAAGTTTGCATTTCTTCACCTTTTCTTTGTTGTCTTATTCTGCAAATTAGTTAGTTTATTTGATATTTTATATTATATTGCATTTTGGAGTTCACCCATCTAGATTAAAGGCATAATTAAACCATAATTGTGATTTAATCAACATCATTCATACATTTTTTGGTATTTAAGTTTTAGTTCAGTGTTGTCACTGTTATTTTGCATAGTTTTCCTCTACTAGAACAATAGTATTCTCTATATTCTGCATCTATTCTTCTGTTTGCAGGTCTCTGACAAATTCGTCTGACGAATTTGTCAGATCTCAGACGATCTTTTCTGATATCAAACGATTCTGTAAAATTCCAGATGATTCTGATTTCTCCAAACATCAAAATCTTCATCAGACATCCGGATCAGGTATTCTTCTTATTCTTCTATAATTTCTCTATTTTTTGTCTTTAAATTTGTTCTCTGTATTCATTAAAATCTGGATTTTCATATAGATTAATTTAGACTCATTTGGCCAAACCTAGGATATGAATGTTTAAGACTAAAAATGAACACATAAAAACACATTCCAAACCTAGGCATGGAAACTGCCGTTAAATGTTTCCTGGTGAACCCACCATCCATCGAAACATCATCAAAATACACCTCCCTTGAGAGGTGGGACCTTCGCAAAGTCCTCTCAGTCCGAGGTACCGCGACATCCTTTTCCCATCCTCCTTCCAGGTATGGATCCTATAGCCTGAAGGTAAAGATGTGAAAAATTTGGAGCAATACATTTTGGTGAACCCGACGTGAATGCATCATAACCTTTTGAAAACAAAAAACAAAAACAAAACAAAAAAAAATAGAACAACTAAAACATAGATGCATTTTAGAACATTTAAAGTTTAAAATCATGTTTAGATGGTAGCTCCTAAGAAAAGATTAGCAGTTACCATAAATGTAGAAAACCAATTGGTAGCAATAGAAATCAACTCTATGCTTAATGTGCCCGAAACAAGTAGAAATCAATTCCTGTGGAACAAACTTGATAGAAGACTTAGTCTCATCTCATCTAGGTCCACACAACTTAAGCAAATCAAGAGGCTAGTCCTAGATAGAATCTTGGATCCTCATCAACTAGTTTTTTATCATGAACTTCAGAGAGCCTGCCATAGATGGTTAGCTTATAGGAGAGCTCTAGTATCTTCAGAATTGTTCACCTTTGAGGAATACCTCAAGAACACAACCATTGTACACCAGTTCCTAGGTTGTGTAGAATACCAAGAGGTTGTTCTTACAGATAGGGAAAGATGGAATAGAGTTCCGCGAGCTATGTTATATCGAGAGTATTGCCACGAGATTTACTTTTATCAACCAGCATCTGAGACAGATAATATCACTATAGCTCTTTTCATTAAATTCTTAAAAGAAAACTTTCAATTTGAAGAAGACCACTTCATGACTCCTGAACAACTCGAGCCTATTAATGATATCTATAAATTATTTATAGAAAACTAGATTATTACTTTCAGTCTTATTTCTTGCATTTATTGTGTTATTTGTTGTCTTTATTATATTATTTCAAAAACAAAGAAAAACTAAAAATTAAAAACTAAAAAACTAAAAAACATAGCAAAAACTTAAACATTTTAGTAGGTATATAAGTAAATATATACCTCTTAATTTTGTTGCATATATATATATATATATATATATATATATATATATATATATATATATATATATATATATATATATATATATATATATATATATATATATATATATATATATATATATATATCTGAAATCAAAATTTAGCACCATGCCTAAACTTAGGAATGGTAAAGAAACTTTAGGAGAAGAAGAAGATTGGGTACAAGATACAACTAGAGATCCAAATGTCCTTCCCTGGAGATCCAATTCCGGAAGGACAAACTCTAGATCAATCAGAACATGACCTAGGTGAAGATAATGAACAAGAAGGAAGTGTTAAAGAGGATGGATCCTCATCCCCTAGAGTAGCTCCAAATGGAACTATTGCTTTTGACAACATAGATCATTTCAAGAACTTTCTTAATGATAACATTGATGCCATTAATGTGGCGGTTCGTATAGATAAAGGACAAATTAGTGACACTCAGGCAGCCTTCGAACATATGTATGATGTGCGCATTAATCCCTTGTCTTTCATTGATCAAGAAAGTGATAAGGCTGGACCATCCAATACGGATATGGTCACTATGATGCAAAACATGTCAAAACAACAGGTCACCCAACCTCCTAAGGAACCTGTTATTCAACCTAAAATCATTCCCCCACAAAAGAAACCTTCCTTCATTACTTTATTTCACCAAACTATTGAGCAATATGCTTCAAATAAACAAAAACCTAAAACGAAGCCAAACACCAATTTTCAACAATCTGGAATACAACATAATAGCACTTCAAAATTCATTCATAATAATTTTCCTACCAATAATTTACACAACAGTAACATGGCATCTAATCTTCATGTTCCTCCATCATATGCCCATAAAACCCATGTCAATGCCCTACCAAACCAATATGGGGGGCAAACTAGTAATCTGGAAGCCATGGTGAAATAGTTAGCTTCACGTATGGACCAGATAGATCCCTATCATCCCTCGTATAATTATCGAGAGATATGTAGTCAACCTTTGGATCCCATAGTTGTAGCTCAACCATACCCTAAGCATTTTCCCATGCCTATATTGCCTATATATAAAGGAACCGAAGATCCCATAGAGCATCTTCGCATGTTTAGGATAGCATGTCATGACATATCACATGATGAATTGCTATTATTAAAAATTTTCTCGAAAAGTTTAGGTGGAATGGCATTAGAGTGGTATTATCAATTGCCCACTCATTCTTTGAGAAACTTCGAAGAAACAGCTGAATCATTTGTCCATCAATTTAGTGCCTACATCGAGAGGCATGTAACTATTAAAGATTTATACAATTTAAAACAAGACAAAGATGAATGTTTTGCAGATTTCTTAGCTAGATGGAGGCAATTGACAAGAAAACTACACTTTGTGCTACCTTATAGGGAAATGTTGGACATTTTTATCAACAATTTACAAGAACAAATATCTTATGAGCTATCAACTGCTACCTTAACTACCTTCGATCAAGCTATAGATTTAGCTCAAAGAGTAGAAGATGCCCTCATTAGGAGAGGCCAACTTAGGAAGAAGGATGATGAGAAAACATCCAAAAATCAATATAAAAACAAACAAGTTGTTGGTGACGGAGTCACTGATAGCAAAAACGTTGCTAATATCAATGCAACGAAGACAACAGAAAAATTTATATTGAAACCTCCTGACAAGCCTCCTCGAGAATTCACTAGATTAAACCAACCCTTATCAACTATTTTACCTCAATTACTCGAAAGAGGTTTGATCCAATTACCAGCTATCTAGGAACCTGATCCAACTATACCCGGATACAGAGCTGACTTACATTGTGATTTCCATAGAGGACCTGGACATTCTACCAACGCTTGTAAAAGGTTGAAACATAAAATACAGGATTTGATTGACAATAATGAAATGGAAGTGCAAGCCTTCCAACCTAAACAAAACCCTCCTAATAATACTCAAAAGACCATTCCTCAAAATCAAAATCAAAATGCCAATCAAAATTTAGACATATTTCAACACCCTTTGCCAATCAAAATGCCAATCTAAATGCTCTATTATTGAAGACAATCATTTAGATGATTTGAGAAAAGTTTTTAATCGATTACGAGAATATCTTATTCGATTAAATCCGAAAAAATGTATATTCGGAGTTAAGTCTAGTAAACTATTAGGGGTTTTAGTTTCTTTACGTGGTATTGAAATTGACCCTCTCAAGATTGCGGCCATCACTAATATGCTCGCACCTACTAATATATCTGAGTTACGAAGTTTACAAGGTAAACTTCAAGCTATCCATCGCTTCATCGATAAGCTGGCGGAAAAAACTGGTCCCTTTCTTAAACTCCTTAAGAAGGATGTCCCTTTTAATTGGGACACCGAATGTAGAGAAGTTTTTGAACTTCTCAAACAATACCTCCTTAATCCACCTGTGCTTTCATCACCTAAACCTGATCGCCCATTTCTCCTATATATTTGAGCTTCAGATTCTGCCTTAGGAGCTATGTTAGCTCAACTTGATGATGAAAATATAGAACGTGCTAATTATTATATTAGCCGAACCTTCATCAGTTATGAAACCCGCTATACAGTATTAGAAAAACTATGTCTAGCCATCGTGTTTGCTATGCAAAAATTATGACACTATATGCTTAGTCAGAAAACGTATGTCATTGCCAAATACGATACCTTAAGGTATCTCATGAGTCAACCTTATTTATCGGGTCGCACAGCCAAATGGTTTCTTTCTCTAAGCGAGTTTGATATCACATTCATAGGACAGAAGTCTGTTAAGGGTCAAATCATAGCAGATCAATTAGCTGCTACACCCTTAGAGTCTACCCATCCCCTCATCATTGAGTTTCCTGACGAATGCCTTCAATTAGAGGTAGACCATATTGAACAATGGTCCTTATACTTTGACGGAGCCCGATGCATGAGTGGGGCTGGTGCGGGTATTATTTTAATATCCCCACAAAAACATGTTATTCCTTTGTCCTTCAAATTGACATTTGCTTGCACCAACAATACTTCTGAGTATGAAGCTCTAATCCTTGGATTACGAGCTACCTTGGCGCTAAAAATTAAACACCTTTTAGTTTTTGGTGATTCTCAACTAGTTATAAACCAAATTAATGAAGTTTATCAGACCAGAGATGATAAACTCTACCCATATAAGGCCTATGTTTTACAATTAATGTCTCTATTTGATCAAGTTACCTTAGAAGCTATTCCTTGAACTAGCAACCGTGCAGTTGATGCTATGGCAGCAGCTGCATCTCTCCTGTCCTTGGAGTTAGATGACGAATATGCCACTATCATTATTCATCGACTCCAAGAACCCGCTTCAAATAAGTCATGCTTAGAGCCTTTGGATGTGTTTCTAATCAATGAAACTACTCCTGAACCTTGGTATACATACATATTTGATTTTCTCTAAAATGGGATTTTCCCTGCCAATTCTAATAGAAACCAGCGTCGGTTATTACGTCGACGAGCAAGTCGATTTGTAATAATTGGCAATACTTTATATAGGAGATCTTTTGAAGGTATCCTATTAAGATGTTAAACTTAGAAGAGTCTAAATTAGCCTTGAGTGAAGCCCACGATGGATCTTGTGGAGGACACTTTAGTGGTAGCGTCATTGCTAAAAAGCTCCTTCAGATAGGATACTTTTGGCCTACCATGGAAATGGATGCACATGAGTATGTGCGCCATTGTGACAAGTGCCAAAAACACGTTGACCTTGTCCATGCGCCTGCATAAGAGCTGCAGGCTATTTCATCTCCATGGCCCTTTTCCAAATGGGGTTTAGATATTATTGGCAAAATCAATCATGTGTCATCTGATGGACACAAGTTCATCATAACCACCACTGAGTATTTCACGAAGTGGGTCGAAGCTATGCCTTTAGCTTCCTACACTGGCACACAAGTCTCTAAATTTATTTTTAATCAAATCATTTGTAGGTTCAAAATTCCTGCAAATCTCATCTCTAACAATGGAACTTGTTTCAAAAATAAAGATGTTAAAAAATTATGCCAAAAATATAAGATTCAACATCGCTGGTCCACTCCCTATTATCCTTAGGGTAATGGTCAAGCAGAAGCATCTAACAAAACCTTAATCAAAATTCTCAAAAGATTGGTCAATAAAACTGGCCGTGACTGGAACATTCAATTATATCCGGCCTTGTGGGCCTATCGTACTAGTGTTCGAACCCCCACAGGAACTTCACCATTTGTTTTGGTTTACGATGCTGAAGCAGTTTTTCCATTTGAATTGGAAGTTCCTTCTTTGGCTCTGCTACTTCAAGATACCGAAGTAGGAGATGAATATTGTGCTGGCAGACTTAGTCAGCTGGAACTCCTAGATGAAAAATGCATCAATGCTTTGGAGCATCTTCGTGCTTACCAAAACAAGCTTAAAAGATCATATGCTAAAAAAGTTCGTCATCGATCCTTTGAGATCGACGACCTTGTTTTAAAAGAAAATAAAAAAATACAAATGCAACTAAGGACCTTAAAGGTAAATTTGAGCCCAAATGGCTTGGACCATATATTATTATTGCTAAATTTGAATCAGGAGCATATAAATTATCTACCTTAGATGGTAAATAACTTAAAGAGCCCATGAATATTTTGCATCTTAAACGTTACTATGCATAAATTTGGTCATTTCATCCTTGTATATATTTGTTTAAAATATTTCAAAATTACTATCTTGTATTTCTTTCAAATTTATAAAAATCCAAAAACATCAAAAACATTCATAATCATCAAAAATCTTCAAAACTATTTGTTGCATTTATTTATGGCACTTGTTACAAATATGCTTGACTCTTTCGAAACCAAAACAATATCAAGAAGAAAGAGAGAGTCAACATTCTCAAAACTTCTCAAAAGTGTTTATATATATTTTCTTACAAATGTTGCAGTTATATGTTTCAAATTATTTTCGATAAATTAGCATTTATTTGGAATCCCTCACTTGCACACTCACAACAATAAATATCTTGATTTTATCTGGCATGATTACTAATCTCTCTTATATCAAAGTCCACAAAATTCAATTAAATCAAGTTTGAGCACAGAGAATTGATCTTGTTATTTACTTAAACCAAGCACATATTTTCACAATAAAATGATTATATTTTTAATTTCCATGTTTTGCTACATAGTAGAAGTGATTTCTTGAGCGAAAAGTTTTCCCTGCTATCCTATCATGCACATGGTCTAGAATCTTTGAGAATTGTCAAAAGGACAAGCTCACCCCTACCCAGAATAAAAATCTCTTGCTCTACAGCTAATCCGAGCAAGTATCCCTAGCAAAGAAAAAGAAAATAATAGTTCAAAAAAAAAAAAAATGTTCTTTTATATCATTACAGCAATATTTGAAGCACTATCTCAAAAATCAAGAAAAAAAATACAAAAAAAAAAAGAAGCAAACTTCAAAAGAAAGCAGAAAGCAAGAAAGCAATAAAATCCCTTTCCCTACCCTTTGAAAATAAAAGAAGGGTTGATGAGCTTGAATCCTTGGAATTCTCAATTATTCGAAAACTATGAGGTAAGCCCCATAACAGGTGGTTTGTGCCCAACCCGCTTGGCCTTGGGTAACTCCTAGCATGGTGATATGTCTGTCACATTAGCGACCTTCTTTTGTACAAACCTATGTCTGCTTATGGATTAGCTAGCTCTTGATAATCCGACCTACATAGTAGTCTAGTATGGTTTTATGCATCTACATCATGGTTAATGAACACTTATTTGGTTTCTTCAAATCACTTGTATCATATTATCTTGCTCAAAACTGGTAAATGCACAAAGCAATTGCACACACATTTGTATTTGAGAGATTTTGTGTATCATTATGATAAATCAAGATCGAAAATGAATTCACATATGCACATGGGATTCCTTATAAATCTAACTTTTGTCTTCAAAATACTTTGAAATATTATTTTTGCAACTTGTTTGGAATAAATCAAGTATAGTTGCTTACCATAAAGACAACTATATAATAGAAAAATCAAAATTTCTTTCAAACCATATAATCAAAAATACATACATATATATATATATATATATATATATATATATATATATATATATATATATATATATATATATATATATATTGTTGACTTTCGCGACGATGGTATAGTTCCAAAACCAAAATTGGAATTTTATGCCTAGCGCAAGTCCTCATTTTCATATTTTCTGTTTATAAAAAAAAATCAACCATGCAATAAAACTATCTTCTTTTTTTTTTTTTTGGATTTTCGCGATGATGGTATAAGTCTATACCTACATATTCTATGCCTAGCGCAAACCATTGTAATAATTTTTATTCCCCATTTATTTAAAATCATAAAAACCATATGACTTAAATCATTATGTTACCTCAATTTTGCTTTTCAAAAGAATGCATATTTTCATTATTTCATGTCATTATGTCAACCTTCAATTTTGCAATGATGGTATAATTCCTAAGGAATTATCCAAAAATTTTATCACACTTAAGACTTTATGCCTAGCAAAAATCATTTAAAAAATTATTTCATGCATACTATTTTTATGAAAATCTGAAAAACAAACCATCATCATCATCATTTGCACCATTGCACCAAAGTCTTAAGACAGTCTCTTAAGCACTCTTTTACTTTTAACAAATATTTCTATACTAGGATTAGCTTGACGACCGAGTGAGCAGCAAATCTATGAAATGGTCTATAATAGCGACAATGTCCTTTGAAATTATTGTTAGAAGTCTCTTTTTATTTTTTTATTACATCACATTACAAACAACCAATTTGTTACATCAGATTATTTCATTTAAAATATTGCAACATGACATCAAAATTATAAATTTTCAAAACGACATAATTTCATGAATCCTCAATCCAATCATTAAATTAATCAATCAAAACCATAAAAGCATCATAAACATACACATAACACAAGTCATATGATCAAAAATATCTCATCTCATATATATATCAAAAGTACATATACATCATCAAAACTGGATTGGTATGCCACAATCTGTACCTCGACATACTCAATCCTCTATCAACAAAATAATAATAATACAATGTCAATCTGTACAAAGTTGTGCAGCACTCTAGCCTCGAGAGCCCCTTAAGCTCTCTGCCTCATCTCCTCCCCTGCCCTGAGGTGGACGAGGTGGCCCCATCGCAGTCTGAGTAGTCCTACTCCTCGATTGGGACGAGGTCCTCGATGACCCGATCCTGATCAGATCTGTAATGTTGGCTGGCAGGGGTAGTCTATCCACCTCTGGCACCATCTGATAGTACAAAGTTTGGTATAAAGTAAGTTGGGCAATAGCCCGTGTCAGCTCCCTAGTGCTCGCCCCTCCGCCCCATGCCCTGAGGCGTGCAATCTCATCTCGCAGCTGTGCCACCTCAGCTTGGTGGCATGCAGCCTCAGCCTATAATGTCTGCACCTGTGCCTGGAGATGATCTCTCTTCGCTTGAAGAGTAGCAGTCTTGCTACTCTCCCTCGTGTCAACGCCCTTGCCCTTATCGGGTGATGGTGGCCTCTCCCTCTGTAGAGATGGGGGACTCGCCTCCCTCCTCTCCCTCTGTCGTGGCCTCTATTGTTCCTGTGGCGTCCTCAAATCTCTCCCATCATGACCTTGGGCCGCCTCCATAGTCGCCTAGCACCGCCTCCCTATTCGATGCACGACTGCATGAATCGGACCCTGTGCCCTCATCATCAGAGGAGGGCAGATGCCTACGTACCAGGCATCATGGCCATCAGCTACTCCTGCATCGTCCCCATCTACTAGCTGGATGGGGGCATCATCTGCGTCTTGAATCCAAAACTGCTACAAGTCTAGAGCCCCACTAACTGTGATATTATCTCGGATAGTTCGAGAAAACTCATAATCCCTTAGAGATGGGATCCCCTGCTGCAGACCAAACTGACATAAAACTTGATCATAGCGATGGAGCTCCACCTCTCCCCTCTCCATCCATAGCCAGCAAACTCACCTGATGTGAGCCAGCTCCTATCTGTCCTTGGCCCACCCTGGATGCTCCCTCCATGGCCTCTAGGTAATCTGATCCGGGACTAAGTCATCAAGTAGCCTCTGGGACATAGGAAGGTCGATCCGCCGTTGTGACCCTCTTCGAAGCCACCAGTAGAAGACTTGGGGCCTCTCCCTGTCAACCCCTGTTAGAGGAAGCCCTATCGGCCTTCGCACTGTAATGTGCTCCTAGCACCAAACCTGTAGAAGTTATGTCATCACCAGACATTGGCCGCCCTTGTACACGACCCCATATAGGATCCTGTACAATTGACATAGTACATAACTGTCCCAAGAGAACCTATAGCCATGGTCCTACATGTCGCAGATCACATCTGCCAGCATCCACGACACCTTGCACCCACTCTTGTGGCACAGCAGAAGTCCACCAACTACTCCAGCTAGAACCCGTGTGAGTCTAGATGCCCCAGGCATCTGGCACAGTGCCTTGATGTTAACTTTGCCCTTCTCCAGGGCGAAGCTCAGGTCAGCACACAATCATCCCATAGCGTGGCCCTGATTGGATGTAGGAGTGATCAATCATCCTTGTATGGAGATTCTTAGAATCCTCCATACATCCTCTAGAGTGGGAGTCATATCCCTTGTCGGTAGCCGAAAACATGAAAAACCTGAATACCATCTCTTTGCTAGGGCCATCAGTAGCCCCATATTCATAGACACCTGTGGCATCTCTGCCACATGCTGCAAGCCGGCCTGTGCCAGCTGATCTCGCTCTACCTGTGTGAGAGTGGCCAAGTCATCCCTCAAACCTCCATACTTCCATTCCCTACTCTTTAGCAAACCTCTCTGCAAACATAAACAAAAAAACAACAAACAATCATTAATAAACAATTCAAGTAATTAATAATGCAAGTTAAAGTTCAATTTTATGCAATTGATGATATCGCCCACTATTGGATGATATCGTCCCAAATTTGAGCATAATCGTCTTCGATTTCGCAAAGTTGAAATCATCTCTAATTTGACAAAATCGTCCCCCTTTCGTCGATTTTGCCCTTGGACAAAATTGACAAAATTGAGACGATTTCATCGAAATCGGGACGATTTCATCCCGATGATGTCGATGGCCCAAAAACGGCCGCGATGCTCAAAATTCATCTAAAATCTACCTAAAAAGCATGTAAAATCAAATTAAAGCATTCTAGCTAAGTCTAGACTCTTACCCGTAGACCGCGTCGGACCTCTGTTGATCTGTGCATCATCTCCACCATTTTTGCTTCAGAGCTGTAAAAACCATAAAATGAACAATAAAAATGAATTAGGGTTTTACCCTATTTTTTAAATTTTATTCAAAATAATTTTTCTTTTTCGCGTTTTTACCTCAAACATTCGATTTGGGTAAAAACACTGAGGGGGAACCATAGTAAGTTGTCGTACGATTCGACCAAGAATCGTCGCCTAAAAATGGGAATAATTTTTGCTTTCTCGTAGATCGAGAAGAACTCATCTTTAACGCATTTTCTTCAAAAAATTCGCTAAAGAGGGGGCAAAATGTAGCACCCTAAAATTGGTGTAGTAAAATTGTCATAATTACATTCACCTTAGTAAATAATTTAAATTCAAATTTAACCTCCCAAACCACCCGTTAACCGTCGGGTAATCCGTTTCCCCCTTTTCTACACCATTTTTAGAGGTTTTTTTGACCATTTGACGATATCGTCATCGATCAGATGATATCGCCCTAGATCTGATGATTTCGTTTGGGCTAGGATGTCTAGACGATCTTGTCACAAAATTGATTGTTCACAATTAGCTTCTGTTCCAACGGGCCTCTAATCCGGGCAAAAGCATGTCTGCGTCGTTAGAGACCCTCCCCCGTTGGAGATCTCCCAAATAGGGATGATATCCAACCTCCTAACTACTCCCCTAAGCCTATTTAATCATTAGGACCTTCCCCTCCCAACCCCTTGCTGAAATTCTCTGTAACTTAACTTCATGCATGTTAAATCATCCTAAGTTTTCATTTGTAGTAGTCCTATATCAATTTTGTTGCAGGTACCACCTTGTTTTTCAGCCAGAGTAAGCATACATCGTCGTCGACGAACCTGTTCAGATCGGAGGTGATCTTATCGAATTAGAGACGATTTCGTACTAATGCGAGATGATCTCGACTGTAGTCCACATTGAGGCAATTAGTGCCATAAGTTTGCATTTCTTCACCTTTTCTCTATTGTTTTATTCTGCAAATTAGTTAGTTTATTTGATATTTTATATTATATTGCATTTTGGAGTTCACCCATCTAGATTAAAGGCATAATTAAACCATAATTGTGATTTAATCAGCATCATTCATACATTTTTTGGTCTTTAATTTTTAGTTCAGTGTTGTCACTGTTATTTTGCACAGTTTCCCTCTACTATGTATTCTACATCTGTTCTTCTGTTTGCAGGTCTCTGACGAATTCGTCAAATCTCAGATGATCTTGTCTGATATCAGACGATTCTGTCAAATTCTAGACGATCCTGACTGCTCCAAACATCAGAATATTCATCAGACATCCGGATCAGGTATTCTTCTTATTCTTCTATAATTTCTCTGTTTTCTGTCTTTAAATTTGTTCTCTGTATTCATTAAAATCTGTATTTTTCATATAGATTAATTTAGACTCATTTGGCCAAACCTAGGATATGAATGTTTAAGACTAAAAACGAACACATAAAAACACATTCCAAACCTAGGCATGGAAACTGCCATTAAATGTTTCCTGGTGAACCCACCATCCGTTGAAAAATCATCAAAATACACCTCCCTTGAGAGGCGGGACCTTCGCAAAGTCCTCTCAGTCCGAGGTACTGCGACATCATTTTCCCATCCTCCTTTTGGGCACGGATCCTATAGCCTGAAGGTAAGGATGCGAAAAATTTGGAGCGATACACACTGACTGGTGGATCTCTCTCTACTTGAAGACTTCTCACTCAGATCTGTCTTCAATTGTCCTGGTTGCTGGATCTCTATACATTGAGACTTTGTCCTCTATACTCTATCACCTCCAAATCTCTGTCAATAGGTTCACTCAGAACCTTCTCAAATTTGATCAAAAATCTCACTCAGAACTTATCCAAATATGCTCAACAGGTCCACACAGAACCTACTCAAATCTACTCGATAGGTGCACACAAAACCTGCTCAAATCTGCTCAACAAGTCCACACATAACTTGTCTAATTTTGTAGAATCATAAAGGGAATTGTTAGAGAATCAATATGTTCTATTCTCAAATCTCAATCTCAACTCAAATCCAGAATATAGAATAGTTTGTTTTATGTAATTTGAACAACCACATGCATCCACTTGACTAGGCTCAATCAACTCAACTCAACCAATCACCTCAATGAACAACCCTTTCTCACAAACCCTATTCCGAGCATGTATCAACCAACTCAAAATATTTCCAACAATGCTCAACAACAAATCTCACATAACAATGACACTCATGTTCTCTTCTAACTCAAGTTCAAGTTATTTGTACAACCAATGGGCTCCAACAACAATGCTTATAAAACACAGTTTAATCACAACTCTCAATCCAGAAAACCTTGAAGCATTAAACCAGTAACTTTCTAAAAGGAAACCACAATCAATCCTTTTCACTCCAAAGATATTTTCAGAAATCAACCACCATAATCAATCAATAGGAGAATGTGCCCATACCTTTAATGAAGATGAAGAAGCCTCTTTGGAAATCTGCCATAATCACAATATTCTTTTACCAATCTTCACAAGGGTTAGAATATCACAAAATAATCAATATTACTCCACTTCAAAATTATATTCACCAAGGCTTTTAATTAGAAAACCTTCTTCAGAATTAATGCACAACTTCCTTATCACTCCTAAAACCATTTGTACTATAAAATAAAATAAATCAAAACATTGCATAACCTTGTCACTCCAAAAACCACTTATACCATAAAATAAATCAAATATTTTATATCCTTCCTTTCAACACTTTTGCACTCAAAAATAATCACAAAGTTTTCTTAGGCAATATCCCACATTAATCAAATATCAATCCTTATTAAAATATTAAAGCTTGCTCAACCTTATATCTCCCATAAAAATTATAATCAAACCTTAGCAAGAAAATATTTTAATTAAACTATTGACCCCTACAAATATCAGAGTCATAGCACATACCTCAAAGGAGCCCTCTAAGGGCCTTGGTGTTTCAAACCTTTGCCCACCATGCTGCCAAGCGTCAGCTAAGTCGCATGAGCTAACACTGCCCATGTGAGTGCCTTGGGCACTCTCTTACTTAAGTCACATGTGCTTTTATCACAAGGCACAAAAACTTTGACTGTCTATGACTTGACTACCCATGTCACACAGCATAAAATTCACTACGCAATATTCGAATGCAAAAATACTTTGGGTTTTCAAAAATCATGTGACACTCCTTAGGTTTATTAAATGGAAAACATTTGGCTTATTTATATAAGCCATCCTTCAATGCGAATACGTCGGCCCTTTTAACATTGCCCTCATGACATCGGTGATGCCAATAAGAAAGGAGGGAAAAACCTTTTATTTAATTTTTAAATTTAAATTTAAATTATAAATAAATTAAAATTTAAACTAAACCTTTAAAATTAAATTTCTCCATCATCGGGGCACATTTTTTGATGAAAAAAAAAGCCAACTTGGGTTTTAAGAAAAACCCATTTCAAATATGCCATCCATTGGTTTTAAATAAAATATTTCCTTGCCTTCCTTGGTTTTCATAAAAACCTTTTGCTAAGCTTCCCTTGAATCTCCTTTTGGAACCAAATGCCATGCATCCCTTCTAGAACCTTTGATCAAAACCTTGGCTTCTCATGAAGCTCTTTGTGGAGAAAAATCATAGTGCTTACTTACATAGATCCTTTTGACATCAATGACAACTTTTATCTTAGGGACTCAAAATGTCCAACAGTTCTTAGACCACTTTTTATTCAAGCTGTCAAACTCTTCTGAAGGAACCCGCTCTGATACCAATTGAAGAACACAAGCTTATATTGATAGGGGGGTGAATAGTATAATACCACTTTTTAATTTTCTTTTCAAATCAATATTATGTAGTGTATAGATAGCAATATCAATAGTAGTAATCAAAGCAATGCACAAAACACCATACACAATAGAGACATAGATTTTAACGTGGTTCACCCAATGTGGGCTACCTCTATAGAGAAAATATTTCTTCTAAATATTTATCAAATAATATTTTGGGAATCCTTCCCAATTACAATGTTTATGGACCTCTGTCCAAAGGATATGTTGATCCCCTAAATATGGTTTATGGATATCTATCCACAGGAGAACTCCTCCTCTAATCTGGCTGGTGATCTTCTAGAAGACGATGTCTCTCTACTGTATTGACTGGTGGGTCTCTCTCCACTTGAAGACTTCTCACTTAGAAGACCTATCTTCAATTGTCTTGGCTGTTGGATCTCTATCCACTAAGACTCTGTACTCTATACTCTGTCACTTCCAAAGCTCTGTCAATAAGTTCACTTAGAACCTTCTCAAATATTCTCAATAGGTCTACTTAGAAACTTCTTAAATCTGCTCAACAAGCTCACTCAGAACTTACCAAATATGCTCAACAAGTCCACTCAAAACCTACTCAAATATGCTCAATAGGTCCACTTAGAACCTGCTCAAATCTACTCAACAGGTTCACTCAGAACCTGCTCAATTATGCTCAACATGTCCACTCAGAACCTGTCCAAATATAATCAACAAGCTCACTCAAAAATTGTCCAAATATGCTCAATAAGTCCTCTCTAGGACTTGCTCAAATATGCTTTGCAAGCTTCCATAAAAGCTCACACAAAATCAGTCCACAAGCCTTCTCAAAGACTTATCTCAAATCAGCTTAACAAGCCCACACAGAACTTGTCTAATCTCATAGAATTATAAAGAGAATTGTTAGAGACTCAATATGTCCTATACTCAATGCTCAATCTCAAATCAACCTCATAGAAGCATAAAGATAATTGTTAGAGACTCAATATGTTCTATACTCAAATCTCAATCTCAACTCAAATCAATCTCATAGAAGCATAAAGAGAACTGTTAGAGACTCAATATGTTCTATACACAAATCTCAATCTCAACTCAAATCAATATCATAGAAGCATAAAGAGAATTGTTAGAGACTCAATATGTTCTAATAATCAAATCTCAATCGCAAATCAAATCAATCTCATAGAAGCATAAAGAGAATTGTTAGAGACTCAATATGTTCTATACTCAAATATCAATCACATTTCAATTCAGAATATATAATAGATTATTTCATGGAACTTGAAAAACCACTTCACACAATCACTTGACTAGGCTCAATCAACTCTACTCAACCAATCACCTCAAAGAACAACCCTTTCTCACAAACCCTAGTCCAAGCATGTATCACCCACTCAAAATGTTTCCAAAAATTTTCAACAACTATCTCATAACAATGATACTCATGTTCTTTTCAAACCCTTGTTCAAGTACTTCACACAACCAATTGGCTTCCATAACAATGCTAATCAAATAAGGTTTAATCACAACTTTTAATTCAGAAAACCTTGAAGCATTAACTCAACCTCTTTCGAAAAGGAAACCCTAATCAAATCCTTTTCACTCCAAACTTAATTTTCAATCAAGCCAATCACTTAACTCAACAAAGAAGAATTTTTTCCATACATTTTCTTGAAGATTAGTTCCCCTTTACAAATCTACCACACTCACAATTACTTCTTTGACAAACTCAATAACGGTTAGGGGATAATTTTTATATCACAAAAATAATATCACAATTATACCTTATCACTCCAACTTAAACAATAAGAAATATTCTCACAATAATCAAAAACCCTTTATTCAAATTAACATACACCCACAAAGTCTTAACCTTTCAATATTCCACAATAGAAAAATTTAAGACTTGAAAACAAAACCAGAATTCTCCTTATATCTCCTAACAATATTTCTCAACAAATCTTTAATCACAATGCAAAGACTTTAACCACTAAATTCCTTATACCTCCATCTTAGGCATTAATAAAATAAAATAATAAAATGTACCTTTGCCTTTGGAGAGTTTCGAACTCTCAACACAGTCCACACAAGTCTTTACCCACGGTGCCAACACCACATGAGCGTACAAGATCATTGGAAAGGGAGGAAGCACCATGCACTTAAATACTCTTCCCAAGCCTTGCAAAATAAAATGTTTGCATCTATTCCTTGGTATCTTCAACACATCCACCAAAGTATTTCATGAGATTCGAACTCAAACCATCATGCACACCAAAACATACACTGCTTCCCACTTGCCACTAGGTCAAGGTCCCTTGTTGGCATTCAACACACCAAAGCACTTGCCTTTGTCCTTTCCATCATCAAGTCAACCCATGAAAATTGTGAAAACTATCACAAGGTCTGCATTAAATTCGATGCGGTTCTTTTCAAAATTGAGCAAGGTTTAATTCGAAACAATCTTTTGCATGGTATTAATATGCATTCTTATTATTTTAAACACGTCGGTGCTTCCCTTGTCTTTGATGATGTCGACTCTTTCCTTGGAAATAAACGTTGCCTTGATTAAAACCCTAAATCCAACCTTTGGATTTATTAACATAAAATTTGGCCTTTAAACCTTTAACCCAACATTTTGGGTTTATTATTTTTAGACTTTATAAACCCATTTTTGCAATATAAAATATTGTAATAAAAACTACAATTATTTTATTTGGGTTTTCACTATGGCACTTCTAACCATTATAATATTTATTTATAAAATTTAAATTCATCTTGAATTTAAATACTTTATAAAATAAATATTATCATTCCTTTTCAACTTTTGTCTTTTGCACTGTTTCACTCGAACTTCTGCTTTCTTTTTGAATATCCATTGACCATCTTTGTTGCCTTTGTTTTTTGCTGAAATCTCTGGTACTATGGTGACATCTATGATAACTTTGACTTAGGGACTCAAAATGTCCAACACCTAACCCTATGGTAGATACCAATGTAAGGTACTACCCTTGCCTAGACAAACATCCTCCTAAAACCTATCCTAAAAGTGATCCTCAACATACTATAGCAGTAAAAAATAGAGTTACACATGCTTAATAACCTATTACTTGCCCTATGATGGATTCATAAATGTAGAGTCAACCACTTCATGTTTAGCTACAAAATACTCTCCTAGGAACATGTTCCACCAATCTTGAGTAGAAGTTGATAAATTTGGATGAAGAAGAAGTGTATGCTATATCATATATAGTAGGTACTTTAGCACATGGAAAGCCATAAATCAAATCCAATTACATGACAAGTACTAAGGAAAGTGATAGAAAAGCAAAAAAACTAATCAAGTTTATCTTAACCAAAATAGTCCAATTGATCCTAGATAAGGCATTTTCCCTATGGTTACACTTATTTAGGATGTGCAAAACATCCTGATGGCCACCAAGAGGGATATTATTAGGACCTATAAGCAACAAGAGCTACTCCTTAGACAAGATAGAGTTCCCCATAATATATTAGAGAGGCCTAGAATGCCATGGGTATTGAGCATCGCTCTAAGAATCCAATCTATTGGATAATTTAATGTAGTGGACCATTTGAAGAAATCCATTATAGCCATGCCTATCTAGGACATCTTATCTATGCCCAAATAGATTAAGTACTTAGAGGAAGCTCTAGAAAGACAAAAGGAATTAGGTAAGAAAAATATACTTGTAGTTCTTAAATATCTAGCCCTAACTTAAGCCAAGACAAACATGTACTATTTTACCATACTCTAATCTAAAATGATAAATTGGTTCATAATTTATGGTAGATTTTGGTTCAAGTAATTCAGTTATGCCCACAAAGGTAGCAAATGTGTTAGAGCTAGTGTATGAACTTTTTAATAAAGGGGTAGGTTAGCTAGATTGAAGTCCTATTCAAATATTTGAAATGGTAAAAATCTCCCCTTACATTGTATGCTTACCCAAACCTCATAGTTTCTCAAGATATAGAAGTGATTAAAATCTTGGCTACCTTCAATATCTATTTGTCAAGAGACTTCATCGCTAAAATCAGAAGTTATTTGTCTATGGATTGGACACACATGCTATTGAGAACCTAATATAGAACTAAGATGAAGATCCCATTATAACATCTCCATATTCATCATGTTAAACATGTTCCTTCAATCAAGTTGAATTTATCAAAGCTTTGTTGCAAAGAAAAATGTAGTCTAGGTTAGACTTATCCATCAAAAAAGTTCAGTCTTCCATCCTTGATGACTATATGGACCAATGGGTAGCTAAAATTTTGGATTTCGATCCTTTGAAGTCTTCAAGAAAACAAGTATGGATGCTTATTTGATTCAAGAGAAGAATCCCTTTATCCCCAAGATCACAAAAATAAAAGAATACTTGATCAACTTGTGGAGACTATACTTTGATGGTGCTAAGAACAAAAGGAAAACTAGTGCTAGTATCTATCTAATTTCACCAAGAGAAGAAAATATATTGTAGTCTTACCCATTTCAATTCGAATGGTCAAGCAATGTTATTGATTATGATGCCTTGGTGCATGGCCTCCAAATTGTGTGGAAGAATTATGTCAAGCTATTACAATTTTTTTATGATATATATTTGGTGACTAAATAGGTGAAATCTCAATGCTGGCCAAGAACAAATTAATGAGATCTTATAAATACATGGTTTGGGATTTGATTATTTTTTTTGATGTAAACTTTAAAATCATCCTGAGTGCCCAAAACATGGATGTTGATTGAATGGTAGTCATAGGATCATAATTTAATCTTGTAAATGATATAATGTAGAGTCAAAAATATATTGGATTAGTGGTAAGGCTAGCAATTCTACACAATGAGGTATATTTGCAGGTATTTGATAACAATGAATATAATTTTCATTTCATCCAAAAAGCATCTGAAATTGTAGAAGAATGGAACCCCAAGATCAAAGAGGTATATGACGATTAGATCATACAGTTGAAGTCTAACATTCTTCCTAAAGGGTTCATTGCATTGGAATCCATGTTTAGTTTGGGTTATTAGTTCAAGGGGGAAAGAAAAATGACTCTTGAGAAAGAATATTATCAAGAGGTAGAGATTACCTCAGGGTAAAATTTGAATCTAGGTAAAGTGTTTACTAAAAATGAGAAGGAATCACTAATATAACTTTACTATAAGTATGATTGAGTGATAACATGGAATTATGAAGACTTGAAAGGATATAATAAGGATATCATCCAACATACAATAGAGCTAGCTCTTGAGGCTTAACCCATGAGGCAAAAGCAAAGGTCTCTTAATATTAAAAATGAGCCTCTTATGGGAATAGAATTGGCTAAATTAATTAAATTAAAGATTGTATATTCCATCAAGCATACCACATGGGTCTCTAATTTTGTGGCTATGAGAAAAAATCATGGAGATATCAGATTATGCGTTGATTTTAAGGATCTTAACAAATATTTTTTGAAGGATCACTACGCTTTACCCTTAATGAACCAAATCCTCTAGATTACCACTGGTTTTGAAATATTCTCCTTTTTGGATGGATTATCTAGCTATAATCATGTATGGGTGAAGGATGAATATCAAAACAAGATAGCATTCACAATTAAATGGGGCACCTTTACATATCAACAAATGTATTTTGGCTTGTCCAATGCTAGTACTACATTTCATAGATCCATGGACAACACTTTCAAATACTTGATTAATGAAATAATATTAGTCTATTTAGATCATTTAACTATGTTGTCTAAGCAAAAGGAGGGTCACTTTTTGCACTTAGAGAAGGTTTTTAAATACTACCAAGATTTTGGTGTTCGTCTCAATCCTAGAAAATGCATATTTTGTGTTCCTTAGGGTAAACTATAAGGTCATATTATATCAAAATAAGGCATTGAAATTGACCCTAATAGGGTTGATGCCATTGCTAGCCTCTCATTACCCCAACATAAGAAAGTCCTCCAATCCTTATTTGGTCAAATAAAATTTATCAAATGGTTTATACCATATTTTGTAGGTATTGTCAAACCCATGACTCTTAAGTTGAAAAAATACTAGGTATTAAAGTGGACTGAGGAAAGGAAGAAAGTGTTTGAAGACATAAAAAAAGCTATAATGGAGGCTCTAGTGATAGAAAATTTAAACTTCATTAAATATTTCATTATGTATGTATATGGGGGTGAGTTTAGCATTACAATATTGCTTACCCAAAAGGATGATAACCAAAATGAACACCCATTTGCCTTATTTAGTCAAAATTTAAAGGGCTACGAAGAGAAATATAATTTTCTTGAGAAACAAATATATACCCTGAAAAAAGGATTTAAAAATTTCAAAAACTTGTTCTCTAACAACAAAATCACTACTTATATCATCCACTCAAGCATAAAGAGGATGGAGAAGCAAGTGAGAAACGAGTTGGATGGGTCACCAAGATCCTAGAATATGATATAGATATTAAACCAACTAGGTTGATGAGGGGGAGATCCTTATGCCAAGGACATTTCCAATGCAAGAGTTAACAAGGATGTGTGCTTAGTTAATTCAAATGGAAACACATAGGACTAGGTTTATGAGAGAGTTAGGTACATGCATACAATTCAACAACCATATGACCTAAATAGGGCCTTAAAAAGGGCATTTAGACTACAATTTTCCATTATGTTCTCATTAAAGGTGTTTTTTATAGAGGAAATTTGATGGCATCCTCTTGAGATGGGTTAGGATGGATCATATTCACTCCTTGCTTTAATATTTCCATCAAGGGTTTATAAGTGGCTATTTTTCAACTCAAACTATTGGTACAAAAATTATAAGAGTTGTGATGGATTTTTAAGCCTTAATACTACTATAAATATCACAAGTTAAATATCACATGATCAAATATAATATAACCATAATATAATAAGGTCAATATAATGATATGAGTAGAATAATATGAGAAAATTAATATGTATATCAAGGCTAATAATATATCAAATAACATTCAATAATAAGCAGCAATATGAATGTAAATAGCTTGAATCATACATGTACTAAGCATGTAGAACAACTTACAATATTAATTGCTCAAAATATATGCAATCTTTATTACTCCTCAAAAGTATATGATAGCAATAATCTTGAGTATTCCTGATATATGCTTATGGAGTATTATCTCCATAATATAGCCATAGTAATGTTAATTTTTGGATACTTGACTATTCCTTTCCATATTCCAAGTCTCATGACTCTTGGCTTCTCTATATGATACTTGATGAACACTTGAATCTATATTGTATGCACACCTATACATGACTCTTACACTTTTGTAACTTGCACACTCTAATCTAAGACACTTGTGCACATATTTATATTACATATTTGCACTCTTACATATAAGACACTTATGCACATAGACTCAACTTACACTTGCACACTAACTCACATGACACTTGTGTATTTCCTACATATTATAACTTTACATAATGCTTGCATATTTCTTGCACATACACACATAAAAGCAAAAATATAACTCACACTCTAAACTATGACTCAACCCTAATCTATTATTTACAATTGTACCATGAAGGTACCATGGGGGTATATTAGCATGTACCAAATAATGTAATATACTCCAACATTAAACTCCTACTCTAGTTATGTTCCCAAGGTGGTACATTATTAGAATGTACCCAGTAATGTATTATACATGAGTCATAGGATAGATGAAAGACCAAGGGATTTATCTCCCTCTATATATGCCTTTGAGGTAGAAGAGTGAATGATGGATATAGAGAGGTGATAGAATATACAATAGTGACTAGTTGCATTAGTTATAGTGAGTACAATGTATTTCCTTCATGTATTTATGGAGTGTTCATATCCTCCATTATATTACATTGTACTATTTTCATGAGCTTTCATTAATGGCATATTTTTGAGTTATTGCAGAATTTTTTCTTATAATTTTCTTGCATATTATAGTGTCATTATCATATAGTTATCATTGCTTACTCATTTTACATCTTGTGGTTGCATTTATTTTAATATATATAAAAATATAATAGTGGTATAAGAGCACATGGTAGATCGATAGGAAATAAAGAGAGCCACAAGAGAGATTGAGAGGAGATCAAAAATATCATTTTAAAGATTTCTGAAATTATATTTGGCTAGGCTCTTTCCACAAGGTTGCATAAAAACTCATGAAGACTATGAATCAGCATTGATTCCACTACATTAACAAATCAACTCGTGAATATTTATTATCTCTAGATTTAAAGATTTATCCATTATAGTTTCTAATACTTTGTTGCAAAAAAAGTTAATTCAAAGAAATTTGGGAAGCTTCCTACAAAGATATAGGAAGAATATATTCTTTGGAATCAATCCAGTACTTGAAGAAACAAATTGAATATTGAATATTTGGATACCTTAAGGAAAAGGTCCCATTGCAAGAGTTGCAGACCTATAGATTACAAAAGAGAGGAAAAGGCCAAAAGAGCCTTATTGCAAATTGAAGAATCCATAGCTGAATATTGAGAAGAAAGGAGAAGGTCAAAGAAGCCACATTTAAAACTACGAATCAAGAAGGAGGTCCAAGGAAGAAGACCCCATTGAAGGAATAATAGACTCAAATAAAAGAGTCCAAGAGAAGATTGGAGATCTCCATTGAATATTGAGGATTGCAAATTGTATAGTGAGAGGAGAAACCAAATCAAGAAGCTGAAAAGACCCATAGGAGGTCCCATTTAAGAACTTCTAGATTTGGAAGATTGAAGATAGATAAGGACTAGAAAAATCCTACTACATATTTTAGAAGCAACAAATTTTAGATATCCAAGAAATATATTTCATTGCAAAACTTCATAGTTGGAGATTGAAGAGATCAAGGAAAGGTCTCATTGAAGTTTTGAGAAGACTAGAGAAGCTACAAAAATTTGAAGACCTTAGAGAAGAGGTCTTAAGGAGAAGGCTAGGAAAGCCTCATTGAAGGATTTAAAGAAGGTCATTGAAGGAGTTTTGGAGAAGGCCATTGGAGGAGGTTTCAAGAGAACTCATTTGATAATATTGCTAGTAAGGAGGAGTTCCTGATAGAATAAAAATTGGGATAATTATTGCCATCCAATGACAAGCCGAAAAAAGAAGAATATGGTAAGGAGCTAACTAAATATTGAAGGAGAATATTGAAGACCTTAAGACATTTAGATTCTTGAGAAGACCACTAGATAGACCAAGGTTGAATTTAGAATTCGACAAGGAGGTTAAAGGAGTAAGGAGTTAGAAGAAGCCATCAAATATTAGAGATATGAATATTTCCATTGAAGGCTAGAAGGCTCATTCGGAGATAGGGGTCTACTTATTTTTATAGCAAAAAATTGAAGCTTCCTAGAAGGAAAGCTTTAGCTGCAAATTGGAGGAGTTTCCTACCAAATTTTGGATATTGAAGGATAGCATTCCAAAGGAGAAATTAGTTACATTAGAATATGAAATTTTCATAATTATGGGCAGCACTACTAGTTGCTAATTTACATAGCTCGATGGAGCATCATGAAGGAGAGTTAAAGTCACCAAACTACATTTTCGGGAAGCAAGTTAAAGGAGTTTAAAAGTTGCAAGTTGGTGAGTTAAAAATACTTTTTGGACAGCAAGAAAGAGCTTTGATTTCACCAAACATAGGGCAGAAATTAGGTGATTCAAATCACCAATATATACATCATCTACAGAGGTTAAAAAGGTATGCAACTTAGGTGCAAAATGTTCATTATTTGAACACATATTAAGTTCATTATTAAGTTTAATTAAGCACCAAATTAGAGTTTAAAGCTGCAAAGGAGAAGAGTTCATATTTAAGTCTTCAAGGAAGTGCATAAGATAGTTATTACAAGGTCAAAACCTGCACATATGAAAGAGGAGTTAGATATATTCGAAAGAAATAAAAATATCAACATCCTACCTTCTATTGAAATCAAAGAAGATATTGTTCTAAAGTGAAGTTTGGATAGACTTTAGTGCTTAATACAAGTTAATTTTCCAAGAGTTATTAAAGTGCATTAAGTATTTAGAAAAGAAAGAAAGATTAGTGCACAAGAAGGGTTGAGTTGGAGTGTCAAAAGACACCATTAAGAACAAGTGAACAACAATACATATTGGTGAAGAGAAGCCATCAAAAGGTGTATTATAACCACCAAGGAATAGAGGATAAGCCACCATACTAAAATAAAAAATAAAGCTTCAAAAAGGAGACTTAAATATCTCAAAGTACAAGGTGCAAATTAAGGTATTTTATCTTAATTATTACATAATTATTTACATTCAATAATTGCACCATACTCATCCTTTCAAATGTAGAAAAATGAGAATAGAATCTAGAGTGTCTTAAGATACTATAACAAGTTTATTACAGTCGTGGTTGAATCATTAAGTTTCAATAGTAAGCTATGAAGTAAAAGAATAGAGCCAACTAAGGGCTCAATAGCATAGTTTTCAAGGTGTCTAAAGACACCATATTTAGAGTCGTAGGTATCATGAAAGCAGTGATCATGGCACAATAAGAACCTATAATAGAGAAGAGACCAAATTTGGTAGCATAAAGATATTAGAAAGATAGTATAACACATCGCTAGTTGCAAGAAGAACACCATTAAAGAATAACGTAAAAAACAAGTTGTAAGCAGCAAAGCATTTTACCCAAGCAAATATTTATAATAGATTGGATGAAACCACCAACTAGAAAATAGTGTTGAAGTACCTCAAAGCCACAATCACTAAAGTAGAACCACCTTTGTGGGAGAAGAGTGCCACCATTCACTGGAGAAAGCACATTGTAAGCCAAAACAACTTGCAATAGTTGTCAAGAACGTTGAAGAAATAAGATATTGAAAGCATAGTTACATGCAAGGGAAATACCTTCCACTTGCCATATCAAGCAAAGAAATATCATGCCACTTGGCACAAGGGAGAAAAACATCTTCATATACACAAAAATGCCTCTGCAATTTAACATCTTATCATAGAAAAGAGTGATCATCCTAAAGTAATGCTAGACATTATTCAAGGCCCAGTATAACATCTACATTATCAAAACACCTACACCAGTATAACATCATCTAAAATTCATTCCACCTAGGAAGAAGTCTTAGGATCAAGTTAAAGGAGGTTCCACTTGGTAGACCTTTCAAGGAGGACAAAGGTATTAATAACCACTGCACAAGAAGAGCGTGAAAAGAGAGATCTTTCATAGATACCAACAACATTGAAAGAGGAGGTAATACAGTACAAGGTGCGCAAGAGAACAAAGCTCATTTAATATGCAACATCATACATCATAGACTGGAATAGATATAGCACCCGAAGCTTGAATAAAAGAGTCAAAAAAGAAACCAATTAGTGTGTGCATTTCACATTGTAAGGAAGGTATAGTTTTTACATGATTTAATGCTTGATTTCTTTAAGTATAAGGATTTATAATGTGCATGATATAAGGTTGAGTTTATTCAATTATTGCATCGAGAAATTACAACCTTAGTTTATTAGAAAGTAATTAAACAAGGAGATTATATCCTTAAGAGAAATTTGAAATTGCATTAGATTGAGAATCAAATATCAGAGTATTTGCAAATAATTAAACTAGGAGATATAAGGTTTTCTACCTTTGAAAATTGAAATAATATTTTGTAAATATTATCATTCTTTAAATTTCCAAATTAGGGAGATATAAGGAGTACTACATCAAACTTTAGATCATTGGAATTTAGAAAAATTTGTTAGCTTTTGATGCTATATGCAATGGGAGATAGCAATCACAAGATGCAAAAATAATAATATGAAAGAAAGTAAATCTGCAAGATGACTGAAAATATATTATAAATAGAAATGACAGAATAAATACAATGTAGCTGTGGAGGAAATGAACATTCCATGAATAATGCTACTAGACTACATTACACCCATCTCCAATATGGGTGACTTTATATAAGCCCTATAATGCACCCTCTATGACACTATGCTATATGTGTTCTTCCTCTATCTCTATGACTATGAAAATAAGGTCATTATATAGGAAGATAGGTTCCTTGGCCAACACTCTATCTAGCTGTGTGTTGTGGTTGATCCACAACACACCCCAAAATTGGGGACCCACCTTTTTGCAGGCTTGCAGAGAAGAATCTCGGTGACCCAGATGCTAAAATTGAAGAAAAGAGGAAAAAATGCATGAGTGTTGAAAGTGTCACGAAATCGCGACCTGTCGCGCCATCACTGCCGAAAATAGGAAAGTGTCATGAAATCACGACATGTTGCCCCATCACGGCCCGAAAGAGGAGAGAGAAAAGAAAACAAAAGATATCGCGAAATCGTGACATGTCGCTGAAAAAAATGAAAAGATGTGAAATCACGACATGTCACTGGCAGAAATGAAAAGGTGTCACGAAATCGTGACATGTCGCTGGCAGAAATGAAAAGGTGTCACGAAATCGTGACATGTTGCTCCGTCACGGCCCAGGCAGGAGAGAGAAAGGCAAGAATGAAATTCATCATGATTTCACGACGTATGGAGCTACCATTGCTTAGAAATGAGAAGTGTCACGATTTCGTGACATGTTGCGACGAAAGAGTACGGATGATGGAAATGGTAGCAAAATCGCGACAGGTTTCGGCAAAGTGTACGAAACAGAGGAAACGGTCACAATTTCATGATAGGTTTTGCCGAAGCGTATGGAGAACGAAAATGGTCACGATTTCGTGACAGGAAGCAGCAAGGTAGAGCAAAGCGGAAAAACGTCGCGATATCACGACAGAAAGAGGTCAAAGAGCACGAAGCAAGAAAATGTCGTGATATCGCGACAGGAACCAGTCAAACAAGGCAAAAGGCCAGAATGGTCGCGATATCACGATAGAATCAACAGAAAGGCGTGATGCGCAGAAGTGGTCACAAAATCATGACAGAAGGCAGCCTAGGGGGACAAAGCGAAAAGGCATCGCAATTTCGCGACAAGTTTTGGCAAAATGTACGGAGGGCAAAAGCGGTAGCGATATTGCGACAGGTGGCAACAAGAAGGTCCGAATGAGAGAATGGTCATGATTTTGCGACAGATTGCAGTGAAGTAGTACGGACAGAGAAAAGCGTCGCGAAATCACGACAGGTTGAAGCTCAAGCGTACGGAAGGGAAAAATGTCGCGAAATCACGATAGCATGCAACAAAGGTTCCCGAAGCAGAGAAGCGTTGTGATTTCACGATAGGGTGCGGCCTAAGGGGTACGAAAATGAAAATGGTCGCGAAATCATGACAGTTTGCGACATGAAGGTCCGAAGGTGGAAAACGTCGCGATATCGCGACAGAAAGCGGCATGAAGGTCCGAAGGTGAAAAACATCACGAAATCATGATAGTTTGCGGCATGAAGGTCCGAAGGTGAAAAACGTCACGATATCATGATAGAAAGCGACATGAAGGTCCGAAGGTGAAAAACGTCGCGATATCGCGATAGAAAGCGGCATGAAGGTCCGAAGGTGAAAAACGTCGCGATATCGCGACAGAAACGGTTAGAGGCGTACGAACGAGGAAAGCGTCGCGATATCGTGACATGTCACGTTTTCACGGCCAGAAAGGTGAGCAGGTTGCATGCTGTTTTGTCGTGTTTTGGCACGGGAAGACGTTATAGAAGACACAAAAAATGTAGGACACGTGGCTTACAGGTTTCAGTATTACAGAGGCGTTACATGCAACGGTGGATTTCGAGCGTTTCAGAATCGAACATTAATCAAAAGCAAGGAAAAGGCGAGAATTTGAAAGGTCAAATGTAGTAAGGTGAAACGAAGCGACACAGGGAGAATCGAAGAGCCATTTTAGTGATTATAAAGTCAAGAGCGCGGATTGAAAGAAGGGTGGGAAATTGCTGCTTGTAGAGTTGCAGAGACAAGGGCTTCATGCCATTCTGGGCCTGCACTTGGGCAATTTCCTTCATTTTTTCTGGATTTGTAAAACCTGGAACATTCTGTAATTGTAATTGATATATCATTCAAATATAGAAATATAGAAATTTGGCATCTCATTGATGAGAAAGAAGGAGTCATTTTGTGCATGCATGATTTAATGTTTTATCATTCATTCCAGATTTCTAAGGCTTTTAGGTGAATTTTAATGCAAGTGTGCTTGGTTGCTTCATGTGAATGCCTAAATCTAGAATTACAGTAGAAACCCTAGAAACTAGCACCTAATTTATTTGGATTGTGCGAATTTGTAGGTTCATTAGGTTAGGTTGCATGCAGAAAACCTCATTATCTTCGGTTTCATCGAATTGATGACAGCATTCTGACTGTAGTTTAGTTTCATTTTCATTTATTTTGCTTTATTTTTCAAACCCTTAATTTATTTTCTGCAGTTTAATTACTGTATTCAAATAAACAAGCTGAAAATCCATCAAAACTAAAGAGGAGAATAGATATTATTCATTTTGAGTCCATTGTAATTTCAAACTAAATAAACCACAGTGCCCCTTGTTAACATCCACTTGCAAACCCTAAGGTATTCCTAGCATTTCATTTGAACAACATCATATCAGCATAACAGGAACCTTGGAGAAATTATTTTCTTTGCAAGCAGAGGATTTTGGGACTCAGATCCTACCGGAGAGTGTGCTTTCACAATTGGGTGAAAACACCACTCAACAGATTGGCGCTAGAAGGAGGGCCTGAAAGGGGTTTATTTTATCGTGATTTTAGATGCTACGGGTTTTTAATTGTTTAAGAGCTTTACATTGCTAAAAATTTCAAGTCCATTTTATTAGCATATACGGCCTCTAACACCACTCAACGGATTGGTGCTAGGAGGGCCATACGGGTTTATTTTTAGTGTAATATAATTTTAAATTTTTGTATGCATTAGTCCTCTAACATTCAGCGGATTGTAAAAAGGACGGTCTGAATTTATTTACCTGTTCTATTTTAAGCAATTCAGGGTTGCTGTATATTTTTCTGATTGTTCATACAAAATTAAAGTGATTTGATTTAATTTTTCAGAATTTTGGTCTCATGCAATTACTTTTCATTTGATTTTAATGAATACATCTCTTAGTTGATGCTAACTTGATTTCTGTTTTATATTGCAGGTTGAATATTCAACATATTTGGTTCTAAAATTACATTTTAAGTTCACTAATGGCAACACTTGAGGAGCAAAGGGTATCCCTGAGAGCTGAAATAACATCTCTAAGAGAGAGAATGGTATTAATAATAGAGGATCATTATAAGGGTTTGTCTATACCGTGGTACCATATCATGTTCCTAAAATGTTATTGGATTTTTTACGGTGTTTTAATCAAGAGGTACCACTAGGATACTTGCAAAAGCTGCATGTCTACAAGAATGCATTATGTCAATTCCAGATTTTCTATGAGGAGGTGGCTTGTAAGTTATTTGCATACATTTTGGATGATAGACCATTCTTTTGGTATAGCCAACTACCCATGGAGGTTAGGACTTCTTGGATACAACTAGAAGTAGCCTATCTTAATCATTTTGGTAATCGAGTCGACTTAGAAATATTAAAAAATCAATTTACCTCCATATGTAAAGAGTCTAATGAATCCTTGAGTCAATTCAATGAAAGATTTCGTGAGTTGCACTCCCAAATGTGGGAAAATTTTAACACATTAGAAGAGGAAGCCATGAAAGTATACCTAGGAGCCATACACCCCACACTTGCTTCACTCATTGAGGAAAAACTGAGTGGTTTGTCCCTAGAGAGAATCCATGAGATCTTAGAAGAGATAGAACGACAAGGTCTTGAAGAAGAAAAGGCACAACATATTCACATGAGAGATTGTTCTTTTGATGCCAACCTACACCAACCATCAAACATAGCACCCTCCACTCCAATGATATCTAAGGTAAATGATCAAGGGGATGAATTTGAATACCCAAATTTTATGACCACCTTGGATGTAGTCCACGAGGAGGTGCAAATTGCTAAGACAACATCCACTAGTGAGGATCATGTAGAGATACATGATTATCTAGATGAAGGGGTTCTAAATTCAACAATGTTTGATATATGTGAAGGGATGGAACCCACCATAGAATTGAATGAAGTGGTTGAAAGTGAAATGGAAAGAAAATCAATAAATAAATTTGAAGATATGATAGAATTTCACCACTTGTTCTTGGAAGATACTATTGATGAAATGTGTAAAATTAAAGATCAAGAAATTCTTCACCCTCCAAATTATGATAATGAATCATGGGTTACTAATTTGGACAATGATAGCCTTATAAATTTGAATTCAAGAAATAACCCACTTTTGGAAATAATTGAACCATCTAAGGAAGGTGAAGATGAATTTGATGAGAAGCACATTGATGAATTGGAAGATGTTGAAGAAGTAGTTGAACGCCACCACTTGATTTTGAAAGAGGATTATTATGATGCTTGGAAGAAGTGGGAATATTTTACTCATTCCAAAACTACTAATGAAACTCGTGTGCCTATTGATATACAGGACAACATAATTGCCTACTCAAAGGAAGATATTACAACTCCTGTACGGTTTGAGGATGTTTTGGAAGAGGGTTTCAAATCTCATCAAATTTTGGAAGATTATAATTATTCTATTACCAAGGACAAAGAAGAAAAAGAATTGACGAAGGAATCAAAAGATCATGTCACAAATATCATGGATTTTCATTCTATGGATTTGGATGACGATTTTCATAATGGTTGGGGAAGGTATGGTGATGCATTCTTTTCTCATATCCCTATAGATGAAACTCATATTTTACTTGATATACAGGATGTTGAACCTTCTACATCATATGAAGATCTCATATTCACAAGATTTGAAAAGGGGACAAAGGATGCAAGTTTGCATGATGATTTTGGGGATTCAAATGAAGAGATGCCATGGATAGTGAACAAAGAATTAGAACCAAATGATAAAGAGATGGATCAATTGGAAGCAACTCAAATAAGTGATCATCAAAGCAGATTACTTGACATACACTTTGACCAAGAGTGTTTGAGGATTGAAAAGGATGACCATATTTTGAATTTAAATAATTTGAATGATGAAATGTCACTAAAGGTAAATGAAAAACAAGGTATAATTTTTAATCACACCTTTAATAACATGGTTTTAATGAATGGAAAAGAAGTTGATGCACTTGAATTGTTAAATAAAATTCATCAACAATTACTAATTGAATCTAGGATAAAAACTTTTAATGATCCTAATTTAGTAAATATCTTAGATGCTTGTAAATTGTTACACAAATTTGATTGGCCTACAAATTTGGAAAATGATTTGGCTTTGAAGTTTGTAGAAATAGGCTCTTACTTACAAAATTGCATATTTGAAAAGGATAGCCTAATTCTAAATCAAGGAGGGAATTATGAAGATTATATTTTAAAGAATAGACATGATAAAATTGAAAATCATTTATTGTTTAATCATTCTAGTAATTTGATGCTCACCTATGGGAGTATTATTGGAACTAAATCAAATTGGTATGGTGAGCATGGCAAGTGGAAATTTGTTGCATTGTTTGGTCTGGTCTTAGATTCCCACAACATTTGGCATGCATATTATGTCATATTTTTGTTGAAATGTTCTACTCATGTGTGGGATCCAGGAAAGTGATAAGCTAAGCTTTGCATCATCTTGTCTTATAGTGTACATTTGTATATAAATTTTGGTTTTTGGTTTTTGGTTTGTGTTTTCAAATTTTCATTTTTGGGATTGCAGTTTGGTTTTGGATTGAATAAGTTTTAATTTAAAGATGTGTGTTTATTTGACATGTTTTGTTTGTCTATAAAAAAAAAAAAAATGATGATGAAAAAGTTGCCTTGAGATGCTAACTTATGTTCTAGATCGGGAGAATATGAAACTTTGGAATTGTCCTGTAAAAAGCTCCACAAGTAACACAAGCATCTTAAGTTATATTTTTTGATTTTGTGATGCATGAAAGAATCAGTTTTGCATGACAATTCATTCCATTTGTAATTCAAGAAATAATGCATTCATGTTCCATCTCACCTTACATACATCTCATCTTAGTTACATATGCATCTTAGGTACAAGCCATTAAAGTATGTCAAATCCTCTTAGGGTTGTGTCATAACATATATGTAAGTAAATCCTAAGGTTGGAAACTGAGTCTTGAGATATCTTGAACCAAGCACGTCTTATACATTAAAAAGGATCTTGAGCAAAATGATCAAAACCTAACTTGGAGGAAAAGGTTGGGCGAAAGAAGTTATTCATGTCTATCCTATTATGCAACATGATCCTTAAAACAATGGTTTTGACCACTTCCATAGAGCTTAAAGCCTAAAATCAGAGTAGTAAGGATAGGGTTAAATCCTCATCGAACTTAGGTTGAGGATCCAATTCCCCAAAGCTTTGATTTGACCTTCATGGAGTAGTAAGGATAGGGCATAAATTCTCATCTCGCTTAGGTTGAGGATCCAATTCCCCAAAGCTCTTATGTCTCATTTCACAATAAATCTTGGATTGTAAGGATCGTACTATTTGTCCTCTACAAAGGATGAGTAGTCATCCCCAAGGTCTAAGCAACAAAATTAATATTTTCCATTTACACCTAAAGTTTGGATTGTAAGGATCGTACTACATGTCCCTAGCCAGGATGGGTAGTCATCCCCAAGGTCCAAGAAGTAAAAAAATAATAATAATAAATAAATTTTTCCCATCTCATCTTTATTTTGGATTGTAAGGATCGTACTACTTATCCTCTGCAAAGGATGGGTAGTCATCCCCAAGGTCCAAAGAAATGGAGATAAGTTTTGGATTGTGGGGTTAGATATGCCCATGCATGGCATCATGTCTTGCCTAAAATACAAGACCACTGATTGTCTAGAGGGTTAGACTAGCATGACCATTTCCTCCATAATTGGTTTAATTATTTTGCTTAAAGTGAGGTAATGAACTCTAAATCAGAATAGTAAGGATAGGGTTAAACTCTCATCTCGGTTGGTTGGGAGTCTGATTCCCCAAAGTTCTGATTTCACATTCACTTGCACATGGGTTCCAGATGGTAGAGACTCATAACCAACTTTGGGATACAATAAGGTAATGAATTAGTGGATCCTAAGAGGGTTTGGAAATCTTGAATGCTTGTACATAATAATAGAAGAATGACCATGCCTTTTATGAAAGCAAAATCTCCTAGCACATTCATTAGGGTACACAAATCATTCACCATCCCACATATGCATTCATGCAAAAATGATAATGGAGTGTGGATCAATTTCAAATGATAGGGAAAAAAATTCATTGCACACACTAAGCTAATACTTGATGATTCTGATGATTCATGTACTTCTGATCTTTGGGCATTTGTTATATTGCTTATGTGCTAACATATGTTTGCGAGTTTGTGATATGTTTCAGGTTGGGTTCTCACCAAATTCTCAGGAGCATTTGACAGCAGAGTCGCCATTTGTTGTGGTTGATCCACAACACACCCCAAAATTGGGGACCCACCTTTTTGCAGGCTTGCAGAGAAGAATCTCGGTGACCCAGATGCTAAAATTGAAGAAAAGAGGAAAAAATGCATGAGTGTTGAAAGTGTCGCGAAATCGCGACCTGTCGCGCCATCGCTGCCGAAAATAGGAAAGTGTCACGAAATCGTGACATGTTGCCCCGTCGCGGCCCAGAAGAGGAGAGAGAAAAGAAAACAAAAGATATCACGAAATCACGACATGTCATTGAAAAAAATGAAAAGATGTCGCGAAATCGTGACATGTCACTGGTAGAAATGAAAAGGTGTCACGAAATCGCGACATGTCGCTGGCAGAAATGAAAATGTGTCACGAAATCATGACATGTTGCTTCGTCGCGGCCCAGGCAGGAGAGAGAAAGGCAAGAATGAAATTCGTCACGATTTCGCGACGTATGGAGCTGCCATTGCTTAGAAATGAGAAGTGTCACGATTTCGCGACGTGTTGCGACGAAAGAGTACGGATGATGGAAATGGTAGCGAAATCGCGACAGGTTTCGACAAAGTGTACGGAACAGAGGAAACGGTCACGATTTCGTGACAGGTTTTGCCGAAGCGTATGGAGAATGAAAATGGTCGTGATTTCACGATAGGAAGCAGCAAGGTAGAGCAAAGCAGAAAAACATCGCGATATCGTGACAGAGAGGTCAAAGAGCACGAAGCAAGAAAATGTCACGATATCGCGACAGGAACCAGTCAAACAGGGCAAAAGGCCAGAATGGTCGCGATATCGTGATAGAATCAACCGGAAGGCGTGATGCGCAAAAGTGGTCACGAAATCACGACAGAAGGCAGCCTAGGGGGATGAAGGAAAGGGCCGACGACGGGTTTGCAAAAGCGGAGGGCAAAACGGGCGAACGCCGGGCGGCAAGAAGGTCAAGGAGAGAAGGCAGTTGGACGATTGCAACGAAGAGACGAACAGAGAAAAGCATCGTGAAATCACGACAAGTTGAAGCTCAAGCGTACGGAAGGGAAAAATGTCATGAAATCGTGACAGCATGCAACAAAGGTGCCCAAAGCAGAGAAGCGTCGTGATTTCGCGACAGGGTGCGGCCTAAGGGGTATGGAAACGAAAATGGTCACGAAATCGTGACAATTTGCGGCATGAAGGTCCGAAGGTGGAAAACGTCACGATATCGTGACAAAAAGCAGCATGAAGGTCCGAAGGTGAAAAATGTCGTGAAATCGTGACAATTTGCGGCATGAAGGTCCGAAGGTGAAAAACATTGCGATATCACGACAGAAAGCGGCATGAAGGTCCGAAGGTGAAAAACATCGCGATATCATGACAGAAAGCGACATGAAGGTCCGAAGGTGAAAAACATCGCGATATCGCGACAGAAACGATCGGAGGCGTACAAACGAGGAAAGCGTTGTGATATCGCGACATGTCGCGTTTTTGCGGCCAGAAAGGTGAGCAGGTTACATGCTATTTTTTCGCATTTTGGCATGGGAAGACGTTACAGAAGATGCAAAAAATGTAGGACACGTGTCTTACAGGTGTCAATATTCTAGAGGTGTTACATGCAGTGGTGGATTTTGAGCGTTTCAGAATCGAGCATTAATCAAAAGCAAGGAAAGGGCGGGAATTTGAAAGGTCAAATGCAGGAAGGTGAAACGAAGCGACACAGGGAGAATCGAAGAGCCATTTCAGTGATTATAAAGTCAAGAGCGTGGATTGAAAGAAGGGTGGGAAATTGCTCGCTTGCGAGTTGCAGAGACAAGGGCTTCATGCCATTCTGGGCCTGCACTTGGGCAATTTCCTTCATTTTTTCTGGATTTGTTATGCCTGGAACATTCTGTAATTGTAATTGATATATCATTCAAATACAGAAATATAGAAAGTTGGCATCTCATTGATGAGAAAGAAGGAGTCATTTTGTGCATGCATGATTTAATGTTTTATCATTCATTCCAGATTTCTAAGGCTTTTAGGTGAAGTTTAATGCAAGTGTGCTTGGTTGCTTCATGCGAATGCCTAAATCTAGAATTACAATAGAAAACCCTAGAAACCAAGCACCTAATTTATTTGGATTGTGCGAATTTGCAGGTTCATTAGGTTAGGTTGCATGCAAAAAACCTCATTATCTTTGGTTTCATCGAATTGATGACAACATTCTGATTGTAGTTTAGTTTCATTTTCATTTATTTTGCTTTATTTTTCAAACCCTTAATTTATTTTCTACATTTTAATTACTGTATTCAAATAAACAAGCTGAAAATCCATCAGAACTAAAGAGGAGAATGGATATTATTCATTTTGAGTCCACTGTAATTTCAAACTAAATAAACCACAGTTCCCTTTGTTAACATCCACTTGCAAACCCTAAGGTATTCCTAGCATTTCATTTGAACAACATCATATCAGCATAACAGGAACCTTGGAGAAATTATTTTCTTTGCAAGCAGAAGATTTTGGGACTCAGATCCTATCGGAGAGTGTGCTTTCACAATTGGGTGAAAATGCAACTCAACACTGTGCAAGGGACAACTTGCACATGTACAACTTGCACATTGACACTTGTGCATTTATTACATTGCATGAAGAAAAAAAATAACTTCCCCCTAAAGTAATCTAATGTCCTAAGTATGTATCTTGGTAGACACATTTACATAACCCAAATAATTTAATATGATCTATTTCTAACACCCCCCTGTATTACAATATTTAGGTATTGAATACTTTTAGTCTTCAATGTGGATCTTCCTCTAATGAATGATATTGAACTTTAGATTCTTCTTCTCTATTTTTTGTAACATGTTCAAGCAAGTAGTTAGTGTCTTCATAACCTATCATACTTACTGAAATCACTTTGACTTCATAATCATCTGTGGATCCTTCCAGTTCTTTGATTCCTTCTATCCTATGATCTAGATGTCCTTTTTAATTTCTTCTGTGATACTCCAATTGGGTATAATTGGTTGGACGCTAAAAATATTTCTAATGAGGATTCTAATATTATCATGGCTGAGATTGATTCCCATTGTTCATATAATTTCATTGATTCTAATTTTTGGGATTGAATCTACAATAGATGGTACTATGACCTTTATTCCTGCATATATGACAATACTTGTTGTACCATGGTTTTCATCCTTTTGATGATGATGAGGTAGTATTTACCTGACAATGCAGTGTTAGTCAATTCATCTTTGATTGTATTTTCCACCTCATATTCCTGTAAAATATTGACTAGGTCATCAAAAGAAGTATCTTTACTCAGAACTTGAAAAAATATTACCAAATTCTTGTAGCTTTCTGGAAGTGCCCTCATGGTTACTTGAGTAAGTAGTTCATCCTTAACTATTTCTCCAAAGGTTAATAGTTTTCCTTTTATATCTGCTACCTTTCTTAGAAATAGTTCTATGCCTTCTCCACTATTTATTTTTAATGAGTGAAGTTGAGTCTAAAAATGTAGAATGGTTGCCTTATTCTTGCCTTCAAATATTTTCTCTAGGCTTGTCCATGCATCTGAGGCTGATTTTGTTGAACTGATATAGGGTTGTATCTCATTAGTGATAGAAAATATTATTATCATTAGAGCTTTTGAATCATTTTCTCAAACTTTAGGATTTCAGTATCACCTGAGGCAGGTATCTGTGATTTTCCTTTAACAATGTCCCAAATTTTTTCATAAACCAAGTTTGCTTTCACTTTGTTCTTCCAAGAGAAATTATTAGGACCTTTGAGTAATTTAGACTCTACAAGGAAGAATTTGTTTGATGCCATTTTCCTAATATCAATTCTTCTATCTTCCTAGGGATATAATATAGTGCTTTTGAAAAGATAGTTCAATTTTGGTTGATTTTGTAAAGCTTTGAAGATATCAAAAATCAACTTTTATCTATTCCTTATTGCTCCTATTGAACTAAGCACTTTTTCTCAATATGTAGAGGTTTTAATGTTGGATTTATTTTGTCCCTTATTTTTGATATGTTTGAGATAAATATATATAAAAGTTTCCAACCTTAGCCTAAAGCTTTTGATAACCTCTTTTTAAATATCCCTTATGTTTTGATTGAAGTGTATCTAATTCCCAATAAGTTAATTTGAAGTAGTAACCCTTATAACTCCCTAATGTTGGAAAATTAGATCACAATAATATTTGCAAATATTTAAATAAATTTTAGTAGAAGTCCTTATTGCTCCTATGTTAATATTGCAAATATTTTATTGAAATGATATATTATTCCACTTTTTAAGTATTGCTTTCAATGTAGTTGAATTCTTTTAATTTCAACCTTATGACTCCCAAGTAAAAGAAAGCATATTATGGTGGAATAAAGCTTACCTTATATCATTCAATATTCGACATTGTATTTGTTGTGCATGCGCTCTAATATGGACATTGATTTTATGGTTATCCTTTCAATGATTTATTTGGAACCTTGGTGGAAAATATACGTTCCAAATGTGGCCCTTTCATCAATGATTTTATTGGAACCTTGGTGGAAAGTATACGTTCTAGATGTGGCCCTTCCGTAAATGATTTGCTTGGAACCTTAGACATTCCAAAATGTGGCCCTTTCATCAATGATTTGCCTAGAATTTTAGACATCCCAAAATATGTTGCTACTCACGTTTGCTTTTGACCTTCCATCTACAGAGCATTGAAGGCTCTTCTATGCTTTACTTCCACGCTACCGCTACACCCTATGATTGCAGACTTCAAACATAAATGCTACACATATTTCACAATATTCTCATTGCATTTAATGATGGTCAATGATGGAAAAGTGGCACCTACATTTCTTGAGAGTGTGTCACTTCTTCTTGTAACACTACTACACCAAACATTACTTCTTTGTAAGGTATGTGGACTTGCTATGAGCACTTGTAACTCCTCAACGTTGATTTCTTAAGCATTAAAAATATGATAGGTGTTAGGGAATATTATGCCAAGTGGCATATGGACTTCATGCTAGAACCTTTTGATGTAATGCCTTCAATAAGGAGCTTGTAAATCCTTCGTTATTCTTCTCCTTAGCTTGCTATGCTTTCTTGGGTAGAAAGTAACATGTTTTTCACTGCAAGCAATTCATGAGTCATATTAGAGCTTCGAATGAGGATGGGGTAGCTATTTTGCTTTCCTCTATTGATACTATTTCCTAATCTAGCATCTATCCTTATCTTTATGCTTATGCCTTTAATGTGCTCCCTGTTCACATTGATAGAAGTGAAGCTAGACGCACCTGTTCCTTGGATGTGCTCTATCCTTATTTTTTACATAAATAGATTCTTCTTGTCATTGCAAATATCGATGATGAACTTGCTATGATTTACGTAAATTATTTTGATAGAATTCCTTCAGCTTACCTAAATAACCTTGGTATGCTTACTATCATTTATGTAAAATCTTCCTTTGTCTTGTAGGTTCATTCCTAGAGAGAATGCCCTTTCGTTGTTGGATAATGCTTGATCCTTTGGCCCTTATTTTAGCTGCCTTTTTCCTGTACCTATTGTGCCTATTGTGGCACCTTTAAATCTGCTCCTTTCCCTACGTTTGATTTTTTGTATAAGTGCAATACCAGGTAACCTTTGCATGTATATAGAACCCTTTTATTGCATCTTTTTCATGCACTCTTTTGCAGGTCTAAGTTTTTTATTTTTGTAGCAGATTAGTGAGTGAAAGATGAGGGTTTTGAGGATGTCTATTTGTCTAGACTCCTTATCCTTTTTTCTTAGATGATTTATGGTGAATCCAAGACTTGAAAATGTTGTAAAGAGAAGCTTTATTTTAGTTGCACCAACCCTTGAGTGCTTTGGATTTGAGATTCACCAAATCTCAATCTCTGAAGCTTCTTTTGGTTACCTTTTGCATGTAATAACAAATTTTGATGGCTTCTATTAGCCACTTAGAGTTACAGGTTTTGTGCTTTCAAGAGTGTCTTTAGACACTTGATACAAACTAGATTTTGTAGCCTTTTTCAAAATACAAAAACTAATTTCTTTTGAGAGTAATGATAGTGCAAATAAATAACAAATTTCACTTTTCAATGCACTAACAAATTACACCTTATCACTCCAATTTACTCTAAAAAATTAATGCACTCAATCAATTTACTACAACTAATCAAGAATAATCTAGAATGAATCTTCAAGACTTATTCTGCAATTTTGTTATAAGCAAAGGTAGTAGGATCTAGTCTTCATTTTGCTTTCCAAATTAGATGATAGGTAGTTAATGGATAGTTTGAGTTCTAAATTTAATCAACTCCTAAAGTGCAAATGAACCTAAAAGGAACCTTTCTATTTTTGCACTTTTGAAGACTTTAATTCAATTCTCCTATTTGCAACTTCAATTCAAATTAAGGTGCCTAAATAAATCTAATATGTAATCCAATTAATAAATCTACTTGCACCAATAGTTGCATGCATTTTTTTGAAATATATTTTGCTGCTTCTGTAGAGGATGTAGTTCTTAGTGTCTAGGATCACCGAGTTGTTGCCTTGTGTATGATGTTGCAACTCTTTGTAGGCTTCCTTGAACAAATTCATATTCACCAAAATATGATCTCAAAATTTCTTTCACAAGCCTAGGATTTTTGGTGGCTTGTTCTCCTCTTGTAGTCTCCTCATTTTGCTATAGATTTGAAGAGATATTCATTTTTGAAGCGGTGCCTTTTGCTATGAGAGGTAATATCCAAATATCCTAGATTTGGTAGGATTCTTCTATCTGAATATTCCTTCAAGCTTCTTGTCAAATTCTAACTTCAAACATGATATTCTTCTCAATATTTTGAGTGTCTTGAGGTCTTCACTGGATTCTTCTTCTGATATTTGGTACTTCTTGCCAAATTCTTCTCCTCTTGGGCTTTTTTTTGGATGGCAATAATTGTCCCAAGTTCTTCATTATCAGGGGCTTCTCCTTGGTAGTGGATTTCTTCAATGAGTTCTCCTTTGATGATTTATTCAGTAAGGCTATCCAAGCCTTTTAATGGATGCTCGTTGATACATCTCTAAGGTATTTGATCTTACAACTACTTCTGGTCTACCTTGAGACATTTTCTTCAACCTTCTACTCTTGGAAGTGTTGGTGGTGAGATATTCCTTTGTATCTTTGCCTCTACTGCTTTTGGATTCGAGCAGGAATCTCCTAGTACTTGTTCTTCCAATATTGGAAGTTCTTCTCCTGATCTCTTTACCTGTAGGTGCTGGATTGATTCTTAAGAAGATACTCTTCCTATATTTATTGTAGGAATTTTTCTTGACTCACTGAATCTCCTTCCCTGCAATAAAGTATTACTACTGAAATATTAATCTCCTTATAAATCAGATACTCTCTTTTGGAGTCTTCTTTAGGATTAAGGCTTCTATGGCCTAATTTCAGTATCAAGGCTCCTATGGCATTTTTTTTAAGGATAAAGGCCTTTGTGGCATTTTTCTTCAATATCAAGGCTTCTATGGCCTTTTTCAGGACCAAGGCTTCTGCGGCCTTTTTATTCTAGATTTAGGCTTATATGGTATTTTCTTCTTGATCAATTCTTCTATGGCATTTTCTTTTGGATCAAGGCTTCTATGGCATTTTCTTCTTGATCAAGGCTTCTATGGCATTTTATTTTGGATCAAGGTTTCTATGGCCTTTTCTTCTAGATCAAGGCTCCTATAGCCTTTTTTTTCTTGTGTGAATTTTTGAATTTAGTAATGGAGATATCTTGTCTCCTAACTTCACCACAAATATTTTCCAGAAGTCTTCTTCCACAATATTTTTTCTTGTACAAGAAACTAACCTCTGCACTATGAAGATATGCCAACCTTTGGACAATGAAGTTGAATTATTCTAGCTTTCTGTTGTAGGAGGATTTCCAATATTCTAAGAATTATATTTCTACAAAAAAAAGAAATTGTGGGTCAATAATTAAGAAATTCTAGATATCTTGACTTCACTAGTTGATTTGTCAATCTAGTGGATTGAATGTTGAGTCCTAGTCTTCATGAGTTTTTCTACAACTCCGTGGAAATACTCTAGCAAAAAATTGTTAGCTTTTGATGCAACATGTAATGGGAGATAACAAACAAAAGATGTAGAATAATATGAAATAAAGTAAACCTGCAAGATGACTAAAAATATACTATAAATAGAAATGATGGAGATGTTTACAAAAATAGCTGAGGAGGAAATGAATACTCCATGAATACAACTATAGCTCAAGAATGGGCATTGACCATATTACACCCCATCGCACTACACCACACTGCTACATCATGCCACTCTGGTCTATATGACTATATGACTTATGAATTATGACATATATGTTCTATACCTATGGCCCTTTATATAGGAAATAAGTTCCTTGACCAACACTCTACCTTGATGTGCAAGGGACAACTTGCACATGTACCTTACACTTTGACACTTGTGCATTTTTTACATTGCATGTAGTAACAAGATAAATTCCCCCTAAAGTAATCTAATGTCCTAAGTATGTACCAAGAAAGGTACATTTACATTATCCAAATGATGTAATAGTTTATTTCTAACACCCCCTGTATTACATTATTTGGATATTGAAGACTTTAGTCTTCAATGTGGATCTTATTTTAGTTGATGATCTTCAACTTATTCAGGCTCATCATCCTTATCTTCTATCCAACCACTTTTATTGTTCTCTTTGCAAATGTATTAATTTGGTTCTGATAGCTTATGATTGAGTAGAGTTTGGTGTACGTGTCCTCTCATATTCTTGATTTTAATTCTTCTATGCTTCCTTATTTGATGTACTGGTTCTTTATTTTATTAAACCAATTTCTTTGAAAATATGTTAGCATCATTATGAAAAATCACAATATTCTGTGAGCTTTCCATTGAATCCAAGATATATGTATTTTCATGGATTGTTCCTATTGCTTTTATTTCACCCTGTTACATAATGAGACATGTATTGATTCCTTCCATATATCCAAATTTGATCATGTATTTGTCTTCTAGTAACATTATTACTGAGATAAAGTTGAATGTTAATTCAACTTTATCTCAGTAATAATTTTTTTAGTAGAAGATCTGGAAATTATTCGCTAGGTGTTACACATTCATATCCATGTATGGGATAGGTTTGGTTGTCTGCAATTCTTAATTTGTAGCCTTTAGCATCTTCAATATAGTTGAACCATTGTATATTCCCTATCATGATAAATTACCCCTGAGTCAATATACCACATGTCTTCATGTTTTGTAGAATAATTTCTATTGGAGCAAATTCCACATCCATTATATGACATTCCTTTTTCCATTTGAAGAAGTAGAATAAATGAGATAGGATTTTATTTTTTTGTCTACCTTATGACTCCCTATGTTAGGATATGTGATTCATGAAGACACAATATAAGCTTGATTTTATAAAATCTATAATAATAATCCTTGTTTTGTAGACTACCTTATGTCTCCCAAATAAAGTGAGTATATACTCCTAAGGATTTTTAGGTTATGAGGAAAGCTTATATTTTGTAACTTGATAATCTATGATGCATGCTTGATATTACTAAGTTTTGTAGGATACCTTATGACTCCCTAGTATGCTATGGATATGATATAGTGCTTTTGTAGAATTATAGTTCAATATTGATTGATTTTGTAAGGTTTTGTAGAATACCAAAATTAGTTCCTATTATCCCTTATTACTCCTATTGAACTAAGCATTGTTTCCAAATTTTAAAGAGGTTATAATGTTGGATCTTTTGTCTCCTTTTGAAAAGAATGAGACAATAATATTATGAATATCCAACTGATGAGAAAACTCTCTTTATGAATAACCCTTTGGGAATTAGGATATGTGTTTCTAATTTTCCAATTAACTGGTTTGATGTAGTAGCCCTTATGACTCCCTAATATTTGGACAAATTAGATCACAATTAATATTTGTAAATATTCAATATTTATCCAAGTATAAAATCTTATTACTCCTAGTGTAAGCCAAAAAAATAATAGAAACAACATGCACTAAAATGAAATTTTTTTATTATTTCATAGAATGGATCTTTCAGTTACAATAAGACCCCTTGCAAAGGGGTTTTACAATGCAATACCCAAAAGGAGAGATGATCCCATTTTACAATAAAATGGTGTCATGATATTCTTTTTTCTACACTCAAAGTGGGAGGTGGGTTTGTCGTGACCACCACAATGGACCTATATCTTAGGATATGAATGCTTCGAATTTATGTGATATTGAACCTATAACCTGGAACCTTCATACCTAAAACCTACACACATGCAAACAGGAAAAAATATTTAGTAGCACCTGTTAAGATAGATCAAATAAAACTAAAATATGCAATAGAAAAAGAATAGATAATGAGCATTTGCATACATGCATAAATATTCGAGCAACATAACAATAGCATTCACTCCTTTTAGCCCTCTCAATCTCCTTTCCTCTATTTTTCTTCTCATTATATATTCCTCTCAAATGAGAGGGGTATTTATAGCCTTTGAGGCAAGGTGAGGGGGGTGATGAGATGTCCCTAGGTTAGGTTAAACCTAGGTTAGGTCATATGCACCTAAGGTCAACCTTTGAAATGGTGGTCACATGGTGACCAGGGGCTTAGTGTAGAAAAGGTCTTGAGTGGCCAAGGGGGATACAAAGGGAAATTTCCCTATTTAAGTGGTAAAAACCACTATTTTAGGCCTAAGACTACCTAAAGTGAGTCACATGGTCCAAAAGGAGTCCATTTAGGTAGTCTTCTCAATATGATATGATTTAGGTGTCTACAGATGCCCCTTTTTGGGATGTGTTGTGTGAAAACACAGTGTGGAGAAAAAATAGATGACCTTGAGTCAAATTGAGGGTTGATGATGTTCATGGATCTGCTCAATGTTAGATGCCCCAATCCTAAAAGGAGCATACATTTTTAAACCATTGCTTTTGATAAGTTAAAGAACTTGGTTTTAGTAAACCTTCTAGCCAAGATTATGACTTTGAGGTATACTTGACCTTGGCAGACTTTTCAGTCATGGGGAGACACTATGGGTCTATGAGCCTCCATGCTTACTTTATGCCAAGTCATTTGTATTGTTTGAAATTTTTGCTTTTACCCCAATAAATAGGGAAATGTATGATAGTCTTTGGCAATGATTCTTAAATGAATGTAACTTGCATGATTGAGTGTTTGATTATTGACTTGATTATGAATTATGTGATGTATGACTACCCCCTCAAGTGACGAGTCAATGACGAAATGATAAAATAAATAAAGCAATGAGTCACTTGACCAAATGAATTCATGTAGGATTTTTGGGACTGTTACCAAATTTAGAGGGTGCATACCCCATTATAACCTTTATTTTAACCATTTATTATTATTTTTGGTGAGTGATCTTATGGTAATTCACTCATCCTACCGAATTGCATGGATAACTAATCACTACAATCGCCAGGTTTATAGAGTAAATTACTAGATACGAGATTCACTCAAATTTTTTAGATTTATGTGACCAAAGGGGTGAGGTGCCTTTGGAGCCTTGTGATTGTTGACCAAAGGGCTTAAGTGCCTTTGGGGCATTTTGGATGAATTTTGACCAAAGGAATGTGGGTACCTTTGGAGCCTTTTGATTGTTGACCAAAGGGCTTAAGTGCCTTTGGGGTGTTTTGGATGAATTTTAACCAAAGGAATGTGGGTACCTTTGGAGCCTTTTGATTGTTGACCAAAGGGCTTAAGTGCCTTTGGGGCGTTTATATGGTGATTTGACCAAAGGGCTTAAGTGCCTTTGGGGTTTTTAGATGGTGATTTGACCAAAGGGCTTAAGTGCCTTTGGGGATTTTTGTGTTATGTGATGCATGGATGCACTTGATGGATGCAAGTGTGGATGATGAATGTATGCCTAGACATTGTAAGATGCAAAAGAACCTAAATGTAAGCACCATAGGATGTATAAAAGTCATCAATCAAAATGTGAACCTTTTCAACCAAAGTCATACATTTTAAAGTCAACCATATGTAGGGTAATGAAACATGTATATGATGGATGGATGACCAGCAAGCTGTTATAAGGAAATAATATGAATTTCATGAGACTCAAGCACCCTAGTTAATCATTCAAAATATGCATACTGACTATACATGATTTTAAAAGATAAAATTCTTCTAGGAAAACCAAGATATTCAATATCCTTGTGTGTGCAGGTGATGTTCATTAAGATGATGCATAAGACTACCCCATTGCCAGGCAAGTTTCATTCAACCCATTGCTATAATGAGGATCACCTCATAGTAATTATGATCCTGATATTGGACGTAGTTGGACTTGACTACTCAGCAATACAAGCCACCAAAAGCTAGCTCATCCATGAGCTGACATTGGTCTGTACAAAAGAAGGTCGCTAATATGACAGACATATCACCATGCATAAGACTACCCCATTTTCAGGTAGGTTTCATTCAACCCATTGTTGTAATGGAGATCATCCCATATGTTTTGAATAACTAATAATTCCATGGATTCAAGATCATTACCCCCTTCTTTTCTTTTGATTTCTTGAATTGTGGATTCTTGCTCAATTTTGGTGAGGAGCAAGGGGATTTATTTTCTTTAGTGGTGAAAACCATTTTTTTTTTTTTTAGTACTTGCTCATTTTTGTGAAGCAGGGGATTTTATTACTTTGGGTAGGGGGAGCTTGTACTTTTATCAATTCTCAGCATCCTAGACCATGCACGATGAGCAAGGGAAACCTTTTTTTTAAGGTGGAAAGGACTACATTGTAGGTTCATCTTTCCTTGTTCAAAGTTGGATTTTAATGTGTAATTTTATGTTGGGATTTTGAGATATGCAAGCTACAAACAAAGCAAGACCCTACCTTAAAAAATCAATATAACTTTTGATACAATATGAAATAAAAACTAGGAATGGTTGAATGACCGAAACCCTAGTGAATACTCCATAGCAACTTGAATGGTTGTGTTGAAAAACACAATTTCTCAAAAAGAGGAATGTGAATGATATGATGTTTGTGATGTGGAGGATTTCCCTATAATATCTTGCAAACTAAAATGTGTTCATGACATAGTCAATGGTCGTCTAAACATCATTACTGATGTTCATCCAGTATCTACCCTATCTTACAAATACCTCTTAATAAGCAAGAGCTCATAAGAAAAACTACAAATGATGATGGTAGATAAGGTTGATCAAGACTTATGACAATCATACAAGCATGGTGCTTATTTGTGGAAAATGCAAGAACGACATATCCTAATGGAAAAGTAATGAATATGCCTAATGTAGCTAATAGATCAATATAATGATGAGAAATGCATGATGAGATGCAATGCAATTGGTGATGCAATGTTTTTTTTTTTGTAATTTTTTTTATGTTTTTGATTGATTTTTTATTTTTATATTGTTGTGATTTTCTTAGTTGACCAAAGGGCTTAAGTGCCTTTGGAGCTTTTTGAGTCGGGCCTTATGCATGAAATACCCGTAGGTGAAGTATGTTGAGAGGTTTAGGCTCTGCAACACCCTCAAGAGATGCTAACCGATACATCCCAAGCCCTATCTTCTGTGTGATGATAAATGGACCTAACCAGTTTACCATGAATTTGTCTTGCATGCACAATGGCAAGTTGGAGTTTTGCTAATTTTATTTAAGCACAAGGTCTCTAAGATGGAATTTCATATCATAAGATCACTAAAGGTGATCTTGATAAATGTGGATGTGCATGAGAGCATTCATGTGGCATTCATCAAGAAGGGTCAACTAATCAAGGTGAGCTTATCATGTAGTATCATCGTTGATGAAATCTTGAAGTGATATGTGCAATGAAGGAATTTCTAACTCCAAGGGAATAATGGTTTCTACACCATATACCAACAAAAAATAAGTTGCCCTAGTGGGAGTCCTAATGCTAGTTTTGTAAGCCCATAATGCGAGAGACAATTGAAGATGCCAATATTTATGATTATATTTGACAATTTTCTTAAGAATGACAATAACTGTTTTGTTTAAAGCCTTTGCTTGCCCATTGGCCTATAGATAATAGGGCGTGTAAAAGCTATGTTGAATGTTGTACTTTGTAATTGAAGCTCACATATATTTATTCTTGAATCAAGGTCCATTATTCGAAATAATATTGGATGGACTATCAAAATGACATGATATTATGAAGTATGAACTCCACAATTCATGGTCCAATCATAGTGGTAAGAGGGATTGCTTCCACCCATTTGGTAAAATACTCTGTGGTCATTAAGATAAATGTGTGACGATCAAAATATGGGGGTGAGATTTTTCCAATTAAATCAAAACCCCACTATGAAAAAGGCCACATTGAATGAATCGGTTGCAAGGCCTAAGAAGGTATGTGTGAAATATTAGCAAGATGCTGAAATTTCATGCACTTCTTGACATAAGCGCAACACTCTTGCTCCATAGTAGGCCAATAATAGCCCATTCAAAGGATGCACTTGGTGATAGCCATACCACTAAAATGGCCATCACAAGTACCATCATGAGCTTGTAAAACTACCCAAGCATATTCATGGGGCTCTAGGCAACAAAGGAGAAGACTATCATAGCCTCGACGATACAAAAAATCTCCTAGAAAGATATACTTTGTCACTTTTTTCTTGAATGTTCATTTGGTGGCATGTGACAAGCCTGAAGGGATAGTACCAAGATTCAAGAAATCTTTGATTTTGGTGAACCAATCTTGATATTGCTAAGTCTCAACTGAATGAACTACTTGCTCCTTTCAAGGGTCATCCTGTATAAATATTGACTGGGATACAACCTTAATATGAATCATTGTGTTGTTCTCAAAAGGATTGTTAGGGATCAAGGACCCCCACGAAGCATGTGTCAAAAATTCATGTGTGTGATAGAACCGAATATGGTGTGGTTCAATATGAATCATGTGGACAACTTCATCATATTTGGAATCTTCATGCAAAATCGTTGATTGCAAACGCGTTTTGACATGAATGGTTGTAAGGTCGTCTGAAGGATTCTATGGAATTAAAGAGCCCAAAGAGGTCATGGTATTCATAAAATAATTATATGTACAAGGAACTACCTCGATGTTGTACCATTCAATATTAGCTAAAATCTTATCCATAAGGGCTTTGTAAGACTACAATATTGGACATCTGCATTCATAGATATCTTTAAATTGGTTGACAATGAGCAAGGATCACCAAAGATATTTAGCTTTGTGATTTTCATGGCAATAGCTATTTGAAGGCCCAAAATGAGGACCTCCTATTTAGCATTATTATTGGTGTATGGAAAATTGAGTAAATGATAGGGGCAAAGGATCCCCTTACGGTGTGAAGAACACAATTCTTGCACCACCCCCTTGCTCACATTTGGAACCATCGAAGAACAATGTCATATCAACTTGACTTTTTGGTTCTTCTGGGTCCGGCAAGTTGGATAATGCAAAAACTGCATCATCAGGCAACTCGATGATAATGTTGAGTGTTAATTTTACCCAATTGTGAAATTACACTATCCCTTAGGGTTTGGATCCCAAAACCCTCTCTTGCAAACAAGTTAAAGAAACAACTTCTCCAAGGTCTCCGCTCTATTAGCATTTGCATATGTGTATTAGTAATATCAATAAAAATATCTTAGTTCAAACCTAGGAACACCTTAGTGATTGCAAGTAACTGTAAACAAGGGGCATGTGTTGGTTTATTTTACCATGCTACTTTAATGATTGTTCATGAAACCAAACAAAAAGTAAATGTGAATTGGCCCTCATATGACCACGATGTAGTGCTTTAATTCTTTTTATCTTGCAGATTTTAAGGTAGATTTTATCTTCTCTTATTAAGTGGATTTTAATCAAGCTTTACCTTGCATTAAATCCTACTTTAAACATGAAAGTAAAGATTAAAATCTATCTATGAATGTGAATCTGAAATGATGAATAAGCTCCTTAAATGTAGCTTCTTATCATGAAGATAAAGATAGCCTTTGGTATGAATAATAAATTATTCCTCTTTGGTGAAATCAATTTTCACAAAGAGAATAATTTATAGCCTTGAAATATAGGTTTTAAAATGTCATTTAATTATCTTTCTTTAATGAAATAATTTTCATAAAGAATAATAATTTAATGTGTTAAAACAATAGCCTTTTAATGTAACATATAAAATCACCTCTCTTTAATGAAATCAAAATTTTCATAAAGATAGGTGTATTAATGGTCCCGAAAAAGATAGCTTATGAAATGCCATAAAATTAACCCCCTTCGATGAAATTGAAATTTTCATGAAGGAAAGTTTATTTTATGCTTGCAAATAAAAATATGAAGCTGAAAAAAATCTGATTTTACTCCAAAATGTGAAAAAATGAAATTCAGAAATTATAAAATCTGCATCAAACAGCCATTTTCAAAAATTTGTATAAAATCGAAATGACCTCGGAATGAATCCGAATCTGTTGCGTATGATATATTTTACATCATTCTTCACAACCATGTAATTATTTTTATCATTTTATTTTTTTCTATTTTTATTTTAATCTCTGAAAATTTAAAAAAATAGCAAAAAGAAAGTTTGAAAAGTAAAAAATAAAAGAAAAATAAAAAACAGAAATGCTGCAACCTCGAATTTCTCCACAGACCCTACAAGCATTAGTATTATGCATAAAATTAGTATTAGAGTGACCTGAATTCGTGCAATCAACATCTAATACGGTGCGAGCTTCAAAGGAAAAGGGTGCAATAAACTGAAAACGAAATCAAGTTAACCATAAAAAATGCATAAAACTTGAGACATTTCTAATTAATTGCTGCAAAAAGATATTCAATATTCCATTACAATGCAGAAAAAAAATGCCCAAAGTTGGCATCCAAATGGTGAAAATCGGCCCAGCGGTATGCCTTCTTCCTCTAGAAAAATCCCAAAAGATCTAGGGATTTTTTTGTGCATCCATCTGGTTTTTAAATTCTTCTCTCGTGACCATTCGTTTCAGGTTTCCAAACCCTTGGTTTCTACTTCCAACGCTCTTGTTTGGTTTTCCTTTTCTTGTTTTCAAATTTTTTTCGCAAAACCTTTCCTTTATTCTCCTTCCACCTTACCTGCATATAACACACGTGAATTAACTCTTAACATTTCAAAGAAAAGAAAAAAATACTAATAAAATAATATACTAAAAACGTTTAAAGAAGTTTTTGACGTTTTCCATCTACCTGTATATGCATCAAAAAAGCTTGAGTTAGGTTTTTTTATTAAAAACAAAATAACAAAATAAACTATATTAAAAGCATAAAGTTAAACTACATTAAAAAAATAAATAAAAAGAAAAAGAAAAAAAAATATTAAATTTAAACTATTTAAAAAAATGAACTAAAACGTGGTGAATGAAGCACCATGGCTTCATTCACTACTTTTCTTTTTATTTATATTTTTATTGTTTTTACTTATATATATATATATATATATATATATATATATATATATATATATATATATATATTTATATTCTTTTCACTTTTTAAATTTTTTTATTTGTTTATATATATATAATATATATAAACTTGTTTTTTTTTTTTAACTCAAAAAGTTTTATTTAATTTTTATTTTATTTTACTTGTTTTCTCTTTATATTAAATTTGATTTAATTAATTTTAAATGTTTGAATTGATTTAATCCAAAACGTTAAAATTAACTAAAACAACAAAAAAAACGAGGAATCTAACCAATCAACTAGACACTCAAAATGAAACAAAAACACCCAAACACAAAAATTAAAAGGTGGATCCCCAATAATTGGGGCTAGTTGTGGAATGTCCACAACATATAAGAGGCTAATTGTCTAGAAGATGAGCCTCCACTAATTGATCAACAATTACTTGACCTTTGATAGATTTTTGGCTTATAAATTCAAGGTCGAATTCTATCAATAGCATGATCCACTTCACGATACAACTATTATGATATGTCTGACTCATCATGTACCATAAAGGGTTTTCCTTAGATATGACATACATGGTTTGATTGAGCATGTAATGATGTAGCTTCTTAGTGGCAAATACCACTGCTAGGCAAAGCTTCTCAATGTATGCATATTTAAGCTCGTAGCTCACCAGGGTGCGGCTGATGTAATAGACAACTTGTTCCTTATGAGCTTTATTCTTTTGGGTTTGCATGGTCCCTAAAGAAAAATTGGTAGCTGCTATATATAGTAAGAATGACACACCAGAGTGGGGCAAAGCTAAAATTGGCAAAGACACTCGTCATCCCATTTGAATGGGACCCCCTTGTGTAAGAGTCAATTCATGGGTTGATATTTATCCAAAAATTATGCTATAAAGCTTTTGATGGATACAACCTTTCCTTGTAAGCTGCAAAGCTCTTTAATATTTTTCAAGGAAATCATTTTGAGTATCTCTTTGACTTTGGAGGGATAAACCTCGATGCCTCATTTTGAGATTATGAAACCCTAGAGTTTTCCAAATGTAACTCCAAAGACACACTTCTTGGGATTAAGTCTAACATTGTGTTTGATGAGGTGATCGAAGACCTTCCTAAGAACATCTACGTGCTCATGATGCAATAGAGATTTATCAATTATATCGTCTATGTAATCCTATAGGATTTTATGCATGTAGTCATGAAATATGTATGTCATGGCCCATTGATATGTGGCACCAATATTTTTGATATCGAAAGGCATGAATTTCTAGCAAAAATTCCCCCAAGGTGTGGTATAGTCTATTTTGGGTTGATCTTGGGGATTGACTCAAATTTGATTGTAGCCTAAAAAACCATCCATGAGGGATAACATGTCATGTCCTGCAGTTGCATCAACTAGAGCATTAATGTTAGGAAGGGGGAATTCATCCTTAGGGGTTGCTTTATTGAGATCTCAAAAATTTGTGCATATGCAAATATTCCCATTGGGTTTCTTGATGGGTACCATGTTGGAGACCCAAGGAGGATAATCGATGGGCTAGATGAATTCAACATTCAATAATTTTTGAAGTTCATATTTTACCATTAATGCAATTGTTGGATGCATCTTTCTTAGCTTTTGCTTGAAAAGTTTAACTTTTGGATCGAGAATCATATTGTGCACGACCAAAATTGAGTCAAGACTTGGCATGTCTTTATACGACCAAGCAAAGGCTTCTCTCTTTTCTTTTAGGAGAGTTGTGATATCAACTTTTTCCTCTATGGATAGAATGATTCCCAATTTGATATTTTAGGAACTATGGGATTGGTGCCGATATCCATGTTAATTTTTTCCTCAATTGACATGTGGGATCCCTCCTTGAGCTGATGAGGTGTAAGGATCAAATGCATTCCGTTAACTAGATTTGAAAAATCAATCTCTTCATCAGGCTCAATATCAGCTTAACACACATTTTGGATGACCCTTGGGAGAAATGAAATGGTTGTAATATCTCTTCGTAAGGTAAGAACTGTACGGGTGATGGGGGAATTGCAATGCGATCAAAATCAATGGCTTTATGGTTGAGGTGCAATAGTTTTGAAGGGTCACTGGGATTATTAAGTGACATGGTTAGGTCAATGCAAATCATATTGATAGATGGTGGATGATTTCCATTTAAGGTGGATGGAGCCTATCAAAAATGGGTGGCCTCAAATGCATCAAAGGTAGTTGAGGTGGAAGTGAAATGACTAGATGAGGCTTAGGAGGAGCTAAAATGATCGAATATTATAGCAGTTGTAGCTACAACAACATGAGCATCCCCACAGGGAACATATGGAGGTAGAATTCCTCAAGATCATCGATAGGTGCAATAATAACTATCGCATCCTCTAATATATTTAAAGCAATGTATATTGCATCAAAACCATGGTAGGAGGAATAAATGGATATGTCATCTTGATCTTGAGTGGATCCAAAAACCTCTTCAAGACAATCGATCTCTCCTTCTGTATCAGTAATAGAACTACTATTGTATTCTTGATTAGAGAAAAAAGGAGAGTTTGTATGAATTTTCTCACCAATCCATCGCATGTGGGCAAGGCCTAAATAGGCTAAGTCCATCACATCCTTAGGTTCTTCGAATACCTCAATAAGAAAATCAGGACACTATCTATTGTGGTGAGGACCAAGGTATGCAAGCTCTGTCTCATCCTTATAATCTTCTAGTGTATCATTAAGGGAATCAAGAGGTTAGACAAGAACTATTGTAATAGGGATATGGTCCCTTAACAAATGAAAATAGCTTGGGTTAGTGTAATCATTCTCATTGATCTCATCCTTAAAACCCGAGGTTAGGCGCTAGAGGGAATCTGCAAGGAGTTCATATGGCACACACACAGAGTACCCTAGGCTAAATTTATATGTAGGGATTTGATACTATAGCTAGTAAGGCATTCGAAGACCCTGTTCGAACCGACCAAGACCATTCCCATTCCAATGGCAGTGATGAAAGTATCACAGGGTAAATTTTGGGTTTGAAAGATAAGTGTCATTCCCAAAAAATGGCTTAGCATTATCTATCACCATAGGTGACAAACTGGTGGATTTAGCAAGGCCCCATAGATAAAATTTGTCTAATTTATGGGGACCCCCAAGGGTACAATGGTACTGTTGGTCATCAAATCTGCCTAGGAAAGGATTTTGTAAATGTATGCGCCCTAGACCTAGACCAACATTGAAAGGCCGAAGGGAAGAGATGCCCCTTGTGCCAATCTCCAAAGAAAGGCCGGCTCCTATGCTAAAATACTTTGGTTTTTTGAGATAAGTGTGCAGGAAAGGGATAAAAGAGTTAGGGTTAGAGAAAGAAATAAAAAGGGCTAAGGGAAGAGAGATCGGTGATTCAAGGTGGGAAATAACAGGAAGCACGATCACTAACTGACAACTTGAATAGCAGCAAGGAACACCAAGAATAAATGAAAGAAATGCCACATTAACCTTCCTATGTATCCTCCGGGCGAGCTCACAGGGATTCTCCTTCTCCCTTTTGTCGAAATTCAGGGTTTAGAGTAAAGACGATTAGGACAAGTGAATGTAATAGAAACCACAACCCACAAGGCAGCATAAAAGAAAACTAATATAGCATTTTTCCTCTCCTATGTATCCTTCAGGTGAGTTTCAGGGTACAATCCCCAATCGCACACCGAATTCAGAGTTCAGAGTCTCAGTATACAAATGAAGAAAGACAAAAGAATCAAGCACATAAGGCAGCATAAAAGAGAGAAATTGAGCCCAATGCTCTTTAGTATTAATCGCAAGACATCAAGCTACAACTTTCTAGCAGATAGTTCCCTCCCTTTTTTTCATTACAATGCCTGGGTTTTTATAGAGGAACCGACCCTCTGAGTCATTATTACACGAGATGGCGAAGTAAATACTAGAAAATTGAGAAGTTGGCCCTTCGCGGCTCTCGTGACTAAGCTTTCATATCCTTTGCCAAAATTAACAGCTGCGATCGGTTCAACCAGGGAAATACGCATTAATGAGCTGTCTAAGCTTTCTCGGCTTCTAGATGCGGTGCTTGAGTGACCACCATGCTTGTTGGGCTCTCCTTTTGGAACTGATACTTCATTTCCAATTGCCAAAAATGAGCAGCGGTCTTACCGGGCACGTAAAAATGCATTTATGAGGTAATTTATTGCCTCGAGAAAATACTCGACTTGGAACGCGTGCCCTTGAAGCGCTTCGCAAGATGTTCGTTTGCAATTTTACTCCGCAATGGACTTGTGTCGAAGCAATAACCCCTTGTTGATTAGTACTTTGCAAAACTGCTTCGAGGGGGTGTGAGTTTCGAAGCGTATTTCCTTTGCAAAATAGGCTTCTTCATTCTTCGCCGCTTCGCTGACAAAACTGCTTTGCTGATGCCTTGGAGAAATGCTTCGCTACGATCTTCTTTCAAGACTATGGTTTGAAAAGGTTGCGGCTGAAGCAATTTCCTTCAAAAGATGTTGCATTCTTTATGGCCATCACTACTTCGGGTGAAAATACTTTTCAAATGCTTCGCAATGACTTTCGTCGAAGTAGAAATGATTTGCTGGTGCCAAGGGTCCGAAGTGGATACTTTGACGGCTTTTTGACGAAGTGTTTTCAGTGCTGCGCTCCTTTAAATCCCGCTTCGCAAAACTTTTTCCCGAAGTAACCTTTTGAAATGCTTCGGGTGCGAAGTAGTTTCATTCTTCTTCATTTGTATTTTACTTCGGCTACACCGCTTCGCAAAAATCTTGCCCGAAGTAGCTGCTGGAAATGCTTTGGGCCCGAAGTAGTTTTCTTGCTTTAGCCAATTTGGACCGCGGTCCGGACTTTCCTTCTTCGGTGAAGTTGTTATTTTGAATGCCGCTTCGCACAACTTTCGCTCGAAGTAATGGTTTGGAGCGTTTCGAGCCCGAAGTTCTTTTAATCACTTCCCTTGCCATTCTTCTTTGGAAACACTACTTCACAAAATTTCTACCCGAAGTAGTGCTGGAAATGCCTCAGGTGCGAATCTCTTCTCATTTTCTTTCGACGAAGCTCTTTTCTCAAGTTTGTTTGGCAACGAAGCTCTTTCCTTTTCATTTTATGTATAAGGGGGTAGCAGGGAAATCCAAAATTGCGACAACTTTACAAATAAAAAACACAAAGAAATACTTTGCAAAAACACTGTACAAAATTTGATTTATTTTCTACCCCTTTTACAAGGTGACAAAATTGTCAACATTCTTGGCGGCTCACGGGGCAACGAGCTCGGCTCAGTGGGAGGACCCTTAGCTTTGATGCATTGAGCCAGAGTCATCTCTAGCTCCTTCTCTACCTTCTCCTTCTGGGAGCACCTCCGCAACTGGTTCTCCTTCTTCTGCATCTTCTTCTTCCTCTTCTACTCCTTCCTCTTCTGCTCCTTTTGCTGGCATGGGCTTCTGCTGCGATGATGGGACAAGACGATCACAGATTTTCTTCATGGTTCGACGAACGTGAGCCCAGACCCCTTTCTGAAATGGTTCTTGATCTTCGAGTGCCTTGACCAAAACATGGAACCGATCAATCTACCCCATATCGGCATGTTTTATTCTTACACTTAGGTCATTCAGGCAAGCCACAATTTTACAATGTCTCAGGATGAAGTCAGTGACTTGTCCTTCTGTGACTGGCTCTTCCCACTCATCTATTTCTGAGACGTCAGGCTTAAGTTCTTCCTGGGTGAGAAGGTTCCCATAATCATCTGTGAAACTCGAGAAACCTAAGGAAGAAAGGTCCTCAAAGTAACCTATTGATGTGCGCTGCAACTGCTCAAATATATCTAGGAGGTCCTTCACCTTTTGCGCTTTCTTCACCTTGGAGAAGAAGGCACAAACAGTGGCTTGGGCAGTAGACCAATCCCTAGCCGTTCGACTCATAGTAGCAACCTGCAGGTCCTGATATCTAATACTTTGGACTTCAAAAGCAAGCTTGAGTTGCCTTTTGATTTTCTGGACAACTTCATCTACTATTGGCCCTTTCTTAGCAATGGCATGCTGGGCTTTGGTGACATAGATTAAAGTTGATAGGGCACTGGAGGCCCGTGATCTAAAACCTTTGAGCAAGTGTGAGTGAATTTCCTTGATTCTGCCTCTGTCGAACAACTCTAGGTTTGCTTTTTTGAACAATTGCTACTGAGCTTGCAAGATATTGCTTTCGAGCTCTTTGGCTTTTAGCTCATTTTCGGCCTGTTTCTGTGCTTGGTGCTCAGCCGAAGACTGCAATTGTAGTATCTGTTGTTTCAGGGCTTGTGTTTCTTTCTTAATTAGTTTACACTGCTTCTATGAATCCTCCAACTCAGAGCGGATTCTAGCCAACTCTTCCTCCAACTTGATGTTGGCACTCTCTGCTTCAAACCTGCGCTGATTGGCAATATTTGCATGTGCTCAAAAAGTCTCGATCCTGACATGCATGGATGCGGATTCGTTATCTATATTCAAATGCTCCAGGTCCTTGGTCTTCTCCTGGTAATCATAGTCAGCTGGAGTCATTTCATCCAAAGGCTTCTGGACCTTAGGGACCTTCTTAACCTTATGTAACTTTCCACCCTTCAAGTCGAAGACAACACATTTTTCAACCTGGGCCAGAGATCTCCCTCTTTTCTTCCTTACCTCCTTCAACATTTTCTCTGTGTTTTGCCGAGCTAAGAGTAGCTTCTCGGCTAGGGGGCATTACTTTATTAAATATAAATCTATTTCAGAAAAGGCTAGATGTCCAGCCAAAGGTGTGAACAAATATAAAGAATTAACGGGGAATGATTCCCCAGATGGTTCGAAGACAGGTGTAGCAGGGGCTTTGGCAAGCGGGACTATGTTGTGAGCAATGGGAGAGTGGGCTACGGGGCTTGGCATTAGGACACTGCATTCACCTTGACTTAGGATTGAAGTAATAGTGGCGTGGGTGGGAGAAGTGGTTTCAACAGGCTTGTCCTGGTCAGATGACTTGGGTGGAGTGGAGCTATGTAGGGTTGGACTGGCAATGGGCAGTATCTGAGTGGGTGATTGACTTTGTAGGGGATGGAGAGATTGATGAGGACCTTCAATCGGGACCATAGTGGATGTGTCGAAGACCAAGGTGAAAGGAAGAGAGTGCATACATGCGTGCCCTCCTGGCAGAGTGGCCATGGTGACATCCTGGGTGATTGGCTCTTGTTCCTTTTGGGCTTCAACACTCCCGACCTCCACAACTTCTACTTCGGGGTCTCCTTCTTGTTGGAGGAGCTCCTCCACATCAATGACATTTATATCAAGGACCGTATCAGAACTTGGTGGCCTTGCATCTTCGACCTTTGCTTCAACCGAGCCTGATGTAGGTGATTCGATAAGAGTACTTGCAGGCTTTGTGCGAGGTCGCTTTGGGTGGCTCGGAGGCACTTGAATTTGCTCTTGCCTCTTTCTTTTCTTTCTCTCCAATGGTTGCTCTGCCTCTTCGGTGCTTGTGTCATGGATCTCCGATGGTCCCTGTGGTAGTGCTGCTGGCATAGCTTCGACCTCTACTTCTTCTTCTTCTTCTGAGGCATATTTAGCTCCTCTTGGGCTTTCACCTGATTCTAGGGTAGCTGGGGGAACAAAATCTACAAAGGATATAGACTTCCAAGTTTCAAAATTGGTTTCATAAAGAATCACGAAGTCTTTATCTGATGCCAAGAGTCCATAAGAGTTCATTTTTTGGTGATGGAATCTCATTATCCACCACTCCCAAAGCTTTTCCTCGCTCCAATACTTCAATTCCTCCTTTAAATCATCCTTTGCCTTTCTCCAAAATGTGGAGCTTGAAGTTGGGAGGGGGTACTGATCAGGATCGAACTCGACCTCCATGGGGTAGAACTCATGCTAGGGAGGCAATGTCCTCATCCTCTCCAAATGCCACTCCAGATATTTCCCATTGGGATTATTCCTTTGTTCCACAATTTCGAGGTGGGGGCAGATGTGGAAATTCTTGAATTTTAAGTGATCCCTCATCACTCCCAAGGGATCATAGAGCCATTGTTAAGGAATCTGGAGTAGGCCAAAATCAGTAAGCTTTTCCTCCAGGAAAATGTTCTGTTTTAGGGCAAAGACTTTGATTACGCCCATCCTGAAGGGGAAGTCACAGGTATGTGCCCACTTTCGGTCATGGCCATACACTGAATTTATAGTCACTCTGTCGAGCGACTTCCAATGCAAACTAATATTTGTAGGGGTATACTGGTAACAAGAAGGGATTCCCTATGAAATCAAACAGGCGAATCACCAGACCCTGTGTCAATTGGAAAACATCTCTTTTTTCCTGCACCACTCTATCTCTCAAACTGAGGGGTACCCGAGGACAAGAACCTTTCAACAAATGCATGGCGTGTCCCAAAAATTGCTGATTAAAAGAATAATAGGACTTTGTCCTCAATAGGAGGGGAGTCCATTGATACACTGGTAGAGAATTTCCATCCTCACCACTTGGAGAAATGGCGATATGGGGGAATCACTTATGAACCTGGTAGAAATACAACTAGACAAGAAAAGAACAAGGTGCAAAGTACTGGCCCGTTGCCAAATTCTTCATGTTGGTGAGCCTTGTATGCAAGGTTCGGGCCACCCATTCCGCCCAGTCAAATAAAATTGGGTTGGTGTTTGGCCTTGAAGCATTAGGGGCATAAAATTCCCCTCTCGAAATACATTCATCCAAAGACACCTGCAAGGGCTACACTGAAGCATCTATTGACAAGCCCACCACCCATGCAATGATGGAGAAAATATCGGTGTTTTTGAAGGCCGCCAAGGGTAAGGGCATCTGGGGCAGCTTGTTTGAAGGTAGCCCGCTCTTGAGATTCTCGTGCAGGAATTTCAATATGTAGCTTTTAGAGGTTAATCTCTCCATTTGTTTTCTTAAGATGACATTGTGAACAGAATAGCCCTTGGGCGGACCTTGCTATGGTGAGAAGGTTGCTTGTACATCTTCCTTCAGGATGGAAAACAATTTGTGACCCGAAGCGTCCAATGCTTTCCTGGATGCAGGCTGGTAATTTCGTGTGATAGCATAGATTAGCTCGGGACAATGGTGAGCAGGCGGGGTTAAAAACCAATAAATTTGAGAGTAATATGTAGCAACTCTCTTATTTTCTAGGGTGAATCTGCTTGTCATAAACTCTATGGTGCGTCGGAGGTCGGACACACCCTTAGAGAGTTGTGTGTCTCTAATCTTCTCCCACCCATCAATTGGTGGTTCTACAAGCTACTCATCCTTTGAGTCGTCCCCTTCTTATATTGGTTGCTTTTCGAGGTGAGGGGGGAGACTTAGATTCTTTGGAGTACGATTTTTCTCTTCCTTGCCCTTCTTTGTTTTTTTGGGGCCTGCAACTTCGGGCTCTTTCCCCTTCTCCTTGGAGTTTTTCTTTCCCATGTTGAAAATGATGGCGGTAGAGTCCTTGATACAGAGAGCTTCAATGCGAACGGCTAGATGCAAAGGGTAGGGGAATTTTAGAGTAATTGAAGGTTCTTAGTCTAGCTCGAACTGATGGATAAATAACCTCCTTCTTGCTAGGACTTCGCGTTTTATAACCTAAAAAGGCAACCACCTGAATTTATGGCACCTACTAAAATTAAATTTACACCTCATACAGAGGAGGTTGTCGTATTCTTTAATTGATTCTGCAGCGACATGGTACACAAGGCCACACGCTTCGATGATTATACTTTGTATTGGAGAAGCAACCTGTTGCCACCTCGTACCTGGGCGTGAACTTTTTTTTTTTAACTAAATCACCTCGAAAAGTGCTCCACCACTTTTTACCTTAAATTCATCCACTTTGAATCTTTTTCACGGTTGTCGTCTGCACGTTCTTTAAGACACATTTTAAATTCTCTCGACTTGCACGTTATTGGTTCGGTGAAGTAAAAAACAACATTGAAAATGCTTCGCGGTGAACCTTTGGTGCGGGCCGCATTTTGACACTTCAGGCCCAAAGTATTTCCCCTTCACCGCGCTTTGCAAGGACCACCTACTGAAGATTGTGTTCCTGAAAACTGCTTCGCAAAATCCCCTTTTAAAATCTACTTCGCAAAACTTCTGCCCAAAGTAGCTGCTGGAAATGCTTCGGGTGCGAAGCTCTTTTCGTGCCTTCGTTTGAACTTTGGTTCGGCCCCTTTTGAGGGTAAAGTGCTTCATAGCGAACCTCCTTGCAACTGCTACTTCGCATTTAAAATCCCCGAAGGAGATTTTGGAGTGTAGTTCTTGGATTTTGCATCTCGGAACAGGTCGTATATACACAAATGAAAACAAATATATATACAAAAGTCTATATACACACACATTTTTTTTTTTTGAAATAGAGAAATTGTTTTACCTCAGCGATGAAAAGTCTTCAGATGAAGACCATTGATAGAGATCGACAAAACCTGGCCCTCTACATCTTTGAGGATGAAAGAGTTAGCCAAGTTCACCTTCATAATTTTTAAAGACCCATCCCAAAAGGCGTCCAGCTTGTCGTGATTTCCAGACTTGGCTTTCCAGGAATCCCATTTCCATACCAGATTTCCCACATTGAATGCGCGATTGGATGATTTTTTCTTGAACCAATCTTGGGTGACCTGAGCATGCTTAGCGAAGTTCTAGTAAGCTTCCTCGCGATCTTCCTCTAACTGCAATAGCTGAGCTAATTTGTTTTCCATTGGGCTAACTTCATCTTCTTCTTCTAGTAGCTACAGTGCAGGGATCTCTATATGAGTGAGTAAGATGGCTTCCTTGCCATAGACCAGGGCATAAGGTCTTGATCGACTTCTTGACAAAAATTTGATCAGCCCACAAGGCCCGATCTAGAAGAAGATGCCAAGTCCTTTTTTTTTGCTCTATAAGCTTCCTTAACACCCTCAACAAGGTTTTGTTGGTGGATTCTTCCAAGCCGTTGCCTTGTGGATAATAATTGGAGGATACTTTATGATATATCCCATATCTGTAGAGGAATTCATTGATTTTGGTGCCTGTGAAGCTAGGACCATTGTTCATGATGATTGCTTTAGGGAGGCTGAACCTAGTGATCAAACCTTCTAGGAAGGCTATGACAGTCTCTTGATCTGCATGCTTTGTAGGGATCTCTTTGGCCCACCTGGTGAAGTAGTCAGTCACAATCAGTATGAACTTATGTCCAGAAAAGGAGTTCGATGATATGACCCCTATGAAATCCAGCCCCCATTTTTGAAAGGGTGTCTCTACTTGTATCGGTTGGAGAGGCATCGAAGCATTTCTGATTTAGCCGATGAACTTCTGACACTACTCACACCTACGACAAACTACGAAGGCATCGATAAAGAGTGTGAGCCAATAATAGCCTGCCCTGATGATCTTCAACGACATTGTTCTCCCTACAAAGTGACCTCCAGATAGTCCTGAATGAAATTCTTCCAAGACTTTCCTTTTATAATCATCTTTTATGCACTTAAGAAGAACGCCATCAATGTTTCTAAAAAATAGGCCTTCGGGGTGTAGAGTGTATCGGGAGGATCGCATCCTGAAATGTCTTCGTTGTGATGCATTTATATGCGAAGGACATATGTCAGTGTTGAAGTACTTGATTATCTCACTGACCCAGTCCTTTTCATTCGCTTCCTGGTTTGCGAAGCATCCTTCGACTGGCGAGTCATCCCATTGAGGTTCTGTTGCTTCAACCGCTGCACTCTTCACCAGTTCTTGACATAATGCATGACCGCGAACCAATTTTGTGGGCTTGATCTCAATGTCAAATTTTTGTATCTTGTTCACCCAACTGGATCTCTTGCTTCCCAATTCTCCTTAGATGATGAAATTGCGTACGTCAAGGTGAATGACAAAGACCGTAACCTGACTCTCGGAGATGAACTGCTTGAACTTCCTGAGAGACTTCATTACTGCATGCACCTAACGCTCTATGAAATTGTATTTCTCTTTATGGGAATTGATCACCTGGCTCAAAAATGCGATGGGACGCTCTTCACTATATTCCCCATTTTGTGTCAAGACCACAGCATAGCTTTCAGGTTCCCCTATGGCATACAGGATAAAATCTTGACTGTAGTCAGGGTTGACCAGGACCGACGCCTGAGCGATTTGGCCCTTAATCTCTTCGAATGCTTCCCTTCTTTCTTTCATCCAGATGAATTTGGCACCCTTCAAAATATTAGACATTGGCTTGATAACTTGGGTGAAATCAGGGGCAAAATTCCTCACGAAGTTGATCTAGCTAAAGAAATATTGAAGTCCTTTCTTGTTTGTTGGGAGTGGGAGCTTTGTTAGGGCCTCAGCTCTATCGGGATCTACAGCGAGACCCTTTTTTGATATCACATGTCCCAACAATTTTCCTTCACTGACTACGAATATGGACTTCTTCAGATTGATTGATATGCCAAACTCTCAGCATTTTTCAAAAATTTGTTGTAGGTGTACGGGGTGATCCTTCCTTTTTTGGGAGAAAACGGTCATGTCATCTAGGTAGATGATGATAACCTTATTCAGAAGCTGACCAAAAGCTAGATCCATCACCCTCTAGAAAGTGGCACCAGCATTTGATAGGCCAAATGGCATTCACTGATAAGAAAATGTTCCCCACTTGGTGGTGAACGTTGTTTTATGCTGGTCTTCATCCTTGACCCAGATTTGATTGTATTCGGAGAAGCCATCGAGTAGGGAGAAGCATTGAGCTCCAACCACTGAGTGCAAGATTTGATCGATTTCCGAAATACGATAGTGATCTTTGAGAGAAGTCTGGTTCAGGTTGTGAAATTCCACACATAACCGTATATCTCCGTTCTTTTTTTTGATAGGGACTAGGTTCGCTACCCAAGAAGAATGTTTGATGGGATATATTATCCTTGCTTTGAGCATTTTCAAAAGTTTGTCCTTCATTAGGACCTCAATCTTCGGGTTAACAGGCCTTTGCTTTTGTCAGAAGGGTTTGACCCCCTCCTGCAATTCAATTGTGTGCTGGATCAGCCACCGATCGTATCCTCTAAGGTCTTGGTAGGACCAAGCAATTATGTTGGGAAACTTTTTGCACAGATTCTGGATCTGTTCTATCTCTTTCGAAGTGCAGTCGGTTCCAACTTTTATTGCTTTTCTAGTTTCAAGCTCTAAATATTGGTAATGCTTTTCATTGACTTTGATCATATGAGAGAGTGCTCGATCATTCCGATAAAAGAGGCTTTCAAGGGTGATCAGTCCCTTGGGAACGTGGTTATTCTTCAATTAAACCAACACTTTATCTTCTTCTTCGTCAGAGCTTCTGTCTTCGACTGTGGCGGCTTCTTGAATCATGAAATTTACAATCTGCTCATCATTCTAAAAGACTTGCCAGTGTAGGTCTCTGTCCGGGATGGAGGGTCTGTAGATTATCCTCATTGCTTTGGGCTTGTGCACCATGCCTTTTGCTAGAGAGTACTTGGCTGTGATGGATGCCAGAACATCAACATGTCGATTCTTTTCTTGTGGGATGGACTACAGATTGAGAGACTCGAACTGGTCAAACAAGTCCCATACCATATTGTGGTATGACTTTAAATAATGCTTTTTTTAACTACACCTATTTATGACCTAGTTGCAGACCAGTTCAAAATCTTTGAAGATTTGGAGGTGCTTTATGCCTAACTTGTCAGCTTTCTTGAGTCCTAGGCATAATGCTTCATATTCTGCTGCATTGTTGGTGCAGCTCCATGTCAACCGGTAGCAATACTCCTTTTGCTCTCCGGATGGTGATACTAGAAGAATCCCTGCCCCAATGTCATTTTTACATCAAGCACCATCGAAGAACAACTTCCATAGTCCTTCTTGGGCACTTGTTCTATTCTCTGGTTGGGTGTGTTTCTCAGGCTTGGCGATCGCATAACATCATATCTCGGTTTCTAACATGGAATTAAAGTCTGCCAATGAGAACTCGTCTTCGTAACTTAGTTGTGCAAGATATTCCTCATCCAGGTCCACCTACTCTACTCCCTCCATTATTGCATTCACTGGATCACTGCTTTCTTCTTCAAAAATCTTCTGCACAAGGAAAGAAGAAGGCTTTTCATTGTAGATCTTCACCTTATTTCCTTTGAATGGAATCTCCATATGAGAGTAATCCATGGACAGGTATCCACCTAGCTTTGCTGTGAATTCCCTTGACAAACACATACTGAAGTATGGCTCCAGTTCGACGACTACTACCTCTTGTATGACCGTGATTTGAGGCATCTTATGTAGTCGAATAGGAATGTCTTTGCTCACTCCTATAGTATTCACTGGGGAACCATCCAACTGGAGTATGCCATGGCTGCTTTGCATATATTCCATTCCTATTTCTTCGTAGACTGCTCTTGGCATGACTATTGTCGCAACCCCAGAGTCGATCATACAGTTATGTACAATATACCCTTCCATCTACAGAGACAGGTAGAACGGAGGTGGTTTGTTCTTCCCCGTAATGGATGTGGATAGGGTCTGCACAAAAGCAAGTGGTGCTGCCTTTTTTACTTTAGTCATCTTCAATGATTCTTGTAGTAGGTCGACTTGCCCAGGTAGCTATAGTGCATCGTACAAGCTAATATTGGTTGGGATCCTCTTTAACTCTACAATGTTGTAAGTCAGGGAATTGAGCATCTTGGGTTCCTTTCTCGGCTCATATCTAGTGCGGTATTGCTCTGTAGCTTCAACTCTTTGTCACTTAGTCAGTGAAGGAAACTTGAGATTTTCCTTAGCCTGCTCTTTAGTTTTTTCCTGAGGTGGTTCGACAGAAGCCTTTTGAGCTTTTTCTTTGATCGATGCAGGTGGAGGAGCTTCATTCGGGGCCGAAGCAGATGATTGTCCCTTCTCGGGTCGAGTGTGTACTTCTAAGGGAGCCATCTGAGTAACATCCACTTTTATCATCTTCTTTCCTCCTTTGGTAAGCACTGTGACTGGCTCTTCTTCGCCAATCGCTAGGTTTTGACTCATTTTCCTGATGACGTTGACTTGACCGCCATGACTACTACTTGCCAGCATTTGAAAATAGTGTTGGTGCAACATGCAAGTATTCTCTTCATGCGGATCATTGCATGTAGAGCACCAATACACATAATCAGAAGTGCTCGAAGCTTCATCGATCATAGCATTTCTCATTGAAGCCTTCCCTTGCTAGACTGCTTGATCTTTGGTAAGCGCAAGTGTAGGATAAGATCTTCTCGGTAGGAATTCTTATTGTGCTTGCTTCTTCTTCACAATGGTCATGTCGTTGGACAACGTCTGAACTGTGGAGTTTAGAGACTGCATCTCTTGAAGAATTTTAGCTTGTATATCATCAGCCTTTGGAACGAGTGGCAATGAAGCCATTTTTGGTATTGGAGGTAAGGTAGGGGGTTGAAGTGGTGCTGGAAGTACAGGGAATGTTGAAGTGATAGTAGGCTACAGAGTTGAAAATGTGGGAAAGTGAATTTGTGGAGCACTAATTTGAGACACAATAAGATTCGGGTTCTAAGATGATATCGAGAGTGTAGGGGTTACAGAGATCTACGAAGCAGCTACGCTCACATACGAAGATTGAGGGAATTCGAGAAGTATGGGTATCGGCATCCTTTGGGGAAGATTGCCCATAGCTATCAAATCCGTTTTTGCCTTCTTGGCTAACCCATACAACTCAAGAAAAGTATTGATGTTGGAATATCTTACCATGATACTGATATCAGGGTTGAAAGCTTGAAGGAAATAGTATGTTGTAGCCTCGTTGGTTGGCCGAAGTTTGGCTGGTACTCTCTGCCAGGTTTGAGCAAACCTTACATTGAAGTCTATGATCTCTTCTTGCGGATGTCTCTGGATTCAGGTGAACTGATGCATGAGAGAGGTAGGATCGGAGGACTCATTGAAACCTTGCATTAATTGCTCGGCTAACTGGTCCTATCTCGTAATAGTACCGGGTGGTAAAGATCTATACCAGTAGAGGAGTTTTCCTCTAAGGGAAAGAACCAGAAGCTTTACCATAACTTGTTCCTCTGTGATGTCGTGGATCGCTGCTAGAGAAATTATGTCTTGGATGTGCTCTAGAGTAGTCTTCCTAGTTCCATCAAACATTGGGATCTTCTTTACAGCAACGGGCGACACTTGCCCTTGTCTTGCTAGATTTAGTGATGACAAAGAATCCCATGACGGGAACCACCAGGGCGGCGGTTGCTGCTGCATTTGCTGTTGTTGTTGTTGTTGTTGGTGTTGCTGTGCCATACTTGCTCCTGGATCAGGAATCCCTGAATATTCTCCTTGATTGCTAATAGGATGGCTAATGGGAATGGAGGCACTAGGATGCTTCGATGAGTTGGGAGGATTGAGAGGAAATCTAGCCATTTTGCTATAAAAAATTAAACCTTGCTCGTCAACAGCGACCTCTTGCGAGGATGTTCCATGTAACAGTGACTCAGGGGTAACTAACCTAGATCATTCCCCAAATGCATCAATATCTAACTCAAAGAACTCAGTTTCCTCTCCTCTATTCCTAACTCTCCATCTTGTTTACATGAAGGCACAGAATTTGGTACTGGTCTTTATGACTTAAATATTCTTGGGTAAACAGAGTCGCCAGATGCTAAGAGTCTTTCGATAATGAGAGCATCGGTTCTCACTACCACTAATCAGGTGAGACTGATCGGGTCACACCAAGATTTTTTTAGAACTAGTGGCCCTAGTGAAGACGGGTTTGAGATTTGCGCTTAAAATATGGGACCTTGGTCCCATCGGGCATGCCAAAAATTGTTGGTCATCAAATCTGCCTAGGAAAGGATTTTGTAAATGTATGTTCCCCAGACCTAGACCAACATTTAAAGGTCGAAGGGAAGAGATGCCCCTCATGCCAATCTCCGGAGAAAGGTCAGCTCCTATGCTAAACTACTTTGGTGTTTTGAGATAAGGGTGCAAGAAAGGGATAAAAGAGTTAGGGTTAGAGAAAGAAATAAAAAGGGCTAAGGAAAGAGAGATCGGTGATTCAAGGTGGGAAATAACAGGAAGCATGATCACTGACTAACAACTTGAATAGCAACAAGGAACACCAAGAATAAACGAAATAAACGCCACATTAACCTTCCTATGTATCCTCTGGGCGAGCTCATAGGGATTCTCCTTCTCCCTTTCATTGAAATTTAGGGTTCATAGTAAAGACGATTAGGACAAGTGAATGTAATAGAAACCACAACCCACCAGGCAACATAAAAGAAAACTAATATAGTGTTTTTCCTCTCCTATGTATCCTTCAAGCGAGTTTCAAGGTATGGTCCCCAATCGCACACCGGATTTAGAGTTCAGAGTATCAGTATACAAATGAAGAAAGACAAAAGAATCAAGCATAGAAGGCATCATAAAAGAGAGAAATTGAGCCCAAAGCTCTTTAGTATTAATTGCAGGACATCAAGTTATAGCAACTTTCTAGCAGATAGTTCCCCCCCATTTTTCATTACAATGCCTAGGTTTTTATAGAGGACCCGACCCTCTGAGTCATTATTACACAGGATGGCGAAGTACATCCTAGGAAACTGAGAAGTTGGCCCTTCATGGCTCTCGTGACTGAGCTTTCATATCCTTTGCCAAAATTAACAGCTGCGATCGGGTCAATCGGGGAAATATGCATTAATGAGTCATTTGAGCATCCTCGGCTTCTAGATGTGGTGCTTGAGTGACCACCATGCTTGTCGGGCTCTCCTTCTAGAACTGATACTTTATTTCTAATTGCCAAAAATGATCAGCGGTCTTACCGAGCACATAAAAATACATTTATGAGGCAATTCATTACCTCGGGAAAATACCCAACTTGGAACGCGTGCCCTTGAAGTGCTTCACAAGATGTTCGTTTGTAACTTTGCTCCGCAATGGACTTGTGCCAAAGCAATAAACCCTCCTTGAATAGTACTTTGCAAAATGGAGCTTCAAAAAACTGCTTCGGGGGGCGTGAGTGTCGAAGCGTATTTCCTTCGCAAAATGGGCCTCTTCATTCTTCGTCGCTTCACTGACAAAACTGCTTCGCTGATGCCTTGGAGAAATGCTTCGCTACGATCTTCTTTCAAGACTGTGGTTCGGGAAGGTTTCAGCCGAAGCAATTGCCTTCAAAATATGTTGCATTCTTTATGGCCATCATTACTTCGGGTGAAAATACTTCGCAATGACTTTTGTCGAAGTAGAAAGGATTCGCTGGTGCCAGGGGGCCGAAGTGGATACTTCGACGGCTTTTTGGTGAAGTGTTTTCAGTGCTGTGCTCCTTCAAATACCGCTTCGCAAAACTTTTGCCCGAAGTAACATTTTGAAATGCTTCGGCTGCGAAGTAGTTTAATTCTTCTTCATTTGCATTTTACTTCGGCTACACCGCTTTGCAAAAATCTTGCCTGAAGTAGCTGCTGTAAATGCTTCTGGCCCGAAGTAGTTTTCTTGCCTTAGCCAATTTGGACCACGGTTTGGACTTTCCTTCTTCAGTGAAGTTGTTATTTTTAAATCTGCTTCACATAACTTTCGCCCGAAGTGATGGTTCGAAGCGTTTCGGGCCCGAAGTTCTTTTAATCGCTTCCCTTGTCATTCTTCTTCGGCAACACTACTTCACAAAATTTCTACCCGAAGTAGTGCTGGAAATGCCTCGGGTGCGAAGCTCTTCTCATTTTCTTTCGACGAAGCTCTTTTCTCAAGCTTTTTTGGCAGCGAAGCTCTTTCCTTTTCATTTTATGTACAAGGGGGTAGCAGGGAAAGCCAAAATTGTGACAACTTTGCAAATAAAAAAAACAACAAAGAAATACTTTGCAAAAACACTATACAAAATTTGATTTATTTTTCTACCCCTTTTGCAATGTGACAAAATTGTCAACAGTACCAATGGGTAGCGATGACAAGCGAGGCTTGCCCATATATTGTGCAAACTCAATGAGTGGAGTGAATATAACAGTTTGTACCAAATGCTCAACGATTCCAGGATTAGCCAAATGAATCATGACTTGCAGTGAGGTAGACGATGAGGGTGGATGTATGGCTTGATCTGACTCATCGATAGCAACAATTTATTTTTTGCATCCATGGTAGTTGGAGCATATTCCTCTAGGATGGTGGAAATGGAGGGAGGAATCTCCTTCATTGGTACCTTCAACTTTTGCTTGCTTAGAGGATTCAAGGAGGAAGAAGTGATATCAGGAGAAACCGATGGTGATGGTGGGGATGGAGATGTTTTAATGGTGGAATGTAGCACTGGATCTAAACTATTTATGGGGTGATTTGGTTTAATTTCTAGATGTATGGATAGACTCTTGTAGGTGATGGACCACATTACAATACTTGAAGGGCTCAATATTGACATGAACCACATGGACTTGCCCCTCATGTATGTATTTGAGACATTGATGCAAAATGGATGGGATGCATTTCATGTCTTGCATCCAAGGCCTTCCCAATAATATATTATACTGTATTGCACCCTCCAAGACATGGCACAATATTGGAATAGTCTTTAGCCCAACCTAAATAGGAAGGACTATTGTGCCAATGATGGAGCATAAAGCATCATTAAATGCTCGAAGGGTGAACATAGATTATATGGTATTAGAGGTTGGAAGGCTAAGGTGCTCTAGCACATAATTTTTCATGATATTGATTGAGGAACCTATTTTGATCAACACCTACTTGTAGGGAATCCGATTCACACTAGCAATAATGTGTAGTGGGGTATTGGACCCATTAGTGGGAGTTGCCTTGATCTCATGATCATGAAATGTAATGACAGGCTCTCTATAATGTTAAATATACCCCAAAAAATTAACAAATGAGTTGGGGTCTTGGGTTTGCAATTCAACAAAATTCAAAACCTCCATTAGAGCTTCACGATGTGGCTGCGACTATTGTATTAGCTCATACATGTAAAGTCTAGATGATACGGTTTATAGGCTCCGAGTAAGCCTACTTCTAATAGTTATCACTGGATGAGGCGATGGACCTAGGATAGGATTTATTGATGGCACAGACTACAATGTGGAATGGATGTTTATGTTGGAAATATGATGAAGTTTTGTTGTCATTGATGTCAAGAAATTAGAACCAGTATGTGGCAGTTTTAGTGAGCAGCATCAGTTTCAGATTCCGTAATCAAGTGCAAAAGAAAGTTTTCCTCCCAGGTGTTCAAATAAGGTTTAAAGGGCAAAAGGAAGGCCCAAGAAAAATAATATTATAACAATTTATTATAATATTAAAGGTGCAAGAGATTTAATTAATTATAATAGTTTTATTATAATTTAATTTATAAATTAATTTAATTAACTTTTAAAGTTATTAAGTTAATTTTAAATTAATTATAATTTAATTATAAAGTTAATTTATAAATTAATTAATTTAACCCTAAAGCTAGGGTTATAAAGTTTATAATTCAAAATTTCAAATTATTTGATTTATCCACGTCGATGTCGTCAAAGAAATCGATATGCATATAAAGGGGGGAAGAAACCCATGGCAAATATAATTCACGATTAAGTGCTAAGTGTAATTTCGAGTGCATGGTTATAGAAGGCAATCATGTGTATTTTGGAAGGGTGTGCAAGGCAAAAGACAAGCACACGAGGTTCGTGTTTCATATCCCAAAGTGCACCGTAGTGCAACTGGCAGCAAGGGAGGCACCAAGTCACTGGAAAACGTGAGGTGTAGGGATTGAATCCCATTGATTTGCTTTGGCGAAGAGGAGAGAAGTCTTTATAGATTTTGCATTGTAAGGGAAGTTAGTGCCTTTCCCTTTGTGTGGAGGCACATAGCTCACGTGGTGAGCGTGCACCTTGCTTAAGCACTTGGAGGGGTGAGGTTAGTTGTTCAAAGCCCACTAAAAGTGTTTTGCTAGCCAAATAAGGTATGCACCAATTTTTCTCTTGCTAAGGTTGTAATTTCGAAGGTTGCTTTGTTGTGAAAATTAAAGGTTGGTTAAACTTTTTTTGAGAGATATATAAGGGTATTAAAAATTAAATATTTGATTTTAAATTTTTGGCGATTGGAGTTTATGAAGTTGGAGATTATAAGGTGTATAAGGACTTTGATACACTTGTTGTTAAGTGTAGTGTTATTGTGAAATTATTTAATTGAATATTGTGAGTTTGGATATATATATATATATATATATATTTTTAAGCGAAAAACCTCTTGTGGGGCCGCCTTGGTCTGAGAGACCACGAACAGGGGGTTCTACACCATCAAAGTCACCCGAGAGTCACACCCAACCCTGCCCGCACCAACATTATCAATTGGATTTTGGATACACAATTCAGCTTTTTGGTAGGGTGGAGATTTGAACTTGGGACCTCCCTTGGAGGATTGCCCTCTCCTCTCCAACTCACCTACAACAACTGGGTTGTGAGTTTGGATATTATAAGGTGTACAAAATGATTTATTATTTTATATGAAAAATAATCTTTGTGAAAATTATTTTGTGGAGATCTTGAGAGGTGTGGTAACCTAACCCTAGTGTTGGTAAAGAAAATTTTGATTGTGATTAAGATAGGTTTTGAAGACATTTCTCCATCAAAATAAAAGGTATGGGTAAATATTCCTTATAAGAAATATATTGTTGGATTGGATTTTGTGAATGCTAAATTGGAGTGAAAAGGATTGTTTGGTAAGCATTTTTGAGTTTTATTGTTAAAGGTTTTTCTAAGTAAGAGTTGATGATAAAAACCTTGTTTGATAAGCATTGTTGAAAATATTCAATGAATCTGCATATGCTTGAACTAGGGTTTGTGAAATAACATGAGTATCATTGTTATGTGAAGTTGTGAACTATCTTGAACTAAGGTTTGTGCAAGATCATGAGTATCATTATTATGTGAGATTGTTTGATAAGCATTGTTGGAAATAATTGAGTGAGTGATTCATATGCTTGGACTAGGATTTGTAAGTAAGGAAGTGTTTTGAGTGATTGATTGAGTGGAGTTGATTGTGCCTAGTCAAGTGGAAGTGTTTAAGTGATAGTTCTAATTTTATGAAAAAAATTGTTCCATATTTTGAATTGATTTGAAAAAAATATTGAAAGTGATTGAGTGTTTGTTAGGGTGAAGCATATTGAGTCTCTAACAATTCTCCATATGTTTCTATGGTAAAAAGAGAGAGAGAGTGAAAGTTATTGAGCATTGTTTTGAGGGTGAAGCATATTGGGTCTCTAACAATTCTCTATATGTTTATGTGATAAAAAGAGAGTGAAAGTGATTGAGCATTGTTGTGAGTGTGAAGCATATTGAGTCTCTAACAATTATTTATATGTTTTTGTGAGATTGAAGAAGATGTTGTGTGAAACTTATTTGTGTGAATGATGTGTTTCTGTGAGACATTGATATGCATATAAAGGAGGGAAGAAACCCATGGCAAATATAATTCGTGATAAAGTGCTAAGTGTAATTTCGATCGCATGGCAATAGAAGGCAATCGTGTGCATTTTTGAAGGGTGTGCAAGGCAAAAAACAAGCAAATGAGGTTTGTGTTTCCTATGAAAAAGTGCATTGTAGCGCAACTGGTAGCAAGGGAGGCACTAAGTCATTGGTGAATGTGAGGTGCAGGGATCAAATCCCGTTGATTTGCTTTTACAAAGAGGATAGATGTCTTGATAGAGTTTGTGCCATAAGGGAAGGTTCAAATGGAAGACAGTGCTTTTCCCTTTGTGTCGAGGCACGTAGCTCACATGGTGAGTGTGCGCCTTGCTTAGATGCTTGGAGGTGTGAGGTTAGGTGTTCAAAGTATGCCGAAAGTGTTTTTCTAGCCAAATAAGGTATGCACTAATTTTTCTCTTGCTAAGGTTGTAATTTTGAAGGTTGCTTTGTTGTGAAAAATAAAGGTTAGTTAAAGTTTTTTTTTAGGGATATATAAGGGTATTAAAAATTAAATATCTGATTTTAATTTTTTTGTGATTGGAGTTTATGAAGTTGGAGATTATAAGGTGTATAAGGACTTTGCTATACTTGTTTTTAAGTGTAGTGTTATTTTGAAATTATTTAATTGAATATTGTGAGTTTGGATATCATAAGGTGTACAAAAGGATTTATTATTTTTTATGAAAAATAATCTTTGTGAAAATGATTTTGTGGAGATCTTGAGAGAGGTGTGGTAACCTAACCCTAGTGTTGGTAAAGAAAATTTTGATTGTGGTTAAGTCAGGTTTTGCAGACATATCTCTATCAAATTAAAAGGTATGGATAAATCTTCCTTGTGAGATAAATTGTTGGATTGGATGTTTTGAATGCTAAGTTGGAGTGAAAAGGATTATTTGGTAAGCATTGTTGAGTTTTATTGTTAAAGTTTTTTTTTGAGTAAGAGTTGATGATAAAAATCTTGTTTGATAAGCATTGTTGAAAACATTGAATAAATCTGCATATGGTTGAACTAGGGTTTGTGAAAGAACATGAGTATCATTGTTATGTGAAGTTGTGAACTATCTTAAACTAAGGTTTGTGAAAGATCACGAGTATCATTGTTATGTGAGATTGTTTGATAAGCATTGTTGGAAATAACTGAGTGAGTGATTCATATGCTCGGACTAGGGTTTGTAAGCAAGGAAGTGTTTTGAGTGATTGATTGAGTGGAGTTGATTGAGCCTAGTCAAGTGGAAGTGTTGAAGTGATATTTCTAATTTTGTGAAACAAATTGTTCTATATTCTGAATTGATTTAAAAAAGAGGTTGAAAGTGTTTGAGTGTTTGTGAGGGTGAAGCATATTGAGTCTTTAACAATTCTCTATATGTTTTTGTGGTAAAAAGAGAGAGAGAGTGAAAGTGATTGAGCATTGTTGTGAGGGTGAAGCATATTGAGTCTCTAACAATTATCTATATTTTTTTGTGATAAAAAAAGAGAATGAAAGTGATTGAGCATTGTTGTGAGTGTGAAGCATATTGAGTCTCTAAAAATTCTCTATATGTTTCTGTGAGATTGAATAATATATTGTGTGAAACTTGTTTGTGTGATTGAAGAAGTTTTATGTGATAGGTTGAGTTGAATTGAGTAAGCTTTTGTGGAAGCTTACAAAGCAAAATTGAGTAAGTCTTGGTGAAGACTTGTTGAGAATATTGGACAAGTTCTAGTGAGGACTTGTTGAGAAGATTTGAGGTAAGTATTTGTGAAGACTTGTTGAGAAGATTTGAGGTAAGTATTTGTGAAGACTTGTGGATAGATTGGTGTAAGAATTTGTGGAAGCTTACAATACATATTTAAAGATAGAGATTGAGAGCATATTGGATAAGTACTTAAGAGGACTTGTGGACAGATTTAAGGCAAGTATTTGAGAAGACTTGAGAGCAGATTTGATTGAGTGATTTTTTCAAACCTTGACTTAAGGTTTGCGGCAGATCTTGCAGAGTTGATTTGTGATTGAGTCAAGCTTTGTGTTAAGCCTTGGGGATAGAGATTGAGAATATTTGTGCTAGATTGAAGGACTATGTTTAGTGTATATTTGAGAAAAGAGTTTGATACAGATTTGAGGATAGATTTGTGTTAGACCAGAGACAAAGATTGATTAGATTTGTGCTAGAAAAAAGGATTGTGTTTAGTGTAGATTTAAGAAATAGTTAAGAGCAAGATTTGGAGGTGACAAAGTATAGAAGACAACAGTCTCCAGTGGATGGAGATCCATTATCCAGGGTAGTGAAGACAGGTCTTCTAAGTGAGTACAAGAGTCTTCAATGGATAGAGATCCATTAGCTAGTGCAATGGAGGCAATAGTTATTCTAGAAGATCACCAGCCAGAGCAGAGGAGAAAGGAGTTCTCCTATGGATAGAGATCCACGAACTAGTTGAGGAGATCGGTGTCTCCTTTGGATAGAGGTCCATAAACATTGTAATAGGGAAAGTATTCCCAAGAGAATTATTGAGAAAATATTAGTGAAATATTTTCTCCGTGGAGTGGCCGACATTGGGTGAACCACATTAAATTGGTGTCTCTATTGTGTGTGGTGATTTGTGCATTGATTTGATTACTGATTTTGATATTTCTATTGATACATTGCATAATATTGATTGAGAAAGAAAAAGGAAAAAGTGGTCTTATATTGTTCACCCCCCCTCTCAGTATAAGCTTATGTTCTTCAATTGATATCAGATCAGGTTCCTTCAAAAGAGTTTAACAACTTGAAGGAAAATATTACAAGAACACAAATGGATTTTAAAAGTGGATCCTCATATAATTCAACACCAGTGTTTGATGGAAGCGATTATGTTTTTTGGAGTATGATAATAAAGATTCACCTTATGGCACTTGACAATGAAATATGGAAAGCAGTTGAAAATGGATACACACCACCAGCTACTCCACCTATAGATAATATGGTAAGCTTATACACCATTACTATTTAAGAGCAATGAATGCAATTTTGAGAGGTTTAAATAGAATAGAGTTTGTTAAGGTTATGCATTGCAAATCAGAAAAAGAAATTTGGGATAAGTTGCAAGGCATATATGAAGGAGATAAAAAGGTTAAAAATGTAAAGTTATGAAACCTCAAGGGACAATTTGAAGATCTAAAAATGAAGGATGAGGAAAACATTAGTGCTTATCTACTTCGTGTAGATGAGTTTGTTAACTCCATGCAAATACTTGGACTTGAGGTTCAAGAATCTGATATTTATGATAAGGTCTTAAGATCTCTCCCAAAAAGTTTTAGTGAAAATATTTAAGCTATAGAGGAATCAAAATATGGTGATATTTTGACAAGGGATGAGTTACTTGGCATTCTTACAGCTTTTGAGATGATAACAAAAGAGGAACCTAATCTCTAGAAATAAGTAGCCTTCAAGGCTACTAAGAAGACAAAGGGTAAGAAGTCAGATTCAAGCAATGAGTCATCCAGTGATGAAGAAGCAAATTATGGAAAAAGGAACAAGGATCTAAGAAGATGTAAAGATGTGAAATATGTTAGATGTTTCAATTGTGGAAAGTATGGTCACTATGCAATTGATTTTCAAGAAGCTAGAAATAGCAATGATGAAGAAAAACATGATCATAAGAACAGGGAATAAAAAAAATACAGGTACCAAAAGAAAGGCAAGGATGGACAAGGCAAAAAAGGAAAGAATTTATTTCAAAGACATAAAAAGAATTACTATGTAGAAAAGGCAAGTACTCAAGTGATAGTGATAATAGTTCCTCAGATAATGATAAATATGAAGTTCTATTTCTGATAAAAGAAAATGAAATGGTTAGGAAAAGGTCACCAATAATTCTCAAGTGTTTTAGATGTGGTAACTTTGGTCATCTTGAAGATAGTTGTACAAAGAATGGTTTTAGTTTCAGTGATGATGAATATGAAGATACACTTGAAGGACCAGAAGAGAATCTTCTAATGGCATTAGAAGAAGGAGATTATTCTATAGAAGACAATTCAAAAAAGAATAAAGATGTTTTCAAAGGTAAACAAATAGAGGAAGAATCAGAAACATGAGAAGTTGATCTTGAATGTGAACGTATTCATGCCCTTGATGCATTAAAGAAGGTAAGAAAGAAAAACTTCCAACTTAAGCTTCAATTTCAATAATGTGATGAAGAGAAAGGAAAGCTTATAGAGGATCTAAATAAGTCAATGGCTAAGACAAGAAAGTTCAAAGACAAGTTAGAAGAAAAGGTCTTAGAATGTGAAAGGTTAGAACATGAAGTAGCCTCACTAAGGAAGGAATTAAAAGAGTCTAAGGATAGGTTACACAGGTTTGGTAGGATCTAAAAGAATTTGGATAAGATTATCAAAACACAAAAACCTACATCAAGCAATACAAATCTTGGTTTTGAACAGGTACAAAAGAAACAAGGAGATGAGTCAACTTCAAGTTCTGAAGAAGAAGAAACTTCAAAATAAGAGAGTGTAAGAGAGAGTGAGACTTCTGATGATGAGTTGGACAATAGAAAGTTCAACAAAGAAAGAAACAATGCACAAAATAGGAACAGATGGAATAGGTACCATCATAGGGTAAAAGATACTAAGAGACAAATGAGTTCAAGGCAAGGTAGTTTCAATGGACGATGCTTCTCATGTCATAGGTTAGGGCACAAAGCTTATCAGTGTAGGACACATGAAAGACATGAATATGGAAGTTTCAAAAATAGACATCCTTTTCATGGGTATTGCTACTCATATAATCAGTTTGGTCACAAGGCAGTTAATTGTAGGGTTCATGACAGGAATGGATATGGCTTCACCAGGAGAAATACCAAGATATTTGCAACTCCAAGGAATAACAATATTAAGTGTTATAAGTGCAATAATGATGGACATACAACAATATGGTGTAGAGCAGAAACTCTAGAGACAAGTAGGAATATGAATAGTCAAAGGAATCAGAAGGATCATATGAGGAAGAAAGTGGACAAAGGTAAAGACCAGTGCATGCTGGGAGTAGAAGTACTTTCACTCCAAAATTAACCACATCAATAGGAGTTGGGGGAGGGGCTAAGCTAAGAGTTTCATTCTTAGCCCCGATCCCCAAAGGTGGCCCTTTGCCATTGATGTCAAAGGGGGAAATATTTGAGTAAGGGGGAGAGATTTGAGTTAGGAGGAGCAGTTTCCCAAGGGGAGCAGAACAAAAAAAGGTTAAGAAAATAGTAAAAGGTAATTGGGTTGCCATCAATGACAAAGGGAGAGATTTTTGGAAATATGAGAATGTTTTGTTGTCATTGGTATCAAGAAATTAGCACCAATAAGTGTCAGTTTCAGTGAGCAGCATCAGTTTCAGATTTCGTAATCAAGTACAAAATAAAGTTTCCTCCCAGGTGGTCAGATGAGGTTTAAAGGGCAAAAGGAAGGCCCAAGAAAAATAATATTATAATAATTTATTATAATATTAAAGGTGCAAGAGATTTAATTAATTATAATAGTTTTATTATAATTTAATTTATAAATTAATTTAATTAACTTTTAAAGTTATTAAGTTAATTTTAAATTAATTATAATTTAATTATAAAGTTAATTTATAAATTAATTAATTTAACCCTAAATCTAGGGTTATAGAGTTTATAATTCAAAATTTTGAATTATTCGATTTACCCACATCGACGTCATCAAAGACATTGATATGCATATAAAGGAGGGAAGAAACCCATGGAAAATATAATTCATGGTCAAGTGCTAAGTGTAATTTTGAGTGCATGGTAATAGAAGGTGATCGTGTGTATTTTGGAAGGGTTTGCAAGAAAGAAGACAAGCAGACGAGGTTCATGTTTTCTATCCTAAAGTGCACTGTAGTGCAACTGGTAGCAAGGGAGGCACCAAGTCATTGGTAAACATGAGGTGCAAGGATCGAATCCCGTTGATTTTCTTTTACAAAGAAGAGAGGTGTCTTGATAGAGTTTGAGTTGTAAGGGAAGGTTCAAAGGGAAGGCAATGCCTTTCCCTTTGTGTGGAGGCACGTAGCGCACGTGGTGAGCGTTTGCCTTGCTTAACCACTTGGAGGGGTTAGGTTAGGTGTTCAAAACACAATGAAAGTGTTTTTCTAGCAAAATAAGGTATGCGCCAATGTTTCTCTTTCTAAGGTTGTAATTTCGGAGGTTGCTTTGCTGTGAAAATTAAAGGTTGGTTAATTTTTTTTTTTGAGAGAGATATAAGGGTATTAAAAATTAAATATTTGACCCAGGTGTTGTAGGTGAATTGGAGAGGAGAGGATAATCCTCCAAGGGATGTCCCAGGTTCGAATCTCCACCCTACCAAAAAGTTGAATTGGGTACCTAAAATCCAATAGATAATGTTTGTGCAGGCAAGTTTGGGTGCGACTCCCAGGTGACTTTGACGGTGTAGAACCCCCTTTTCATGGTCTCTCAGATGAAGGCAGCCCTGCAAGGGGTTTTTCACTTAAAAAAAAATCTCCACCCTACCAAAAATTTGAATTGGGTACCTAAAATCCAATTGATAATTTTGGTGCGGGCAGGGTCGGGTGCGACTCTCGGGTGACTTTGACGGTGTAGAACCCCTGGTCATGGTCTCTCAGAACAAGGTCGTCCCGCAAGGGTTTTTTCGCTTTAAAAAAATTTAAATATTTGATTTTAATTTTTTGGTGATTGGAGTTTACGAAGTTGGAGATTATAAGGTGTATAAGGACTTTGCTATACTTGTTAAGTGTAGTGTTATTGTGAAATTATTTAATTGAATATTGTGAGTTTGGATATTATAAGGTGTACAAAAGGATTTATTATTTTGTATGAAAAATAATCTTTGTGAAAATTATTTTGTGGAGATCTTGAGAGAGGTGTGGTAACCTAACCCTAGTTTTGGTTAAGAAAATTTTGATTGTGATTAAAACAGGTTTTGAAGACATATCTCCATCAAAATAAAAGGTATGGGTAAATATTCCTTGTAAGAAAAATATTGTTGTATTGGATGTTGTGAATGCTAAGTTGGAGTGAAAAGGATTGTTTGGTAAGCATTGTTGAGTTTGATTGTTAAAGGTTTTTTTGAGTAAGAGTTGATGATAAAAACCTTGTTTGATAAGCATTGTTGAAAATATTGAATGAATCTTCATATGCTTGAACTAGGGTTTGTGAAAGAACATGAGTATCATTGTTATGTGAAGTTGTGAACTATCTTGAACTAAGGTTTGTGCAAGATCATGAGTATCATTGTTATGTGAGATTGTTTGATAAGCATTGTTGGAAATAATTGAGTGAGTGATTCATATGCTTGGACTAGGGTTTGTAAGTAAGGAAGTGTTTTGAGTAATTGATTGAGTGGAGTTGATTGAGCCTAGTCAAGTGGAAGTGTTTAAGTGATAGTTCTAATTTTGTGAAACAAATTGTTCTATATTCTAAATTGATTTGAAAAAAAGTTTGAAAGTGATTGAATGTTTGTTAGGGTGAAGCATATTGAGTCTCTAACAATTCTCTATATGTTTTTGTGGTAAAGAGAGAGAGAGAGAGTGAAAGTGATTGAGCATTGTTGTGAGGGTGAAGCATATTGAGTCTCTAACAATTCTCTATATGTTTCTATGATAAAAAGAGAGAGTGAAAGTGATTGAGCATTGTTGTGAGTGTGAAGCATATTGAGTCTCTAACAATTCTCTATATGTTTCAGTGAGATTGAACAAGATTTTGTGTGAAATTTGTTTGTGTGATTGAAGAAGTTTTCTGTGATAGGTTGAGTGTAATTGAGTAAGATTTTTTGGAAGCTTATAAAGCATATTAGAGGCAAGAATTGGTGAAGACTTGTTGAGAAAATTTGAGGTAATTTTTGGTGAAGACTTGTTGAGCAAATTGGAAAAGTTATAGTGAGGAATTGTTGAGCATATTTGAGGTAAGTCTTGGTGAAGACTTGTTGAGCATATTTGAGGTAAGTCTTGGTGAAGACTTGTTGAGCAGATTGGACAAGTTATAGAGAGGACTTATTGAACAGATTTGAGGTAATTCTTGGAAAAGACTTGTGGAAGCTTACAATACAGATTTAAAGACAGAGATTGAGAGCAGATTGGATAAGTCCTTGAGAGGACTTGTGGACATATTTAAGGCAAGTATTTGATAAGACTTGAGAGCAGAGTTGATTGAGTGATTTGTTCAAACCTTGAGTTAAGTTTTGGGGTAGATCTAGCAGAGTTGATTTGTGATTGAGTCAATATTTGTGTTAAGGCTTGAGGACAAAGATTGAGCAAATTTGTGCTAAACCAAAGGACTGTGTTTAGTGTAGATTTGAGGATAGAGTTGGGTGCATATTTGAGGATAGATTTGTGCCAAACCAAAGACAAAGATTGAGTAGATTTGTGCTAGATCGAAGGACTATGTTTAGTGCAGATTTAAGATAGATCTCAGAGTAATATTTAGAGGTGAAAGAGTATAGAAGATGATAGTCTCTAGTGCATAGAGGTCCATTATCCAGGGTAGTGAATACAGGTCTTCTAAGTGAGAACAAGAGTCTTCAATGGATAGAGATCCATTAGCTAGTGCAATGGAGGTAACCATTATTCTAGAATATCACTAGCCAGATCAGAGGAGAAAGGAGTTCTCCTGTGGATAGAGATACATGAACCAACTGAGGAGATTGGTGTCTCTTGTGGATAGAGATCCATGAACTTGATTAGGGGATTGGTGTCTCCTTTTGAAAGAGGTCCATAAATATTGTAATAGGGAAAGTATTCCCAACATAATTATTGAGAAAATATTAGTAAAATATTTTCTCTATGGAGTAGCCCATATTGGGTGAACCATGTTAAATTGGTGTCTCTATTGTGTGTGGTGATTTGTGCATTTCTTTGATTACTGATGTTGATATTTCTATTGATATATTGCATAATATTGATTTGGAAAGAAAAATAAAAAAGTGATCTTATACTGTTCACCCCCCCCCTCTCAGTATAAGTTTGTGTTATTTAGTTTATTGGAGCTACAAGTGGTTCAGCCTGAGTTGGAAATATCCTATTTTGTGTCACAATATTAATCATCCCTAAAAACCCATGCATGGGTGGGGTTGTATGGATTTCATTAACTTATGGGATTTGACCTGCGGGCACCTCATGTTTAGGCAATGGATACTTAAATATGCCCATATGCTGATTGTTGGTGGTGAGAGGATTGGTGATTTGGATTTCATCCTTGTCGAGCATATCATATACTATATTCTTGAAATTGATACATGATTGAATGTCATGTCCATTTACCCGATGATAAGCACAATACTAATCCTCTCAATACCACTTTGGTTTGGGCTTGTTAGGATCTAAGGGGAAGATCTCTAGCAAGTTGATAGTCTTGGCCTTGCATAATCGATTAAAGAGTGATGCCAAAGACTCAGGTAATGGCATATAATTACGAGTTGGATGGCATTGTTGCCTTTGCCCCTAATTTTTTGGGGGTTGATTGTACTACACATAAGGGGTTTGGTCCTGATAATTATTTGGTTATGATGGATTAGAATTTGCAGACCTTGGAACATTTAAGACAACTTTATTAAATGCCACAGGTTTTTTTTGAATGTGGTTGCCTTATATATTTTTGTTCCATTCCTTCTTTCTAAGTTTGAGCTCCTTTTCTTGAATCTTGATATCCTCTATGACCTTGGCCTGAGCTAAAGCTTTCTTGAAGGTCTGATATTTTTGGAGTTGTAACAGCAATGAAATATGTTTTGAACAACTCTTTATGAATATTTGAGTGAGCTCAGTTATAGGCAAGGAAAATGGTAATTTGAACACGATCACTCGCCACCTGTTTTCATAGTCCAAGACTGGTTCATCATAAAAATATCAAAGATAATACAAATTAGTCAAGGTAGCTTTCTTCTTAACACTAAATACAAAGCATTCCAGGATTGCATTGACAAACTATTCAAAGCTATGAATGTTGTGCCTTGGGAGGTGATTGAACCACTCTAGGGTTGGGCTCGAGAGCATTATCAAGAAGGTTCTTAGTAATAAGGTATCATTATCCTGAAGTTGAAAGCATAGGTTCATAAAACTAGTGATATATGCCTATGCATCATCATCCTCTTTAAACTTCTCTAACTTGGGCATTACAAAATGCATTAAATATGAGGGATATGGGATAGAAGGATATAGCGGTTTGTTGCATAGTTGGCTTAGTGTAGGTTTCTTGTAACTCGTTCCCAAAGCTTGTTTTTCCAATGATTGAATACACTTAGTGAGCACCTTATAAGCTTCAAAGGAAAAGACTCATCTTTGCACTTTTGCCCTTGAGGAGGGGGAGGTGGAAGATGCCTAGTGGAGAGAGGTGGTTGATCATGGTCATCTACCATATCCTCATAATATGACTCAGGGTACCCCTGATCTTGGTAATTTGACCCTAAGTCCACATAGGCTACATGCTCCGATGGAGCATTATTAATTTGATATTAGAGAGGCCTATGTTATTGAGGGGGGAAAAGGATAATGGTTCTGATTAGGTATAGGCGGTAGGTTTTGTTTATGCACCATGCATTTTTTTTTTATCTGCAACCTATGTGTACATGGTGTAGGAACCGCCTCTTGTATGGCTTTTTGTAATTTTTCTTGGTATATTGCTTCTTGGTACACCCAATTTTCTTGTAGTCTCTGCTAGCTTAGCTGATACTACTCATCCAAGCATTGTTTATCCAACTATAGCTGGTTCAACATTGCTTGTTTGTTAGCATTATTTCTAAGGGATTTCTCTCGTTGGTTAGCAGTATGGGGCTAATTGCCCTTTGTGTTGATATTAAGGACTTTAACCTGATCTATAGCTCCAAAATGGTTGGCTATCTGTTTTCCATGATCAAGGGAAGCCATATTGACTTTGTGTCTAGGCTTATAGGTAAGCTCAACATACTCAAGGGGTATAGAGGCACAATGTGCTTGCATGGAATACTCTTCTTGAGGATTTGGAGGATGATCAAAATTCCTTTCTTCCTTACTTATTAGGACTGGGTGATCTAACATGGGTGTTCGAGTAGTATGGCAAGTGCCATACTTGTCTAAAAAGGGATATTTCCAACTCATCCCTGGATGATCAAAAGGAGTGGCATGATCATCCAACCTTGTCCATGGTGTATACTATTGATCATTCTCTACTTGGTATATAGGGCAAGCTGAAATGTGGATTTGCGGCACGCCCTACTAGGACCTTCTCCGTGTTGTAAGGTTTGTCTATGGTGAGCACGAAAAGTATCTTGGCTATGGAAGTCATCATTGTGATCGTACTAAGGATTAGTAGATGCATTTGGGATGGGGACTTCCTCTAGGATAGGCTCTGTGTAAAAACTAGGATGCCAAGCAGGAATGACCAAATATTTAGGACTGAAGCGGAGGTGTTCCATGCCTCCTTGGAAATCATCTACGACACTAGCCCTTGAGCGGGCTTGGCCACGTGTAGTTACCATGTGATTATCTCCTTTAAATTTTAGCAACACATAATCAAACAATCAAATAAAACACCCAATAAAATAATGTGATTATCTCTTTTAAGTTTTAGATGTGAATCCCTAAGCTATTTGGTGTGTTTTGATTTGTTGTAAATCTGAATTTCACTCTTATCATGTTTGAAAATGGTTGATGTAACTCTCAATTTGTTTAAAGGATTTCACCTATATACTCGCAACAACTAAACCTGGTGATGAAGTCTAGGCAGCCATACCCACCAAAATATGGAGATGAAACCCATATATAATCACGGAGCATAGGTCCTACCAGTCCTCATCTATATTGACTGTGGGCAGCGGTACACCCTTGGAAGAGGAATGTGTGATAATTTCCATGACTAAGATGGTTCTTGGAGTCGACCTTGGCCAAAAATAGGGTTCAAAGATCCACAATGCAAGCCAAACTAGTGGTAATGACATCCATTATTGGTCTTGATCAGGTGTTGGGTATGAAGTCCAACTCCCTGATGTTTAAAGTAGGACATGGTGTGTGGGGTTCGTTTTATGCAAGAACAAATAAAGCATAGAGCAAGTGATGAATTTTTCACTAATGCATGGAAAATAATGTTTCAAATTTAGAATCCTAAAAAATAACATTTTAATTTCAAACAGCTAAGATGCACCCTACATGAGTAGTCACAAGAAAACACAAAGGTCATGGAAAGAAATTTTGAAAAAAAAACTGAATTTTTTTAATGAAAAATAAATAAAAAAACAACTAAAAAGAAATTACAATTTAAAATTAATTTTTCTAATTTTTTTTTTAAAGAAAATTAGAAAAAAAACTCAAAAATTAAAAAAATTGAAGTTTTTTTTTTTTTTTTTTAAATTAAAAAACTAAAAGGAAAATTAAAAATTGAAGTGTTTTTCCTAAAGTTTCATTTATTTTTATTTTATATATATTTTTATTTTTTTAATAATTTAAGTGAAGCTTAATGGTGGGGGAGGGTGGCGAGTGCGTGCCCCGCTACGAATGGCCTACAGGCCTATCGTAGGCAGGCTTGTGGGGGGTGGTGCATGCACACCCCATTGCCACGAGTCTACAGGCCTATGGTAGGCTTGCTACGATAGGCATGGGCAGGGGTGGGCGAGAGGGTGGGAGAGATGTGAGGGGCAGGGTGGACAGAGTGTTGAGGAGGGGGGGCGAGGAGGGCGGCGTGGGTTGTTCTGTGCAGCCTGCATGGGGGAATGGGGGGAGAGGGAGGAGGTAGGGACAAAGAGGTGGAGGTGTGTGGGAAGGGAGGCTATGCGTAGGCACAACAAAGTTGGGTGGTGGGCTATAGGTGCCCGTAACAAGGATCCATGAGAGGAGTTATGGAGGAAAAGGATGGGGGTGAAGGGTGGGGGGAGGGGTTGCGCTATGCATAGCCATGGGGGAGGGGCTGGGGAATTTCAAGGAGTCTTTTTTAAAGTAAATTAAAATAAATCTAAAAAAAATTGAGTTACAAAGGTTGTTTTTTTTTTTAATTAAAATAAAGCTTAAAACTAAGGTTTTTTTTTAAATAAAATTGCAGAGAGACGAACAATATTTTTTTTTTTTTTAAGAAACAAAACTAAAAGGAATAAATAATACCTACCTGGTGTTCTCACACGTGAAGGGACCATTAAAACAATATTTAAAACCCTGCAACAACACCCAAGATGAAATGATGAGTGGTTAGAGTTCGTGATAAACCGTTATTGCCATTTGTAAGCCAAAAAAAAGAAGAGAAACACCATGCACTAAAATGAAAACATTTTATTATTTCATAGAATGGATATTTTGGTTACAATAAGCCCCCTTGCAAAGGGGTTTTACAATGCAACACCCGAAAGGAG